>CAMTDV010000017.1:3714416-4444416 GCA_947069175.1 Scalesia atractyloides
TTTGTCTCTGAACGGTTAAGCATTTTACTGGCTCTTAATGGTTCAGACCTCTTACTGGTTCAGCACTTAATGGTTCAGACATCTTACTGGTTCAGCACTTAACCATTCAGAAGTTGCCAAACAACCCCTAAGTTCCAATTTAGTTGTTCAAATTATGAGCAATGAACCAGGAAAACAAGAAGTTAACTCTTTATCACTCAATACCATTAAAAATAACTATATCACCTCAATAACATCATTCTAAATGGTGTTCATAAATGAATCTTGATATCATGACACTTGTGCTCCTCAGGCATATGACTCAAGTTCACAACCACCAGCCCAGAATCCGAATCATATGAGAACTCAACCTCGCTTGGTCCAACCATGCACAGTTTAGGCTTAGTCCTCGAGTATGCTCCAAACCGTCCACATCCCTTAACCATCATAGACGCAACCACCAAACCACCTTCGACCGTGTACTCTAGCCCATCAACGGCTCCACCAGAGTTAAACATGTCAATAAGCCCTAACGGGCCAAAACTTATCCCGGACCCCAAAACCTTAATAGGCGTGACAGTAAAAACTTCATGTTCAAGAACATGTAACGAAAGTGGAAGACTTGCATCGCGAGGTAAAACGATAACATCTTGTGTATGGTGACGGTACATCACACAATCCCCGGACCAATCGGGGCCCACTGCGGCATCAGCAATGAGGTGCACGTCGTGGGCCCGGATGGCTCCGGTTATAGCACCGGGATGGGTTTCGTGGAAAGTGTTTTTTCGTTCGTTTGTGTTCCAAGCGGCTCCTTGACAGTTGTAAACACCGATAACTCCAGTATACTTGTTCATGTTCCATATTTTCAACAAACTAACACCATCACGGGTTGGGTCGGAAAATAGGCAATCTTTAGTAGGCCGACCAGGTAAACAGGCTCGAAGCACTGACCCATCAGGCAGCACCAGTTTCTTCAAAAGATCAAAGTTGTGCTTCCCTGGAGCATCACTGTAAAAAAATGTTCAAAAGTAAGCAAAATGTTACGGGTCAATGGTCAACCTAACCCAACCCAACTCGATCTGTTTCGACCCATACCAACTAACTGACACATTTTATTACCTTACGTATATAGGACCACCGCTGATCGCCCTAGCGGATGCATGGTATTCGGCTGCAGGATGAAGCGAATGAAACATATCCCAATCGGGCTGCATAAATTCTCCAAGAAACACACTGTTGTAAGCCACGGATGCAATATGGATCGTGTGTGATACGGGATCACGCGGGTAGAAATCATCAGAAGCACGAACCACTGCTGTTTGTTGAGAGCTGGTTACACGATAAAGCCCGTTAGTACTCAGATATATACATATGTATAGTTGTATACACAAATGTTTATGTATGTACAAGTAAAGGGTTAAAGATATTTACCAATAAAGGGCATCGGTATTGTGGCTCATACATGCGATGCACCCGTTATCAGGAAAATTTCGAGCAATAGATGCGTCAAGCGCCTGATGGTACTGTTGGGTTAGTGCTACCCGGCCGCCTAAACCAGACCCGAGTGTCTCCAATATGCATTGAACGTCGACCTTGACCCCGTCAACACCGGCTGCAGCCAGGTACCGATGTAAATTGTCGTAAAACTTGAACACCTTTTTCGGGTCCATTAGTCCCAAACCTTGTACAGCCAACATATCGGTTTTCCACACTGGATCATTCGCTATAACCCCTTTTGACGCCATTGGATACTTCATCGACGACCCGTATTCCTCCATACCCTCCGCTTCAGGGCGGACCCCACCCCAGTACCCTACAATCGCATGCCATACGTACACGTATTTCAACCCGTATGTGTTTTTCGCGATATTTACTATGTTCTTGATCCCCAGTGCAGGGTCATCCTCACTTTGGAACTTCTCGTTCTCTTTAATCCCCGTTAGCCTCATCAACGGTTGTGATTCTTTCAATTCTTCAGATTCCTCGATCTTCTTATCTGATCCAACGGACTGCCACCCGTCGTCAATGATCACAAACTTTGCAGGGGTCCCACCTTCGGCTAAACTTTTTAACCCGGACTCGACCCCTTCTTGAGTCACGTCTTGGTAAAACGCGTCCCAAGTGCACCACCCGAAATAATCAACGATCCCAGGAAGCTTTTTATCCTGACGTTGCTTAAACGATTTCACATGCAATTTAACTTTATTAATTGCATCTGTAACCGTACTAAAAGGGTCTGTCCCCACACCCACGTAAACCGTGTGTGAATAAACAGACCCTTTAATATCCACATCCCCACTCTCCACACAAACTTCGAGCTCGTCTCCAGAACCACCCTGGAGACAAGCTCGAAACGACCCATCAACTAACGGCAAAAAAACAACGTACATTTTCTCTCTCTCCTCGACCGTTTCCATCAACAAAAACTGAGTCTCATTAGGAACTTCACTTCCTCTATCTCCCATTTTCTGGGCCATCCACCATAACTTAAACCGAAAACACGCCATAAACCGGACATCGTTAAGCCGCCCAAGCGACACCACGTGTCGACTACCTTCCTCTTCGAAAACCGCCCCGATAAACCCCCCATCGGCCTGACCCGACTCACAACCGGATGAAGTTACAACATTTTCGGACACACCCGATAAGATTTTCCGATCCTTAACTACCAAACTCCTACTAGAAACCTGAACCACTGGCCCAATTGTCATTGACACTTGATCTTTATCTTTATATTCTTTATCGGTTTTATTCGGTTTTTCGATATGATCCAACACTGATCCTGTGTCCTGTAAACAATTCAAACAACAATTCAATCAAAGGGGTTAGGGCCGTTCAAAAAGCCCGTGGTTCGAGGCTCGCTCAAAAAAAGCTCAGTTTTAAACGAGCTAGCTCGGCTCGGTTCGGTTTGTAAACGAGCCGAGCCCGAGCCAAGGTAGGTTCGATTCGTGGCTCG
Source organism: Scalesia atractyloides (assembly GCA_947069175.1). Lineage (NCBI taxonomy): Eukaryota > Viridiplantae > Streptophyta > Magnoliopsida > Asterales > Asteraceae > Scalesia > Scalesia atractyloides. The sequence goes on from CAMTDV010000017.1 coordinate 3,717,352, forward strand.
CTGTTAGTTGGCTCATTGGCTCCCCGTTTGGCTCGTTTAAATTAAACCCCAAATTCTATACGTGTGTACACGCGGGTATATTCTAATATATTTAAGAAATTTTGTTTAATTAGTAACATGGTTATTTTTTTATTGAAAAAAAATAGATTGTTAAGCTATAATTTGAATTAGTAATATTGATTTTAAAAAAATATATTAAGGCTAGTAACATGAGAATTTTTTTTCTTTTTTGTTTTATTTATAGTTTGCCAAAAACTATTCTATTAGTCTAAATAATGTTTTATTTATTGTTTTTTTGGTTTTACGTACATCATTATGCGTTAAAAAAATACAAAAAAATAAACTTATTTTAAACAAACGAGCCACGAGCTAGCTCAAGCTTTTGACAAGCCGAGCCACGAGCCCAACTTTCCAGCTCGTTAAGAAAAATGAGCCGGTTCGGCTTGATTCGATTTTTAAACAAGCCGTCTGAGCCCACCCTGGTTCGGTTCGCTCGACTCGTTTACAGCCCTAATTGGGGTTGTGTTAAATTGGGTTTAAATGAGTAACTTGTGTTTAATTTGATTGATAAAATGAGAATTGATTGAAATGGTACCTGTTTGGAAGATTGAATGAATGTTGGTCGAATTTGAGATGAATTGAGTGTGAATTTGGTGAGTGATGAGATGGGAAGAGGGGTGAATTGGGTATTATTTATAAAGGGGGATAAAGGGTTGTGATTGAAGAACAAGTTGGGTGTTTGGATCGCCATTGTTGAAGATTTTTAGCAGGTTATTATTATCTGTCTTGTAGGATCTGAGTTGTTAATTTGTTATGTTGCTAATTTGATTAATGTTTAGGGTGTTAGTCCTTGTACTTTTAGGATTTATTGTTTTAAGCCCTTGTGTTTGTGATGGACAAAATCACAAAATGGATTTTGCAGGGATATATAAGGCTCTCTAGAAAGCTCGCTACTTGGAGTTCGCTCAAAGCTAGCTCGGAAAAAGCTATCTTGGTATGGCTCGGTTTGAAACTGAGCCGAGCCGGCTCGGCTGGGTTAGAAAGTGAACCTAGCTCGACTCGGCTGAGTTAGAAAGTGAACCTAGCTCGGCTCGGCTCGTAACGAGCCGGATTGGGTCGGTTTGGCTCGCTTGATAGCTTGACTCGGCTAAGCTCAAATCATTTTACTTTTAATATATTCTAGTTTTATACACATTATAATATATTACAAAAAAATGATTATTATTTACATGTATTTAGGAGTGTAATTTGATATTAAGGCATATTTAAAGGTTGATTATCATGATAATGAACTTATATTTTATTTCGTTGAAATTTAAAACTTGTTTGTGTTGTTGAATTTGATTTTGGCTTATAATGTATTAGGTCGAGCTTATTTTGAATATGTTTTTTAACTATTGAATAATATTTAGAAAACTGAACTTTGAGAGCTATCTATTATTTTTCTTTTTAAAATCGAGCCAAACCAAACCGAGTCCGAGATTGCCCTAGCTCGGCTTGGTTCGACTCGTGAAGAGCCCTATTGTTTGTTTTCTATGATTAAAGTTGTTGAAAACATTAGTGTCATGATGTACCTAGACATATCTGGTAAAGTTATTTGACCACGTTTTTATGTTGCTATATTTGCTCATTGCTTATTTTATAGGTGATTCGATATAGATCTTATATCATATAAACAATTAAACAGATGATAAAAAGTAAAAAAAAAAAAAAAAAAAGGCAAAAATGGTAGATGAAATCTAAGGTAAAAATAATAAGTTTTAAGTCTTCGGGTAATTGGGTCTGTAAGGTATGAAGCTTTAGTTTTTACTCATAGAAATTCCGTAACTTACTGTTTTAATTTGATTTGTCTCTTTTTTTTAACTTATGAATGTATTAAATCGCACGTTTTCTCAAGTATGTAATTTGATTTCTCTTATGTTAATTTTTAAGATTGGGCGTTAACTACAATAATTCAGCTGATAAATACATGTCATATAAAAAGATTTTGCATGTGGCTATTTGTGTGTACCTCCGTTTCTAGTCATATCACATTTACTCTTTTAGTATTAAACGTGTCTCATTTGGTATTATATCTTGAAACAATAAAGACATGTATAATCAAATCAAAGCCAATCATAAACAACCTACCATCAAAATAATTATACCAAAAATAGAAAAAAAAAACATAGCTAAACATGAAAATATAGTCTTTATAGTAAAACTAAACAATTTAAACATAAATTTGCTTGAAAATTGAGTTAACGTTTGCTAAAGAAACAAACTCAACACCCAAAAAGTAACACGAAAGAGAGTGACAGATCTAGAAAAAACGTTAGAGGACAACATTTCAAAAAATTTCTTTTCTAGAGGGGCAACGAATAAGAAAAAAACGTCAAATTTTCCAAAATTTACACTACCGCCGGAGCGTTAAGTAATAGTGAAGATTATCCTCCCTGATGAAAGATAAAATTATAATATCAATAAATCATGTTATTAATAATCCTTGTTCTTGGTTTTTATAATTTAATATGTTGAACATAAAACGTTTCTAACTATATGTGTAGTAATCATCTTGGGTTGGAATGTCGATGGACTAAACTAACTTGATCTAAGATATTTCTGTAAACAAAAACTCAAGGGACCATGGGGGACTTAACCTAACAACAAGGGGCAGTATACAATATTTAACGAGATTATGTAACAAAGTGTAGATAATTCTGACACGTTGGATCTACGTTTCAGCCAATCCACATACTCGTTTAGATAAAAAAAAATATCTCCGATCTAGATACCCTTCTGTTTGGAGTTCCCATTTGAGGTCCCAAAATAGACAAGACTTAGGTAACATATTGCAACATTTTTTATATTGTTTTCATTTATAGTAATCTACTTTTTACGGAAATAATATTGATTATTAACATTTATGATTTTAAATATACGTGTAATTTTAAAATTCTACAAAAGTACGTAAAAAAAGAAGTGTATAAAGATACAATGGATCGTAAGATATAACACAGTGTCGAGCAAAAATTAACAATGTCGAAGAAAAAAAACACAATGAGTCAAGAAAAAAGACACATCACCCAAATATAGAAAATACACAGTGATGTAAACAAAAATCATAAAATCTACAACATAAGTTAATTTGTACATGATCCGAACCCTTTAATATATAATAGACATTTTAGTATAATAATAACAACATAAGTTTGTTATTAAAAAACGACGTTACGTTAGCAAAAATAGAAGAATCTTTAATTATGTTGTTTGTGTACAAATAAAACAATTAGAACAATCTTAAAAACACAAGGTAAATATAGTAAGCGATCATTTTATTAAACTTGGGTCGTTGATAATAGTCTTTTTGCTAAAGGCGGTGTTTATAATGATAGTATTAACGTTAATTGTTAGCATGGAGAAAATAATGGCTTTAAAGAAATTCGGGAGGCTTGGTGTAGGGGGAATCAAAGAATTGAATCTATCACTACTGATAAAATGTTGGTGGCTAAGCAATTATGGGTGAAAGTCGTGGAGTCTATTCATCATAACATAAGGGCAGTGAATTCGATTCATTAAAAAAAATCAAGTGTAGGGGTTAGGAGGAATAAGAAGTAAGAAAATATGGTGTAGTTAATTTGGTAAGTAGAGTAGAGAAAAGGAAATAAAACAATGTATTGGACAGATTCATGGATCAATGACGAACCGTTTAAAGATTGATTTCGGCTAATGTACCATCTCGCAAAAGTGATGGACTGCTATAAGTGGTGAAAGCCACGATTGGCACCAGGTAACCAGACAGTGGAGGAAGAGTACAAAGTGTGCACAATGTACCATTAGGGTTGGGTGTTACGGGTAAAAAAAATTAATAACAACACACGCGGTGTATTTAGTATTATTATTATGGAAACTATGGAACTTGAGGAATGCTAAAATCTTTGGAGGCAAAAGAGGAATGCTAAACGTGCCATTTTTGCTCCTCAATGTTACTTGGGATCAAGGGTATTGCATTGTAGGTATATTGACTGGTCAAAATACTTTTAAAAAAATGATAATAAAAAATTGAATGGTCCTATAAACTATAGTGTGCACAATGGTGCCAAAACACATCGAACACTATCGTACCTTGTTAAAATGTGTTTGATTCACGTGTCGTACGTTAGAATGAAAGGATCTTTAGACTAAGGGGTTGTTAGGCTAAGCTTATTTTAGTGACTTATTTACTTATTGATTTTTTGAAAAGTTAAAAGGTGTTTGGGTTAGCTTATTATGTGATTAAGTCACTCCATTCTGACTTATTGATTTTTTCCAAAAAGTCAATAAGTAAGCTTACCCAAACAACCAATAAATCTTTAGGTTTCAGACAAAGCTCATGATGCTTGTGGTTTCATTCATCGTTCACATTGGGTTTTAATTTTTAGCTCATGGAGTCATGGGGATTTCTGGCCTGTGACCAGAAATGGAGGGTTGTGCTTGTTGAAGTGACGGGGCACGGTGGCCTTGCCACGTAGGTGTAGGGACTGCGGAACACCACCCCCTTCATCTTGATTAGGCCCCTTTGGCTTGAATTGTGGTGGGCTTCACAGGGCGAGGGACATGATGTTAGTGTTGGTGACTTGGTGTAGCTCCGATTTGCGAAGATAAAGAGTCGCCTCATTTAAATAAATAATAACATTTTTTAGAAATTAACCCTATAAGTTAACCCATTTTCCATCTAATTTTCAATTTCAATTATTATTTTTATATAAAAATGAATAAAGTCATTTGAGAATTTTGTACAATCCAAAGTTTATACAAGGTTTTATAAATACTTGAAAGTATCAGTTGGAAGAATCTTTCATAATGAAAAATATTCTAACATGTTTTAGAGGTCTGAAAACTAGTAAAATACTTTGGAATAAGTTTTTTTTATATATATTACTTGTGTAAAAGGTTTGAAATACTATCTAAGATGTTACTTGGTTTGGAAAAATGCATGAAAAAACCTCCTAATTCAAAAACATATAAAGGATTCTTACAAGTTAATTTTCACTTTCTTTAAAACTAGCATTATTTGGACATTTAAGCTAACCTTTTTTTTCATAAAGAATGCAAATGTTTTCTACTAAAAAATGATAATATGATATTTAAACTCATTTCATTTTTCATACTTGGGATAAAGATAAAAAGCTTTTATGTGTCATCCATTGCAAATCTAGTAAAAACTTTATTCAAATATTGTGCTACATATGAACACATGTATGAAGAAATAACAGGTGATCATTGCTAAAATAGTGAGCATATAAAGTGGTGATCGCTACTAACATTAGTAAAAAGTCTCTTACAACGATCGTGCGCTTCGTAAAATACTAAAGATCATGCTAGGTTGGGTAGAAGTATAAATTTCTTATACTAACAATCTAAGACCATAGAGACATTGGGTAAAAAAGGATTCTTAGAAGTAATTAGTATAAATACAAATTTAATCAATAACAAGTAAAGTTGATGCTTTGTAAGAGTTCAAATTGTTGCACACATGCTTGTTGAGTGGTTGAGGTGTCAAGTGGTATGCGAGCAAGGATTGTTTAGGCAAAGGTATCAAGAACAAAGAAGTAAAGGTGATGCTCTACAAGAGTTCTAAGTGTTACACACTATGCTTGTTGAGTTGTTCATAAAAGTTTGTGCATAAAGTTATAAGGTTGACGCATGTTAGGTTTAAGCCTAACCTCTATTAAGCTAACGCAAACATTGTCGACTGTTGCTACAACAAATATGAGACTGATGAAACACTGACCTGATGGTAAGGCTCCAACTAGCACTTGGACCCTCCGATGGTCTGAACAGATGGCTGCAAAATAGTAACACCGTTAGGACTCGTTACAGGAATGGGGTTATTCCTGTAACCACCCTCTGACGTGAGAATAAATCTCGGTATTGGGAGTAATATTGTGTATTGAAAGAGAGAGTATTTGATGATCATACCTTTGATCACCTCTATTTATAGTTTACCATTAGGGTTTCCTCTAACTTAGGATGGGCTCCGATAAGTTGGGGATTTACATGATCTTCCCAAAATCTTGGAGATTTAGTTATATCATTTATCCATATAGAATGGAAGATTCTAGAATAAACGTGTGCCATTAATTATATATACTCAAATAATAGGTAATGACCGGGTCGGAGTGGTCGTTCCGGGTCATACCTCGTCATGTCCCCCAGTCCGAAGTTATGAAATGAAATTAATAACGTCGGACTAAAAAAAGAGTTAATAAAAATTTTCAATGAGTACATAAGTCTCAAGCGAAAGTGTCGCCGTAAATTCGAACTGTGGCGGTGATGTGAAAGGAAGTGACAGTTGGGTCATCATTAGGATGACGATTGCTCCTTCCATGTTCTGACACGTGTTTCCCCCTTATGTGCCTATTCAAATTCAAAAAATCATTTCTATTTTAATCTATAAAAAGATCGCCTCTCCTAGGGCTTTTACCATTTCCCCCAATATTTTTCCTTCTTCCATAATTTGACAATCCTCAATGACTTCCAAAATTGGTGAGTCCTCATCGGCTTCTACAATCCCTGACGCCTTGTATTGCAAGTGGGGGGCGACATCATTCAATAATTTGCTGCAAGATTATGACATTAAACTAGAATGGAATTCGGTGTTGCCGTCAAAAAGGATGTGGCATTTCCATTAAAGAAAGGGAAAATCACCCTGTTTAGCGATTTCTTCAGGTTCTGCAACTTCCGGTTACCTACTACCAAATTTTGTAAGTCCATTTTAGACGAGTAAAAATATCCATATCTCTCAGATTCACCCTCTGGGCCTGGCGAAACTCCTTCACTTTGAATTCGCCTGCCTGGCCTTGGGCTATGAGCCTGAGGTTCCGGTGTTTAGGGCTTTTTTCATGCTTGTATGGAAATCCCCCTTCTTTACATTCGATCAAAGGGATACCGAGAAATCTTGCTTGAGAAATGTTCCAACCAGTTCGTGGGACAGGGACTGGAGGAAGAAATTCTTTTATATAGACACGAGCGTTATCCCTGGCGAGATGCACTGGAGAGATATGGGTACCAAAGAAAAATACCCAGACGATTGTCCCGTCGTTGATGCGTATGCTGAAAATGCCCTTTACAAACAGTTGTGCATGCGCGTACCGAATGTCAAGTTATACTCGAAGGAGCGCTTGTTCTAGTGGGCATGAGTTTATTGTGGCGTGACCGCCGGTTATTCCCGGCGTTCCAGAGATTTGACAATGGTGAGTTAAACCTCGTTCCCCTTCCGATTTATGTCATATTTTGTGATGTTATAATTAATGATTTAAGTTCATGATGATAGGGGAATGGTCGTTTCTCGACTTTGTGGATCCTCCCTGAAACGCTGCATTACGGGCCAATGATCGGGTGATAGGGGAACAAGAACCCGACGTGCTCTCCATACATATTGAGCGGTTCCTTCTTCCTCCAGCCTTAATAGCATCATCTGGCGATATGGGCACCCCTACCCCTAGTGGCGGGCACGCGGCCCCTCTAGTAGGGAAGGCAAATATTCCCAGTTTGAAGGTGGTTATGAGGAAACCTGCTCCCAGTGTAGGTATTACTCCCGTGGAGGCCAATGTACCTGGGTTACCCGGGAATGTGGATGCGGCCCTACCTGTAACTGAGAGTACCTCCGGTTCTGACATGAAGAAAAGAAAAAGGACCCCACAACTAACGACCTTCCAAGCAACAAAGGCTGCCCAGCAACTTCGTGCATGTAAGTTATGGACTTATACAATGTTTGTTGTTTTATGGGTCCTTCGTCGAACTAATGGTGATTATCTACAGGAGTTGTGCCTGGGCCCCTTTTGGATGATGTAATCCCGCTGCCGCGGCCTCCTGTTGATACTCGCGCCTCGACAACTATACAGAGCGCCTCGCTTGCCGATCTTATCACTAAAGCTAGTGCTTCCCAGTCAGCCCCTTTGTTTACTGCCTCCGTTGTTGCTACTCAGCTCTCCCCTCAACGCCTCCAATAATGGGAATGACATTACCCTTTAATGTTGATTCCCCTGTGGGTTACGGACCCGGGACAGGCGGTTTTAGCCTTGCTGGTGACAGGCCCACGTCATCCACTAGGGCTGACTCCAGCAGTGAGAAAACACACGCCATCCATGAGAGCGGGAGGTCAAGTGAAAACCTTCCCTGAGGATGAAACCTTTTTGCACGACGACCTCTATCTTCCTACCGTGTGTTGGGATTTGAATGCCCAAGATAAACGTTACCAACCCAAGTGGAAAGTTGCTGAGTCGACCAGGCTTGTGTTTCCGCCTGTTGTACACCATTGGGTGGAACGATTATACCCCCCTGCCGAGTCTTCGTATGTGGAGGGGTTAGATAATGAGTATCTAATGAATTCCACCATGGTGGAGACTGTTAGCGTGCCAAGGAAACTTGCAGAGATCAGACGCCGCTGGCTGCACGATAATCATGAGCTACGCCAAGCGCGTATGTCCATCTAAGAACTTGTTGATGAGAAAAATCGACTAGAGAGTCAACTTCAAGCGGCACGCGTGAGGGAGGATCGCTTCCTGTTTGAGAAGAACAAGGCGGAGGATGATCTAAAACGAGTAACTGCCAACTTAACGGAGGAGAGACTGGTTTGGGCCCGCGACTTGGCAAAGAAAGATCGCGTGATTGCTCATGCCATAAGCATTCAGTAGGAGTTGGAGAGGAAAGCTGTTGTGGAGGCTCAAAAGGTTAGGTTTGAGTTGTCCGCCGAGATAAGTAAGTATCGTATTGACGCTGATTTTGTGTGTCAGGTGCAGGAAAGGTACCAGGACTTGACCCTCGAGCTACGAGCATCTGAAGCCAAGGCCTAGGCCAAACAAGCTGAACTTGAAGAGCGCGAGGAGAAGCTTAGAAACCTGCTACAAACTTGCGATGTTCTTCTCTCCTAAAAGAATCAACTTACACGGACTGCTCACCTTCAACTGTCTCGCCTTAATGAGGCGGATAATGCCTTGGAACAGTCCCGCGCCGAAGTAGAGAATCTGACAGATCAACTGGCGAGTGTTCGTAGCGACAGGAATTGGCTAATATCCCAGGGCTTGGTCGGCGCGTTTGAGTATCTGCGTCAGTCAGAGCCATTCGTTGCGCTGCTAGATCGTTTATCCACCGCTGCCTATAAGTCAGGGCAGCACGATGGATAAGGTTACACAACAATTCCATGAGGAAGGAGGCCTGCTGACATCTCAAATGTCTAATGCCCTGGAAGCTATGTGTAACGATCCCTTACCCGCGTACGTTAAATTATCCAGCAAAGCGTCTGAGGCAGGTGTAGAGTCGTTACGCCAAATGCTGGAAACAGCGGAAGAGTCGGAGTAGCTCTTTAATTGTTTTGCTGTAGTCTTTATTACCAAGTATTTTGTAAAACAATCCCCAACGGGACATATATCGGCACTTGGTGCCATTAATGAAATGCATGATTTAGGCGGTGCCGCCGTCTTCTACGCGGCGATTTGACCTGCCATCATGACTGTGTGCAGTTAATTAATGTATGTCAATGATTTGACATGTAATCATCAAAGTTTTGTACCCCCTCTTTTTGGCAAACCGGTATTATATATTTGTTCACCTATTTTTACCAAATTTGGTAAAAAAAACATCATGCGTGAAGAACACCGTCTGCGAGAAATGTCCGATGTTCTTCGGACTCTTGACGCGGCTACCGCCCTGCTCTTTCTGCATGAACAAGCACCCGGAGACGTGGCAGGTGATGGGGGATTTATTACTCCAGATGTTGTGCCCCATCCTACGTTGTCCGATGAAAATGTCGATGGTGACGCAAAGCCGGTGGACGAGGCACCCGTCATTCCCGATCCAGTCGTATTGAATGTTGATGCATTACTGTCATGGTTTCCTCCTGAAACCCTAAGTAGGTGCCATATGGTGTACCAACGGTGTGGTAGAGTTCACCTGGCTTACTTAGATGACCTTCCGGGACCGGTGGCCGGTCTGGCAGTCGTGACGGGAGATGAAGATTTGATCGTGGATCCTCACTCCTTGGAATGGTATGGCGAGGCATTGCACACCCCTGCAGAGGTGTTAGCAATGTTTGCCGATTTTTAATTCAGTAGAACATGTTCGTTTTTTGGTGACCCGTATGTTGTTTTTTGTTCACACGGGACAAGTACTTGGTTTTGTTTGATAGTTGAATGTATTTATTACCAAAATACCTATCTGTCGTAGTGGTTTATGTATCTATTACCAAGATTTCCACTTTAGCGTTGTATTAATATAACTTTGGCATGTATGAAATAGTATTTCGCATCAAAGTTATCATGTATGTCGATAAAGACTAAATGTAAATGTTTATTAATGAATGCTTTAAAATGAAAGCATCGAAGATGATGAATTACACTTCGTTTTTGCACTTAAAGAGACCCTACCTCGCCGTTAGGGCGGGTGACTACATGTATCACTTCTTTAACTGGGCTATGTTCCAACTTTGCGGGATTGCTGTGCCATCCAATCTGGATATACGATAGGCCCCTTTTCCCAGAACTTCTTGGATTATGTAGGGTCCCTCCCAGGTAGGACCCAACTTGCCAGTAGGCTCCCCCGGCTGGCTGCATTATCCCTCATAACGTAGTCGCCCTCCTTGAAAGTCTGTTGAGCCACACGCTTATTGTAGAACTTTTCTAAAGTTTTCTTGTATTTTGCCTCGCTGATGGCGGCTGTCTCCCGCCGTTCCTCCAAAGCGTCTAGGCTTTCGCGCAAGAGTCTATCGTTATCACTGACTGTCAGGCGCCTTAGCGAGGGTAGCCCTACCTTTGCCGGTATCATGGCTTCTGTGTCGTAGGTCAGGCTAAACGGGGTTTCGTTGTTGCTCGTCTTAGGCATGGTTCGATGTGCCCAGAGGACATTTGGCAACTCTTCTAACCAAGAGCTTCCCTGGTGGTCCAGCCGCCTTTTAAGTCCATCTAGCAGGCTTCTATTTGCTCTTTCGACTTGACCATTGCCTTGAGGGTGGGCCACCGACGTGAAAACCTATTGAATCTGCAGCTCGATACACCAATCTTGCAACACTCGATCTGTGAATTGTGTACCATTATTGTAACATTTGTAAAAAAACGGGTTTTCAAAACCCGCTCCGTTTTGTAATCGAATATCAAGTTATAAAAGACACGTTGAATATTTATGATTATTTTGATATAAAATTATACATAATTAATAAATAAACTAAACTATAACAATTATATTTGATAAAAAGTTAAAACAAAATAAATAAAAAAAAATATGTCGCTGCCGGGACTCGAACCCGGGTCAGCCAGAAACAACTCCAACGACTTAACACACACTCACATCACCACTCCACCACTTTGTGTTTTCTGTTATCTCTAGGAAACAAATGAGGTTTATACACAAACTTCGGTTAAACCGGTTGCGCCAACTGAGAAACGGAAATCAGCAAACCAATCGTCAAATCGCTTATTTACTCGCACATTCACGTTTATAACCAATGAACCGATGTCTTTAATCAATTCAGAGGTGATTGAACATAAATTTTCATTACTATCGGTTTTTATAACCGAAAAGAATCAAGGTCTCAATTACTTCAACTCTAGACCTCTCTCGCGGCTCAGAAACGTCATATCAATACTCCATTTCACTCTCGTCACATTTTCAGACCGTCAGAACGTCTAAATTAACTCGCCGGAATTTTCTGCAAAAGTCGCCGGAAAACCGTATTCATCCTCAAACGGTAAATCTTTCAATATCATTGTAGTTCAACAATTGTTAGAGACTTAAACCTCTCAATTGAAATCGAATTCAGGCGCTGTATTCAACTAATTCCAGTTCGCCGGAACTTTCCTGAAAGTCTTTACTTCGTCTGCAAAACGGTAAGGACCTTCAAACACATCGTTAACGTTTGTTTATCACTTCAATTCCACAATTGACTAATAAAAAACGGCTAATCGTCTGTTCAGTTGAGGTGCACAAAAACAGAGACCGACGCCTGCCGAATTCTGTAACCAATCGTTCACCGGTATGTTTTTCCTCTAATTGTCATCCCTGCTATCTCTTATCAGTTTGTGTAATGCTTAGCAATCGAATAAACAAGTTTTAATGATGTAAACTGTTGTCGGTAAAAATCCAATGAAGAAGATGAACTTTGAAAATATTATAAGTATAATTAAAATTGGTAGTTTAAACGGGTTAGACACACAGTCAGCGGTGGACTGTGTGCAAAATACACACGCAAGTCCAAGTTCGATCCCTGATACACGCACTTCTTATATAATAAAATGCCTTTTTGTTTAAAAACTAAACCGGGTTAACTCAGTTAGTTATTAAGTATAATAAAAACCGAGATAATAACCAGGTTAGACACACAGTCCAGCGGTGGACTGTGTGCAACTCTAAGTCACACGTCGCGCGTTCGAAACCCGTCACTGGCACCGGTTGTTGAATTAAAATGTTTTTGCAATTAAAAGAATTTCGGTTAAACTGAATAAGTATATAAATATAATTAAAAACCAGATTATTTCGGGTTAGACACGTAGCTCAGTTCGTAGAGCTGCGTGCACGCGTACGGGAGGTCTCGGGTTCGAGCCTCACCCGACGCAAACAATTTCACATACGAACCGGTCAACAGGTCAATGGTCAACGGTCAACGCAAAATAAACAATTTTTTTATATATTTTTATTTATTTAATTTAATTTAAAAATCAATTAAAAATACTTAAAAATAACATTTTTAAAGATAGAAAATAGCTTTAAACTCACAAAAATATACCTAAAAATTTCATTAAAATCCTTAATAAAATCCACTCATTTAATATATTTTTCCGGTATTATTTAGGTTAGTATTTCTCGTTGTTCCGCTCATCTAACTCGTGCGCATCTCACCATCTCCAATCCAACGCACCCAAGGTGAGTGAATCTTTACAAATTCCCCGTTTAATCACGTTTTGGGGTGTATCATGTGTCTTGATATAAATATTATACTTAAACCATTGTGCATACATCATATCATGAACTTGTGTATTCAGTTTGCTTCTGTTGTGTAGTTATTGTTGGATGCAATTTATTATTTTCAGTACATGCAATTTCATAGGCCGCCGCTCCCCATTACATTATGAGCGTTGAGCATGTTCCCCATTTCATTATGAGGTTGAACCTGGCGTGCCCACATACGATCGGCTCCGTTTGATTGAGCCTTGATCGCACAGACATTTTCATTTTCAGTACATGCAATACGATCGGCTCCGTTTGATTGAGCCTTGATCGCACAGTTTCATTTATGTTATTTATCGTATGATGTTGGTATGTTCATGTATGCTGTCATCTGTTATTGTATGTTATAGTTGTGATTGCTATTTGCCACTACTTGATTATTTACATTTGATCATGTATGATTATGCATAATTTTTCATTGATAAACTAACAAGTAATACGTTAATAAATGTTATCTAATAAGATTCACTCGCCAACTTATGTTGACCCAAAAACCCCATTTTTACACATGATACAGGTGAACCAGCAGCAGCTAGGAACACATAGGATTGGACTAGAAGAATAAAATGATTTAGAGTTGGGATTGTCATGTTTGGTTTATTTCCTTTGTATTGTATGAACATGTTTGGATATTTGGAAATGTAACTTTGACTTTATTAAATATGAAACATATTAGTAAATGTTATGAGCTTTGGTGATAACCCAATTATGCCCCGACTCTTATTCCGCTGCGGGTCGGGGTGTGACAATTATCGCTGACCAGGTATAACGGGAGCCCAAATCGGCAGACGATGTGCTCCCAGAGAAACTTTTTGGCGTTTTCTGCCGTTATTTTTGCCAACGGCTTTGCTTCTACCCACTTGGTGAAGTAATCGATTGCCACGATCAAGTATTTGAGTTTTCACGGGGCTGGGGGAATGGTTGTAACATCCGTCGAAAAACGGGTTTTTCAAAACCCGCTTCATTTATTAATCGAACAATCAGTTTTAAATTTTTGTTGTTTATTTATGACTTATTTTAATTTTAAACGATACATAATTAATAAACAAATTAGAAGTTATAAATTATAATTGTTAGAAAGTAAAAATAAATTAATTAAAAAGAAAAACCGGCTGCCGGGAGTCGAACCCGGGTCAGCCGGGAACCACAAGTCTTAACTCTCACTCACCAAACCACTCCGCCACTTACGTTCTTTAGTAATATATCAAAACAATTAATTCAAATATCAAACCTCGATTTCAAATCAGACAACCGACGCGTCCAATTCGCATCGTCGGAAATCCCGACGATTTCGCCATTTACTGTCGGTTTCTTGTGACTTAACGTATATAATAACTCTTACATCGGTTATAACCGACGTCCAGTCCGCGACATCAGTCATAACCGCCGGAGAATTATTGACCAACGAATCAAGACGGTAATCAGACCCAATTCATCGATATTCTTCCCTATAAATACACACTCTAGCCTCTGATAATCTTTTCGTTCACAATCACACCAATTCTCGACGCAATTTCACTCGCCTGAATTTTTCTGCCATCACCGGACTTTCGCCAGAAAACCGAGACTCACATCAACACGGTAAATACCTCGACTCTCTCTGTTTCATTCCATTGTTAGACCGTTACTAACATAAATCCACCATCCAGAATCAATCCCAGACGACGTTGTCGGAAATTCTGCTTTAACCGGAAAACTTCTTAAATTTCCAGAATCACGCCGTGAGCCGGTATGATCATTTAAACCTACTGATAATCGTTGCTCAGTAGTTCAATTTCACATCTAACCCACCCAAACTGTTAATTGATCCTAACAGCCGAAGTTCACAAAACAGAGCCGACGAATCCTTGCCGGAGTTTTGTGAAAGACACTGATCGGTACATCCTTTCCCCAAACCCTCTCCGTTCATTACCTTTCAATTGCTTATAATGCTTGTTAATCGAATGGACATGAAACAGTTGAATTATCATTATCGTTTATGTTATAAGATTAATTAAAATCAGTATTATGAACGGGTTAGACACACAGTCCAGCGGTGGACTGTGTGCAAACAAATACATACACGTCGCGAGTTCGATTCCTATCACAACCTGACTCTCTTAAATAAAAATGCTCTTTTTAACCGAACCAGGATAACTAACAGAATCATGTTAAGTATAATAAAAACCGGATTATTAACCAGGTTAGACACACAGTCCAGCGGTGGACTGTGTGCAACACTAACTCATACGTCCCGGGTTCGAGACTGGTTGACGGCACTGGTTCAAAACAATTAAAATCCTTTTTAAAAATAAATGATTTTCGGATTAAGTTAAATAGTATATAAATATAATTAAAAACAGAAATATTTCGGGTTAGACACGTAGCTCAGTTGGTAGAGCTGCGTGCACGCGTACGGAAGGTCACGGGTTCGAGTCTCACTCAGTGCAATAATATTCACAACCGAACCGGTCAACGTCACCGATCAACGTCACGGTCAACGGTCATGGTTAACGGTCAAAAGTCAACATTTTTTTATTATTTTTATTTATTGATTTAATTTAAAAATCAATTACAAATACTTAAAATAACATTTTTAAAGTTAGAAAATAGCCTTAATCTCACAAAAATATATCCAAAAATCCTATTAAAATTGTTAATAAAATCCACTTACTTACCGTACCTTTTCGTTATTAATTAGGTTAGTTATTCCTCGTCGATCAATCCTCTAACTCGTGCGCATTCAACATCATCCACCGAACGCACCCAAGGTGAGTGAATCTCTACCAATTCCCCGTTTTAATCACATTTTAGGGTGTATCATGTGTCGCTATTATTTATTTAAATTAAACACTTGTGCATACATCATATTCATATCAAATGTGTTGCCAATATATATCTATTGTTTGTGTGGTTAATGTTTAGATTAAAGTTATCATTTTCAGTACATACATTATCATAGGCCGCCGCTCCCCATTACCTATGAGCGTGAGCTGTTCCCCATTACCTATGAGCGTGAACGAGGCGTTGCCAACATAAGATCGGCTCCGTTTGATTGAGCCTTGATCTCACATACATCATCATAGGCCGTCCGTTCCCCATTAACTATGAGCGTGAACGAGACGTTGCCAACATATACATTGTCATTCACATCATATACTCATGCAAGGTGTTTGTGATTGTTTGTTTACATTCGTTTGTTCATGTATGATTATTGCACAATTTTCCATATTAATTCCAATAAGAAATCAATAACAAATGTTTTTAACAAGGTTCACTCGCCAACTTTTGTTGACCCAAAATTCCCCATTTTTACACATGATACAGGTGATCAAGTTGAAGCAAGAAACATATAGGGCGGCCTAGAAGAATAAACCAATTTAGATTTTGGATTGTTTTAGTTAATTTTTCCTTTCCTTGTATTGTATGAATTTGACTTGAAACTTTGAGATGTAATTTGAATTTAATAAATATGAAACATATTAGTAAACATCATGAGCTTTGGTGATAACCCAATTATGCCCCGACTCTTATTCCGCTGCGGGTCGGGTGTGTGACAATGGTCCCACGATATCTACTGCCCATTTCTGGAAAGGCCATGCTGCTGTCACCGGAATTAAGTTATTTTTGGGGCGCAGTGTTTGCGGAGCATATTTCTGGTAGCTGAGGCACTTTCTGAGTTCAATTACAGCGTCTTCATGCATTCCAGGCCAATAATACCCAGCTTTCTGAATTTTAGCCACTATCGCCCGGGGCCCGGCGTGAATCCCACATATGCCGGAATGTATTTCGTGCACCAAATACGTGGCTTCTGACGGGGACACACTTCGTAATAGCGGCCCCAAATATGTTTTCTTGTATAGCATGCCATTCTGTACTTCATATTTTGCGCCTTTACTTGTATTTTTCTAGCTTCGCCTTTGGCGGACGGTAGTGCTCCCTTTGTGAGGTAGTCTAAAATGGGCGTATACCAGCAAGATCTTTCCGCCGTCACCGCGGAGACTTCCCGGTGTTCAATTGAACGTGATTGTAACATTTCTACTTTTACTTCCTTTTCCATGCCCGATGTAGCCAGCTTACTTAAAGCATCGGCTATCTGGTTCCTACCGCGGTGGACGTGGTTGAGTGTGACGCTTTCGAAAGACGCCATAAGCTCTTTGGTTTTAGCGAGATATTTCGCCATCGTTTCGTCCTTGGCCTCGTATGTCTCGTTTACCTAGTTGTTGACAAGTAGGGAGTCAACATACGCCTCAATCCTTGTTGCACCCATAGATTGTGCCATTCGCAGGCCTGCCAGTAGGGCTTCGTACTCAGATTCGTTATTGGAGTATTCGAAACCAAAATGTAGGGCATACATGAGCTTAACTTCATCAGGGCTTATTAGCATGAGACCTGCACCGGCCCCTTTTCCACTATAGGACCCATCTGTGTATAACTTCCAGACTTGTGAGGATGCGCCTGCTTTTGAACTATTATCAATCACCGGGTCCTGAATGACCTCCCTTTCAGGAATTTCAGCCAGGAAATCCGCGATTACCTGACCTTTGATAGCTGTTCGCTTGCGATACTCGATGTCAAGGGCCCCTAACTCGATTGCCCACTTTGCCAACCTCCCAGAGATCTCTGGTTTATGAAGTACTTGTTGCAAGGGGTAATTCGTTAGGATTAGCACACGATGAGCCTGAAAATATCTTCGGAGACGCCGGGTGGCGTGAACAAGCGCGAGTACCAGTTTTTCAAGCGTGGGATATCGCGTTTCCGGACCCGCCAGCACACGGCTACTGTAGTAAATCGGTGTTTATTTCCCGTCTCTTTCAACCATAAGTACTGCGCTTACTGCGGTATGTGCCGCTGCCAAGTACATCTTCAAAAGTTCGTTGGGGCGAGGGGCTGTTAACGTGGGTAACTTTTCAATGAACCGTTTCATGTCTTGCAAGGCTTCTTCTGCGGCTGTAGTCCATTTGAAGTTGTTCTTGTTGAGACAGTCTTTCAAAGTTTTTATGAATGGCATGGACTTTTCTGCATGCCTTGCAAGGAACCTGTTTATAGCAACTAATCCCCCATTTAAAGTCTGTGCATCCTTCAGAGTTCTAGGTGACGACATTCGTGTTATGGCGGCTATTTTTTCAGGATTGGCTCTGAAGCCCTCCAGGGTGACCACCACTCCTAGGAATTTTCCCTCTTCGACCCGAACGAACACTTCTTGGGATTAAGCTTGATATTGTACTCCCGCAGCTTCCGGAAAGTCTCCTCTATGTCATTTAGCATTTGTTTCTCTTCTATACTTTTAATTACCAGATCGTCCACATACACTTCCAGGTTCCTACCAATTTGTTTTTCAAAGGCTTTGTCCATGAGCCGCTGCTAGGTGGCGCATGCGTTACGTAAGCCGAAAGGCATTTTCTTGTAACAGAAAATGCCTATGTCGGTGTGGAACGCTGTTTTTTCCTCGTCTTTGTGTGACATCTTGATCTGATGATACCCCTCATACGCGTCCAGGAACATTTATACCAGAATCAAACCAAAGAATCGACTTTGAAGTCTATTTCCGGTAGCGGATATGCATCCTTTGGGCATGCTTTATTTAAATCTTTGAAATCAATGCACATCCGCCATGTGCCGTCAGGTTTCTTTACCATTACGGGGTTTGACACCCCTGTGTGGTATTTCGTTTCCCGAAGAATGCCTGCTTCGACCAGCTTTCGTACCTCTTTGATTACCGCTTCTTTTCTATCCGGAGCCATGCTTCGCTTTCCTTGGGTCACCGGTTTTATGCCGGGGAAAGTTGCCAACTTGTGTTCCGCCTTATCCCGGGGTATGCCGGTCATGTCGGAGTGTTCGAAAGCGAAGATGTCAACATTTCTTCTCAGCAGTTGCTTCAAGCTGTCTCTTACCTCAGGGATAGGTTGTCCCCTAAGATAACTGTTTGATCAGGGTAACGTGTACTTAACACCCATCTCTCTGGACCGACTGCCCCACTGGGTCCCTGGCGACACCTTTTGGTATTGAGCACTTCCCCTATTCTTTCCTAATGGACTGTCGCGACTCCACCTGGCGTAGAGAACTTCATGAAACCTCGCGCCATGGATACCACAGCATCTAGTTCCCCAAAGTGAATCTCTCGATTATCACGTTATGATGCGACTCTGCACGTACTACAAGAAATGTTAGAAGTATGGTTCTTTCCCGGGGAGCTAGACCGAAGGTTACCGGAAAAGTGATTTGACCGAATGGATCAACTTTTTCCCTGGTGAAACCTTTTATAGGGGCGTGTACTAGCTCAAAGAGTTTCTTGTCCTCCGACTGCATCCTGTTAAAGTAGTGCTCATATATTATGTCTTCGGAACTTCCCTTGTCAGCCAGTATACTCCTCATGTTATCATCGCCTACGGCGGATGATATGATGAGAGGATCAACTGTGAGGTCCAGGTCTTCTGTCCGTGGTCCTACTGTCATGGTTGCCAGCATCCAGGGTTCCAGGGTGGAGAAACTTCTTTTCACCCCCTTTGCTTTGTCGGCGTGTAACATGTTTATCTCCCGCTGCCTTTTGCCCCCTCCTTTGTCTGGGTCTTCCTTGACAGTAGGCGGACCTTGTTTTATGTCTCGAACCAGGTGGGCGAGCTTTCCATTCTTTACGTAGTATTCGATTTGCTTCTTCAGTTGATAACAATCGTCCATATAATGACCATTGCCCTTGTGGTATTCGCAGTATTTGTCGGTGTCTTTATTAGGTGTATCTCTTAGCCGTTTTGGAGGATTGAGCTTTAGATTCTCCGAGGCCAATATTTCTGCTGGTGTTTTGCTCAAACTGGGATAGTCGGATCTGAACCTTGAAGACGAGTCGCTTCTTGGGTAGGAGCTTTTAGGTTTGTCGTATCGTGAGTCAGAACGATCACTCCTATGGAACCTTTCACCTCTACCCTTGGGTTTGGTTTTGTGATTCCTTTTTTCGGTTGGCTGCATGACTGGCGGCCACCGTTTTTTCTTGCGTGACATACACGTTGGCTATTCTCAGGATTTCGTCGATGGTTACGGGTACGCCGTCTCTCCCATAAAGCGTTCGTAGCAACTCGTCGTCGTTCACCCCCTGTAGGAACGCGCCATAAGCCAGATCGTACGTGATGCCTGGGATCGCCAAACTTTCTTTGTTAAATCTGACAATGAAATTTTCGACGGTCTCGTTTTCTCGCCTACGTATGTGAAGGAGCTCATTTCGATCCTTGGTATGTCGTCTTTGCTGGTTAAACTGCAATTGGAATTTGGAAACCAAATCTTCGAAGCTGTCAATCTCGCCCGTGGGAAGACCGTCCCACCACACTCGTGCCGCCCCTGACCAGTTTTTGTACGAACATCTTACACCAGAGGGGCATAGGCCAGCAGGCGACTTCTCCGGCACTTTTGAACAAGTTTAGGTGGTCATCTGGATCGCTTAAACCATCATATTTTCCCACAGTTTGAGGCATCTTGGGTTTTTCCTTGATTGGGGCTTCAGCAATCCGTCTCGTGAACTTTGACTTGTCCGCAACATCAGCGGGTTTGTAAGGTTTGGTGTCCTCTTCCCCGTTTCCTGGCTGTGCTGGGTGATCCGTTTCCCTGACTCTTATCCCTTGAGAAACCAAAGGCTGAGATGTATTAGTGGGCCCTTCACCAGGTGAGAAACGGGGTCTGGAAGTACTGCCTCTGTTGTAGACAGGTTCCATAGCCGGTTGGCCTTCGCCATATGTCTGCTGTGACATGGGGTATGCCCACCATGGTGGCATACCAGCCGCGTATGGCGGCTGTTGAACGTAACCTTGTGTCGTCATCTGTGGAGTGTATGCTTGGTTGTTGTACGGTTGAAGGTACCCAAAAGGGGGCACGTAGTAATAGCCAGCGAGGTAAGCCTGGTTCCCCGGTGTAACTGGGGCATTCATGATGCCGGGCGGCATGACAACTGGTTGATGGGTGGTGTGGATAGCGCCACCGTGAGTGCCGCAGAATACAATGGCGGCATGGTGTGAGCGAAAGATGATTGGTGATACTGGATCGTATTTGACGGTTGTGTCCCCCCTCCGGTTACCGCGGCCGTTGTAGTCAGCGCACTACCGAGACTAAGGGTCTGTGCGATGGTGCTCGATGAGGGGTGTACACGGCTACGGGAGCCGAGACGGAGGCTCCCTGTCGGGCTTGCCAGGAGGTATATGATAGGGGATCCCCCGCCACCGACCCATGGGAAACGGCTGGAAGCCGCTGATATCCTGGAGGGGCTTCTGCTTCAAACTCCAGGTCCAGGGACCTGGTCACCACTGGTGATGCTGGGGTGGCCGTAGCCGCTGGTATTGTTGACGCCGTGCCGCTGGTTACAGACAATTGGTTTTCTTGTGTTCATGCCGCGCTCTGATCATTCGCCATTGGGTCTAAGTTTATTGGTGTTGCCACAGGTCCCACGGATGGCGCCAATGATGAAACACTGACCTGATGGTAAGGCTCCAACCAGACCTTGGACCTTCCGATGATCTGAACAGATGGCTGCAAAACAGTAACACCGTTAGGACTCGTTACAGGAATGGGGTTATTCTTGTAACCACCATCCGGCGTGAGAATAAGTCTCGGTATTGGGAGTAATATTGTGTATTGAAAGAGAGAGTATTTGATGATCATACCTTTAATGTTTACCTCTATTTATAGTTTACCATTAGGGTTTCCTCTAACTTAGGATGAGCTCCGATAAGTTGGGGATTTACATGATCTTCCCAAAATCTTTGAGATTTAGTTATATCATTTATCCATATAGAATGGAAGATTCTATAATAAATGTGTGCCATTGATTATTTATACTCAAATAATAGGTAGTGACCGGGTCGGAGTAGTCGTTCCGGGTCATACCTCGTCAGAGACCATGGGTAGTGGACAGGCTGGTTAGGCTAAAAGGCTTCAAGGGTTTCAATTAGCCTAATGCAGGTCGTGGGGTCCTCCCACGTTTGTAGTACGTGGGGTTGGATCACTTGTTTATTGTTCACTTTTGATCCTAGCTTGAAGGGAATTCAAGCCAGAGTGAAGTTGTTAGTGAAGCAATGATGTTTGAAGTGAAGAAAAGAAGCAAGTATGGAACTTGTTCTTAAGGGAGAAGAGAAGAGAAGATCAGAGAGTATGTGTTAGCTCTGCTGATCTGATGTGTCCAATGTGAATGTTAGAGCTGGGATTTATAGACAAGGAGTATTCTATACGAAGAAGCCAAGGATCCAAGACTACAGTGGAGGAGTTACCATTTTGAGGGTTGAAGGCTTCGGACCTGCGGATAAAAGGAAGTTCCCTG
Organism: Scalesia atractyloides; assembly: GCA_947069175.1. NCBI lineage: Eukaryota > Viridiplantae > Streptophyta > Magnoliopsida > Asterales > Asteraceae > Scalesia > Scalesia atractyloides. The sequence continues at coordinate 3,739,583 of CAMTDV010000017.1, forward strand.
TGCACATGTTTACTTTTACGGCTGTGGGATGGTTGTGCAAGTAATCAGTGAAGTGACGGATTACTGTTTATGTTCTTTTTGCTGTTCACCCGAGTTCGGGGTTTTGAACCCTTTAACCTTTCAAGCGTTTATGTGCCTAAGTCATTTTATTGAGACTTGAGCTACCCCCGTCATCATCGACTAAGACGAAGATCTCTCACCAGTATGTTATTAGATATTGAAAATTGTGTTTAGAGATGAGAGTTGTAGTTTCTTATACTCCATCCGTCCCATTAAAAGTGTCATATTTTGAAATTTCAAAGTCTTTTATTTATAAACTTTGACTTTAATTATATATTTCTTGTGTTATACAAAACTTGATGAAAATTAAGCCGATAAAAACATTTGTAAAACACACTCAAATCATATAACTTTCATCAAGTATTATCTAACGCAAACAAAATTAATTAAGGTCAAAGTTTAAAAATAAAGACTTTGAAAATTCAAAATATGACACTTTTAATGGGACAGAGAAAGTCTCAAATTATCTTAATTCCATGATAAAAAATTAAATTTAAATGATTTAACTGATGGTTATTTAGATTAAGCTAGATTAAAATACGTACGATAAGTAAGCTACTAAAATAATAACATATCTATATACAAGTTTCACCAAATAAAATTATATTATAATAATCAAAATATATCATTGAAAAAAGAAGGAATCCTCTTCAAGGATAAGAGTAAAAATGAATATTAGTAATGAATTATTAAGATTAAATAACTAAATAATTGTAAATAAAACTTAGAGTAAATTATAATTTACGTCCATATGATATGTTATCAGAACCAACATGCGACCCTAAATCAAAATAATGGACCCTAAGTAGTTGTGGGTTGTAATTTCATGTAATTTACACCTTTTTGTTAACATGACGTTAGAATAACCCTTAATCAAGAGGTGAAATGACTTTTTGCTCCTGATCGTTGTTGTTGTTGTTGTTATCATGATGATTATTATTACTACTATTGTTGCTGCTACATTTGCACATCCACCACCAAACCCCCTTGGACGCCCATTTCGCTTAACCGCTGCAAACAACCTTGAGCACTGACATCCACCAGCCTCTTCCGGTAACCATTACTTCCTCCGGTCATTAATGTACGAACAATTGCTACCGAGAATTTCTTCAGCACCCATTCGTTGATTTGGTCCATTACCCACCACCACTAACCCACACCACCACCTGCCTCCACCAATCGAACCAAAAAATTATGTGCTAGAAATTCATTGTGATTTTCAATTAAAATGGAGTGGCTGTCGTGAAGTTTGGCTTACACAGACAAAACCTAAACTTGCAACTCAAGAAAAGTAAACGCTTTGATCAATGTAAATGCTTGAGAAATGGAAAGTGTGCACTTGGAATTAAGACGGTTACGAGCGCAAAGCAGTTTCTCTCACTAAAAATCTGCTTGTTTTTAACTCAAATTTTGTTGACATGAATATTGACTACCACCGGCTTCGATTGTTTTTATATTGATTGAACAAATTTCGAAATAATCTATCACCAGAATTTCAATTGTATATTCCATGAATTAGAAATAAATCTTAAATTCTTAAATTTGTTATGATTTTGACACAAATAAATCGTATGATTTTGCGAATCGATAAACTTGTTTGAAGCTCGATCACCAATTTAAGAGTAGCCGATTACGAAGCTTTGACTTCTGGTTCGGTGATGGTTGGGCAGGGTGGTTGTCGATATTTAGCAGGGTGTATTGGTGGTCGACGAGTGGTGTGGTGGTTGGTTGCGAGATTACCAAAAATAACTTTTCAACTAAAAGTTGGTCGAACGGTGAGTTAATGGAAGGGTGCAGATGGTAGGAAATTGCAACCACGAGGTGTCCATTATTTTGATTTAGGGTCCCATGTTGATTAGTACAACATACCACAGGGATGCAAATTGCAGTTTACTCTAAAATTTATCTTATTTCAAAATCAAAATTGATAATTATATTTTATAATCATATTATTTAGTTTCAAAAATCATATCCAATTGGTCATACACAAAAATAAAGAAGTGTAAAGTGTAACTTATGTCCATATAGTTTTGGAAAGGATGAACATGAGTCCCTACTTCCAAAATCTTGCACGCTGAGACCCTGTGTTTTACGGTTTGTTACACTATGAACACCTGTTGTCAATCAACCGTTAACTTTGAGAGCAAATGTGTACTATGAATGTTCCGAACTACTTCTTTCTCTTTTTAACTCTCTCTTTAATTAACAAATATACCCTCAAAATCTACTATTAACTCTCACTCTACTATAAAAAACTTTAGCAAGAACATTTTTGTCCCCTGCTCTTTCTACTATCAAAGAATTGGACCCAACAATCCGATTTTGACGGTGAAAGGTGGTGTTGTTCAGTGTGGGCGGTAGGTGTTGGAATTGGTGAACAGTGAAGTTGGTTAGCGGTGGCGAGTTTAATCAGGAGGGGTTCAATGTGTTAGGATTGCAAGATTATCGAAATACGCTTTCATTAACGGTCAAACAAACGGCAATTTGACAAAAGGTTGCATGATGTTAGAAAAACGTAAACCATGTAAACTACAATGTCTCAACATACGAGATTTTGAAAGCAAAGACTCATATTAAGGGGCTGTTTGGCTAAGCTTATTTCAGTGACTTCTTTACTTATTGAATTTTTGAAAAGTTAAAAAGTGTTTGGGTTAACTTATTATATGAAAGAAATAAGTCAGCAAGTCATTTTATTCTGACTTATTTACTTTTCCAAAAAGTCAATAAGTCATTAGTTACTCTAAAATAAGCTTAGCCAAACAACCCCTAATCCCCCTCTTAAATCATACTGACGTAAATTACACTTTACTAAAAAAAAATCTTAGAGAAAAGTGCTCGGATGGTCTCTGTGGTTTGCTCCGATTTCACCTCTAGTCCCTACATTTTCAAAATTACAGCTATAGTCCTCAACTTTGGCAAATTCGTTATCGGATAGTCCCTGAAGCGGATGGAGGTTAATTTTTGGTGTTAAGTGAGTGTGAAACGATGAAATTACTCTCACTTCAATAAAAAATAATTAAAACAATAAGCCAATTATAATAATATTTTAGAAGACTCACCTACCCCTACCCCACCCCTTCCCTCCTTTCTCTCTTCCCCTTCCTTTCTTTGTCTGCAACAATCAAACCATCACCATAATCAAACCATCACCACCATATTACCACTATATATCGTTTCGCTTAATAAGAAATTTAAGAAAACTTTATAACTTTTTTCGCATTAATCTATATCTAAATTACATATTGTATAGCATTAATCTATATTTAAATTACACATTGGACAAAATTAATGTAACTGAAAACCAATTTTTTTATATATGATTGTCTGTTATCTATATATGTATGTTCCATTTTCACAAATGGCAACATATAATTGCAGGTTAGTTGGCACTTGGCCTCGTGACGTCATAAGTCATTGTTCTTCAATTTCAATCAACAAAACACAGCAACTACACTACTGTACATCGACAAAGTGAGATCCAGTTGAACCAATTTCAACATATCAACATTATCCTTCATAGTCACATAATTATCCTAACCACCGCCTCCGATAACTCCACCCGAACCGGAACTCAACCTCATAGCCGCCGTCGGAGGTTAGAATTGATTTGACGCGTGAGATGCACGTTCCGCACATCATTCCGGTGACTTTGAGGAGGCCGGACGATTGTGATTTGAGGTTGACTTAGTTACGAAGACGGTGAGATGTGGTGATGGTGGTGGTGGTGGACGGTGTAAGTAGGAATGACCGACATTACGGTTGAAATTGCGGTGGTGGTTGGTGATAGACTTGAGGTGAAGTGGTAGAGGGATGCGAAGGTGGTTGTGATTGACACGCTGGTTCTGTTCGAGAGAAAGAGGGACTATCCGAGAACGAATATCCTCCACTTGAAATACATATATATATATATATTAACTCTTTTATTTTAATGGTGTAATTGTTATTTTTTATTCATAAGGGTATCTTAGTAATTTTACACCAATTCAACTAAAAAGACTAACCTCCGTTTACTTCAGGGACTATCCAAGAACGAATTTACCAAAGTTAAAAAGTATAGCTGTAATTTAAAAATTATAGGGACTAAAGGTGAAATTATAGTAAACCTCAGGTACTGCCCGGACACTTTTCTCAAAATCTTAATACCGATAAACCTATAAAAAAGAATAAAAATGAATAAAGAGGTCCCCAACACCTCATCCACCGTCAGATCCCATTATCCCAAACACACACCGACCACATCAACGGTCTGTCACACAACCCAATTACATTCACCATCACTTTAGCCCAACTCAAGCCCGAATCGCTCAACTCAGACTCAGACCCAACCCCGGAGTCGATAGCGGCAAAACTCACCCTCACCCTCACCCTCACCCTCTCTCTCTAGATTCTCTCTCTACACTCCCGAAAAATCAACCTCACTCACACCATTAGCTATTAGATTTATAGATTCACGTCTTCAATTAGGGCTTGATGTGATTGTTCAATCGATCAATTATAATAAGAAGGTTAGGGTTTTATCGTTTCGAATTATTATTGTTATTTGTATACGTTGATTGCTCGTCGATCTGTTGGTTGTGCGGAATGGAATCGTTATCAGTGGCATCTTCAGCGTCCGATTCCGACTTGATTTCGGTTACGCAATCGCTAGCGAAGGAGGCGTATGTGCTGTTTCAGTTAGGGAAGTATGTTGATTGTTTGAAAGTGTTGAATCAGATCTTGGATAAGAAATCCGATGATCCGAAGGTGAATTCACTTGTTTATATGCTTCTGTTTTGTATTGATGATTGTGGAACGATGAAATGCATGTTGTTTGGTTGAATTAATCCAGTTTTGAGAATGTGTGTAATGTTAGTGAGTGATTCAGTACTACATGTGATAATTCTGTTTTTTTTTAAATTCAAGTGGAACACTGAAATGCTGATTGTTTGGTTGAGTTAATTTGGTTTCGAGAACGTATGTAATGTGAATGATTGATTCAAGTAGTTTGCAATTTTGCATTGAATAGAATTCTTATTACATTACTGCATGTAAGTATGTAATAAATCTGTTATTATTTATTTAGTTGGGGAAAGTGGACTCATAGCTATGTTGTCGAAGGTGCAAGGCGCCCTGAAGGCACATAGGCCTCGCCCGGAGCGTAGTCGCAAGGTGCAAAAAACGCAAGGGTGTGTTTTTCACTTTGCTTATAGTATAAAAGTACCATTTTAGGGGTTTTAGACATGTTTTATTGCTGCTATTAGTGTTTTAAGTCTTAAATTGTTAACTGTTAGTGTTAAATGTTACTGTTTTGAGTCTTAATCAGTTCCTACTTGCTACAATTGTTAGTGTTTTGCAAGTTGCAAAAGGTTATTTTGTTAATGGTAGGAGAATATACGGGATTATTAGTGTTAAATTGCTATATTCCATTCCAGTCTTAGTCTCAATCCCATATTCAATGAAAGTCTCCGCTCGTGTCTGACCCCTCTTTCTATCCGGAGTGAGTCAGGCGGCTAAGCCTTTACTCCTGATAAAAGAAAGAGTTTTCCCATCTGCATGATATTAAACTTACTGATCTCCCAAATTCCAATTTCCCCCGATATCCCACCGCGATAACCTATATCTCAAATTTCGGTCATTGACTGATATCTGATTTATTTACAGCATTAACTGGATAGCTATCCAGGCAAGGTGCTTTCCCAGCGCTGCGCTTCTGGGCCTAGGGGCGCGCTTAGTGCGCTTATGACAACATAGACTAATACTGCCCCACAATTTAGGTGGACTTTGTATAAAGCTCTTTTGGTTGTAGCTGGTGAACACTCATGTAGAGGTTACCTAGGCACGATAACATTTTTATTTTTGATCATATAGTTCAGTTAGGTTGCTTTGACACTTTGTTGGCTAGCTGTTTTTCACCTTGGACGTTTGAACTTTTGATGTTCATTAGTATTAGAAAACTGTCACAAAATGGGCATGCTTGATCGGTGCAAAATCCTTGGTGAATAGTTGTTATTGTGGAATTTTGTGAGGGGTCAGCTTAAGATTATTTAGTTTAGCCGAGTTATGAGTATTTGTTGTGGCGTTAATGAAGCCAATTTGGTGGAAGTGATGAGAATGAAAATACATTTTTGATTAGTGTATTTACTTAACCGATATCTTTTTACTACTTACCACATGTCTTGTATCTCAGTCAAGTGGCACTCCATTCTTCTGTATATAATCATCATAATTAAGTTATATACCACATTGCCTGATGACACATTGATTTTAGTTACATTCTTTAAATCTTAATTATTAGAAGATCATTAACCTAATATATATCGAGATTAACACACTTTTGTTTACATTTAAACTAACATATGCATATTAAATTATATTTATATCCCATGTAAATGAGAGGATCTTATTACTTTTCTGTTTATATCCTTACTCTTTATTAGATGAACTTTAATGGATGTTCCTGTTGTACATATTTCACTTTTTACTTGTAGGTTCTTCATAACATTGCTATTGTGGAGAACTTTCAAGATGGATTTTCAAATCCAAAGAGATTTTTGGAAGCACTAGATAATCTTAAGGTATGTCTAATATTGTCATTTTGCAGATCAGTATTCTGAATACCTTTCACTTTTTCTATCTCCATGGTATTTTCATTGGAAATGCACGTAAAGCAAAACATTATACATCTTATTAGTGAAACTAGTCAGGGGTAAATAGATGAACAATTTAATTAATTAATTGTTGAAGTTGTGGTTTTTTGTTATGAAGTTATTAGGGCTGCAAATAAACCGAACAAAGTGTTCGTCTGTTAAGTAATTATATGTGTTCACGAACTGTTCATGAACACTTACTGGATGAGATTTTATGTTCGTGTTCGTTCGTTAAGGAAATGGATATGTTCGTGTTCGTTTGTCAATTTTAGGCAACGGACGCAAACGAACGTTCATGAACACAAATGGAAACAAACGTACACAAACAAGCATTCATGAACAAAATATATAATACATCGACACTTATTAGATATTTTATTTGTCGGAATTTTGAAGTTATAAAACAAAATGTAAAAACTAGAAACACTAATGAACCATCAAACACAAATGAACATAAACGAACACGTTACTGAATGTTCACGAACATAATTGAACGAACGTGACCTGTGTTCATGTTCGGTCATTTAACTATGCAAAAGAAGTTTATTGTTCGCGTTCTTTCACGAACTAAATGAATGAACACAAACGAACTTCCAGCCAAATGGTTCACGAACTGTTAACGTTTGGTTCGTTTGCAGCCCTAGAGTTATGTCTTATTATTGTTAATTTGTCTCTCTTCTATATATATATGTGTGTGTGTGTGTGTGTGTGTAATAAATTCTTGCTTGCACATGTTTGACTTTTGTTCATTTGATTAAGAAACGAAGTGAGAGGCCTGCTCATTCAACTGGAGAAAATGCAGAGGTGTTGAACAACAGAATCAAATCAGTGGGAAATAAGGGCATTGCAGCTGATGATTTTGATGTTTCCTTTGCAATGTTCAACATAGTATGTTATTATCATTATGTTTAGTTTTGTTTCTTATATCCTTGCATTTCCTATTATCTTTCGTAATTTCCGTTGCTCTTCTATATTGCTCATCTGTAGGCAGTCATTCTCTACCATCTACATGAATACGAGAAGTGTTTCTCCATTTTAGAAAGATTATATCAAAATATCGAACCGATTGACGAGGTACGCGATGAGTTTATAGTATTTTTATTTAAGTTGTGTGCTCATATTTGTTTTTTTTTTCAGAGGGTGGCACGTCATGTATGCCTCCTGTTACTTGATGTTTCTTTAGTATGCCATCATGCTTCAAGAGCTGCTGTAAGTTTCTTGCTTTCACTAGAATAATAATTAAATATTTGCATTATGTTTATATACTACAAAATAGTTTATCTGACCCATATATGTAATTTGTGTGTTTTACAATGGCATCAAGCTCTAGTAGACATTAGAGTCTGATCTTAATAAAACAAATGAATAAGTTAAGGGCTTCCCAGACAGTAGTATTTAGGGTTGTGAACGAACCGAACAAACAAGAACAATGTGTTTGTTCATTAAGGAAATGAACATGTTCATGAACATAAACGGATATGTTCGTTTGAACGTAAACGAATGCAAAAGAACACAAACAAATGCTCATGAACATAAATGAACACAAAGAACGTGATATATTGGTTTTAATATGTAATCTGCAGTTTCCATCAGAAAGAATCCACCAAAAATAAATAAGTACTTAACATAACTTTCCGAACATTGTTGACATAATTATCATAAACATATTTAACACAAAATTAAGAAGTTTGTCAAGCTTTAACACAAACTGAAAATGAAATGGTCAAATGAGGGATGTTAGGGGAGGCGTATAGTATAACTGTGGTTTCAGATTTAAAAAAAACTATAATCAATGAATTAAAATATAACATAAAAAACCCTTTAAATGGACGAACACCAATGAACATAAATGAACGCATATAAAAGTTCACAAACATAAATGAATGAACGCAACCTTTGTTCATATTTGTTTGTTTAAAATTGAACGGAATTTCTTGTTCGTGTTTGTTCCTTTATTAAACGAACGAACATAAACGAACTTCCCGCCGAATGGTTCACGAATTGTTCGCTGAACATTCGGTTCGTTTACAACCCTAGTAGTGTTTGATTGTAGTCTTGCTTAAAGAGTTCAAGGACCTCTATGTGAATATTATTCTAAGTATACGGGGTAGTGTTGTGGTTTTTTGTTTGTCTCGACATCGTATTGGCTTATTTTTATTTTTACTCGTCTGTATGTACCTACGTATAATTCTTATAAAATATATTGTTCTTGTCGCAGGACGTGATCGGTTACATGGAAAGAGTAAGTGGCAATAACTTAGTCAATCAAGGTGATTCCGGAAACATCTCTAAGCAACAATTAACAAACCTAGTGACAAAATCCACGTCAGCACCGAACAACGTTATGTTATCTTCCGATCCAATCAACTCTGATCAAACTGTCAGCACAAACGGGCCTGAAAGCCCATTATCCCGAACTCCATCAGAAGAAACACTAGAAAACCTAATGATGGAAATCAACACAAGACCATCAAACGATCTCTCGAAAATCCAAATTGACGAATCGTTTATTTCAACGCCTGATTTACGGATGAAGGTGCATTTATGCAAAGTTTGGATTCTTATTGTCACAAGAAATCTCAAAGCGGCCAAACGTGAAGTGAAAATGGCCATGAATGTCGCACGCGGAAAAGATTATTCCCTCGCGTTGTTTCTAAAATCCCAACTCGAATACGCTAGAAATAACCATCGAAAAGCTATAAAGCTGTTAATGGCGTCCGTAAGTCAAACCGAAAGCGGAACCTCAGCGTTGTATTACAACAATCTCGGCTGCATTTATTATCAACTCGGGAAATACGAAACGTCAGCCGTCTTTTTCTCCAAGGCACTCGGAACCAGCTCTCTGCAACGAAAGGAGAAACCGATGAAACTGTTTAGTTTTTCGCAGGATAAATCGGTTCTTTTTGCTTATAACTGCGGGTTGCTTTATTTGACCAGCGGGAAACCTGTACTTGCGGTTCGATGTTTCCAACAGGCGGGTTCGGTCTTCTTTAAACGGCCTCTTTTGTGGCTTCGAATTGCCGAGTGTTGTATAATGTTTTCAGAAAAGAAAGCGGGTATCGACGTTAAAATTGTCGGTAGGGGAAATGGAGACAACTTGTTATAGAGCGTTGGAATTTAATGAATGCGGTGCAGGTGGACCCCGATCTTTCACTCGCGTTTGCTAAACGTTGTCTTCTGAACGCGTTACACTTGTTGGACTGCCCTTACGAGAACTTGAACCCGCAACCGAACTCGAACATGGTGAATTCAAATGGCGAGGCTAAAGAGACGAAGGTGGGGAACAGTAACGGGAATCCGAATCCGTTGTTACAGAGTTCAGTTAACGAATACGAGGCTATTTGCGGGAAAGAAAACATGATGATCTTGCAAGCTGTGCTTGCTGACCTGGCGTTTGTTTATCTAGAACTCGGGAATGCGGTAAAGGCGTTGGCGGCTGCCAAGTGTCTTTTAAAACTTCCGGAATGCTCTAGGGTTTACGCGTTTCTCGGAAACGTTTATGCAGCAGAGGCTTACTGTCTCTTGAACCAGCCTAAGCTAGCTTCCGAGCATTTATCGAGTTATATTTCAGGGAAAAATGGTAATAATATCGAATTACCATACACCCAAGAGGACTATAATAACATCTGGCAAAGTAAGAAAACCGTGGATCTCGATGAACCAAATTCCAATAACGCCCCTACGGTGGATCAATCGTTACCTCAAGGAGGTTCGGACTCTTGGTTCTTGAAGCCGGAGGAGGCTCGTGGGGTCGTGTTGGCTGACATGGCTGCCATATCAGCAGCTGAAGGTGACATGGAGCTGGCCCACGAGGCTGCGACCCTGGCGTTGTCTTTATTACCGAACAATCCGGAAGTCGTTTTAACGGCAACATACATAGACCTGATTCGTGGGAACACTCAAGGTGCGGTTTTGAAGTTGAAACAATGCAGTCGTGTTAGATTTCTCGAATTCTCCCCGGGACATTAGCGGAGAAAACGGTGAGATATTGGTTGGTGACTGATGAGAAATCATCATAGGTATGGTGAAAATGATCCTTTGAAACTGGGGATTTGATTTGTAACATATATATAGCTCAAAGTTAAGGGTAAAAAGGTCTTTTTCTTTGTTGACTATTTTTGAGCAATTTTTTTTAAATTTTCTTAAAAAAAATCCGTGTCGTTTTTAGGGTTTTTTCAGTGAGATCATCGGATCGATATGAGACTTGTAGCTGACTGAGTTTGTCTTCCCATAGACCTGAGATGTAGTGGTATTTTTCTTTTATAGCATGTTGGTTCTTCTGATGTACTACTGATTTGAAGAGATGTTTAATGGGGTTTAAAAGTTCAAATATTCTCTTGTTTATATATATATATATATATATATTATATATTTGGTGGTGTGTGTATGATATGTGCTTGTTTCTAGCGACGAGAAAGCGTTTTTTAACTGTGAGAATATGTTATCCGAAAACTTATGGGGCTATCAATACTCTATTAACGCGTAAAAAACATTTTTAAGTTTTTCTGTGTAGAAACGATACAACCACATGTTTTGAATGGAGTGATGACAAACAAATGTCATGTGCATCAACATCCAAATGGTCCCTCTGTTCATTCTTTAACACATAAACATACCATCCATTAACTATTCCTTTAATAATTGTCGGACATGGATATAATAAAACCAAACAGATATTCATATAACATATATCGAACACGTTAGAAGGTTGTGATATGTTGGAACATGGATATAAAAGTGAGACCAAGCGTATAACTTAGTCCGAATGCGACAAAACTTTTCGGTATACAATTACAATATCTTTTCAGAACAACTAACTCAACTCTTTTAATCTACTCCTAAATCTACATCAATGTATAGGGCTATAAACGAACCGAACGAACACAAATAAAACCTTGTTTGTGGTCGTTTGTTAAGGAATTGAACTTTTTCGTGTTCATTTGTGTTTGTTTGTTTGTTAATTTTAGGCAACGAACAAAAATGAATGTTGATGAGCGCAAACGCGCACAAACAAACACAAACAAGCGTTTATGAACAGAATATATAATACACTAATACTTATCACATATTTTATTTATCGGAATTTTGAAGTATTTAAATAAAATATAAAAAACGAAAAACACTATTGAACACAAACAAACACGGTACCGAACGTTCGTGAACATAATGAACAAACAGGACATCTGTTCATGTTTGTTCATTTAAATAACCGAACGAAATTTTTTATTCGTTTTCGTTTGTTTAATATTAAACAGACTTCATGTCGAACGGTTTGATTCGTTTGTAGTGCTACCAATGTCTGCTTTGAGACTATAAGTCTATAGAATGCTATAGCGCTGATAGGCTACAAGTCTTATTGATAACTATAGTAATTAAATATAAGACCATGGGTGTGGGGCGGAGGATGCCAAGCAACCCTGGCTCAGCCACACGGGGCCAGTGTTGGTCCACAGCATTGCCTCGCGGGCGTGGCTTTGAAGCCTGGCGTGGGGGGGGGGGGGGAGGGGAGGTGGTTGGCTTGGATTGGCTGGGGATACATGACCGTTTGGGCGAGCCGTCGCCCAACGGCTACTTTATTAAAAAAATATTTCTTTTTTAAACATTATAAATACTCACCTTTTTTTTACGTTTTTTTACCACTTCTCTACTTCTCACCTTCTTCTATCTCGATATTCTTTATAAATTCAACTCACTTAATCCTCTATAATGCATCCATTTAACCAAAACCTCGACCCAACCAACCCCTTTGCTTACCAAGAGAACCCGAACCCTAGCCCGCCACAAATTCGTCAACCACCAAACCCGACCCAAATACCACTTACACGCGGCCATCTACACGGTTTAGTATACTCACCGTGTCCCGATCTAGCTGGATTCGTGTCGTATTTAGGAAACCGTGTATTCACAAACTTTTCATACGACGATTCATCTATTCACTAATCTTCCCAACTAATCTTTCCCAACCCGATTCCGTACCCGAAACACAACTGCAAGACGTTGGTGGTTCGTCATCCAAACCGGCCAAAAAAAGAAGTCACAAAAAACGGATGAAGAAAAAGCACTAGCGGCCCAACAAAGAACACAAATTAAGTGGACCGCTCAAGAAGAAACTACTTTGACAAGATGTTATATCGACGAATCGGAAAATCCGATTACTGGTAATTTTTATATAACAATATTATTGTTTTTAGTTTTATTATATTTTTTTTAGAGTTAAATGCTTGGTTGGTCCCTGTGGTTTGCAAATCTTGCAGACTTGGTCCCAGTGGTTCACTAATTACACACTTGGTCCCAGTAGTTTCAAATTTTGCACTCGGGTGGTCCTTACCACTAACCTTTGTTAGATTTCTCAGTTAAGTATATGCAAAATTACTATATTACCCTTGAAATAATAAAAACAAAAAAAATAAACTGTAGGGGTGGTTTAGATAGAGAGAGGTTGGTGTTTTGATCGAATTGATTTTCTGATGATTTGCTCCGATGGTGCAGGTCATGGCTGTAACGGTGCTTTAGCTTCCCCGACGAGCCAATGATACGCCAAAGTATTCACTCGAATCTCCCTCTTTGCCGTCATATCCAAATACACTATCAACACCGCTTCGACTGGCTTGCATATAAACTCTCTTTCACCTTTCAACAATCTATAAATCGTAGAAACCAAAGTATCAACCAATTGCCAAACCTGAGGATGCTCCGTGCTCCGCATTCGACCAACCAAATGCAACCCGTCATCATTTTTGATCATACACTCGGCTAAACTGTATTCCAACTGCAGCTGCCTCCCTTGGTAAATCAATTGCTGCTCGATCATCGGAATTCCGGTGACTGATTGAATTTTCTCAAGAATAACTTCCACTTTATCTTCAGGTTTTCCATGGAGAACTAGGGTTTTGCCATTGGAAATCATTCGAATGAAGAAATGGATACGATCAGGATCCGACGAGTGCTGTAATGAACCAGAAGTAGAAGCTTCGGGGCAATCGCTGCGCCGAGTGATTTGATCGAGAAAGTGGTCGGTGTCGGAAGCGGAATTAGGGTTGGGGTCGAATTTTCGCATTCTGACGAGGTCTAATTAGTTGAATATATCATCATCGTAATCTTCAAGCTGCCGTTTCATTATCTGGGGATGATCGGAGACTCTGTTTGGTTGATTTTGGCCGGCGATGATGGTTTTACGATCAGAGCACCGAACACGACCTTGTAAACAGTAATGCTGATGATGGATGGGTTTTAGTTTTACACAAATGAAAAATGATACGGTTTTTGTTTATTATTTCAAGGGTAATATAGTAATTTCGCATATACTTAACTGAGAAATCTAACAAAGGTTAGTGGTAAGGACCACCCGAGTGCAAAATTTGAAACTATTGGGACCAAGTGTGTAATTAGTGAACCACTGGGACCAAGTCTGCAAGATTTGCAAACCACAGGGACCAACCAAGCATTTAACTCTTTTTTTATAATGCCTATTTTTTTCATCGCAAAGATTTTTGGGATTCCATAAAGAAAGTGTTTCATACCCAAATGAACAACACAAAGGTTTATCGTGAAAATGATAGCCTCTCATCCAAGTGGGGTGACATAAATACACATGTCACCGTGTTCAATGGTTGTTTCCATTAGGCGAAGAACTCGCAAAGGAGCGGTGAAACCGAGGCTGACTTTACAGGAATGCCATGGAATCATACAAAGATACCGAATCACGAGTTCAAGTACATGCATTGTTGGAATGTATGTAGATACGCTTCTAAATGGGCGAGAGTCCCTACTGCTAGCGAATCAATCTCATCCAAAAGGGCAAGAACACACTCGTCCCAAGATCAATCTAATGCTCGTGATCAAGAGATTGATCTTAATTTGGATGATTTTGATGATTCTCCTTCCCGCCCACTCGGTAGAGACCCTTTAAAAAGCGCGTTCAAAGAGGTCGATCGGGTTTGACCCCTAGTTCAACTGCGTGTTCAAAGAGGTAGATCGGGTTCGGCCACGCCACCCCGCACCCTTTGATTTCAAGATTTACCATGTGGATCTCACCTTCACCACGTATTAAGCCATGCCCCTAACCCAAACTCCTCCATACACATAGTCTAAGATTTTGATCTAAAATGGTTTTATGAAATGACAAATTAACACACTTCTAAACTCTCTTACACACCACTTTACATAATTTTAATAATTAAAGAGTCACACTATCATCACACCTTATTGTTTGATCCCTCAGGGCCTGAGCTATGGTCCATCAGGGCCTGAGATAAAATCGTATAAAATTATGAAAACTGAATCTATGGGGAGTGGCCCCCACAGTTCAGGTACTTGTCGGACACGTGAATTGAAGATGACAATATGTACATACAAATGTACGAAGTCCAAGGGAACGTACAAGCATGTAGTTCATTTGGCTCCTATCTCAGTAAAATATTTAATATTATCTCGATATTCTGTAGTAAAATAAATAATAAGTCTCGTCTAGTTGGATATAAATACTCTTTTAGTGAATACCTCCTTTAAAAAAATAACTAATATATTTATGAAAGCTATATTGTCACTAAATGATCTAATTTGAATATGATTCATTTGTGGTGTTTCCTTTTACATAACTTTATTTATTGTAAGATATGTTGGATGTAAGTTGTAACATAAGTTATTAAAATAAAATAAATAATTACATCAACTTCAACCAAATAGTAAATATGATTATAGATTTTAACATGCGTGTAAAAAAGGTTGTGAGACGCCTACATGGCATCAGCGGGGTTTCGGGGAACACCACGCACCACTAATTTGTGGTGTGAGCGTGGCAGAGACCCCGGTCTCGTCACATCTCTCTCTAAGAAATGGAGTATGATGGACCTCGAGGTTTTTTTTAACTACAATGGATGTGGATCTGGATTTAACTATAATCTTAGTTTTTGATTTACATATTTGACATCTAAATTACTTGATCCACAATACCATAATTTTAATATTATATTTAAAATTTAATTGTATTAAAAACTATAAGAAAGGGTGAGGGAAGAGATATGAGTATAAGACTATCTCCAATGCATTCTTATCACAAGCCCTTGCAAGCCCTTAGCATTGGAGCTATGATGCCCTTAGCAATAAAGCCCTTCCACAAGGGCTTTACTTTTCTTGATTTTTGAAGGTGAGTGGGCCCAAAGAGAAAGAAAACAAATGTTTTATTTAAATATTGTGTGTAGTGGGTATGTAATGAGATGGAAATTAATAAGTGTAAGGATATTTGTATGGTTAGCGATGAAATAAGGGATTTTAAGGATTTTTAAGAATATGATATGGCAGATGACGTGGCAGGTAAGGGCGCTTTTAGCATTAGAGATAGCAGGGCCGACCCTGAGAATTCAGGTGCCCTGTCCGAGCTCGAATAATGTGCCCCTTAGTCTTAACTAATCGACAAAATTTCTAACAAATCAGCCTAAATAATCGACAGTTAATGTCAAATAAAACCCAAATAATCGACAATTAACACCATATAAATTGAATAAAACAAAAAAATATTGAAGATTTTTTAATAGTGTTTTTATATCAAGTGAAATAAATAAATGGTCATCACATTTAAAGTTTGAACAGTAGCTTTATTTTAACAACCAGAGACCAAAAAAGTGTTTTATAGTGTATTGAGCTGAAGTTAAAATAAGGCCCACTACATAACTAAATTAGGTTATCTTCTTTTGGAAAAAAAAGGGTAAATGCACGGTACCCTTGACCGCAGGAGGGTTCTCCCTCTCCAAGCTAGCTTAGCCCCATAGCTGCCTGGCGGTTACTACCCAACAGGATTATTCGGGCCGAGCTGGACTCGAAACCGCGTCCTCCCGTTTGGAATGGGTGAGGCTGGCCACTGGGCTGACACCCCGTGGTGATGAAAGGAGAGGAGATGATGATATAACACTAAGGTAATAATAGAAGATAAAGGATGGGTATAACACATAGCCTAACTTCAACTAGTCACCTAATTACGATTTAGTGAAAAGTCATTAATAGAAGTAAATCATTAAATTTCTTCATTAATTTATGGTCATATATGTCCTTACATCAACTCAACAAACCATGCATCAAACACTGATCATTAGTCATATTTGACACAAATTAAAACAACAGAAAATAAATTTCCTTAAACACTCAAACATAGAGAGTACTTCTTGATTTTGATGGCGACTTCAATTTATCCATGGATTATATATATATATATATATATATTCATCAACTGTCCCTGCATCAATGCATTTCATTATACAAATGCTACAAAAAATATAAGTACTAATGAATAAATAGCAAGAAGCTTAATTTCAAAATTAAAATTACTGAGCGAATACATGTTTTTGAAATGCATCTAATACATATTCATTTTGCTCGATTGTTTGTTTGATCTTTCAATTTTATTCCGGACAATTTGTGGATTAAGTTTTACACTAACTGTTTTTAAAAATATTCAACCTTTTGATGTAACTAATTTTGAACTTACATTTTGATGTAAAGTTTATATAGCTAGACACATTTTCATGCTATTTTTTTAAAAAACTAATTACATCATATAGTAAAATTCACAAATCAGTTACAATAACTTATAAAAGTCAACTCATAAAAAATAACATGTGTTAAAGTCCCTTCAAAATTGTAACATATGTATAATTTAAAATATTCTCATTTAGTATGCTTCTTTTGTTTTCACTATTATTATGGATATCATTAATTTGAGCCTACATGATCAAGCTATTATATTTCTAAAGAAAAAACTTTTATTAAAATACCCGTCCGTGTTTCATCAGATATAGCAACACCAACAACTAACATACCGACAGAGCTTCATCGACGTCGATGATGACTTTCACCGACAATGTTCCGACGGATCTGTTAGTCGGTGAAGCCCTTGTTTACTTGTATAGCTATTATATATCTAGAAAACTTGGCTTACCCTATTCTCACACCCTTAAATCTTATTTTCTCATCCATTTTCACACTATTTCTCTTTATATATATCTATGTATGATAGAGAGACATAGGGGGAGGGGGTGTGTGAATGTTAACTTTCGAAAACTTTTCATTATGTGAGTAGAATATCTTACCTAAATTTTATAACCTAGTTAAGATAATTAAAGTACAAAACACGAAAATAATGCATAAACATTCTTAGAGAGGGAGAGAGAGAGAGAGAGTAGTTAGAATTAGGGTTAGGGTTTGCATGAGCAGAAAAAGTTACCTAAATGGGAAATCTTGAAAACTTAAACAGCACAAGTGTAACCAGGAGGTGGGGTTTTGCCACAAGTAACAAGCAACTGAAGAGCAAGTGGCAAATAGATGTTAAGATTCAAAAGCTTAACCTTTAGGGTTGTACACAAGCAAACTGCAGCCTCAAGCTCCACCAACCCAGCAAGAACTGGACAACATTGGTTCACTACAGGGTCACCCAACCCAATATGAACCAACCCACCTAAAAGATCCACACAAGCTCCAAGCTTTAGTGCATCAATGGGGCATGTGGCCGACGGAGTTGGCACAAATGGCCCCGGTGGGCATGGGGTTCCCGGGGTTCCACCACTTGGTGGGTTGAGAACCGGTGGGAGGGTGACTGGTGGGTTGAGAACCGGTGGGAGGGTGATTACGGTGGGAGAGTGATTGGTGGTTTGACAACGGGTGGGAGAGTGACTGGTGGGTTGACTACCGGTGGTAGGGTGACTGGTGGGTTGACCACCGGTGGGAGAGTGATTGGTGGTTTGACAACTGGTGGGAGGGTGATTGGTGGTTTGACATAAGGTGGTTTGACAATAGGAGGGTGGGTGAATGGTGGTCTAACATATGGTGGTTTGACAATAGGAGGGTGGGTGGATGGTGGTTTGCCGGTGGGTGGTTTGGAGGGGTGGTGGCCACAAGGAACACAATCAATAGCAATTGGAGTGGCAGTGGAAATGAGGAACATGGAGATGAGAAGAAGAGCAGTGAGTTGCTGCTTAGAGGACTCCATATTGATCACTTGATGTGTTTTGGTGGAAGTGATGTGAAGAAGTAGGTGTTATATTGAGATGGACTGTAGTACTATTCTCCTTAGCTGGAATAATAATAATAATCACATGATATCTCTAACTTTGATTTTCATTAAAGTTTTTATCTTTAGTTTTTGATAAATGTAATTATATGGACTTGTTATATCTATAACTTATATGCGGGTAGGTAGTATACATTCACATTACATAACAAAGTTAACGTTCCCTGGCGTGTATATGAACATGTAGTTAGTTGTACACGGGTCGTATAAGTGTATATTGGTCTTATAGTTGACATTCCCTCGAGATAGAGTGTACCATTCTCCTTAGGTGGAATTATATCACATGATATCTCTAACTTTGATTTTGATTAAAGTTTTTTTATGTTTAGTTCTTGATATGTATAATTATATGGCACTCTTGCTATATGTGTAACTTGTATACGGGTAATATACATTCACATTAAACAACAAAGCTCACGTTCCTTAGCATGTATATGAATGTATAGTTGTATACAGATAATATAAGTGTACAGTGGTTGTATAGTTGACATTTCCTATAAATGGAGTGTACTATTATCCTAAGCTGGAATAATAATTACATCATATCTAACTTTGATTAAGAAGTTTACGTTTAGTTCTTGACATATAAATTTTATAATATGGATATAGTTATGTCACGACATCAAATGAAAACATATAGGAAATAGATAACATATCATGGTTGTTGAAAGAATTAGTACGATTTAGAAACAAGGAATAGATAGCGGATATGAGAAAAAGGATTGACAAAATTACAACTCTAGGGTTTGTAAAGTGTAATAGAGCATGTTATTTTAAAGAAAAGATCGAGTTGTAAACCCTTATTGACTGGTCGATTTTTTGCAGCAAAACAGAATCCGTTTGTTTGTATATATGATATGGATTCTATTCGCTTTGGTATTTTTAGAGGGACATATAACATCATATGTTTGTAACAAGGAACCGGGTGATATGATTTGTATGAATTGGATATGTAATATCAAGAAAAAACATTTATAAGGGGTTCGATGGCTATTTCTTTGATCATATGTGCCGAACATGAGAAGATCTTTGTAGCTTGATGTTTATATAATAAATCTTAGACTATGTATTGTAGCTGGAGCCATAACCTGGATTCATCCTTTAATATTACGACACATGGCGCTGACTAGACGCTACTCATCACTCTGCCCACTCACGCCCCTCACTTGAGCCTGTTGTGGTAGTTTCACCAATAGCGCCCCTAAGCACCCTCATTTTTGCCCAATAGCGCCAACCACCACCCACACGCCTCAGCTCGCGCCCCCGCTGAAGCTTGGCTTCGCGAGCCACCGTGGGAGCCACGTGGACGCTCACGGCTCCGCAACTATAGTCTTAATTGTTATTTTTGATTATATGATCATTTTCTAAAGGTAAACTATATCTTTTCTAAAAGTACTAACGAAACCATCTTGGACTACATATAGTGATACATATCCTGAGATGATTCGTGAACAACGCTCATGAAAAAATCTTTGGATCTTTAATGGCAGTTAAGGTAATTAACAACAAACTCTATTACTGTTGAAAAAGTTCTGGTTCAGTTTTAATGGAGTCCATCCATTAATTGAAAACAGGTCAAATCTCACGATGTATGAATTTGTTATGCCAACTTGCATAATTTGGCAGGACTCAATTTGCCCATTTCACATTCACGTGATTAGTCTCCTGTTCATTTGGTACACATCGTATCTTATATATTTGATTCACTTATTTGGTCGCAAATAAACGATTAAGAATTTAAAGATTGTTGTAATTTATAAATAAGAATTTATAATAGTTTCTATAATCAATTACTAAAAACTCTTGCAATGTTTCAAAAACCAGTTTATACCGGACGGTTGAAAACTGGATGCTAGAAGCTTGGACGGCACGAATCACACCGGTAAAAATGAGGGAATGTAAAAGAAGTTGTACCGCCAGTAAATTGAGTTATAACGGTTTAAACCGGTATACCGTCAAAGGGTTAAATTTGGACTTTTAATTTTTGATGGACCCAAAAAGGTGACGATTTGCATTCTTAGTAAAATCTAACGCCAAAAAGGTACTAAAAGTGAATTTTTGTATTATTTTTTGGTTAAGGATTAACTTTTGGAATATTTTTTATTATTATTATGGAATGATGTAGTTTTGAATTATTTTTTGAGTTTAGATTGTATTTTATAGATTTATAGGGTTAATTAGCCAACTGGTTGAACCATTCGGTTCACCTGTTGAACTATTTCTAAGCCAAACCCAGTACGATTTAAAAACCGGTTTTTAAAACACTAAACTCTTGTTTCATGTCACTAAACCAACTAGGGCTGTTCAAAAAGCTCGTGGCTCGAAGCTCGCTCGGATTTAGCTCGGAAAAAGCTCGCTCGATATAGTTCGGTTTGAAAGTGAGGGCTCGACTCGGTTAGAAAGTGAGTCTAGCTCGGCTCGGCTCGTAATGAGCCCGATTGGCTCGGTTTGGCTCGCTTGTTAGCTCGATTCGGCTTAGCTCGGATCATTTACTTGTAATATATTTTATTTTTATATACATTAGAATATATTACAAAAAATCTAATCATTATTTACATGTATTTAGGTTTGTTAGTTGATATCTATGACTTATTTGAATGTTGATTACCATGCCAATGAATTAGGATTGTATTTTCTCGAAGTTTAAAACTTATTTTGTGTTGTTTAACTTGATTTTGGCTTGTGATATATTAGGTTTTTATTTTGGATATTTTGTTTTAAAGTATTGAATAATATTTTAGACTACTTAATTTTTAGAGCTATGTACTAATTTTTATTTTTAAAATCGAGCCAAACCAAGCCGAGCGCTCGGTTTAAAACCAAGCCGAGCCCGAGCTTTGATTTTCAGCTCGGTTTCGAATCTGAGCCAAGCCGAGCCAGCTCGGTTTATAATCAAGCTGAGCCCCAGCTTGGCCTAGCTGGGCTCGGCTCGGCTCATGAACAGCCCTAAAACCAACCATTGGAATATATGAATAAGAATTTATAATAGTTTCTATAATCAATTATTAAAAACTCTTGTTTCATGTCACTAAACCAACCATTGGAATATACTATGTTTTTTGTTGCTTTTGGTTCTTTTCTTCTTCTTTTTACATACTTAAAATATCTCATTTGATATTTTATCATTTTATATTGAATGAGAAACAATGCGTGCATTGTGCAGAGCATCCAAGGGTTCAATTGTGTCGTCTTTGTTTAGTAGCCCTTTTGATCCACGAATTGATAGATTAGCCTGATTGGACTCGCAGGGGAAGGGCAATTTGGCCCGACTAGATAGACAAGATGGAGAGTGGTGGTGAGAAGATGAAAAAAAGAAAGATTTATCCTTATCTCCTAGATTTTTTTGTTTGGTTAATCTATTTTTTTGATGATTTAATTTCTTTGTTTATCTCTTCATTTAGTATAAGTTAGTATCTTGAACTGTTTTTAGTTGGTTGATCTTTTTGATAATAACATTGTAACTTTTAGCTTGACTTTGAATCATTTGAATGAAATCCTTAGCTTGTTGAGCCCTTTGAATATCCCTCCACTTGCATCAAGTGTTATAAGAGCTCTAGTTAAAAAAATTGAGGTGGGTTACGAAGGCCTTGATCCTTAGGGGGTGAATCATTGCAAGAAGGCGGTATTAGGTTTGGGTTCGAAAAAGGTACAGTAAAATTGTCATGGTTCCTAAAGAAAAATCCATAAACAAGGAGATATTAGGAGTCGCTTATATGATTGCCGGTGTGGAGGATGAATTCCAAAAAGGCTACATGTTGGTTCTTGGGTGTAGCATGGTGGCAAAACATGATCACGGTTAGGATCACAACCTTATGACAAATGTGGAGGGCAGTTTAGGAAGTCAAACCTCAAATCCATGATTGGAAGAACAGATGAGTTTTGACATATCAAAATTCAAAATTGTCAAGGAAAAATAACTAAGGGCTGGAGTCTCATTAGGTCACCTTCCTAAATCCATGTGAGCTTGGGGTTCTTATTATTTCCTAATTTACCGGTAACACACGAGAAAATGAATTTGGTGGGCAATATGAAAACTATGAAGATACTTATGGTAGAGTTTAAAGGCAGTCAAGGCGGTGGAGAGCCATTTTCTGTTAAGACGACGATAACACGGGTATCACTGGTGGGAGTGACAAGGGTGATGGTTCACCTTGGACTATTTGGGTGATGAATCACAAGGAGAAGACAATGCTAGGGGTTTCCGGTAGGTGTAGGGGCTTTTGACGAGGTTGGGGTTCAGGGCCAAGGGATTATGAGAAAGAGGAGAGGTCGGTCTCTCGACGGGTCCTCAATAGATATATATTTTCCCCTTCTTTTGAACCATCATAAAGTCGGTATATGGACCTTAAGGTTGTTGGGTTACACCCTGTTGGGTTGTTTTTCGCTAGCCAAGCATGATTCGAATAACGAAGCAACGACCATAATGTCGTCGCAAGGTCTAGGGTGCTGGTCTATTTCCCCATTACTAGGGATGACAATGGGCCGGGTATGGCTAATCTCATATCCATACCCGGTTGTAAAATCTTGTCGCATAGGTCCATTACCCGTCAAGTATCGGGCATAAGCGCGGGTATTGGGAATACCCGTTAGTGTTATAAAAAATACTCATTGAGATTTTTATGTATATACATTATTTTTACCTTCCTTTATAATTTTATGTTTTAAAATCTATAAAATATATTAAAATCAGTGGATATTTTGTTATGATTAATCACAAACAAATATTTAAAAATGTAAATATACTATAGTATTAGTCTCCAAAAATAATTTCGTATTTCATAGCATATAAATATAAATAATATCATCAAAATATATACATTACAAAAGAAAAGTTCATTTTTTTTCAAATAATAAAGCTACTAGAATAAAACATGACTAAGAGCATCTCCTTAAATCCGTTTGCTTCCCAAGTCCGCTGAGCGGACCTCCTTCGACCGGACCACCCTTGTTTTGGGAGTTTGACCCATGCGGTTTAGTTTGTTCCACCAGACGAGCTTGGTCTGAAATGGTGGGGACCACCCACTCACAAATCTTTTTTAGTGGAGATTTGGAATGGTTTATTGTTGTGGGGAAAAGTGGGGTATGGAACGATGGTGGTTTGGAATGTTATGTCATACTGACTAGGCAGTCTGGACTATGGTCTTTGACCACCATTATGGATTGTAACAACTCTCCAAAACACCTCAAAACGAGTCGTAAACGAAGAACCGAACACGTGAATCGAGGCGGCACACAAAACGAAGCAGACTCACCTGGGTAGCCCAAGCGCCACCCGCCAGAGACCCTTGTCTCTGTCGTGACGCGCGGGAGTGACCAGGTGACACATGTCGCCGTTTCGTGCCAAGTGGTAACCCTATACCCGTTACGAGGCTGACCTAGCCCTAGCTAGGTGTCTCAGGCGCCAAGCGAAAGGGAACCATGAATCTCGCACGATGCGCGGGAGATGCCAATTTCGGGTATAAAAGGCCAGGCCTGGGACTGGAAAATCTGCACATGTTCGATCGAAATTCTCCGATCAGAACACTCTCTATCTCTGTTTCTCTGAACAACACCCCCTAAACCCCTAAACTCGCGAAATGCTGCCCGCTGTAAGTATTTTAACCCCCGATCACTAATTCGTTACCCCTACTCGATTAATTTAGGACCCACCAACGCATGTCAAGGCTCTGCCCGACTAAGTTCGTTGGGGTTCTGTCTCGTGTTGTATGGCTAAAGTGATTTGGGTTATTTTACTAACACGCATGCGTTGTATGTTTTAATAGACACCGAGGAAAGTAATCAAGAATTTTCACCAGGAAGTCCGTAGAAATACCTAAGTTTTCAATGTGAGTCGTTCTTTTTTTCTCAACTGCTTTTACAAAACCTCAAATGTTTTTCAGTTATACTTACAGTGATTAAGTCTTTGTATTCTATGATTACTGCCGGTATGTGAGGTTTTGTATACATTTTCACAATTGGACAACGGGTTAGCCAATGAGTGATATGACCATAGTCACAAATCCGGTCGAGTGACAAATACTGAATGAGTAATTGGGTAGATATAAACATTGTAATCGCTCTTAGTACTGTAAAGTATAATGCTGTGTCATTTTATAAAATGGAATGAATTCGCCCGTATTTCTTGTTGATAAAAATATTTTCAAAACGCGTTTCAGGTAACTTAATGTGAAGCTATAAGAAGCTAGCTATGGAGCACTGAAGGCTTAAAGAAAGTGGCTATAAAGTTACCTAGATAAAAGTTTATATTTTCCGCAACTAGGGTTATCCCTATAAAGATGTTATGAATAAAACATGGGTTTCATCCCATTTGTGTAATACAAAAGTTTAGTGTTTTGAAAACTATGAATTTTTTCCTAACTACAATCCTGATGTTTTAATTCCGCTGCCAAATTAATGAACACCGATACCACCTGACTGTTGTTCTCGCGGCTCCCGCTCCCGGGGTAGGATTCGGGGGTTGCGACATGGATGCTCTAAACAATAGTCAACGGAGAGAGAGAGAGAGGGAGAGAGATGTATATGAAAAGTTATCATTGCGACGAGAAGAAGTTTAACTCAAGTCAAAAGAAAAGAAATGATAACCAAAAGGTGCATTTGACATCATACCATTATAGGTTTAATAGAGTATATTTTCATATAAACTAACCACTTGCCCCAATAAACACTACTAGAAAAATGACTATCATTCATGAAACATCATAGGTCAGAGATCAACAACTGATCTCACAAAATCCAAAATATACAACATCTCTAACTAGTCGACGTTGATATGTGAGTGATTATCGTATGTTGTTCATTGACAAATATGAGAATATCTAAAAAATAATAAAAACATATCAACTCCGGCTATGGCTACCCGACTGTGATTTTTCTAACAATCTATTGGTGAAGCTTTTGTCGTTTACCCTCGGTAAAATGTTTTCGGTGATATGTCGGTAAACTCTTTACCCAATTAGATGGACCATCATTTACAGTCTACCGATGACTCCCATTATCGTTGATGGATTTCTGATATCTGTCGTTGAAAGTCCTTTATTTTGTAGTTAAAACAAACTTGATGTCGATAAATCCGCGAGTTTAGAAATTCATTTCGGACAATTGAACTTTCTCGAACTGTTTCTTTTTAAGAACCAAAAATATTTGTGCCAAAATAACAGCTGCGAAAATATTACATTATTTTGGCATCTTAGCCTCCCTAGTTTGGGTTCACTAGAAGATCCATGTGTATATGGATGAGTATTAATATGGTTTTT
Organism: Scalesia atractyloides; assembly: GCA_947069175.1. Classification (NCBI taxonomy): domain Eukaryota; kingdom Viridiplantae; phylum Streptophyta; class Magnoliopsida; order Asterales; family Asteraceae; genus Scalesia; species Scalesia atractyloides. The sequence goes on from CAMTDV010000017.1 coordinate 3,765,580, forward strand.
CTTAATGATGGTAGGGATCATAATTTACATCTTCTCTCCAACTAAATTTGAAATCACATTTTACAAATGAGTGTGTGGATAGTACAAATAATTCACACACTAAGTTAGTGTTTGTTTTTTAATAGGTAAAATGTCTGTAGTTTGCGGATCACATCTGTAGAAGAAGAGGTGGATCAAACCTCTATAGTCTGCAAGAAGAAGACTGTTTGTTTTTTTAACGTATGTAAACTTCTAAAATAATGTAACATTCGTCGTAAAACGGGTTTCAAAACTCGCTTCGTTTAATAATCAAATATTCGGTTAAAAGTTCGTGCATATTTATTTTTCTTGTTATTTTTAAATATCTATTAGTCAATAAATATTTTAGAATTTAAAAACATAATTAATAAAAAAACAAAAAGTAAGTTAAATTAATCACTAATAATAAATAAAATAAAAATAAGCAGGGTAGCCGGGTCTCGAACCCGGGTCTCCCACTTATACACACACAGCTTTCACCACTACACTACACACACATTTGTGATTAAAACTGAAAACAATTAAGTTTTATATAAAGATTCACATATCACCTGTTTGAATCGCGATTGTAACCACCAACTTCAATCAAGCAATGTCTGTTTTAGAACGGAAAACAGTTACGATTTCGAAATCAAAATCGAATTAAAACTCCAAACCGTTCAAAGTTGAAATCATCAACCCGTAAATCAAGCTTCGAAACGGAAATCCTATGAGTAGGATTCACTATAAATACCGATGAAAGACTCGCTCAATCTTTTCGAAAACTCACGATAATTCCCTCTGATCGAAGTCTTGACCGCCGGAAAACAGCTGCGCCAGCCGGAAACTCTCACCGGAAATCGCAAATCAGGGTCGACGAAAACTTGCCGGAAATCTGAAGAAACTCTCGGTTTTGGTATATCATGTTACTTAATATTTTTTTTATTTTTATTTCAATCTAGTATAAGTTTGTTGGTCAATTAAGCAAAACAGTCGGGATCACTGTTCTGTGTCTTTCTTAGTGAAGAAGACGAAGCCTAAGTTGTATGCTAATATAATTAAAATCGGGTATTTAACCGGGTTAGACATACAGTCCAGCGGTGGACTGTGTCCAATTACAAAGCACACGTCCCGAGTTCGAGTCGCACATGTTTCCGATTTCTGAAATAAAGCCAACACTTTTTAAAATTATTCAGATCAATTCACAGTATATATATAAAAGGAATATAATCCAGTATTTATGCAGATTAGACACACAACCATAGATCCTGAGTTCGAGTCCGGGTTCTGTAATCAGTTTCGGCCATATTAAAACCTTTTTAATAAAAACTAAATAAGGTTAAAGCTAGTTAGTATATATATATATATAATTAAAACAGAGAATATTTCGGGTTAGACACGTAGCTCAGTTGGTAGAGCTGCGTGCACGTATACGAGAGGTCACGGGTTCGAACCTCACTCGCCGCCTGAATGTCATGCAATCCGACCGGTCAGACCTGTCAAGGTCAACATTTATTTTTAAATCTGTTTTCTTATTTTTATTTATTAAAGTTTAAAAATTATTTAAAAATACTTAAAAATAAGATTCCTAAGGTTAAAAATTTGCAATAAACTCATAAAAATAAATCTAAAAATCTCATTAAGAGCACTAATTAAAAATATTAATCTCAAATAAAATTTATTTATTTATCGAATTATTGCGTTATTATTTAGGTTAATTTTCCCTCGTCGGTTGAATCATAAATTCGTGCGCATTCATCATTATCAAGAAACGCACCCACTGTGAGTGAATCTCTACCAATTCCTCGTTTTAATCATTGGGGTGTATCATGTGTCGTACTATTCTTTTATTTCATTTAAACACTTATGCATACATCATATCCGTGATCAAATGTGTATTGATTGTTGTGTGAATTATATGTAGATTAAATTTATCCTTTCAGTGCACGCATTTCATTAGGCCATCAGTTCCCCGTGGGATACAGGTTGAGCATTAGGAGCCTCATTAGATCGGCTCCGTTTGATTGAGCCTTGATCTCAAATACATCATCATTCATGTCATATACTCATCCAAAGTGGTTTGTGATTGTTTACATATATATGTTTGCTCACATGTGATTAATGCACGAATTTTCTTCAATAAATAAAACAAGAAATTAGTTAAAATGTTTTATCAAGGTTCACTCGCCAACTTTTGTTGACCCAAAATCTCCCCTGTTTTACACATGATACAGGTGATCCAGCCGAGACAGGAAACACTTAGGATGGCCTAGAAGAATAAACAAGTTTATGCTTTGGAATAAATATATAGTTTCATTTTCCTTTGTAATTGTATGAATTTTGTTTTGGATATTTAAGTTTGTAATTTGAATTTAATAAATATGAAACATCTTAGTAAATATCATGAGCTTTGGTGATAACCCAATTATGCCTCGACTTTTATTCCGCTGCGGGTCGGGGTGTGACAGATTGGTATCAGAGCTTGTGACTATAGGGATATAGGATAGGTTATTAGACCCTTAGAGCCTACACTATAGTTGATTAAATTTTAATTGTTTATGCGTTACATGCAAAATTCATGATGTTTATATGTTTCATGTTTATTTTCACACCCAATATTATGCAAGCACGCTCACAAATACATGTTATTATGAAATGCTCATCATAATTCATATCCTCATAACATATCATATCTATGAGAGCACACCTCACGATTTCCATGATTTTTGCAATGATTTTGTGTTTTTCAAATCACATCAAAGTGAGTTCTCACGACGGGCATGTAGTAACTGGAAGGGCACGAGTACCGGTAGTCGGAACGTCCTGTCTAGGCTTGGCATTCGTATAAATCCAAAATAAAGGACCAGTTTGCCTACCTGGGGACTAACGATGAGAGTACGAAGGACCTATTAGGCCAAAGCATGCTATACCAAACGTCGTGTGAGCTAACCCCACTTTGAGTTGTCATTGTGTCTACACCTGGACACCCTCCTACCATACATCTCGCAATCATGTTTTACGATTTTCATTCGGGTGGTGCGAGTGTTAACCCGCTGACACCAATGTGAATCCTACCAAGCCCAATAGTCATGGGGGCCCACATGACTACACAGGCAATGGTATGGGGGACATTTGGAGACCCAAACATGAGCAAACCCAAGACATCCTATGGATGTAGTTAAATTATTGTCAGTTATGTTGTTTTTCATTCTTTTTACGACACATGACACCTAGAAAATTCTTAAACTCACAATCTTTCTATATATGTTCCTGTAGATGTCGGCTAGGCAATTACGTGGAAGTAGAAAGTCAGGAAAGTCAAACGAACGCTTGGCCACACAAATCGCTAAACAAATGGCCGCTGTACTTCCTGACATCGTGCTTCAAGTTCAATAAGCTCTCACCGCTAATCCCATCAACCCTCCCAACCAAGAAGACCAGAGCGTCGCCAACCCTCCCTCCAAAACCCCCAAGTGCACCTACAAACACTTCAAATCCTGCGATCCCCCAAAATATGAAGGGACCGAAGGTGTTACCGCCCTCCTTCACTGGTTTGAAGAAATGGAAAACACTTTCCTCAATTGCGATTGTCCCGAGGACCGTAAGGTACGTTACGCGACTGGAAGACTGTTTGGGGTAGCCCTTACCTGGTGGAACACGGAAAAGGGTAAGCGAGGAGTTGAAGATGCCATGGCCTTAACATGGGAAGAGTTAAGGGAACTCATGACAAGACGCTTCTGTCCAAGAAGCGAAATAAAAAAGCTGGAAGATGAATTCCACGCACTGAAACAAAAGGAAGGAGACCACACTTCATATAATAAGAGATTTCTCGAGTTGAACCAGATGATCCCCAATTTGTTCACCCCCTTGTACCGCTTAGTCGAACACTACATTCGAGGCGAAAATTCAAGATTCGGTTTTAAGCACTTCGCCTGCAACACTTGAAGCCGCAATGGAGTTAGCTACAGAACTCACTGAAAATCGCATTCGAAACGACAAGTTCAAAGATGAGAAGAAGAAAGCACCCATTGAGACCCCAACTCCAAACCACCCAGTCTCATCCTCGAAGTTTGCTGGTAAGAGGAAGCGAAATGGCAAGAATTTTGCTGTCACTCAAACCAACCCTCCTATCACTGCTGCACCAATCACCCAAATTGCTCCTCCAGCTGCACCATTCAAGAAGCCATACACTGGCCCACACCCAAAGTGCAATTGCTGTCAATACCATCACCCTCCCGAAAACCCCTGCCAACATTGCACAAGCTGTGGCCGTGCAGGTCACACCGTCCAAACCTGCCGTACCCTTCAACGAAGAACCGCAATCAACCTCCAACCCAAACCCAAAATCAGATAGTGGGCCAAATCCAACAACCCTTACTTCTACCACCTTCACAACACGCTGCCCAACCCTACTACCCCATGATGCAACCCATGCGAGCTTGTTTCAACTGTGGGGACCCAAACCACTTCAGGAACACATGTCCACGCCTAGTGAACATCATCCATGCCCAAGCTCACGCAAACCCGGTAAACCAAGCTAACCAAGCTCCCCCACCTGCCAGAGGGAGAGCTTTCAATATCAATGCCAACCAAGCCAGGGCTGACAACAACGTGGTCAACGGTACGTTTCTCATCAATGGTAGTTATGCATCCATATTATTCGATACTGGTGCGGATAAGAGCTTTGTGTCCTTAGAATTTGAACCTATCCTCGACCAACCTCGTATTAATCTCATCGAATCTCTAACGGTGGAAGTTGCTGACGGAAAACCCGTTTCATTAAATTCTATTATACGCAATTGTACTCTCACCCTAAACGATCACGATTTTCCAATTGACCTCATTCCTATGAAGTTGGGAAGTTTCGATGTTATAATCGGTATGGACTGGCTCAGCCAGCATCACGCTGAAGTGGTGTGCCACAAAAAATTCATTTGCATTCCTCTTGCAGACGGTCAGACACTATGTATTTTTGGGGAAACCCCTTCGAAAGGACTCAAATTAATGTCCTGCCTTCAAGCCCGAAGATATCTCCGCAAGAACTATGTCGTATTCCTAACTCACGTCGTCAAGAAGGGAAACAAGGAGAGGAAACTCGAAGATATCCCAATTGTGAAGGAATTCCCACAAGTCTTTCCCGACGACATTTCAGGACTTCCTCCTGTGAGAGAAGTCGAATTTCGCATCGATCTTGTACCTAGCGCTACACCAGTCGCAAAATCTCCTTATAGGTTAGCCCCATCCGAAATGCAAGAGCTGGCCAGTCAACTGCAAGAGTTGACTAAAAAAGGATTCATACGTCCTAGCTCATCGCCTTGGGGTGCACCTGTTCTTTTTGTGAAGAAGAAAGATGGAACGTTTCGCATGTGCATTGATTATAGAGAACTCAACAAGTTAACGGTTAAAAATCGCTATCCACTGCCTCGCATTGATGACCTCCTAGACCAACTTCAAGGCGCCACCTGCTTTTCAAAAATCGACCTTCGTTCTAGTTATCATCAGCTCAGAGTGCACGAAGAAGATATCCCAAAAACCGCCTTCCGGACTCGTTATGGTCATTACGAGTTCATGGTCATGCCTTTCGGTTTTGTAACATCCGTCAAAAACCGGATTTACCAAACCCGCTCCGTTTATTAACCGAACAATCAGTTAAAAATTTCGTTGCGTATTTAATGCCCAAATTAGTTTTAAACGATACATAATTAATAAGTATATTAGAATATAAATGTTACATTTGAAAAAGTATTAAAAATAATGAAATAAAAATAAAAGGCTGAAGCCGGGTTTCGAACCCGAGTCAACCAGATACAGCAACGACTTAACTCTCATCCATCAAACCACTCCGCCACTTATGTTCCTTGTTCATTATTAGAAACAATTAATTCAAATACACAAACTCGAATTCAAAACTGACGCGCCCAAATCGCAGTCGTCGGAAATTCCGACGATTTCGCCGAGATTGGACGGATTCTTCTGATTTAACCGAAGCATTAACCTTAACATCGGTTATAACCGATGTCCAGTCCGCGACATCAGTCATAACCCCCGGAAAATATTTGACCGACGAATCCAGACGGTAATCGGACTAAATTCATCGATGTCCTTCCCTATAAATACACCCTCTAACCTCTGTTAGCCTTTTTGCCCACAATCACACCCATTCCCGACGAAATTTCACTCGCCGGAAACTTTTTGCAACTCGCCGGAAAACCGAACCCCTTCACCTTTGTGCCATATTCTAAAAACAGAACACCTAGAGCTCATACCGAAGCCACCCACACTCACCTCAAGCTTCCTGAAGACCCTCTGCCGCGAGATACACGTCGCCGGGATAACCTGCTGTCATCGGAATTTCGCCGGCGAAACAGAGGATCTCTGTTCGGTATATCTTACACCTAATCTTTCTCGTTTTTATTAATCTCACATGTAGCTAATCACAACCCACTAAAGAACTTGATTAAATCGTCGAACCAGTCGGACATTGGTTCTGGGTTAAGCTTAACGAAGAAGATGAAGTTTCGGTATTATATATGTTTAATTTAAATCAAGTTATATCTCGGGTTAGACACACAGTCCATCGGTGGACTGTGTGCAAAATAAACACGCATACGTCCCGAGTTCGATTCTTGTCACACGCACACTCGCCTTAATAAAAATGTTCCTTTTTAAAACTGAACCGGATTCACTCGCAAACAGATTTTAAGATTAATGAAAACCGGAATAATAACCAAGATAGACACACAGTCCAGTGGTGGACTGTGTGCGCGTTTAAATCATACGTCGCGGGTTCGAGTCTAGGCTACCGCACCGGTTCTGGCAATTATCAAACTTTTTATATAAGGACAGAAATGAATTTAACTAGTTTGTATATAAGTATAATAAAAACCAGACTTTTTACCAAGTTAGACACACAGTCCAGCGGTGGACTGTGTGCCAAACTAACCCACAGGTCCCGGGTTCGAGACCTGTGGAGAGCACCGAGTCATGCATTAAAATCGTTTTTAAAATAAATGATTTTCGGATTAATTCAATTAGTATATAAATATAATTAAAAACAGAAATATTTCGGGTTAGACACGTAGCTCAGCTGGTAGAGCTGCGTGCACGCATACGGGAGGTCACGAGTTCGAACCTCACTCAGCGCACATAATAACACAATCAAACCGGTCAACAGGTCAACGGTCAACAAGTCAACAGTCAAAAAGTCAACATTTTTTTATTATTTTTATTTATTTATTTTATTTAAAAATCAGTTAAAAATACTTAAAAATAACATTTTTAAAGTTAGAAAATAGCCTTAAACTCACAAAAATATATCCAATAATCCTTCTAAAGTTGATTAATAAAATCCGCTTATTTACCAAACCATTATGTTATTATCTATGTTAGTTTCACTCGTGGTTAAATCAAACTTCGTGCGCATTCAACATCATCAACCGAACGCACCCAATGTGAGTGAATCTTACAACTCCCATTTTTAATTACACGTTTTGGGGTGTATCATGTGTCACTAAAACTAATTCGTTATTTAAACTCGTGCCATACCATATTATGACTTAAACTTAGAATGTAAATGTTGTTTGTAGTTATGTATTTCATATTGTCAAGATTGTATGCAAATCATTCATTAGGCACATCAGTTCCTCGAGGGAGACGAGTTGAGCAACGCGTGCCTCAAAACAATCTATTATTGTATGTTGTGCATTTTTTAATATTAAGTGTTTTGTGAATAAGTTTACATCCATATTTACTCATATGTGGTTACGCACTATATTTTATCAATTCAATAAACTTGTACAAATGTTTTTCATAGGATTCACTCGCCAACTTTTTGTTGATTCAAAAACCATTTTTACACATGATACAGGTGAACAGGATGAAGTAAGGAAAACATAGGAAATGCCTTAGAAGAAAATAATGAAGTCTAGAATGATGTGTAGAACATGATGTAATTATGAATGTATCTTTCCCTTTAAATTGTAATAATAAATATGAAACGTTATAATAAATGTCATGAGCTTTGATGATAACCCAATCATGCCCCGATCACCTTTACCGCTGCGGGTCGGGGTGTGACAGATTGGTATCAGAGCCATGACTATAGGGATATAGGATAAGTTATTAGACCCGAGCCTATACTATAGTTGACTAGATTTTAATTGTTTATGAGGTTACATGCAAACTTATGATATTTATTTGTTTCATATTTGTTTATACTAATAGTCAAACGTACATACTTACATACACATTCATCATACATATTTCAATGTTCACATATTCAAATCATCTTCATACTTTCATTATTCAAAGATTTTGTCGCATTTTTCATTTTTCAAATCTCATCAAAGTGAGTTCTGCGACGGGCATGTAGTAACTGTAAGGGTACAAGTACCGGTAGTCGGAACGTCCTGTCTAGGTTGGCATTCGTATAAATCCAATATAACGGACCAGTTTGCCTACCTGGGGACTAACGATGAGAGTACAAAGGACCTATTAGGCCAAAGCATGCCACACCAAACGTCGTTTGAACTAACCCCACTTTGAGGTGTCACCGTGTCCACACCCGGATACATTCCAAATATCATACGTTATATACATATTTCTCGATTTTCTCCGGGTTTTAGTGTACGTAACCAGGCTAAAACATGCGAACCATATGAAAAACCCGGTATTCATGGGGGCCCACATGATTACGAAGGTGAAGTATGGCGGCATGCAAGGCCCAATTACGAGCAAAGCCCAAGACATCCTATGGATGTAGTAGATTTATTATTTTATATTTATTTTATAAATGTTCATTCCTAAATACGACACCTGATCCCTAAATCATCCAACTCATACTCTTGATATGTATTCCTTGTAGATGTCTTCTAGCCTCGCTCGTAGGAAGATGAGAGCAGGAAAAGCCCGCGAGCGCATGGCTGCCCTAATCGCTCAACAAATGGCTGCCGTAATACCCAACATTGTATTCCAAGTCCAACAAGCACATACCGCTAATCCTGTCAACCAAGAAGATCAAAATGTTATCAACCCTCCCCCAAATACCACTAAATGCACCTACAAGCATTTCAAATCATGCGACCCTCCAAAATACGAAGGGACTGAAGGTGTCACCGCTCTCCTCCATTGGTTTGAAGAAATGGAGAACACTTTTCTAAATTGCGATTGCCCCGATGATCGCAAAGTGCGATATGCTACTGGTCGTTTATTTGGAATAGCACTTACTTGGTGGAATACAGAGAAGGCCAAACGAGGTGTTGAAGATGCTATGACTTTGACTTGGGAAGAGTTGAAGGAAATCATGACCAGACGGTTTTGCCCAAGGAGCGAAATCAAGAAATTAGAGGATGAGTTCTATTCGTTGAAGCAAAAGGAAGGCGACCACACCACATACAACAAAAGATTCCTCGAGTTAAATCAAATGGTTCCCAACTTATTCACTCCTCTTTACCGTTTGATCGAGCACTACATTCGAGGTCTTCCGTCAAAGATTCAGGACTCTGTAATAAGTACCACGCCTGCAACTTTGGAAGCAGCAATGGAGTTAGCTACAGAGCTCACCGAGAACCGCATCCGGAATAAAGACTTCAAGGAGGAGAAGAAGAAGGGTAAAGCATCAACTGAAACTTCAAACTCTACCCAAACCGAATCCCCTTCTCAACCCATTTCTAAGAGAAAACGAGACGGGCAACTTTTCGCTACCACCCAACGCAACCAACTAGCCTCACAAGCCATACCCATCCAAGCTATCCCCATCACTCAAGTAGCACCCAACTCAACTTACCCAAATAAGAAACCATACCTTGGACCTCACCCTCGATGTAACACCTGTTTTTATCACCATCCATCTACCTTACCTTGTCGACTATGTGCGGGACGCTATGGTCATTTGAGCAAGGCTTGCCGCACCCCTCAAAACCAAATCTTTCCCCCTACTCAAAACATGATCCAAACCTATCAACAACCCCAATACCCCATGTTCCCATATGTTCGAGCTTGTTTCAATTGTGGCGACCCTACCCACTTTAGAAACACGTGCCCTCAATTGTTTAACATCATAAACGCTCAAGCTCAATCAAACCCAGTTAACCAAGCAAACCAAGGAAACCCAATCACTAGGCCACCAGCAAGAGGAAGAGTTTTCAGCATCAACGCCAATCCTGTTGAAGATAATGGCGGCCCAAACGAAACCACCCAACTAGTCCCCTTCACCAAAATCAAGATTCAACTCCAACCGCTTAGTTTTATGATTTTCTTTATGTTATCTCAATTTTCCCGTATCCCAGTTATAAATTGGAATCTTATCCAAGGATCTTAATGCGAATTACTATTTCAGTTTGTTTATGTTTTAGAGTCACATAGAACCAATCATAACTTACGGATAAAGCCAATGAGAATTTGACAAGAATATGGTGGATACGCCGCTGGAACTTCCTATATATAAGTATTCTTGTCAAAGGATCAGAGGCATTATCTGGCGGTTATGAGAAGTTCCATGTAGAATTTAGTATTGTCTTGATTGAAGGTTGTTTTGTACTCACTGATTTAGCATTTATAGCATCTCATCACTTAAAGAAATTGGATTGTGTTCCATTTCTACATAGACTAACCTCTCCATCATAACAAACGAGAGGGGTATTGTGATCATTCAAACATGTATACTATCAGAATTAAGACTCAAGTTTTGGTTGTGGTGTTTGTTTTAGAGTCACATAGAACTAATCATAACTTGCGGATAAAGTCAATGAAAATTTGACAAGAATATGGTGGATACGGCGCTGGTACTTCCTATATATAAGTATTCTTGTCAAAGGATCAGAGGCATTATCAGGCGGTTATGAGAAGTTCCATGTAGGATTTAGTAATGTCTTGGTCGAAGTTTGTTCATCATACATTTCAACGTATTTCAATTTCATCATTTAAAGAAGTTGAGTTATGTCTCACTTCCACAAGGACTAACCTCTCCATCATAACAAACGAGAGAGGTACTGTCACCATTCAAACATGTATACTATCAGAATTAAGACTCAAGCTTTGGTTGATTGTGTTTATTTATGTAGTAGAGTCACATAGAACTAATCATAACTTGCGGATAAAACCAATGAAAATTTGACAAGAATATGGTGGATACGTCGCTGGTACTTCCTATATATAAGTATTCTTGCCAAAGGATCAGAGGCATTATCAGGCGGTTATGAGAAGTTCCATGTAGAATTTAGTATTGTTTTGGTTGAAGTTTGTGTTATACTCACTGATTTAGCATTCATATCATCTCATTATTTAAAGAAATTGGATTGGGTTCCATTTTCTACATAGACTAACCTCTCCATCATAACAAACGAGAGAGGTACTGTCATCATTCAAACATGTATACTATCAGAATTAAGACTCAAGCTTTGGTTTGTGTTTGTTTATGTTTTAGAGTCACATAGGACTAATCATCACTTACTGATAAAACCAATGAAAATTTGACGAGAATATGGTGGATACGCCGCTGGTACTTCCTATATATAAGTATTCTTGTCAAAGGATCAGAGGCATTATCGGGCGGTTATGAGAAGTTCCATGTAGGATTTAGTATTGTTTTGGTTGAAGTTTGTGTTATACTCACTGATTTAACATTCATGTCATCTCATCATCTTAAAAATTTGGATTGTGTTCCATTTTCTACATAGACTAACCTCTCCATCATAACAAACGAGAGAGGTACTGTCATCATTCAAACATGTATACTATCAGAATTAGGACTCAGACATTTGTTGTGGTGTTTGTTTATGTTTTAGAGTCACATAGGACTAATCATAACTTACTGATAAAACCAATGAAAATTTGACGAGAATATGGTGGATACGCCGCTGGTACTTCCTATATATAAGTATTCTTGCCAAAGGATCAGAGGCATTGTCAGGCGGTTATGAGAAGTTCCATGTAGGATTTAGTAATTTCTTGGTTAAAGTTTGTTTTATACTCACTGATCTAGCATTTATATCATCTCATCATTTAAAGAAATGGGATTATGTCAGCAATCAAACATGTATACTATCAGAATTAGGACTCAGACATTGGTTGTGGTGTTTATTTATGTTCTAGAGTCACATCACAGAACCAATCATAACTTACTGATAAAACCAATGAAAATTTGACAAGAATATGGTGGATACGCTGTAACATTTATAAAAATCGGGTTTTCAAAACCCGCTCCGTTTTGTAATCGAATATCAAGTTATAAAAGTTATGTCGAATAATTATGATTATTTTGATTTAAAACAATACATAATTAATAAATAAACTAAACTATAAAAATTATATTTGATGAAAAGTTAAAATAAAATAAATAAAAAAATTATAACGCTGCCGGGACTCGAACCCGGGTCAGCCAAGACACCCTTCAACAACTTAACACTCACTCCCAAGACCACTCCGCCACTTGTTTGTTTTCTGTCATGTTTGGGAAACAAATAGTTTTTATGGTCTAAGGTAAATCAATCGATTTTACACATTGTAACTGAAACGGTTATCAATCACCCAAAGTCGATTTGGATACTCGCGATTCAGCGAGTATAACCGATAAACGGACGATTCCAATCAATGCTGCCATGATTATAACTTGAATTCGGAAGTAGATCGGTTTAATAACCGAAAATATTCAATTCTTGGATTACTTCAATCCTAGACCTTTCCTGCGACCCAAAACACTCTGCAAGACTCCCAATTGCATTTCCGTAACCTTACAATCCACCGGAGAAGCTTGAATCAGACCGCCGGAAAAATTCTGCAAGTCACCGGAAAACCGGGACTCACATCCACACGGTATTTCCTCCGACTCTTTCTGTTTCAATCATGTGATTAATCAGTCTCTAACACAACTCCACTATCAGAATCGATCCTAGTCCACGTTTGTCGAAAATCTTACCTACGCCGGAAAACTCCTGAAACTGCCGGAAACACACTGTGAACGGGTATGATCTCCCAAACTTCTGTTAAACCTTGTTTAAGTAACTTAACTTCTTAAATAATCGAACAAGCTGTTAATTGGTTTCAACAGCCGGAGTTCACTTTCAGTACCGACGAACCTCCGCCGGAATTCTGTGAACAACCTCAATCGGTACATCTTTTTCCCCAAACTCTCTCCATTCTTTACTTTTAAATTACTTGTAATGTCTGGAAAGCGTATAAGTCAAGAATCGGTCATAACAGTCGGAATATGTTTGTCTGTGTAAAATCAACGAAGAAGATGAAGACGCAACATAACATAAGGTTAATTAAAATCGGAATTATAAACGGGTTAGACACACAGTCCAGCGGTGGACTGTGTGTAAAATACATACGCACGTCCCGAGTTCGATCCCTGCTCCACGCACTCCTTGTATAATAAAAGGCCTTTTTGTTTAAACTAAATCGGGATAACCCAGTTAGTTGTTAAGTATAATAAAAACTGAGATAATAACCAGGTTAGACACACAGTCCAGCGGTGGACTGTGTGCAACATGAACCACACGTCGCGCGTTCGAAACCCGTCACGAGCACCGGTCCGATTGAATTAAAATGTTTTTGTAAATAAAGGAAATTCGGATTAACTGAATAAGTGTATAAGTATAAATAAAAACAAGATTATTTCGGGTTAGACACGTAGCTCAGTTGGTAGAGCTGCGTGCACGCGTACGGGAGGTCGCCGGTTCGAGCCTCACCCGGCGCAAACTAATACGCTGACCGACCGGTCAACGGTCAACGGTCAACACTAAATAAACAATTTTTTTATATATTTTTATTTATTTAATTTAATTTAAAAATCAATTAAAAATACTTAAAAATAACATTTTTAAAGATAGAAAATAGCCATAAACTCACAAAAATATATCTAAAAATTTCATTAAAATCCTTAATAAAATCCACTCATTTAATATATTTTCCGTTATTATTTAGGTTAGTAATCCCCGTTGTTCCGCTCATCTAAATCGTGCGCATATCACCATCTCCAATCCAACGCACCCAAGGTGAGTGAATCTTACAAATTCCCCGTTTTAATCACGTTTTGGGGTGTATCATGTGTCTTTGTATATATATATTATAACTAAACCATTGTGCATACATCATATCATGAACATGTGTATTTCAGTTTGTTACTGTTAAGTAGTTATTATTGGATGCAATTTATTATTCAGTACATGCAATTTCATAGGCCGCCGCTCCCCATTACATTATGAGCGTTGAGCATGTTCCCCATTTTATTATGCGGTTGAACCTGGCGTGCCCACATACGATCGGCTCCGTTTGATTGAGCCTTGATCGCACAAACATTTTCATTTTTCAGTACATGCAATACGATCGGCTCCATTTGATTGAGCCTTGATCGCACAGTTTCATTTATGCCATTTACAGTATGATGTTGGTATGTTCATGTATGTTGTCATGTGTTATTGTATGTTATAGTTGTGACTGCTATTTGCCATTGCTTGATTATTTACATTTGCTCATCTATGATTATGCACAAATTTTCATTGATAAACAACAATTAATTTATTAATAAATGTTTATCTAATAAGGTTCACTCGCCAACTTATGTTGACCTAAAAACTCCCATTTTACACATGATACAGGTGAACCAGCAGCAGCTAGGAACACATAAGACTTGGACTAGAAGAATAAACATTTTAGAGTTGTAATTGTTATGTTTGGTTTATTTCCTGTGTATTGAATGAACATGTTTGGATATTTGAAAATGTAACTTTGACTTTATTAAATATGAAACATAATAGTAAATGTCATGAGCTTTGGTGATAACCCAATTATGCCCGACTCTTATTCCGCTGCGGGTCGGGGTGTGACAGATTGGTATCAGAGCCATGACTATAGGGATATAGGATAGGTTATTAGACCCTTAGAGCCTATACTATAGTCGATTAGAAACTTATAAGATTTTTGTGTGTTATATGCCAAATTTCATGATGTCTATATGTTTTATGTTAAACGTTACATTTGATATTGTACAAGCATGTTCATAAGTATGTATTATCATATAATGCCTATCATGAATCGTATGCTCATAACATATCACATCCATGAAAGCACACACCACATCATGATTGCTTTTACAATGATTTTCGTGTTTTCAAATCTCATCAAAGTGAGTTCTCATGACGGGCATGTAGTAACTGGAAGGGTACCAGTACCGGTAGTCGGAACGTCCTGTCTAGGCCGGCATTCGTATAAATCCAAAATAAAGGACCAGTTTGCCTACCTGGGGACTAACGATGAGAGTACGAAGTACCTATTAGGCCAAAGCATGCTATACCAAACGTCGTGTGAGCTAACCCCACTTTGAGTTGTCATTGTGTCTACACCTGGACACGTTCCGACCAAACATCTCATGAACATATTTTGTGGTTTGCATTCGGGGGATGCGAGTGTTAAATTGCCAATACCAATGTGAATCCTACCAAGCCAATAGCCATGGGGGCCCACATGACTATGTAGGTGAAGGTATGGGGGACATTTGAGGCCCAACATGAGCGAACCCAAGACATCCTATGGATGTAGTTGCATTATTGATATTTATGTTATTTTCATTTTCTTAAAGACACATGACACCTAAAAAGACACCATAAACTCACAATTTTCTCATTTTATGATCCTGTAGATGTCGTCTAGACAGCAACGAAGGGGTAAAAGATCGGGAAGGTCTCAGGAACATTTGGCCACTCAGATCGCGAAACAAATGGCCACGATACTTCCTGACATTGTGGTCCAAGTACAACAAGCCCTTGCTACAAATCCTACTAACCCTCCCCAACAACAGGACCAGAACATCGCCAACTTATGTTGACCCAAAAACTCCCATTTTACACATGATACAGGTGAACCAGCAGCAGCTAGGAACACATAAGACTTGGACTAGAAGAATAAAACATTTTAGAGTTGTAATTGTTATGTTTGGTTTATTTCCTGTGTATTGAATGAACATGTTTGGATATTTGAAAATGTAACTTTGACTTTATTAAATATGAAACATAATAGTAAATGTCATGAGCTTTGGTGATAACCCAATTATGCCCCGACTCTTATTCCGCTGCGGGTCGGGGTGTGACATACGCCGCTGGTACTTCCTATATATAAGTATTCTTGCCAAAGGATCAGAGGCATTGTCAGGCGGTTATGAGAAGTTCCATGTAGGTTCTAGTATTAGAAGTTTTGTTTTAGGATATAACCTTATCTTTCCAAACATATCAAAACTCTTGCGCATGAAATCATACTTAGTGAATCAACTCCGCTTATCAATATTTTTACCGTAGGCAACAAAAAGCGATTCCTGTAGCAGGGTACTCAACCCTTACAAGGAACGTTACCGCCTCAAACAAAAAAATTTAAAATCTTACTCTTTTTCTAAGTATGTAACTGTCAAACTAAACACCATCCTTTTTAGACAAATATGTCACTACTTAAATTTCGAGACGAAATTTCTAAAAAGTAGGGGATACTGTAACATCCGTTAAAAACCGGATTTACCAAACCCGCTCCGTTTATTAACCGAACAATCAGTTAAAAATTTCGTTGCGTATTTAATGCCCAAATTAATTTTAAACGATACATAATTAATAAGTATATTAGAATATAAATGTTACATTTGAAAAAGTATTAAAAATAATGAAATAAAAATAAAAGGCTGAAGCCGGGTTTCGAACCCGGGTCAACCAGATACAACAACGACTTAACTCTCATCCATCAAACCACTCCGCCACTTGTGTTCCTTGTTCATTATTAGAAACAATTAATTCAAATACACAAACTCGAATTCAAAACTGACGCGCCCAAATCGCAGTCGTCGGAAATTCCGACGATTTCGCCGAGATTGGACGGTTTCTTCTGATTTAACCGAAGCATTAACCTTAACATCGGTTATAACCGATGTCCAGTCCGCGACATCAGTCATAACCGCCGGAAAATATTTGACCGACGAATCCAGACGGTAATCGGACTAAATTCATCGATGTCCTTCCCTATAAATACACCCTCTAACCTCTGTTAGCCTTTTTTCCCACAATCACACCCATTCCCGACGAAATTTCACTCGCCGGAAACTTTTTGCAACTCGCCGGAAAACCGAACCCCTTCACCTTTGTGCCATATTCTAAAAACAGAACACCTAGAGCTCATACCGAAGCCACCCACACTCACCTCAAGCTTCCTGAAGACCCTCTGCCGCGAGATACACGTCGCCGGAATAACCTGCTGTCATCGGAATTTCGCCGGCTAAACAGA
The DNA here is from genome assembly GCA_947069175.1 of Scalesia atractyloides. Taxonomy (NCBI): domain Eukaryota; kingdom Viridiplantae; phylum Streptophyta; class Magnoliopsida; order Asterales; family Asteraceae; genus Scalesia; species Scalesia atractyloides. The sequence goes on from CAMTDV010000017.1 coordinate 3,782,833, forward strand.
GGATCTCTGTTCGGTATATCTTACACCTAATCTTTCTCGTTTTTATTAATCTCACATGTAGCTAATCACAACCCACTAAAGAACTTGATTAAATCGTCGAACCAGTCGGACATTGGTTCTGGGTTAAGCTTAACGAAGAAGATGAAGTTTCGGTATTATATATGTTTAATTTAAATCAAGTTATATCTTGGGTTAGACACACAGTCCAGCGGTGGACTGTGTGCAAAATAAACACGCATACGTCCCGAGTTCGATTCATGTCACACGCACACTCGCCTTAATAAAAATGTTCCTTTTTAAAACTGAACCGGATTCACTCGCAAACAGATTTTAAGATTAATGAAAACCGGAATAATAACCAAGATAGACACACAGTCCAGTGGTGAACTGTGTGCGCGTTTAAATCATACGTCGCGGGTTCGAGTCTAGGCTACCGCACCGGTTCTGGCAATTATCAAACTTTTTATATAAGGACAGAAATGAATTTAACTAGTTTGTATATAAGTGTAATAAAAACCAGACTTTTTACCAAGTTAGACACACAGTCCAGCGGTGGACTGTGTGCCAAACTAACCCACAGGTCCCGGGTTCGAGACCTGTGGAGAGCACCGAGTCATGCATTAAAATCGTTTTTAAAATAAATGATTTTCGGATTAATTCAATTAGTATATAAATATAATTAAAAACAGAAATATTTCGGGTTAGACACGTAGCTCAGCTGGTAGAGCTGCGTGCACGCATACGGGAGGTCACGAGTTCGAACCTCACTCAGCGCACATAATAACACAATCAAACCGGTCAACAGGTCAACGGTCAACAAGTCAACGGTCAAAAAGTCAACATTTTTTATTATTTTTATTTATTTATTTTATTTAAAAAACAATTAAAAATACTTAAAAATAACATTTTTAAAGTTAGAAAATAGCCTTAAACTCACAAAAATATATCCAATAATCCTACTAAAGTTGATTAATAAAATCCGCTTATTTACCAAACCATTATGTTATTATCTAGGTTAGTTTCACTCGTGGTTAAATCAAACTTCGTGCGCATTCAACATCATCAACCGAACGCACCCAATGTGAGTGAATCTTACAACTCCCCTTTTTAATTACACGTTTTGGGGTGTATCATGTGTCACTAAAACTAATTCGTTATTTAAACTCGTGCCATACCATATTATGACTTAAACTTAGAATGTAAATGTTGTTTGTAGTTATGTATTTCATATTGTCAAGATTGTATGCAAATCATTCATTAGGCCCATCAGTTCCTCGTGGGAGACGAGTTGAGCAACGCGTGCCTCAAAACAATCTATTATTGTATGTTGTGCATTATTTAATATTAAGTGTTTTGTGAATAAGTTTACATCCATATTTACTCATATGTGGTTACGCACTATATTTTATCAATTCAATAAACTTGTACAAATGTTTTTCATAGGATTCACTCGCCAACTTTTTGTTGATCCAAAAACCATTTTTACACATGATGAAGCAAGGAAAACATAGGAAATGCCTTAGAAGGAAATAATGAAGTCTAGAATGATGTGTAGAACATGATGTAATTATGAATGTATCTTTCCCTTTAAATTGTAATAATAAATATGAAACGTTATAATGAGCTTTGATGATAACCTAATCATGCCCCGATCACCTTTTCCGCTGTGGGTCGGGTATGACAGGTTTAACCAACACCCCCGCTGTCTTCATGGATTTAATGAATAGGGTATGCAAACCCTATCTCGACCGTTTCGTCATAGTCTTCATCGACGACATCCTTATTTACTCCAAGTCTAAATCCGATCATGAGCGACACCTTCGACTCATCCTTACACTCTTAAGGACTGAAAAGCTTTACGCTAAGTTCTCAAAATGCGAATTCTGGTTAGGAGAAGTACAATTCCTTGGACATGTCGTCAATGACAAGGGAATTCATGTCGATCCTTAAAAAATCAAGGCAGTCCAAGAATGGCAAGCGCCACGTACCCCTACCGAAGTTAGGTCATTTCTTGGTTTGGCTGGTTACTATCGACGCTTCATTGCCAATTTTTCCCGTATTGCTGTACCACTCACGGCCTTGACTCATAAAGGAAAACCCTTCATATGACCTAAGCAAGAGGAGGCCTTCCAAACTCTAAAGCAAAAACTTTGTGACGCACCTATCCTCACACTCCCTGAGGGTTGCGATGACTTTGTGGTATATTGCGACGCATCAGGGCAAGGGCTAGGCGGTGTATTGATGCAAAGAGGAAAAGTGATAGCCTATGCCTCTAGGCAACTCAAAGTTCATGAGAAAAATTACACCACCCACGACCTGGAACTTGGGGCCGTTGTGTTCGCTCTCAAGATATGGAGACATTACCTCTACGGTACCAAGTGTGAAATATACACTGACCACAAGAGTCTCCAACATATCTTCAACCAGAAAGAGTTGAATATGAGGCAACGAAGATGGGTCGAACTTCTCAAAGACTACGACTGTGAAATTCGGTATCATCCTGGCAAGGCAAACGTGGTGGCCGATGCGCTCAGTCGAAAAGGTTATGCGAACTCCATTCGTCTTCTATGTTCGCAAATCATAACCGACATCAAAGATCGAATCCGGGCAGCTCAACCTGTTTCTGTAACAGAAAATGACGTACGCGATGAGCTGTCATGTGGAGCTGAACTAAAAATCGAAACCAAATCCGATGGTATTCTATACTATTTAAACCGCATATGGATTCCTGATCGCGATAACCTTCGTGATTTCCTCATGAATGAGGCGCACAAAACACGATACTCTGTTCACCCAGGAGCCGACAAGATGTATCAAGACCTACGATACACCTACTGGTGGCCTGGCATGAAAAAGGATATCGTTGTTTTTGTTTCCAAGTGCCTTACCTGTTCCAAAGTAAAAGCTGAACATCAAAGACCTTCAGGACTTCTAGTCCAACCCGAAATACCTGTATGGAAGTGAGAAAACATAACCATGGATTTCATTACCGGGTTACCTCGCACCTCCAGTGGGTATGACACCATATGGGTAATAATCGATCGTCTTACAAAGTCATCTCATTTCATTCCGATTCGCGAGGACTTCAAGAACGAGAAGTTAGCTCGTATCTACATCAGCGAGATCGTAAGCCGTCATGGTGTACCATTAAGCATCATTTCAGACCGTGATGGTCGTTTCACTTCACGAACATGGCGAGCCGTACAAACCGCTTTGGGTACACGATTAGACCTCAGTACCTCTTTTCATCCTCAAACTGATGATCAATCTGAACGCACCATCCAAACCCTTGAAGACATGCTGCGAGCATGTGTCATAGACTTCAAAGGGAACTAGGACGCTCACCTACCATTAGTTGAATTTTCGTACAACAATAGCTATCATTCAAGTATCGGCATGGCTCCTTTCGAAGCTTTGTATGGTCGTAAGTGCCGATCTCCAGTATGTTGGCACGAAATTGGGGAAGCGCAAATCACCGGACCAGAATTAATTCAAGAGACAACCGACAAGATCCTTCAAATTCGAAACAATCTTCTAGCGGCTCAAAGTCGTCAAAAGAGTTATGCTGACAAACGACGAAAGCCCTTAGAGTTTGACATTGGTGATCAAGTACTTTTAAAAGTATCACCGTGGAAGGGAGTGGTTCGTTTTGGCCAGAAGGGCAAGCTAGCACCACGCTACGTAGGACCTTTCAAGATACTCGAGGGAGTAGGTCCTGTAGCATACAAGCTTGACCTACCAGAAGAGCTCAACAGAATTCATCCCACATTCCACGTATCAAACTTGAAAAAGTGCCTCGCCGATGAAAACCTCCATATTCCTCTAGAAGACATTCAAGTCGATGAATCGATGCACTTCGTTGACAGACCAGTAGAAATCATGGATTTCGGAGAGAAGCGTTTAAGGCGAAGTCGTATTCCAATTGTCAGGGTACGTTGGGAGTCAAAACGAGGACCCGAGTTTACTTGGGAACGTGAAGACTCAATGCGCGAAAAATACCAGCATCTTTTTCCGGTTACCGCTACTGCTTAAATTTCGAGACGAAATTTCTAAAAGTAGGGGACACTGTAACGTTCGTCGTAAAACGGGTTTCAAAACCCGCTTCGTTTAATAATTAAATATTCGGTTAAAAGTTCGTGCATATTTATTTTTCCGGTTATTTTAAATATCTATTAGTCAATAAATATTTTAGAATTTAAAAACCATAACTAATAAATAAAACAAAAAGTAAGTTAAATTAATCACTAATAATAAATAAAAAAAATAAAATAAAAATAAGCAGGGTAGCCGGGTCTCGAACCCGGGTCTCCCACTTATACACACACAGCTTTCACCACTACACTACACACACATTTGTGATTAAAACTGAAAACAATTAAGTTTTATGTAAAGATTCGCATATCACCTGTTTGAATCGCGACTGTAACCGCCAACTTCAATCAAGCAATGTCTGTTTTAGAACGGAAAACAGTTATGATTTCGAAATCAAAATCGAATTAAAACTCCAAACCGTTCAAAGTTGAAATCATCAACTCGTAAATCAAGCTTCGAAACGGAAATCCTATGAGTAGGATTCACCATAAATACGATGAAAGACTCGCTCAATCTTTTCGAAAAGTCACGATAATTCCCTCTGATCGAAGTCTTGACCGCCGGAAAACAGCTGCGCCAGCCGGAAACTCTCGCCGGAAATCGCAAATCAGGGTCGACGAAAACTTGCCGGAAATCCGAAGAAATTCTCTGTTTTGGTATATCATGTTACTTAATCTTTTTTTTTATTTTTATTTCAATCTAGTATAAGTTTGTTGGTCAATTAAGCAAAACAGTCGGGATCACTGTTCTGTGTCTTTTTTAGTGAAGAAGACGAAGCCTAAGTTGTATGCTAATATAATTAAAATCGGGTATTTAACCGGGTTAGACACACAGTCCAGCGGTGGACTGTGTGCAATTACAAAGCACACGTCCCGAGTTCGAGTCGCACATGTTTCCGATTTCTGAAATAAAGCCAACACTTTTTAAAATTATTCAGATCAATTCACAGTATATATATAAAAGGAATATAATCCAATATTTATGCAGATTAGACACACAGCCCAACTGGTTGGGCTGTGTACACTCGAACCATAGATCCCGAGTTCGAGTCCGGGTTCTGTAATCAGTTTCGGCCATATTAAAACCTTTTTAATAAAAACTAAATAAGGTTAAAGCTAGTTAGTATATATATATAATTAAAACAGAGAATATTTCGGGTTAGACACGTAGCTCAGTTGGTAGAGCTGCGTGCACGTATACGAGAGGTCACGGGTTCGAACCTCACTCGCCGCCTGAATGTCATGCAATCCGACCGGTCAGACCCGTCAGACCTGTCAAGGTCAACATTTATTTTTAAATCTGTTTTCTTATTTTTATTTATTAAAGTTTAAAAATTATTTAAAAATACTTAAAAATAAGATTCCTAAGGTTAAAAGTTTGCAATAAACTCATAAAAATAAATCTAAAAATCTCATTAAGAGCACTAATTAAAAATATTAATCTCAAATAAAATTTATTTATTTATCGAATTATTTCATTATTATTTAGGTTAGTTTTCCCTCGTCGGTTGAATCATAAATTCGTGCGCATTCATCATTATCAAGAAATGCACCAACTGTGAGTGAATCTCTACCAATTCCCCGTTTTAATCATGTTTTGGGGTGTATCATGTGTCGTACTATTCTTTTATTTTATTTAAACACTTGTGCATACATCATATCCGTGATCAAATGTGTATTGATTGTTGTGTGAATTATATGTAGATTAAATTTATCATTTCAGTGCACGCATTTCATTATGCCCATCAGTTCCCCGTGGGATACGGGTTGAGCATCAGGAGCCTCATTAGATCGGCTCCGTTTGATTGAGCCTTGATCTCAAATACATCATCATTCATGTCATATACTCATCCAAAGTGGTTTGTGATTGTTTACATATATATGTTTGCTCACATGTGATTAATGCACGAATTTTCTTTAATAAATAAAACAAGAAATTAGTTAAAATGTTTTATCAAGGTTCACTCGCCAACTTTTATTGACCCAAAATCTCCTCTATTTTACACATGATACATGTGATCCAGTCGAGACAGGGTACACTTAGGATGGCCTAGAAGAATAAACAAGTTTATGGTTTGGAATAAATATATAGTTTCATTTTCCTTTGTAATTGTATGAATTTTGTTTTGGATATTTAAGTTTGTAATTTGAATTTAATAAATATGAAACATCTTAGTAAATATCATGAGCTTTGGTGATAACCCAATGATGCCCCGACTTTTATTCCGCTGCGGGTCGGGGTGTGACAAATAAATTGGTGGTAGTATACGGACGGTGGTGGGTGGTGGTAGACGGTGGCGGTGGGTGGTGGACGTGGCGGTGGTGATGGACGGTGGTGGGTGGTGGTGGACGATGGTAGTGGTGATGACGGACGATGGTGGTGGTGGGGCGGGGGGGGGGGGGGTGGGGTGGTGGACAGTGGTGGTGTTTAACCCTTTGCAGACTTTAGAAGATCTTAGAAGTGGTTGGGCCAAGTCTACACCAAGAGGAACTCGTGGGACGTTTTTTAATGAAACCTCTTCGAAAAAACAAAATGTCTGCAGATGACAATATCTGTGCGTAGTCTGCGCGACGCATGACGCAGATAGAAGAGCCTACACTGATTAAACAAAATGAAAAACAAACACCACCTAACTCACATTTTCTTTTGTGGTATTTGATCTTGAATTAATGTGAGAGATGTGTTAGAGAACATAAGATAACTCAAGAACATTTGGAATATGAAAGTCTTGATTTACAATTAGTATGAGAAAACTTTTCAAAAAGTTGACAAACAACTCATGATGGATAAATAGTCGAGCCATGTGCCGTATGTACTCGTGTTTGGAGCACTTTTGTCTTACAAAGCTTAGTCGTTTTGTTTAATTTAAACTAATCTGTAGCTTTTGTAAAGATCTAAAATAGTTAACCAAAGCTTTTTGAAAGATAACAATCGACAAAATTATGAGGTGAAAGGTTGTAAAGGTTGTTTGTTCATCCATGAATGATGAGGTGAAACATTCCCAAAATTTTGTCATTTTATCAAACAAACTATGACGTCTTTTCATGCTTGGTTTCTTTTTTCAAAACATCACCCTATGGAATACTTTCCCTAGAGATTTCATCATAAAGAATTACTTTTATAAATTCTGATTATATTTATAAAATTAACTAGGTTATCACCTATGACTGCTTTCCGAGCTCGAGAAACTTTTTATATTCTAATTTTATGAGTAAAATCGAATTTAAAATAATACAATAACCTATAAACAAATTTTTAAGTTTTGGTCTAATTAGACATGAGTTTTTGAACATGTAACACAAGGTCAAAATCGTATTAATGACTTATGATGAAAACAAGACAAATGATAATTTTCAAATAGTTTAACCAACAAACAAAAAACAATGTTATACCAAGATTTTTTTTTAATAATACCTATTACAAGCAAAAGCTTTCCTTGGCTCCTTGACTATTTGAAAATACCTATCTTGCCCCATGTTACTCTCTAGAGTTTATCAAATTATTTCAACCTACAACATTAGACCGGTAACAAATAACAATTAATAAATGTAGATATGAAAAAAATGTAGTATATTATTAATTGATTACAACCCTTATGTAATAGTAATTAAATGGCACAAATTGTATAAAATTCCTTTTAATATTGTTAAGTAAATTAAGGAATTTAACAAATATAATAACCGATCTAGAATTCATAAAATAATAATGCGATACAATATACTTTGACCAAAGTTTACTAAAATTTAAAGTCAAATTTAGATTTCCACCACTTATAAACATAAAGATTGATATGTCAATAAATGAAGATTATCAATTATTTTTTTATGGTTTAAATTAGGCTAGCATTCATGATTTTATTATTTTCAACACCTTTTTCGTGTATATGATAGATAACTTATTAGTTAAGTTTCATAGAATTTTTTTAACATAAAATCACGTATATAAACTAATGATAAACAAATAATAAGTTTATAATATTTATTAAACATTCACATACCTTTTGTAAGTTTAACAAAAGTTACTTCATCTTTTATAGATAAACATTAGTATAATTGTTTAATTTATACTCGTTTAAAATAAATTTAATTTAAATAATTTTGTCAGCAGTTGGCTTACACGGACTACAATGACATAATATACTATTAAGTAAAATATGTTTGATGTATCTTTGTTTTATTGTTAATGCTTAATATTTTCATAATATTCGTAATTCAATACTATATCTTTGAAACCTATTAGTATGTTGTTATAAGAAGACATTCATCAAGCTTTAAAAATTCTTCAAACCTGTCAAACATTTTGTGCAAATAACTTGCTTGTATTTTGGTACCCTACGGGAAAATAAAATAAAATGTAAACACACAAACACAATGTAAGGTTAATATGGAATTAATGAAGCAATAAAAACCTAAGAAAATGGTTAAATCGCATACCATCTCATCCATGAATATCATGTCTATATAATACGATTCATTCTTCTTATCATTCATCATTGTCGCCATCTAACAATCTTCACCTTAATGGTATAGTTATTTGAAAAAGCATCTAGATCGTTCAACATGCTAACCTCTTTAATTTCAATATCAAGTCTACACAACATGAATGAAAAGTAAATTCCGAAATCAAGAAAGCAATACTAAAAAAAATAGTAAAGAAAATAATATGAAGAAGAATCACAATCGGATGAGAACCTTTGATGCATTTTTGAAAACTTAAGACTAGTTTGTAGTAGATTTCTATAATGGAAAAAAATAGTAGTTCGTGATTTTATATAGGCATAGTAAAATGAAGTTGTGTTTTTAGAAACGTAAATATAATTAAGGAAACTATATTTTTTGATTAACAATTTTGGTTTTAATTTTGAATCTATTATATATATATTTCTTAATTACCGTGCAATCGATTGTATAGGAATAAAGGAAAGTATAATTGTGAAATTGATTAAAAAATGCTCAGAATCTAAATTTCCAAGATAAAAATGTTATACTATAAATAAAAAATAATAAATGGAAAATATAATACTTTAACTAAAATTATGCAAATGATATAGAAAACTGATTGAAATGAAAAGTTGTAAACGGAAATTAAAAAAAAGGAAACTATTGTAAATGCAAGTGAAAATTAAAAGGTTGGCGACTTTTAAATTTGAAAAAATTAAGTCTGCAACTACTTCTTAAAATGTAAGCTTCAAATTTTGAAATTCAAATTAGGTCATATCATAAGGTGTATAAGAAACATATAATAGGAAACTAATGATATTAATTGATAGAACCCATCATTTTTCCGCTTAAATAAAATCTAGGAAGCCCTTAAATACTGACACGTGGCCCACACTTATTTTCATTTATTATAGATTAATTACCCGGATGATCCCTTGGTTTCACGTTTAGTCATCACCTTTTAGAAATAACAAGTATGCTCCTACGGTTTGTTATTTTGTTACTCGGATAGTCCCCTGAGTAAACGTCTAGGGACTATCCGAGTAACAAAATAACAAACCATAAGGAGTATACCTGCTATTTCCGAACTAACTGATATTTATTCAGGGGACTATCCGAGTAAAAAAACAATGAACCATAGGGAGTATAGCTGCTATTTCCAAAAGGTGAGGACTAAACGTTAAAAAACGTTAAACCACAGGGACCACTCGGGCAATTAACTCTTGCGCATATATGCTTAACGTTGACTTGGAAAACTGAATTACGACTTGATAAATTCTAACCTTACTTGACACGATTAATTTATGGTCGTATGTGTATTGACAATGTTTCTTTTGTTGCTTAATTCCAATACGATTAGACATTAGACTAGTGGGTTTGGTTTTGGGGAGGTGGTGAGGGAACCGACGTGGATGATTTCCTCGTCGGGGAACACCACTCCCCGTGCGTAATTCAATGACTTCGGAGCTTCAACTCCATCCACCCTGATGCTTTATATTTGAAAAAGTTACCGTTGAACAACGACTCTTTATAAAAGAAAGTCAATTAATTTTTATGTTTTACACTATATAAATCTATAATTTATACTAAAAAATTCACCACACTCTCCATCTTTTATATATTCCCCTCCTTCATCGATATCTTTTAAAAAATAGTCGTCATGGGTTCTTCATCGGACGAGGAAAATCCTAGATTTTTTTGCCTAGCGCGATGCTTGAGACAACGAAAATTAATGTCGAGATGGAAGAAGATGGTGAAGACGAAAGAATTTTACAACCAAGAACAAGGATCACTGCGTTAAACAGAGATCAGGAAGGTATATTATTTTATACAATTTATGTTTTTGCAGTTATTTGGTGTTATAAGTTTTGTTATTTATTTTTAGGATTGTTTTGTATAATTTTAGACGCCTCACAGAACGCAATAACTCTGTGTGAAAATGGGGCTAGAGTAGACGACCGTGCACCATGCCCCTCGTTTGCAGTTACACACACAAAATCAACACTCTTGCACTCTTTTGGTTGAAAAGCATATTAGTTATACACACACAAAAAAATGCACACTTAACTCAAAGCATGATTTGATTTTTGTAAAAAAAAAAAAAAGAAAGAAAGAAAGAAAAACCCCTTGATCCTAATAAGACTTGTCAATATATCACCATATATTGAAACCCTTTTGTAGCTATAAAGCATCTAGATATCTTTAAAATTACATCATACATTAAAGTTTAGACCTTTGAGAGAAGAATTCATAATTGAAAATGCTTCTATGGCTATAATTAATCTAAGACCTTCTTGTTAAAAAGAGAAGTACATGATTATATATCCTCTTTGCTTTATCAAAAGTTACACACTAGATTCACGTACATAACAACTCAGTAACTAGTGGTTACCACACGCTAAAGAAGTCATTCGACAATAAGCATGCGGCCGTATGGTGTCAATCAACATCGAAACAACCAATCACAAAGACATATATTATATAGAACATTCGTACAAGCTGTAGCACAAACATAATGATTTATAATAAAAACAAACAAAAGAAAAGCAAGAAACACAAAATTGAATGAGGTTGCATCATTGCTCTTATGAAGAAATTGGTACATTTGCATGGTGGTTAATGGTTATTGTTAGCTAGTGATAAAGAGTTTTAATATTTCATGTTAGGAGGATATTGAATTTGGGATTGTTTAGGCATGTGTGTATATATATGGTATATAGTATGTATTACTTATAAAGCTACCTAATAAAAACAATTTTAATTACCAAATTATGAAGTGTGAATATTAACACGAAGTCAAGTGTATCCAGTGGCGGATCCAAAAAGTATTTTCAAACAGTGCGGATGAGAGATTTAACCAAATTTTCAAGGGGTGTGAGTGAGATTTTACCCTATCAAATACACTAATTTTTTCTTTCAGAGGTACGCCCTTTTACCAAACTCTCTTACTATGTCCACCCCTGTGTGTATCGCATACAATGATAACACTATCAAACATACCAATTAACGTAAAAGATTATTATTATAAAATAATATGTATAATAATTATATTAAAGCATTATTACTAACAGATTCACGGGTTGGACATAAGTCCAAGGAAGATAGCTTTTCTGATTTCTTCACGGGTTGGACAAACACAAACATCCACAGAATTTTAAATTCTGGTTTGGATCTAGAATTCACACACATATAGAGAGACACACTACACCAATTTAAAAAATAATTAGGGTTATACTCGTGCTCTGCGACGGGCGACCCAGTTTTTAATGAAAAGGTAGATGCAACAATAATAAAAATAACGTTAATGACAGGCATTCTTGATATTGGTTTGATATATTCTTTAAGATAGACAAAAAAATATATGAAAAAAGAAAAAAAAACAGACAAAAAAAAAGAAAGATGAAAAAAAATTTCACGAAAAAAACAAAAATTACTGTAGCTAAGAAGTTTATAAATTATATATATAATAACTAGTTTAAGATCCGTGCATTACAAGGGTTGTATAAAGAAAATACTTTTTTTATAAATCTATTGATTCGATAAATTATAAATAAATGTAGATGCTACTATATTTACAATTGGTTCCCGTGTTACGATTATTAACATATTGTAACACCCACTACTCTTTAACACAAAGTTGCTTCTCATTAACAAATAAATACGAAAAAATGATAGGTCGTTTTGAAAATGAGCTGAGCGGCTCGCGAGCTACTCGAAATCGGCTCGAGAAAAAGCTCGAAACCAGCCAAGCCTTATCAAGCCCAGGGGCGCAGCTCTTTAGGGCGGGGAGGGGCGCCCCCCCCCCCCCCCCCCGAATTTTTCGATGCGTAGTGTTATATATGTAGTTTTCGTATAGAATTTTTTGGGTATATACGTTTTCGCCCCCCGGATTTCGAGGGCAAGCTTCGCCACTGATCGAGCCCGAGCCGAGCTTGAGCCTAAAATAAAGCTCGTTTGTTCATTAAGCCCGAGCTCGAGCCTCGCTTGTGAAGCTCGTTAGGCTCGTCGAGCCTTAGTGTAAACGAGCCGAGTCTAGCCGAGCTTATTTAAACTTGTTTACAAGCCGACCTCGAACCTAAAAATAAGCTTATTTAGTAGACGAGCTCGAGCCCGACCTTCACTTACCGAGCTCACAAGCCTAAAAAGTCTATTATTTATATTATTTTTATTTAATATATTAATTAATAGATAATAAACGAGCAAGCCCGAGCCGAGCTCGAGCTTGAGAAGATACCAACTAGCCGAGCTCGACCTTTGAAAACAAAGCTCGAATCAATCCGAGCTCGAGCCCGAGCTCTCATAAGTTAATCGAGCTCGAGCCTGATTGAACTCGGGGCTCGGCTCGTTTGCACCCCTAGTTTTAGATAATATATTTTACTTTATATAATATATAATATAATTAATTTTATAATAAAACGGAATGATGTATTAAATATGGGAAAAGGTTAAATTAGAATATAAATGTTGTATGTGGGACTTGGAGTCTTAATCTAAAAAGCGAGCTCATAATTATCGAGCCGAGCTGATTGACTGGCTGCTTTCACCAGTTAGATAATAATTTTACTTATAAAAAATATATAATTAATAAAACGGAGATGTATTAATATGGAAGTAATGAATAATGTTGTAGTGGATGGGTCTAATCTAGGCTCATTTATCCATCAATAGTAGAGAGGGTTTTATATTATAAATGATAAAAAGTGGTTGTGAGTGGAGGAGAGAGAAAATGTTACTGTTCATCTGTATATTTGAAGGGACACTGTTCACCCATTATAGTTTTTTAATATATATTGAAAGTGGTTGTGAGTGAAGGAGAGAGAAAATGTAATGATAAAGGTATAAAAATATTATTTAATTAAAAAGGAGAGATAAAAAGTATTTGTTTTTAGTGGAAATATATTGATATAAAAGTTTTTTTTAGTGGAATGTATGTGTATTTTTAGGGAGCTGGATGTGAATGCTCTAAGACCTTAAAATCTCATTGTGACTAAAGACTTTTGCCTTTGTCAAGGGTCATCAACCTCATTAGTAAGTAACAAACATATATGCAATCTATAAATCTCTAGTAATTCTTTGTACATCACATTTGTCGTCTTATTTGTAACATTTTTCATCTTTGTCTAATATTAGTAACTTCACTTTGTGTTTTATTTTTATTCTCGATAGTTTCACATACAACTATCATGAGAAAAAACCGATTAATCTTTTAAGTACAATTCAACCTCTCATAGTGATTATATTTGACTTTATTAATAATCATTTGCTAAACATCAAATTGTTGTTTATTTATAAGATATGCAAACATATTAAATATGGAAATAATGTTTATTTATCATTCAAGATTTCATTAAAAAATAATAATAATAACAATACACAAAAGGTAATAATTATTATATTAATTTATTTAAACAATAAAGACAATTTAAAGTATATTGATTGCATAAAATATATTATAATTTTTATAAGTTTGTTTATATTAGTTAGAATTATAGATTATATATTTAAAAGGTCATTGTATTTATTAAAATTTATGATTCGTAATCACATTTAAAAGGAAATGATCTGCACAGAAAAGAAAGTCTAATTACTTTAAAATTTGTGAGAAAAGAAAGCATTAAAATTCTTGTTTTTTCCTTCCTACATCAAAATAACAAGGACTATAGTAATGACACGTTTCAATTAATGGCTTAAGAGAAAGCCATGTGGCCTAAGATGGTTTTGATTTATTATAATTTATAGATTATAGATTACAGATTATAGATAATGCATTTATTAAATAGGATCATGATATAATAAAGAGTTTATTTGGGTAGAAATGTTATGAAGTAATCTTGTCCATCTATTTAGTAATCAAGGGTTAAGATTAAATGAGTGAGATGGAATCAAAAAAAGAGGCGCATGAGTTTGTGTAGGGGTATTCTAGTCAATCAAAAGCAATAGTTTCCCTCTCCTCCAATTCCCTAATTTTTAAACGTTAATAACTCTTTGATACGACATTATTTGTTTTTTTATAAAAATTGCACTAAAAAACGAGCATTTTTTATTTTTATAACGAGTATACTATTGTTATACATTTGATTTTTTTTTTGCAAACCCGGAAACGTAAAACACAATGAAACCTAAAATAAAGATTTTGCAGTTGCAGGTTCTAAAACGCAATGGGTTTTAACATGGTCATGCTTTTGTTCTAACATTTTGCACTCCAGGTCTCTAGTACACTCCTGGTCTCCATGTCTCTAAAACGTACACTCCATGTCTAAAACGTAATGGGGTTTAACTTCTATTTAACATGGTCAAGTTTTTGTTGCATATTGCATGAGTTTTAACATGGTCATGTTTCTGTTCCAACATGATCATGTTTCTATTTTAGCATGATCAGAACTGACCTCACCTTCAGGTCTTACAACAAAATTGGGGTTCACATGGCTATGTTTCTGTTTTAACATAATCATGTTTCTGTTAAACATGATCATGTTCTTTCTGTTTGTAAAACGTACTCCACGTCAAAACGCAATCATGTTTCAACACGATTATGCCTATGTTAAACATGATCATGTTCTTTTAGTTTCTAAAACGTACAATATGTCTAAAACGCAATGGGTTGGGTTTCACAACATGATCATGTTTCTGTTTTAACATGATCATGTCAGTTTAGTTATACCTCACCTTCCAGGTCTAAAACAACGCATTTTCACAACATGATCATGTTTTGTTTTAACATAATCATGTCAGTTTACTGCACCTCATCTTCCAGGTCTAAAACACAATGGGTTGGCTTTCACAACATGATCATGTTTTGTTTTAACATGATCCCGTAAGTTTAGTGTACCTCACCTTCCAGGTCTAAAGCGCAACAAGGTTTCACATGGTCATGTTTCTGTTTTAAATGGTCATGTTTCTGTTCCGACACCACTCCAGTACATTCCAGGTCTAAAACACAATGAGCTAAAAACACAAAAGATGTGTTTTTTCATTGTGTTATAAAACGCAAAGGATTAAAAGCATAAAACAAAATTATTTTTTATCGTGTTATAAAAAGCAATGAACTAAAAACACAAAGAAATGTTTTGTTTCTGATTCCGCTTTCAATGCAGCCTGGCCAGCAACAAACCTATTATCCCTGAGCCCAACAAGAGGGGACACTCCTGCAAGGTCCAAACAAGCGTGTTTTCCCCTGGCCCACCCAAACACAAGAATATCAGCTCACCGAAGAGTATACCTCCCATCGAGCGGATCCGTTAGAAAGTTCACCGGAGCCTCCTTTTTTGCCGAAATCCTTGCCCACTTTAGAACGCAATGGACTAAACACACAAAAAATGTGTTTTTCATTCTTTTGTAAAACGCAATGATTTAATTCAAAAACCTAGATCATCAAACGCTATTAAAAATTTTCTTACACGGATCGAAGCTGATTTCTTTGGATTTCTCCTACGATTGACGAAATTTGAATGTTAGGAACACTTATCAATGAACGAATCGAGTGACTCACTTCAAAATCATGGGGAAAAAATGAGAAATTGTATGAAATTAAATTGGGTTTCTTAAAAATTAAAGTTGAAGAACGTGTTGATTGAGTGTTTGAATAACTGATCGATGACGAAAATACACTATGATGTAGTGATTATTGAGATAGAATACGAAGAAAAAGGTTGAAGATGAAAAGTTTTGAAAATGATGGGTTTTTGAAGTTACAGGGAAAGAGAAGGGAAGAAGATAAGAAAAGATTGACTAAATATCTTTCCTTTTATTTTTCAATTTTGACACATGTCACAACCCCATTGCTTTCTATCCTTCTACCCAAAGTATACTTTCTATTTGATTCTCTCTCTTACTAAATATAATTAATACTTGATTTTAAATACTTAAACAAAAAATAAAATATATATAAGTTATTTAGGTTTAAAAAATGTTAGGAATATATAATAAGTCAATGTTTAGTTTTTTTCATTTTCAATCATAACACACGTCCAATTAGTTACGAAATTGTTAGTGTCTCATCTAGTTATTCTATTATCTTGATAAAGAATCCAACTACTTAGTATACCCTACATGTACTGGTTTAAATACCCATTATATTATTTATCAGTGTTCATATAAACTTTGAAATGAAAGAAAAATTCTTTTATTTATGTAAAGATTAAATTACAATGAACTAAAATTAAAGAAATACATAAATGAACAATATCACATTCATAATTTATAAGTCTTAAATAATGTTTTCAAATGAAAGAAATATTGATAGGCCGATCACACTTTTACAATGAGATACTAAAAAAGTCTAATGTAGTCTCTAATTAATATCAACAACATTCCAAACAAAAGATACAATCATTTTATACACTTACTTCCACTGACGGATCTAGCTAAAAAATTCAGTAGTATCCCTAATTTATTTTAGGATCAGAGGTATCCTTTGTATAAAATCGAAAAAATAACTTTTTTACACTGTGTAAACGAAGTTGAGAGGTATTTTTATACTATAGAGACGGAGTTGAAGGGTAACACGAGCTACCTCTGCTTGTACACAAGCTCCGCTTGTACACAACCTCCACCCCTGCTTACTTTGTATATATCGCATGGGAAAACGAACCTTTTCGATATCCATGTGATATGTACACTTGTGAAATTGTTGGTGCCTCATCTAGTCATCTTAGCCATTATATCAACTTGATCAAGAGCCCAACTACTTGGTATACCCTGCATGAAAATTCCACTTATATATGTTGTGTGTATATATATATATGTTCGTATATAATTATGCCGCATTTTACATACATATGGGAGCTTAAACCACTAACAAAATAGATGCATTTTTGTTAAAATTTCAAAGATTCTACAAATTGTAAGCAAGAGAAGAACCCGGTGCTACGCAACTAAAAGGATAGAATATGTGTGTGTTGGTACTATCACATAAGTTGGGCCTATAGGGCCTATATGATTTTAAAAACCAAACAATATGATGGACCAAGCAAAATTAAGTTGTGTCATAGTAAATTATGTATATTTTTTCTTATCTTAATTGAATGTGCCATTTCTAAAATACACCTTACATTGGGGTTTAAAATGTTGGAAGGCACTCGATCAAGCACGAAAACACGAGATGAACGAACCACTTGGCTTTTTTATATTATAATAACCCAAAAAACAAAAAAAATCACACGTTACAATTAATAACCTATCATCTATTTATAATAAACTGATAATACTCCAAACACAACTCAAAATCTTTTTAACTAATGAAATAAAATCCAACGAAATAACCATGACTCGTTAAATAAAATACTACCTATTATCTAGACATGACAACGACAATAATAATAATAATTAATAACTAATGATTATCTCGACCCACTTTAAGCCCAATCCTTTGTCTAGAGGCTATATTTATATAGTTGCTAGAAACCCATATACTTGCATATGTACTTTAGGAATGCACAAAGTTAAATCAAATGAAATATAAACAAATGCATAAACATGAAATTGACACGAAACAATAATAAGTTCAATCCTAATTGACGACCAATTTGGTCAATAAGTTGGGAGAACCCATATATGTGCATAGGGCCGGCCCCGAAGGAGTGCGGGTGGACGACCGCTCAGGGCCAACCTCTCCGGCCACTGAATTTTTTCTATTCTTTCTTTTTATTTCCTTATTGTTTAATTGGTTTTCTCCCCAATTCAGTTTGAAGTTTTCTTTTTAATATCAAACTCTCTTTTACTATTTACCTTTTTTTAGTTTTTTAAATTAAATAAGTAATTTTTGAAGTAGTTTTATCCTTTTTGTTATTTAAAAAACCAGTGAAGCGAATATGTTTTGAATATATTACGACTACATAATTTGATCCCGCTATATATTTTACGGCTCATGTTTTCATTTATTCTTATATTTTCTAGTACATAAATATGTACTAATTCAAATGTATTTATCTTTTCTTTTTAAAATTGAGTTATCGACTTTATATTATAAGGGCCTATTTTTCCTGCTCGCACATGGCCTAAATTTTATCGAGATTTTTCGAAGACGGCTCTGTATGTGCATGTACTTGATTGTGACCAGGTCGAACCAAATAGGTTTAGGAGTTGCGATCAAGTTTTTACATAAACTGTTAGCAATTGAGTCGATCTTCATTTATTGGACATAGTTTTGATGAACATATATCTTCTATATAGTTTTGATGAACATTTATTGGACCTAGTACAAATACTTTTGACTTCATAGAAGTTAGACCATTTAATATCTCTCAGTTCTCTCTTTTACATGCTAATTTTCTAGTGATAAACAAATAATTATTCTCATGCGAACGGTGATCATATGAGGAATTTTCATATAGCGAGGCTAATGTCGTTCTGTTTTGTAGATTGCATAGTTAACCACATAATTTATGTTGATTTTCTTGCAATATATATAAATACAAAATTTCTTATTAGTTTTAATAAAATAACATGATATTAAGAATTCTCTCATTAAGAGTACCCACAATGTGCACAATTGTGAGTGTCCGGGTCCAGTCGGCACAAAATTGGATGAAAAGGTGGAAGGTTTGAACAATGTGGGTGTTGTGTTGGGTTAATCTTGATGGGTTCGAATCGGTTTGGGTGAGTACGGGTCAAGAACCGGTTGCGGGTCAGAAGAATGGTTCTTGGAGCTGGATACGGATAAAGTAGAAAGCATATTTAGTCACATGTTATTTTGTGTTTGATTGAGTCTTGTTAGTGGGTCAAAGGTCATGGGTTGTTTCCTTTTATTTAGGCAGATTTAGGTTTACGTTGGTAGTGGTTTGTTAGTATAGTTTTCCTATTTAATGTAAACATATGCAGTAAATGAAACGTGTGGTTCTTCAAGTTTTGTGTGTTTCTCAAAGGGCCTGAACCAACATTTGGTATCAGAGCTTAGGGCTCGGGTGAAGACAGCGCAGCCGGTTTGAGAGTCGTGTTCGGAGAAGGGGATGTGACCCTCTAAACTGCACCGATTGAAGAGAACGAAGAAAGGTGAGACGAAAGAAAGAGTTGCATATCGGTGTCGGGCGAATAACGACATCTTTGTGGTGGTGGCGAAAAAAAATTAAAGAATGCAAGAAGCAACACTCCATTCTTCGTCTGCCTATTCGCCATCTCTAGTTCTTAGTTGGACGAAGAGGGTTTATAGCTCGAATGCGAGGGTAAACAACTGGACAAGGAGGGTTTGCAACTGGAACATGCGGGTAAACAACTAGACGAGGAGGCTTTGCAGGTTGATGAGGAGGGTTTTGTAGTTTGACGTAAATGAGGGTTCAACAAGATATGGATATCCTCCACCCATATTTGAGAGAAAAATGAGTTCGGAGTGACAATAAAGTGTTGTATAATATGCTATAAATTGTAATAGCGCATGTAATACAGCCGTTTGAATAGAACCGTTAGATTATAGACGTTGTAATATAGGCATTACAATATAACTATTAGATTATAGTCGTTGTAATATAATCGTTGGAATATAACCGTTGAAATATTTAAAATTAAATAATATTTAATGCTTAATTTGTTATAGCTTTTATTTACAATGTGGATGTGAAGCACCCAAAAGGGAAGCACACAGTTGGCTAATATTTAAGGGGATACATACAAACTTCTAACTGTACACTGTTCTAAAGATCAACATCCTCAACAGCATGCCAATCGCTTGACGATTCTTCACTTTCCGGAAAACGTCTATCACGGTACCCTGAACGCTTTGCTTTCGAAGTTCCACCAAGTCGAACCCAATCGCTATTTTCACTCGCAGAAGAAAACCTGCAACTTTGCGTTTGTTTTACACCTAATGAAGTTTCATCATCCTCACTGTCCTTGTTTTTAATCATGTTTGTTGCATCATCTCGAAACGGATTCTCACTTTGTTCGGTACTATTTACCATACTACCCTTTTCATCACGTGTATCATCCGAACACGAATACTCTATGGGCATGTTCTTTTTGTTTCTCAGTTTTTGCAGAACCGTCTCAAGCACTTGAACAATCTATAGAGACAAAATAAATATTCAATTATGCTTGCTTATTTTGGTTCAATGGCGATGGAAATAGTTTTACGGTTTTACCTGTTTACGGTTTTACCTGTGGGGTTGATAAAAGGCGATAGTCATCCGCATTTAACCGTGGGAGCAATAGAACAAATAGACGATCCAAAACTGTTGTTCGGTCATGTGATTGTGAATTGTATGCCTCAAAGTAGTGAGGTTTGGTACCAGCTCTTGTATGGCCAAGGCGTGATCTTTCTGAACATGGGACATATTCAAATCTGCATTAAGATACACAAAATTTTAGTTTATGCTTCATCAAAAGGCAAATCTTTTATAGGAGTGGTGGTTGATATTTGAGGGAGGCCTTGGTTGTAATTTGTAAAAGGCGTGATGCGCTCCAAGGCGTTTAGGCCTCAAAAGCCGAGATGCAACGCGTGAGACGAGAGCTTCACGCACATTAGGTGTTGCTATAAGTACAATCAAATAAGCCTTATAACCAAAAGTTGCATCAGTCTCGTCTTATGATCCAAATGTGCAAGAGGCGTCCCCTCAAGTCCTTGATCGCATTGTGTGCCTCGTGCCTCACTTTCAAAACAAAAGGCAGAGCGTTCCTTATCATCCTACCATCTCTCCCAGAGGACAGAAAGGCACCGGTATCGTCTAAGGTGTCACACATGGACATACAGTATCACAAAGATTTCATAGATAGCATTAACTCTTCCATGTTATTAAAATGACCTCACAAGGGTAGTTTGACTTTAATTAATAACATAGTAGGCTCATGAGTGGCAATACATCCAGTTAAGTAGTTAAGGCTGCTCGTATGGGGGCGTCCAGGCCGTCTTGGGGCGTCGCCGGGCCTCAACACCATGCCGGGTGGCACGTCGTCGTCGTGCACGTCTCACAGGAGACGATGAAGACGGGGCATGTGGAACAAAACTATACACACACACACACACACTTATACATACAACACACACACACACACACACAATATATTATATATATATATGTATGTATTTAGCCACATCCTCCATTTCCCTAGGTCCATCCCCTTTTAGGCCCATCCTCACACCCATCCTACGTGGCGCTGACGTGGAGGGTTTGCAGTCAATAGCGGTGCTATAGCGTTAGCGGACCTCAGGGTGTGTAGCGGTCCAAATAGCGGTGGGCTATAGCGGTTCCGCTATTAGCGGTGCTAAATACCGCTATTTGGAAACCTATATAGCGGTTATAGCAGTAATGGTGTTTGATTGTGTTAATTCTTAAATTAAATACTTCAAAGTTACTATTATGTTAGATTTGCAACTGGTTTTTGATAATGGAATGATATTACTATGAATTTTGATATTACTATTAATATTTTTCAAAGATATATTTATATATGTATAAAAATACATAAACTATGCATGGTATAAAAGTTACCACTATATCACCGCTATACCACCGCTATAACCTATATATCATATAACGGACCTTGACTGCTATTCAAATTTTGGACCGCTATAACTGCATAGGGAGGGTCATCCTCCAAGGAGACCCATCAACCATACCTAGTAGCCTAACAATGATCATATATAGCCATTGAAAGCAATAAACTTTCAACAATTACTAATCAAACATATCAAATCACCACTGTAACAAATCATCATCAAACAAAGAACTCAGATACATTAAAATACCCAATTAATGTTATCTCTCGAACATAACAATTGCAAAAAAACAGATAAAATGGATAAAAAATAACATAACAATTTCAAAAAAAAAAAGACTGAAAAAAACATAACCTTGGTATTGAAGAGATAAAGGGAAATCAAGCCAACATTCAGGGCGAGTAGAAATCTCTCGAACAAATCAACAACATCATCAGTAACCCCCACAACATCATCCCCTTTATCAAACTTGATCAAATTAGAAGCCAATTTAGAGATTCCAGTGACGGCTTTCTTGGGGGATAACAGGGTCTTTAAGCTATCTCCAATTTCAGCAAGATCGTTCTTGAAACCTTGGTAAGAAGAAAGAAGAAGAGGGTGAAGCATCATGAGAGTGAAGTGGGGTTGAAGGGGGTTGTTGGTGTGGTGGTGGAGCGAGAAAGGAAGCGACGGTGTGGAGTTGACGGCCGATGGTTTGTGTGATCGTCGAGAAGTCGGATTTGAGAGTAGGGGAGTTAGGATCGTCGGAATTGGACATGGTTTAAGGTTAGGGTTTTTCGGTTCTTGAGATTTTAAGAGGTGGAAGACGTCATCAACAAGGTTGGGGGTGATGACAAAGACTCATGCTCTCAAACTCAAAACAAGTACACAACATAAACGGATTAAGCAAAGCAATGATAGATAGAGCTTAGTCTCGTACAAAGATGTTGAGTTAATTTGGGTTTTCATCTCATTATGTGTTATGTCAAAGAGTATGGTGACACAACGTCTGTTAAGTGGCAGTCGGTGGTATCGTTTCTCGGGGGAAACGCCAAGCCAAACTCTGAACCAGCGTGAGGCCGGTTAAGACAACATAGTCTGACCAAAGTTGGGGCGACGAGACTCTCTAATTTGAGGAGTGCGGTAGCCTAATACAAAAATAATTGTCGCTCGTAAAGAAAACCAAAGAGCCTTTAGCCCAGCAATGTCCACTTATTAGATAAGACTTTACCTTTTAATATGATGAGTGTTCAGGCTTGACAAGTTGGTCTAATGGTTAGTCACTTGGTTTCTCTCTTTGAGATCCCAAGTTCAACTCTCACTAGCATCACTTTAAAGGACATTGGTGGTGGCAATTAAGTTTAGACTAGACCTCTTTGGAGGTCGCCAGTTCGAAACCGAGCCGAACCGGGTTTTACCGCAGTGGGCCTTTGGGTGGGCGGTTTTTCCCCGGAACTGTGTGGCTTGGTGGCTCGGGTATGAATCCAACTCTGACCGTTATGGAGGAAGGAGATACATTTGCTCGATTGAGGGCATCACAGGATGCTTATTCGAATATTTAGTTGGCCGTTCAAAAAAAATATGATAAGTGTTCAAATCCCATAGTAACAAAATATTTATCCATTCAAAAAAAAGTTAACCTATGTAAAATGAGTTCGACACCCACTCTCCCTATTATTAGTATACGCGGCATCCAGGGGAAAGACGAATACGGGTGGCGCCGGTTCGTCTTGGATGGGAGGCGAAATTTTACCGATTATTCCACTGTCGTGCCTTCGGGCGGGTGGAGGTTGGGTTTCCGCGTATCTGGGAGAGCCAAGGGGCTGGCGGCGGTCGAGTAGTCGACCTTGGCCATAGCGCCCGGTGTCACGGTGGTTGGCACGTCGTTCCTTGCCGTTAAAAAAATATTATAAATTGTATGTTTTATATTTATTTAATTGTAGTTTTTAGAAAAGTTACAAAATTCACAAATACGGAAATTTTAAGGAAAAAATGGAAATGGCCGCGCTTTATCCGTTGTTAATCTCTACAGACGTCTTTGCCAAGAACAACTACAGAAGTATCTGTAGTTCTGTACAATGTGATGTGGTTGACTGTTCCATCCGTGGTTGTCAATTGGCATAAAACCACATCTTACTCTGTTCTAAATTGAGGTGTGCAAAAAATAGGGTTGGAGCGACCCTGACTTGATGTCCGGTTAAGATCCAACTGACGCGCAAGATTAAAATCAAGTAAATAATCCTATGATTTGAAACCGGCTTGAACACATTCAAACCCAACCCCAACCGATTAAAACCACAAGGTTTTAAAACCGGTCAAGCCTAATCATTTCCCTTCAAAAACCGATTTCAACTCGATTTGGTTAAGCCAAAAACCCACTTTTGACTTTTGTTAACCAGCCAGACCCGGTTTGGGGCAAAAACCCACTTTTTACTTTTGTTAAAGAGAATTGGGTTACTGACTTGTATGTGTGTGGGCCGCCAAGACCATAGCGAGCCTGCTACGTAGGCAGGCTACTGGTTTCTTTTTACTTGATCCATTTTTGTTGACAATTATAGACTAGTGTTAATATTAATTTATAATCGCTTGTTAAGTTATCACATTTCTTTATAAATTTACTAGGTTATAACCTCATGTATTACACGGGTTAAGTAAATAAAAAATCAAATGTTAATAACGAGGATTTAACAATTATAATATGATATTTTTAAGACGCTTTTTCTGATATCCAAACAAAATTTTGTGTCATGATGTTCGTCAAGTTTATAAATATGAAAGCATTTGAACCATCAATTAGAAGACAAACCGTATCATCAATTTTTTCACAAGTTTTAATAGTCATGTGAACATACATTTAATAACCCAAGTTTTATTTAAATAATAGTGGTCTTAATTTATTAGTTCTAAAAAAATGTTGAAATGTTCCAACTAGTCATATAGCAATTAGCCAATTAGATAAACTTATAGCTAATAAATAATATTTAAATTAATTAGATAAGTATAAATTATCGATAATTTTTTAAATTATATAACTGTAAAATTTAAATATCTAGACGTGAGTATGTTTTTGGATAAATTTATTAGTATGATAAATGTAGTTATTATTCTTTTTGCATTTTAAATATATTAAATAAACAAATAATTTGTTAAGCAAGAAAATCCTTCCCTCAACCCTCGTTATGAAAATGATCAATATTTGTTTCAATTATTAAGATATAATTTCTAACCTAGTAATGAATATAAATAAATAATAAGATATTTTATGGAACTTTATTAGTAATTTCTTAAATGTTTGAAACATATATTAAATTTAAGAAAATAAATTAAATAATAATTATCTACAATTTAGGATGATCTAGAATAATGACAAGTGTCCCTCTATTGTTTTTTTATTATGTAATAAAATAAGATGATCTAGAATAATGACAAGTGTCCCTCTATTGTTTTTTTTTATTATATAGTAAGATGATCTAGAATAATGACAAGTGTTACTCTATTGGTTTTTTTTATATAATATAAATTACTATAAATTCGAAAACTATGCTTTATATGAGTTTTGTTTGGAAATTTTCATAGCATAATTTTGATAGTATAAATAAGTAACATATTTATGCTTATGGTTGTTAGTATCTTCGGCTTTGGGAATTTTTGTAAAAATTGGATTTTTCCTTTTTAACTATAAAGTTTCAATCTTTGGCAATTCAACCATTTTGATTAATTTGATTTTTTGCTTCTAATTTAAAGTTTTCATCTTTTTCAGTTGAACCCCCTTGGACTTTTTATACTTTTAACCAACTTTTCATCTTTTACATTTTAACCCAACACTTTTTTACTTTCAACTTTGGCCCTTATACTTTTCATTTTTCGTAAGTTTTTCATTTTACATTTCATCCTCCGTAAGTTTTTCATTTTATATTTCATCCTAAAGTTTCCGAGTTAACATGCCGCAAAATGCGTGTTGGGTTCAATGTTTTTCATCTATTTTCCCATCTGATAGGTCCGTTACGACGCGTCTATTTTTCACAGTTTGATAAGTTCGTCACAATACATGTGTTAGAGGTCAACTTAGTTATTATTTTCTGTGTTTTATACACAGACTTACGATCATGTACGAAACATTTACGTTTCATCTATGATATATACTTACGAATCCTGACCGCATTTAGTGCAGGTGATAATTCTAGTTCATATTAATTGTTAAAAAACATACAAAGGAAAACCTGATTATTACACACATTTTCATAATCCACGTGACACGTTATCTTGAAAGAAAATATAAAATCTTCGAAAATATTTGTTGAACATTCCAACGTAGAATCGTCAACATGTAAAGATTGTAATGTATCTCTTATTCTCTAGCTGCCGCCGAATTTATACGGCATTTTTTTGTTTTTATTTACATGAAATCAATTAAATTTTGTTATATATGATTAAGAAGACCCTAGCCAAATAATTTCATGCACAATAATGTATCGTTATGAATAAGCTACAAGGAAAAGTGGCTATAATCACAGGTGGAGCTAGCGGCATAGGCGAAGCCACCGCAAGTTTATTCGCAAACCACGGTGCTCGTGTGGTTATCGCGGACATCCAAGACGACCTGGGAGAAAGCTGTTGGGTTTCAGGGTTTAATCACTCACAAAATAGAAACTCACGAAGAGAAAACTTTACTGTTTAAAGACCCACCATCTCTATTCATTGCTAAAGCTTACATATATATACACAATTATGCTACGTAAATGAAGGAAACTAACTAACCACTACCTCCTACAAATTAGTAACACATGACTCAAGACCCACTATTTGACCAAATAAAAACATAAAAAACATGTGACTAAATAACTTTTCTGCTGATTCATTTGATCCGTATTCGATTACGAAGCTCCTTTTATCGTACCCGCTGACCCGGATTAAAAACCCGTCAAGATTAATCCTACAAAAGCGTCTCTTTATCTGTCGGCCCATACCGTTGCACCTACTTGCATTGCGACATCACCAACTAAGCCCAAGTGAAGTCCCTAGTGGATTCCACGCTGGACATCCACGCCCACCTCAACATCATGTTTAGTAACGCGGCTATCATTACTAAATCTGACCAAACTATCATTGACTTTGACATGGATGAATTTGACCGCCTATTTGCGGTCAACGTTCGTGGGATGGTCAAATGCGTGAAGCATGCCGCACGTGCAATGGTGGAGGGGGGTGTGAAAGGGAGCATTATTTGCTCCTCAAGTGTGTTGGGTAAAATAGGGGTGAATGAAAAGACGGATTATAGTATGTAGAAACATGCGGTGGTGGGGTTGGTGAAATCGGCTAGTAAGCAACTCGGGAAGTATGGGATCCGGGTGAACCGTGTGTCGCCTTATGTGGTGGCGACGCCTTTGATGTGTGACGCGCTTGAGAAGGAGGGTGAAGAAGTTGAGAAGATATATGAACCGTTGACTTGCTTGAAAGATTTGGTTTTGAAAAAGGAGGATGTTGCGGATGCGGTTTTGTTTCTTGCTTGTGGGGAGTCTAGTTTTCTCACCGGTCATGCTTTGGTGTTATTGATGGTGGTTTTACTGTTTGATTATGTTGCAATTAATTTATAGTGCCTGGATGGTAGTTTTAAAGTTGATTGTGTAAAGTTAAACACTTGGAATAATACGAGGTATAACATTTGGGTGAGTGTTTAATATTATATTTAAATTAGTAAGTTAGGGATCAATATGGCGAATTTTCAAAGGGAAACTACCACAATAGTCAGGGAAGAACTTGCAAAGGTTCTTTCGCCACGAATTTTCTGTCGCTTAATATTAGGGGGGGGGGGGGGGGTTGGAGGGCGCTTGGACAAAGCCGACTGGATTCAAAAGTTGGTACGCGATAATAAGGTCTCTTCTTTATGTGTCCAAGAGTTGCAGATGTCCGATTTGGTAGAGTTGTTTCTTTTTAAATTCTGGGGGAATGGAGGGGGTAGACTGAGAGGATTGTTTTCGATTTGGAATCCTAGCGTTTTCACTAAAACTAATGTGATATCAGATGATTTGTTTTTTATCGTTTCTGGGATCCTCAGTTGGCCGGGTAAGGTCCAGAACATAGTTAATGTGTACGCGCCTAGAGATGTGTTGGTTCGTTAGTCTCTTTGGGAGAAGCTCTTAAAAGTTCGTGAAGAATTGCCGGGTCTTTGGATTATGGTTGTAGACTTCAATGAGGTGAGAAACATCGACGAAAGACTATATTCTAAGTTTGATTGTCGGGCATGTTATATTTAATGATTTTATTCGGGAGACCGGGTTGGTGGAATATTCGATTGGTGTGGGAATTACACATACATGCCGGGATGATGGTTCTAGCATGAGTAAACTCGATAGAGCTTTGGTTTGTGCCGATTTCATGCAAATTCTTAGCTCTTCTGAGATTTTATCGGATCATTTGCCTATTCTTTTGTCTTGTTCCTCGGTAGATTTTGGCGCACCACAATTTTGATTCTATAATTCTTGGTTAGATTTGAAAGGTTTGGATGTGGTTGTGTCGGGGAACAGTGGGCAAACATATTGATTATGGGGATGCTTCTGGGAGCCTTAAGAGATTTGCTCAAAGTCTCAAAAACCATATTAAAGAATGGAGAAAAAAAGGGAAATTTGAATAGGATAAAAGAAGTGATATTGGCCATGGCTACAAAATATGGACATAATGTCATTGCCTAGATGTTTGGACTTAGAAGAAAAAAAGGAGAGTGCAATGTAATATGCGTATTAGGAGTTTTGAAAAAAAGAAAGAAGGTGGTCGATTTAAAACAAAAGGCGAGATTGAATTGGGCGAAATTGGGCGATGAAAAATCAAGATTTTTTTCATAAGTATGTGAACCTAAAAAGGCTATTAATCATATTAATTTGTTATGTGTTAATGCCGAGATTATATCA
The DNA here is from genome assembly GCA_947069175.1 of Scalesia atractyloides. Classification (NCBI taxonomy): domain Eukaryota; kingdom Viridiplantae; phylum Streptophyta; class Magnoliopsida; order Asterales; family Asteraceae; genus Scalesia; species Scalesia atractyloides. The sequence goes on from CAMTDV010000017.1 coordinate 3,811,674, forward strand.
GACCCGAACATTATCAAAAAAGTTTAAAGCATCATTCAAAACAAATTCTCTGAGCCTAAACGTAGGCGCCCCACCTTGTCTATAGTTGGTTTCAAGAAATTTGATGCGGAGGAAGCAAAAAATTTGGTTATCCCGTTTTCGTGTGAGGAAGTTAAAAGGGTGGTGTGGAACTATGGCAGGGATAAAACTCTGGAGCCGGATGGCTCATCTTTACATTTATTAAACGGTTTTGGAGTATTTTTAGCCTTTTTATGAAGGTGTTACGCTTATTAAACGGTTTTGAAGTATTTTTTAGCCTTTTTATGAAAGTGTTGACTCAATTTTATGTAAGACCCGTATCGTTTATTCTTTATAATCATGCCTTAATTAAAAGATATTATATTGATATAACATATATCCATTCATAAACATCCAAAAGTTGAAGTTAATCAAAACTTCTAACGTATTTAAAAAAAACATCACTACATACTAATTACGTTAAGTGTTTACAAAAGACTAAATATTACGCGAAAGCTTGATCCTTAAATTGTGCTCGGTTCTTCGAAAGGCTTGATCATCATCCATAACACTTAGCAACCGCCTAGAAACCTAAATTTATCCCAAACGTTAGTTAAAATGAACATAAGATGTATTTAGATAGTTCAGGATGACAAAAATGGCCAAATTACAATTTTTGTCTCAAACCCGCCGTAAGCTACGGTTGGAACCGTAGCTTATGATTCATCACTTCTGATCTGGGCAGAAAAGCTCAACCGTAGCCTACAGTTCCAACCGTAGGTTAAGGTTCAGTCTGCAACTTTTATCTCTTCTTTTTTTTTTACTAAAACTTGCGTTTCTTTTTCGTTACTTATCCGTTTAACTTGAAATTTGTTTCTAATGATCGTAAAACATTTTCCCACATTGTTAGCTCATAAACCCACAATTTGGATTCATGAATTTTATTGTTCTACGTTATGAGTTCTCTTTTAAATAACCGAATAATTGACCCGTTTGCAAAAGTAAGCTAACAAGCTTACAGTTTCACATTCTTCTCGCAAGAACATCATTTTTATGATTGTTCCTCGCTAATCGGGTTAATTTCCTTGTGTTTTCTGTATCCGTTATTCGATATGCAATCACACATAACCACTCCGTTCAACTTTATGATCGTTAAACTTACTTATTCCGAATTCATTTCACAAATTCGATATTAGTCGACTATGACTTTTTCTCGAGTCCTTAAACTTATAATTTGCGTTCCCGTTACTCGGTTTACGCTTATTTCCGGTTTTACCATTTTACCGGGTTTAAACCAAAATAATCATTCACGCATCCATTCTGGTATGCGTCAAGACATCATTTTGACCCGTTTGGTTCTCTTAGCGAAATCCATCGTTTTTTTTCAACCAAACCTTTATTCATTTCATCATTTTGACCCGTTTGGTTACCTTAGCGAAATCTATCGCTTTTATTCAACCAAATTTAGTTAATCATTTTGACCCGTTTGGTTGTCTTAGCGAAATCCATCGTTTCTATTCAACAAAACCTTTATTCATTTAATCATTTTGACCCGTTTGGTTGTCTTAGCAAAATCCATCGCTTTTATTCAACCAAACCTTTATTTATTTCATCATTTTGATCCGTTTGGTTGTCATTTCATCATTTTGACCCGTTTGGTTGTCTTAGCGAAAACCATCTCTTTTATTCAACCAAACCTTTATTCATTTAATCATTTTGACCCTAGCGAAATCCATCGCTTTTATTCAACCAAACCTTTATTTATTTCATTATTTTGACCTGTTTGGTTGTCTTAATGAAATCCATCATTTTGACATCCAAATTTCTCATTAATTCATTTACTCATCACCCGGTTCATTGTGCGAAATCCATCGCATGTGAATAAACCATATTTCACAAGTATTGCATTCAATAATCAACATATGTTATACAAAACAAACAAGAAAATTTTACGAAACATAAAGCCACGTACCTTAGAGCTTTCCCTTCAAACGCGTATCTGCTCCGACTTGGCCGCTTGATGTTTCACCCGTTTTTCCTATAGAGTTCAATCCAATTTATCGTTTAGAACCCATAATATAATATATGACATGTAACTTGTCAAAATCTCTTTTACATGCTTTATTCACACTTTTTAACAATCCATGATCACATAGGCATTACATCACTCTTATCAAGTTTATGATCTAGCTATTAGTCACGTATTAACATCCTTTCAAGCCTCTATGTCTAGGATGTGAAGTTAACATCTAGAATCTAACATATTAACACCAAATACTATAATTTCAATATCACAATTCATGCGTTCATCATACTCAGAAAACCCCATTTGGCACAATATGGTTAATCATTTAAACACCTAAATCATAGTATTTGATTACTAATTTTTCATCGATGGTTTATTCCTAAACTTATATACATCTCAAATTTTGTCATAGCATTCACAATTATGCTTAATTTAGAACTTGTGATGTTCATATAATTTCATAATATCACCAAACATCGAAATTCAACATACCTTATGATCCCTTTTACTTAGGTGATCGTTAATTTATGCTCATGCAAGAGTTCTAGCTCTGATTTCCTTTTTGATTTTTATGAATTAATGAATTAAGGGTTCTTAGAGCTTTCTCCCCCTTTTGCTCTTGTCTGGTCCTTAGTGTGTGTTTTGAGTTGTTAAATTTCTTTTATTATTAATAGTTTCATAAACGCCCATTTCATTCCTCCATGTTTTGTTTATTATACATAGACACTATCCAAATGCTTTCTTAGTTATTAGCAACTAATTAACTAAGTTAATTTCATAATAATAATCATGTATTTAATATTTATCATTAAGATAAATATTATTATCAGATATTTGATATATTTAGGGGCCTTACATTTTATGCTAAACCGAAAATGCCAACGGTTGTAATTGTTTCTTTATTGCCCTCATACCTAAGAAGAGAGAGACCTAGAAGAAGTTGCTGATTTTCGACACATCTCTCCCTCATTACAGTCATTTATAAAGTGATAGCAAAGATTTTGGCCAATATAATCAAGCCGGTTTATTCGTCGGTGGTTTCTCCCGTTCAATCCGGATTTATTGAAGGCAATCTTTGGAGAAGTTGGATAAAAACTTGTCTTATCTCGGATCGTTCTTCAGTGCTAGTTAACTTGTCCCCCACCCCACAGTTTCAACTATTTAAGGGGCTTCGTCAAGGAGACCCCATGTCCCGGTTTTCGTTTGTTATTATGTTGGAAGCATTGAATGAGAGCAGTGGAGATGGGTTTGTTATGGGGTGCCTCTTTGCCTAATGGAGGCCCTAACATTACCCATCTTTTATATGCAGAAGATGTCGTCTTCATGGGAGAATCGTCAGAGGATAACATTTCGAATCTTAAATGGATTCGATCTAAGATGTTTTTATTTTGTTTTGAGTCTTAAAGTGATTCTTGCCGATTGCTCCGGGGTGAGCGAGGAACAAGTCATTGACATGGCTAGTTCCATCCATTGTAAAGCCGGTAAGTTCCCCTTTAATTTTCTTGGTATTCCTATTGGAGCTAATATGAAAAGAGAAAAAATTTGGAAACCCATAATTGATAAGTTTATATCTAAACTTTCAGGGTGCAAGGCGAAACGTCTTTCCTTTTACCTTGGCAAAAGCGGTTATAGGGGCACTTCTCTTTTTAAAGCCCCCGTTAGTGTTAGTGTGGTGAACTCACTTGAAAATAATTGAAAAAAATTTGTTTGGGACTCAAATGGAAGGAGCAGAAATATTAAATCGGTTGTTTGGAGCAAGATGGTCGCGCCTAAACGAAAATGGGGGGGGGGGGGAGCTGGGTAGTGAAAAATTAAGAAAACATTGAATCCCAGTCCTTTGTTTTTAATCGTTGTATTACAGAAGTTGGGAAGGAAATCGAAGAGGTGGATAAAGAGATCTCTAAATTGAACTTGTCACTAAAAGGTAATTTAAGAGGGGTTGTCGGTTCCGGGGACAATATTTGTTTTTGGACTAATAAATGGTTGGGCAGTAGGCTTCTCAAAGATAAGTTCCAGATTTTGTTTAATCTACTTCCTAATAAAGATGTCATTATTAAAGATTATAGGGCTTTGGGTCAACAAACAGATTGGGCGTGGCAGTGGAATAGCGAATTAAAAGTTGGATTGGAAATGGACAGTTTCATTCGGCTGCAACAAAGATTAAGAAATGTCTCCATTCACTTGGGGCGAGACTATTGGGACTCGAATGGTGAAGAAAAAGACCAACAAACGATAGCGGGGTTGAGAAAAAAGATACACGACGCGACAATGAAAGAAGAAAACATCTCATGAAAACTTTGGAATAATTGGTTCCCTTCGAGAGTTAATATTCTGATGGAGAGCTTCAATTAATAGAATTCTGAGTAAAGATAATCTGGCCATTCGGGGAGTTGTCTTACAAGATTAAATGTGCTCTAGATGCGGCTTGAGGGAAGACATAGTTTATTACGTGCTTTAGGATTGTTGGATCACTAAGTTGATTTGGTGGTCAATTTTGACTTGGATCAAGACCCTTTTCCTAATACGGACATTCCTTTGCAAGAGTTGCCTAGGTTAGTTTTAGAGATGAAAGGTTCAAAGGAGTGGAAAAAAATAACTGGAGGTATTCTTTTGGTCACAACTTAAGAGATTTGGAAGACAAGAAACGAGAAAACTTTCAACAATTATCGCATAAACTATCTTAATAAAGAAAATGTTCTTTGTGGATTACTAGTAGATCAAAATATTTAAACTTAAATTGGGGTAGGTGGTGTGAGCTTAATTTGCATGGTATAATCTTTTAACTTTCGGGGTTCCAACTTCTTGCTAGCCCGATTTTCTATACTTATATAAAAGTTTCCGCGTTAAAAATAGAAGATTAAAATTTCATATGAAATGAGTTTATCGTAATCATTAAAAACCAATTAAATACTATATCAAAATTTCCAATTAAAGGTATCCTCTTGTTCTTTTTCATATTTTTTGCTTCAGGTAATTAATGGCAAAGATAAAAAGTATGTGGGACCAAAGTTGTAAATAATAAAGTGTTGGGTTATATTATAAAAGTTGGAAACTTTGGGTTAAAAGTAAAAAAATAAAAAAGGGTTAAAATACAAATTATGAAAATGTTTGGGTTAAAAGTGAAAAATCAAAGTTTTTTTTTTGAAAAACTCCCCAAGCTTGGGGTACAACACAAAAGTCATCACTAATGATGGTTAGACTTCCCATGTAGTTACTAGAATAAGTTAAGATAGTTATAAGTTGGAAGTTGTAACATCTCTATAACACATGCTTAAATTTTAAAGATCAAATGAGAAATGTAAACATCAATTCCATATTTTTCAAATCTTTCTTCACATTTTAGAATATTTAAGCAAGTTTCATTTTGCAGCCTATTAGTTGACAAAAAGATGAGTGAAGTACACAGATAATCCATGTGGTTAATGAATTATTCTTTAGCTTTCCAAGAGTACACGGATGATCCCGGTGGATAGCCCCTGGTTTGCCGTTTGGTATCTGACTGCGTCTCTAAGAATGCTACATTCGCATAACATGGATTTGGATTTCGAACCTTGTGTCCTTCATACTTCTGAGGATTCTTTAACTTGCCTTTGTCACTTGTCAAATGATTGGAACACCCCGAATCTACTATCCAAATGTCTGATTCATTAGAGCGTGCCTCAACAGTTTCCGTAGGTGCTTGAACCTGCTCGACATGTGCGTAATAAGCCTCGATATCGCAACCTTCATCTTCTTTGGGTATTAACAACGTTTCCTTCCTCATTTTTCTTCTCAGGACAATTCTTGGACATGTGACCACAACACAACAATTATAGCATTCATAAGGAAACTTCTTACCTTACTTGTTTTTCTTTTCTTCCGAATCATTCCCATCCTGGTCATGCTTTTCGTGTGTTTCGTTTTTCATTGATCGGTCTTGATTGTTTCTTTGGCAACCTCCTCCACCAGATCGAAATTTCCCACAACCTTCATTGGCGTACAAAGCTGAATCTTCTTTCTTCACTAACGCAGAATAAAGTTCTCTGTGATTTGCTTAGATAAAGATTCTTGGGTAGCAAACATGTTCTCTCAAATTCAACAATTGAAGGCTGCGTAAGCCAACCCTGGATTGCCGCCACAAAACTATGGTATTCTGGCTTCAACCCATGAATAATAATTATTTTCATATGGTGTCACCAATACGAGCTTGTTGATCTAATTCGCTAAGTTCCCTACATCATGTTTTATCGTTAAGAAATTTTGAGAATAGGCACATCTTTTTGATTTACAGAAAGAAAGCTCGCTCACTAGAAGTTGTAGTTTGGCATCGTTTTTCTTCGAAGACTGAAGTGTACAATCTTGAGCATGTTCAATCAAGTCTTCTTCAATCGTTGTTTTTATGATAAACAACACACATCCAATCTTCACTTTCCACTTGTGTATCGCCCCGTTGGTATCATTTTTAGGCTCACAAGTGTCACCAACAACATCCCACAGATCTTAACAAAAAAGATACGAGTGCAAGCACGCCGACCACTTGTTATAGTTCGTGTTGTTTAGTTTGTTGACATCTCTAATAACCTGGAAATCTGACATCTCCATTCAATGGGTTTGGCTCTAATACTACTTGCTAAACACAGAATCGTTTCACAAGTGGAAATCAAAACTCAAAAACCAAACATACAGATTAACTAATAAACTTGAGCACACAAGATTAGAATTGACAAACAAATAAGAAAACTTTCGGTTCTGACGAATGCACGAACTTTATTCCAAAAGCAACCAAGTTTTCTTTCTTTGCAGCTGACTTACAAAAAATAACACCAATTTCAGTTACCTGAACCTAGGCTGATTTGCAGCCTAAAACTTGACAAAAAGAAAGATGAAACGAAAGCATTCACTTCACGGTTTTCATTTCGAAAAACACAAAGGGATTCTTTACTTTCTTCTATAGATTATCGACGTTTACAATTGAAAAAAGAAATCTAAACACCATAAATAATAAACCTATCCTAGTTTTATCATGACTCAAAACATATTTAATAAACTTGAAAATAATCAACTAGGATAACCATAAATTCCAATAATAACAAACCAACTATTAACACTAAATTCTCCTCCAAGCCACCCCATGAGAGAATTACCGTACCACCCTTACGTTCATCCAAATATCGCTTCATTTAATGCAATTCTCATTGTATTTAAAAATCATAAAAGCTCGGAGCTCGGAGCTCATTCGAAGCTCGCTCGGATTTAGCTCGAAAAAAGCTCGCTCGATATAGCTCGGTTTGAAAGTGAGCCGAGCCAGCTCGGCTCGGTTAGAAAGTGAGTCTAGCTCCGCTCGGCTCGAACGAGCCGGATTAGCTCGGTTTGGCTCGTTTGTTAGCTGGGCTCGGTTTAGCTCGGATTATTTTACTTATAATATATTTTATTTTTCTATACATTATAATATATTACAAAAAACTAATTATTATTTACATGTATTTAGGTTTGTAATTTGATATCTATGACTTATTGGAATGTTTATTACCATGCTAATGAACTAATAATGTATTTTGTCGACGTTTAAAACTTATTTTGTCTTGTTTAACTTGATTTTGGCTTGTGACGTATTAGGTTGAACTTATTTTGGATATGTTATTTTAAAGTATTGAATAATGTTTTAGAATACTTAATTTTTAGAGATATATATTAATTTTTATTTTTAAAATCGAGCCAAACCGAGCCGAGCTAGCTCGGTTTAAAACCAAGCCGAGCCCGAGCTTTGGTTTTCAGCTCGGTTTCGAATCCGAGCCGAGCCGAGCCAGCTCGGTTTATAATTGAGCCAAGCCCGAGCTTGGCCTAGCTCGGCTCGGCTCATGAACAACCCTAAACGTACATAACAAATCAACGATCGTCACTATTTGAAACTAAGTATATATCTTTCAGTATTGTAGAAACTTAAAATAGTATGAATATATGCGTGTAATTTATGCAAACACTGAGATAGTAGTATAATCAGGGTCAGCTGAATGAGTTCAATTGAACATTAAGTCTTCTTAGCCACACAGAATGAAGAATCATGTGGAGGACATCAAAGTGTTTGGCTGGAAGGTTAACCATAAAGTGTTGTTGCACCTCGAGTACTTTTTTTTGCATTTCCAAATACTTTGACAAAGGTATCTCTTGCAAGATCCTTTTGATTTCTGGAATCTTATCTACTGGCACTTGTATGGAAAACTGACTCCAATCCAACACATCACTATATGGTAGAGCATAATGATCCTTGATCAGTACAGGAACACATCCCGTGTAGATTGCTTCGGTCGCCCTAGTGCTTGCCACTTCATAACCACTAGGGCATAGACAATATTTACTTTGGCTTAATAACTTGGTGTAGTTTTTACCCTTGGGAAGGTAATCAGAGACTTGAATATCATCGTCTTCTTTGTTACCCCAATATTGAAATAATATTTCACGAACAAACCCATGTTTTCGACCTGAGAAAAATGCCAGAATTGATCGTTCGTAAGGTGGTTGACCACTACTTGCTGTTGGGATATTATCTACTGGTCCGTTAATCTCAGTCATGGACACATCCCGGATTGGAATGAAACCTTCGGAGGTATTGGCATTGCAAAGCACTCTTATGAAGTTTTTAAACAGCTTAGGATTTCCTAAAGAAACCAATGGCGCCTGCCGAGTATATACACAGATATATATATCAATTAGCAAGTTCATATAACAACAGAAAAAATACATAAGAATGGCAGGCAAACGAGCCAATAATATACAAAGAAGGAAACTATAACAATATCACTATAACTAATATATTGTCTTTGATAGGTTGTAGGTACGTACCCAATCATGACATGATACAAAGAAGTGATCGGCTCCATTGCTACGATTCCAATAAGGATATCTTTCCGCAATGACACCAATGTAGTCTTCGACTATTGCTTGCATCCTTTCTCGAAAACCGAAGGCTTCACTTGGCTTGTAAAGGTAGGAAACTATGTATGTTATGCTTATGGGGATAAAGAAGGCATGCGCTTCATCCGGATGTCTAGCCACCATAGGATTTCCATTTCTCTTCATCTCTTCCATGAAGTCGCCCTCGATACTGTATACATATTTCATTGGACCATTATGCATCAAGGGGGTTTCTCCTTCCTTATAAGTCCATATTTTGAAGGTCTTTATCATCTCAGTATGACTTCTGAATGATCAGTAGATATCTATTTATTAGAAAGTAATTAATAAAAGGACTAAAAGCAGAAATGTTTCATTTTTAGATCAAGGATTAGTATTGCTGTACGCATTCTAAAAAGAATCATATTGATGTGTGATTTTTTTTAAACTTATTGTTCTTTTAGTTCTTAAAGAATATTCTTGTTTTTCTTTTATAAAGTTCATATCAAAGCATATGTAAAAGTAAACAAATCATAACAATATGTTCAAAATTATAAAAACCTATATATTAATTACTTATAAAGAAAAAAAAAACCTAGATGATATTTTCAATAAAATATACAAAGATCACATTAGAGTGCAACTGGTAATTAAGGGTGTACATAGATTGACCATTTTAGAATTAACTATTACACGAAAAAAAGTTCATTTCTAGAGTGTATTAGATACGGCGATAATACGGGTTTTGGTAATTTATCTTAATCCGTTCATATTCGATTGAAAAAAACGTCTTTAATATCTATCGGGTACCCATTACGTACTTCCCTTCGAGTAGTATTTATAGTCTATTTATGTGACTAAAAGTTATCCGTTTGCATGTTCGTTACCCCAAATCCAATCTTTAACACACCTTAAAAACCAACTTGAAATATGAAATAGTTAGGGGTGTAAGGGAGTCGAGCCAAGGCTGAGCCTGAGGTTGTTTCCCTTATGAAAGCTCGAGTTTGGCTCGTTGTTAGTTTTTCAAGCTCGAGATTGGTCAGGGCTCGGCTTGTTTATTATTTACTAGCTTAAATTATTTATATTAGATATCATTATTATTTTATATATAATTTTGTTATTTTTCATAGTTTTATAAATAGTAGTTATTATTATTTACACACACACATATATATATATACCTAACATATTAATTTATAATTTTATAAACAATAGGCACGAGCCGAACTCCAACTCGATAAACGAAGCTTGGGTTTGGGCTCGGGTTCGAACTCAGCTCGACTTGTTTAAAGGTTTTTTTAGCTGAGCTAAACAAGCTCGAGCTACAAAAAAAAGAAACAAGCAATATTACGAAAATTAATATTCAAATAATTACTAAAAAATAATCATCAAACACTTGACTGAAAAAAGGCTAATGGATTCTTGTAAATGGTTCCTTCTTGGATGAAACTCCCATTTGTGTTACTTGATGTATAGCTCTTCTCAACACTCGCTTTGTGAATTTCGCCTCGAGCTTTAGCTAACTGAGCTTCAATCCTTGCAAGTGCGGAATCTCTTTTCTAACAATCAAACACATGTAAAAGTTACAACATGTTAGTATAAAAAAATAAAAAAAATGATAAACTAAGGAAAAAGATGAAGAATCATATACTTTAATGTTGGGTACGGCTTCATCTTGCAGAAGCCTGGAGGTTGATGGTAAAAGAGTTACAAGAAAAACAAATGAAAATAGAACAAATATGATGTTTAATCGGGCAGCAGTGGCCATGTTTGTACTTCCCTTATCAACTTCTATCTATATATATAGATATGGTGAATTGTAGGTATCTTTTTTCTTCCTTTAATATTCACACGTGCTCACTACTCCACCTTATCTTCTATCTCTCATTCCCCCTATATATCCCCACACAGAATCTCTTATCTCCTCATCTTGCTTTTTCACCCTCTCAAATGATTAAGGGAGGCGATTGCATCAAGTACTCTAGGTCCCCCCTGCATCTCATGGATCAATGTGCTTCATATGTGTGTATTGTAAAACTACAATGAGTCAACGACACATGATATACATACATATAATATATATATATACATATATATATATATATATATATATATGAGGAGGTTCATTTGAGAAGAAATTTTTTTTAGGAAAAAAAGAACAAAGGGTAAAATTGTAAAATAATTTGTAGTTCTTCTTGCACCTCATTTATTACTATAATTAACTAATTATTACTCATAAATGCTATTATTATTTACATTAATTGTTTTTTGCCTACACACATAAAAATTATCTTACGCATTTCGAAAATTTTCCTACACATATTTAAGTTTATCATACACAACTCGTAGTTTATCCTACACAACTCGTAATTTATCCTACACACCTATTAACTTTTCCTACTCTCTAAATTTTATTTTTGAAAAAAAATAAATTTTGAAAATAAGTTACAAACTAACTTAGTTAACTATTAAAGAAAAGACTAGAAATTAATGATTTATGTAAGTTTACAATTATACCCTTACATTAAAATTAAATGCAAATATTAAATGAAGTAAAATAAATCATTCTTATTGTTGAAACTTCTTCTTTCTTATTCTTATAAAAAATTTCTTCTTATTTGAACCCTCCAGTATATATATATTAAAATATATATATAAATATATTGAGAACGCTAAATATTGCGAGAACCGTGAGAACGAATGAAAAAACCAATTAAAACCAATTTTTTTTAATACGAACCTCAATGTAATTAAAATTCAACATCAAAATAAGAATTTACAACATCAAATAATTCATTTCTACCCTCAAAATCACTCTTATTAGATTTTTTACACATGTGTAACTATAACAAATTTACACATGTGTAAATGACAAACTTACACATTTGTAGAAAAATTTATTTACGAATTCACGTAAATTTAAACATGTAAATTAAATTTCTAACATTGTATTCGAATAATAATGATAAGTGTAAAAATAAATTTTGAATTTGAATTGTTTTTGACCATTTTTTCGTGGCTTTTTCATTCGTTCTCACGGTTCTCGCGATATTTAACGTTCTAATTTAAACCGTCCCCTATATATATATATATATTTATATATCTTATTGGATTAAGCTGACTATAAGAGTATAATAAGTCTATAGACAAAAGATCAACTGCAAATACCTTTAACGTACAAAACGTATAAACTACTGGTTTTTCTGAAAAAACGTGGTGGCATTTTCGTAATTGTTTACTAGTAGAGTAATTATCAAAATTGCCCTACAAGTGATCTTGTAAGGTAATTTTGATCTTGTAGTGTAATTTTATAAATATGATATTGCAGGGTAATTTTGTAAAATGACTTTGTAGGTTAATTTTGATTTTGTAGGGTAATTTGTAGAGTACCATAATTACTTTACAAATAATTTTATAGGTTAATTTTTATCTTATAAAATAATTTGGATCTTGTAGGATAATTTTGTAGAGTATCATAATTACTCTACAAATGATCTTATAGGGTAATTTTGAATTGTACTATGTTGTTTGATAAACTTGTAGAGTAATTTTGATACACTTGTAGAGTAATTTTGATAATTACCCTACAAGATCATTTTACAAAATTACCCACAAGATCATTTGTAGAGTAATTTAGATAATTACTCCACGAGTAAATAATTATGAAGATGCCACCATATTTTTTTACTTTTTCATGACTTTCGTACATTTTGTAAGATAAAGCTATTTGTACGGAATCTTTTCCCCAATTCTATAACCAGCTAGTCATAATAATAGTCTCTTCTTTATTTATCGGTTAAGTTTATTGATCTTGGTTGTAGAGAGGATTGGTCATATATTGGGATTAAGAAAATATATACAATTTATAAAAATATATTAAAAGTACACCAAACACAATGTGGTGAAGGTTTCCACGCATAGCAAATCATTGTAGATCGATTAGAGTTATACAAATAGATCGATTAGAGTTATACAAAAAGTCAAGGAGTATGGAGTACGTTATGGGAAGGGGTAGTATTTACAATTTGACATTACCTTAAAGTTCACTACACTTTCACATGTAAATATCAATGTACATGTAGTTTGAGTATATATTTTTTTTCTTATGGTTAACTCATCTAGTCTGTTGTTATACTCATTGGAATCTCACAACGTTTTCTTATGTAATATTAATGCAATAAATAACAATAAAAATAGCATCTAGTGAGATTTAAACCTAAATAGAACACTTCTATAAGTATTGTTGAACCAACTCTAGTGTTATAAAATAATTACTTGTCTTAAAATTTCACATTGGTAATCATACTTTGATGTCCTTTTTGTCACCAATCTTAGTAAAAATGTTATATTCTCCTTATTTATCAATGACTAGTATGTTATGACATAAAAATGACCAAAATAGAACACTTCTACTAAGCTAACTTACCCGATTGAAACATATTAAAGTATTATTAACAATGCGCAAGATTGAGCCAGAGGGTGATTAACAGATCAGTATGTGATCGTTGTTAGCCCATGTCTTGGGACCTGGCATGGTTACATGGTTGTTTGTCAGACAAGATATACAACATCTCTATAAAACATGTTTATGCTTTCAATTTCATCTTTCACAAATCTTCCTCCGTACGTAGGTTAGATTATTCTTGGCAAGTTTCAATTCTCATTATATTTTAATCTTGTTACATGCAGAAGTGTAAGAAACATGATGATCATCACTATTAAAGGTTTGTTTGTACTCAAAAGAATCAATTTTTTTCTCGTGAGCAGTGACACTATAAAGAATAAAAAAAAGATAAAAAGTTTAGTTACTAATATTATACAAAGATGAAAAATCTTACAAATAAGACGACAAATGTGAGGTGCAAAGAAATATTTAGAGATTTATAGATTGCTTATATGTTTAGTACTTATATATTGTAATTACCAATGATGTTGGTGATCAATGGGCAGAGGTAAAATCATTTAGGTACACTTAGATTTGAAGGTCTTTAGGTTCAAATCTTCAAATCTCATATACAACAGAAATAAAGAACAAAAAAACTTGTATATTTTAATTTAACATTTTTTCCATATTTAATGCATCATTTCGTATTATGATAAAATGAATTACACTATTCTAATAAAGTAAAATATATTATATAAAACGACCTATGATTTTTTTTATATTTATCTGTTAATGAGAAACCACTTTATGCTAAAGGGTGTGGGTATTAATGTATGTTAATAGTCATAACACGTGGACCAATTGTACCGCCCGTGTAACACACGTGATCTTAAACTAGTATAGTATGATACTTCTTATACAATGGAATTGGTACAGTGATATTACATACGTTAAAAAAAACTATAACCGGGTCAGTTGACCGAGTTCAATTTAACATTAAGTCTTCTTAGCCACACAGAATGTAGAATCATGTGGATGACATCAAAGTGTTTGGCTGGAAGGTTAACCATAAAGTGTCTTTGCACTTCAATTACCTTTTTATGCATTTCCAAATACTTTGAAACGGTATCTCTTGCAAAATTCTTTTCAGTTCCGGAATGTTATCTACTGATACTTGTACGGAAAATTGAGTCCAATCCAACACATCACTATATGGTAGAACATAGTGTTCCTTGATCACTACAGGAACACATCCCATGTGGATTGCTTCTATCAACCTACTGGTTGCTACTTCGTACCCGCTAGGGCATAGACAATATTTACTTTTGCCAAACAACTCGGTGTAATTTTCACCTTTAGGAAGGTAGTTGTAGACTTTAATATCATTATCTTCTTTGTTTCCCAATATTGAAATAATCTTTCGCGAATAAACCCATGTTTTCCACCTGAGAAATACGCGAGGATGGATCGATTGTATGGTGGTTGGCCATTACTTACGATTGGGATATTATTTTGTGGCCCGTTAATCTCGGACATGGATACATCCCGGTAAGGAGCAAAACCTTCTGAGCAATTGGCATTACAAAGCACTCTTATGAAATTTTTAAACAATTTAGGGTTTGCACGTGAAACAGATGGCCCCTGCGGAATATATGAATATAATTCTATCAGTCAACAATAATTTCATATAGAAATAAACACCCGCTAATATATTCTTTGTGATAAGGCTATTCATACGTACCCAATCATGACATGAGACAAAGAAGTGATCCGCGCCATTGCTACGATTCCAATAAGGATATCTTTCCGCGATGACACCAATGTAGTCTTCCACTATTGCTTGGATCCTTTCTTTAAAACCAAAGATTTCATTAGGCTTGTAAAGGTAGTAAACTATGTTTGTTACACTTATTGGTATAAAGAAGGCATGTGCTTCATCTGGATCTCTAGCCACCACCGGATTTCCTTTTCTCTCCATCTCTTCGATGAAGTCACCTTCGATACTATATACAAATTTCATCAGACCATTATGCATCAAGGGGAGATCTCCTTCCTTATAAGTCCATATTTTAAATGTCTTTATCATCTCAGTATGACTTCTGAACGATTAGTAGAAATCCATATGTTAGAAAGTAAATTGGCTAAAACAGAAATGCTTTAAAGTTCAATATGTATTTTAAAAAGAATCATGGCTAGGTATTCTAGGATGGGTCTTGTTTCGTGTTTACACCTTGAAAAAGTTACCAATTAACTAATTTATGTGTGATTAATAACATTTATTGTTATTTTTTTGTTTTAAAATATACTCCTTTTTTCATCAAAATGTAGGTAAAAATTAGCATAGCATAATGACGTATTTTAAACTATATAAAAACATTATATACTGGTTATACATAATTAAAAAAAATCACATAAATAGTGTAATCCGTATCTTTGGCTTATATTACGGATCCCAATTGGTTGAGTATGAGGCGAGTTATGATTAACTTCGATTGGTTATACCTGATTATAAAAGTGTCTCATATTTGTTGTTGTTTGATACCCGTTACTCATTGCTCATCAGTTTTATAGTTTCACCCTCTTACTATCGAGTATGCTTGTATATAGTTTAATTATGTGAGTAGAAGTTACCCATTGGATATTTGTTACTGAAAATACGCAGTTAACCCTACTTAAAAACACACTTGGAATATCAAACACTTTACTAAATTTTTAGTAATTCCAAAAATGCGTTTATAAAACAACTTCAGCATACCACTTCTTATATTTTTTAAAAGATTATATAACATAACAATATTATAGGTTTAGATAACTAGTAAACAAGTTGGGGTAATTATATGATCATGAGTATCACCAAATATCATACATGTCACAAATCCACGCAAAACTTTGAAAACTAATCCTATACCCCTATGCTCATCCAAAAAGTTTAAGGTTTCATGTATTCTTATTTAATGAAATGTGTTTTACTACATCAATAGTTTATATGATCTTAATTGTAAGTTTTAATATCATATGCTACAGAATATGCGTTTTTCTTTTTTCCAAATAATACGCATAGCTGAA
Source organism: Scalesia atractyloides (assembly GCA_947069175.1). Lineage (NCBI taxonomy): Eukaryota > Viridiplantae > Streptophyta > Magnoliopsida > Asterales > Asteraceae > Scalesia > Scalesia atractyloides. The sequence goes on from CAMTDV010000017.1 coordinate 3,828,017, forward strand.
AGAAAAATATAATTAAAATTTACTGTTTCCGTTATGCATATGCAAGAACATCAACATTGTCTTGAAGAAAACATGTATATCTTTACGAGATAAAAGTGAAGTAACGTTATGTTTAAGGTTGATTAATATGAAGTAAATTATATAAACATCATTCCAAGATAAGAATGGTATGATCATACGTCACGGACATTATAGGGGCGTGAAAGCGCTTGATAACCCCTTCAACACCATATATGAGCGTTATAAAGGCATGAATAATGAGAGATATTTCTAGAATGATGCCTGGTTAAGAGAAAAAAAAAAGTAATGAATAAAGGGTATTAAGGGGCATTAAGAACATTAACCATTATAATTGTCTAAATACCTAAAACAATTAGAACATTTTATATGAGGATAAATAACATAAGGTGGAAGGGGTGCTCCCCAAATGGGGAGTGGTAAAATTTTCCCTAACCAATAATGTCATGCCATGTCAACTTCACTCTTCACTCATCATTTTGCACTCAAACACTAGAGGTGCTCAAACACATGTGGAGTGGTAAACAATTTCTTAAGAAAAAAAAAGATAAATTTGTGATTGGTTGAAAGATGGTGGAGCCCACCATTAACCCCCTCCCTCTCCCATCTCTCTCCTCTTCTTCACTCGGTGACTACTCACCGTAACAAGCACTCACCGCTCAGCGATTTGAGGGTGGCGGCCCCTCACCGTGCAGCAAACACCACTCACCGAAGGGGCCCCTTCCACCCTAACATATTTTCTTTCAAGGAAAGTGTATGAGTCTAACGTAAAAGTTAACATATATTTATTTAGGGTTTATTTTCGAGGAAATTAAACATTACTTTCGGAATAAAATGTCTAGTTAGAGCACCATAATGAGATGAAAGGACGGACCAGATATAAACGTTCCATATATGCACAACTCACTCATAGTAAATATGGTTGTGTAAAAATGTATAACTACTTGAACAATAATGGCATAGATTTGTTTGTTTTTCGTTTTTTTCTTCTTATATGGGACTTGAACCCACGTGAGAGGGAAGCTTAACAAACATGTTGGTTCCATTGAGCTACGAGGTTAATTGTGCATGAAAATCAACATAAAATCTTATGTGATAGTGCTTTAAACAATGTTTGAAAATCAATATAGTTTTAAATAACTATAGTTCCCAAAACATAAAAAAAAAACTAATAATTAGTAAACACTTAACTGAAAAAAGGCAAATGGATTCTTGTAAATGGTTCCTTCTGGGATGAAACTCCCATTTGCGTTACTTGATTCAAACCTCCTCTCAACAATCGCTTTGTGAATTTCGCCTCGTGCTTTAGCTAACTGTTCTTCAATTCTCGCCAGTGAGAAATCTCCTTTCTAACAATCAAACACATGTAACAAGGTAAAACACTAAAACATGTTACAAAACTTAAGTATCAGAAAAAGTTTAAATATTGAAATCAGTTGAAGGAAGAAGATGAAGAATCATATGTTGCAGAATTACTTTGATCTTGGGTATGGCTTCATCTTGCAGAATCCTAGAGGTTGATGTTAATGTCAAATAGGATATAGAGGGAAAACTATGAATATGATTTGTTGGATATAAAATAAATACAAGAAAAAGAAGGGGGCATAGGGCAAATGTGATGTGTAATTTGGTAACTGCCGCCATATTTGTTCTTCCCAGATCATCTTCTATATATATATATGGTTGATTGTAGGTCTTGCTTATATTTTATCTTTTTTCTAATTGTTTTCAAGATCATCAACATGTGTATTGTAAAATAATAATGACATGTGATATCTCATAATAAAATGCACACCATTGATACCATTCCAACTGTTTATCTTTTATCTAACACACTTAAACTAGATCCAACATTTCTTAAAGAAAATATAAACAATTTTTAATAATATTCAACACACAACATGCACCAAAAATGTAACACCCAAAATTTAGTAATATAGCGGACTTAGTTATCGAATCCATATCTGCCTACAATAGTTTGGGTTTTCTCTAAGAAAACACGTACATTGTGCGTTGCTATGCGCGGGTGAAGGACTTTGCACTTGGTTGACACTTATAAATAGATTGTAGTTTACGCTTGTGTCTAAGCAGCACTATACTCCATGCGTTGCTCGACTTTGCGCGTGGGCATAGTCTGCGCGCATACTTAGCTTGCGTGTAAACTTAGTTTGCATAAGTTGCATGAACATAGAACGCATTGTTGACATTGCGCTTGTATGTTGGCCAAATATGACTTAGGACTCCGCGCGTCGGGATCCTTCTAGTTTTAGTAGATTGCAGCATAGTATCACAAGTTAGTTTCTAGATCCATCATTACTTTATTATTTTGGGACGATGTATATATTTGATAATGTTTTCTAAATCAAAGTATTACTTTTTAAAATATGACATGGTTTGATAAAGTTGCTAAAGTAAAGATTGTCCATTAAACAGTGTAGTCATATAGAAAATACGAAGTATAACCTGTAGTCCTATAGGTGTCGGGAACGTGCTAAAGAGTTGTGACAAAATATAACATTCCCTGATTTACAAACCCGACGCACGAGTTAGTTTCTAAAGCTAAAGTAAAGTAATGTGATAAAGCTAAAGTATAGTATGCGTGTGGCACGGTATGAGGCAGTTACCTACGTGGTCATGGTATAGGCGGTTATCTACAGGTCGTGGCATAGGTGGTTACCTACGACGCCATTTCACAAGGGGCAGTGTCTTTGTAGTTTGCTTGTCATAGTTTCTAAAGTGTATAAGTTGTGTTATATGATAGTATGCTATATAGAGATAATTGTTACAATGATGCGCTATAGTTTCTAAAGTGTATAAGTTGTGTCAGATGATAGTATGCTATACAAATTGTTACAATGATGCGCTATGAGATAAAGTTATTTAATTAAATAGAATTCACTTATTGTAGCTGACTTTCAGTATGTGCATCAAGTTAAAGTTTGGTTAGTTGGAGTCTTTGGGCTGGGCAAATGAAGGCTCCCTACTGAAAGAATCCTGTTTATGATAACGTTTATGTTCTTAATGTCATGACTAGTTTTAGACATCTTTCATGTAATTGGATGATTTTTGTTGAAGTTTTAATTGCGTATGATTTGAATTTTATGGTTATGAATTATTAGCCGAAGAGTAAATCCAACTGATGAGGCCGCGGCGTTTCAAAAAATGCGGTCAACATTTTCATGCATAACAAATCATTGTATATCTAATCTGAGTTATACAAAAGGTATGGAGTACGTTTTGGGAGTAGTGGCTTTCAAAATTTAACTTTACCTTAAAGTTAACTTCACGTTCACATGCAGATATCTAGTTAATATGTATTTGAAGTTTTTCTTCTGGTTGACTTAATAATTTAACGGATTTAGTTTGTTGTTATCTTCTGTCATTTGAATCTCACAACGTTTAATATAAATGCAATAAATAATAATAATGATAGCACCTAGTGAGATCGAACTCTAAATATCATGGTGATTCGACAAGTATTGTGGAATCAACTCTAATTTTATAAAATAATTTAGTACATGTCTTAAAATTTCACACTGGTAATCATACTTTGACGTCTCTGTTTGTCACTAATCTTAGTAAAAATGGTATATTTTCCTCATTGATCAATGACTAGTATGTTATGACATAAAGCTAAGCTTATTTTAGTGACTTATTTACTTATTGACTTTTTGAAAAGTGAAAAGATGTTTGTGTTAGCTTATTATGTGAGATGAATAAGTCAATAAGTCACTTCATTCTGACTTATTTACTTTTCCAAAAAGTCAATAAGTCATAAGTCACTCCAAAATAAGCTTAGCCAAACAGCCCCAAAAATGACGAAAAAATAACACTTCTGCTAAGTATAACTTATCAAAATGAAACATGTATATCATAAAAAGTAGAGTAAACTTCTGTTTTGCTCCATGTGGTTTGGTCACTTTAACGGTTTTGCCCCAATCCTTTAAAAATAACCAGTTTATTCCCTGATCTATCAAGCCCTTCATGACTTTACTCCCCGCCCCTAAACGTCATCCATTTTAATGGTTAAATGCTGTCACGTGCAAAGCACACGATGGGCAATTATGTCTTTTCCCAATTCTTATTAATGAATAACCTTTTAAAACCCTAAGAAGCCAATCTATCTGCTTCCCCTTTCCATCTTCTTCCCCATTCTTCTAAAAAAAACCCTAGCAACACCATGGCCGAAAAACTTACACCCACTAATAACCAGTGATAAAGGGTCTCAGGTACTTTCTCCATTAAGTTCGTTGATTGATCACATTGATCAATTCAAGATTTGCAACACGCATTTCAAGGGGTTTCAAGATTCTTTCTTGATTTCCTAAAAAATGGGGTTGGAATATAACTGGATCAAGATTGCGGCTTTAAACAAATACCCACAAGACCAAATCCAATACCCACTTGTCTAATTTGTGTTTACCCTCAAATTTTGCATCAATTTTGAGAAATGGATCAAGGGTTTTTGCACTTTTGTTGAAACTGCAATCATGAAAGTGCAATGTGTTGTAGAGTAGTTGGAAACTGTGAGGTGGGGCAGTTGAGATTGAATAAAATGGGTGATGGTGGTGGTGGAACATTTACAGGTAATGGAGAGGTAGTAAAGGGGACAAATCTAGTTTGAATGTGTTGTCTCAAGCTAGAATGATATTGTGGATGACTAGAGGGATGACAACTTTGTTGTTGTGGATCTGTGTTGTTCAGTTGTTGACTGTTGGTGAGATTTGGGGTCCAAGATTGTTGAAAACTTGGCCTTCTTGTTATACTTCTAAACAGAGTGAATCAATCCATTCTTCTTCGTCTACTTTTTTAGAATGGATTGCGTTTTTGTTGAAAGATTCATTGGACTTCTAAACAGAGTGAATCAATAAGTGTATTTAGGGTTTTAAACTGGAAGTATGAAGGATGGAGTTAAAAGACATAATTGCCCATCAGGTGCTTTGCACGTGACAGTATTTAACCATTAAAATGGACGACGTTTAGGGCGGGGAGTAAAGTCATGAAGGGCTTGATAGATCAGGGAGTAAACTGACTATTTTTAAAGGATTGGGGCAAAACCGTTAAAATGACCAAACCACAGGGAGCAAAACAGAAGTTTACTCTAAAAAGTATAGTAGACAATGTGATATACTTAGATAAGTATGTTTCTACTGAGACTGCCATTGACCTATTCATAAAGGTGCCAAGTTACACGAGGGAATTGCAAAGAAAACATACTTAATTCAAGGGATGAACTTGATATCATGATCTATGTAACATCCGTCAAAAACCGGATTTACCAAACCCGCTTCGTTTATTAACCGAACAACCAGTTAAAAATTTCGTTGCGTATTTAATGCTCAAATTAATTTTAAACGATACATAATTAATAAGTATATTAGAATATAAAAGTTATATTTGAAAAAGTATTAAAAATAGTGATTTAAAAATAAAATGCTCTAGCCGGGTTTCGAACCCGGGTCAGCCGAGAATCATGCAAAGTTTTAACTCACATCCTTCCAACCGCTCCGCCACTTGTGTTGTTTGTTAACATATTGAAACAATTAATACATAAATTAAATCTAGAAATCAAAACCTAGTTACACAGCGCGCCCAAAACCGTTGACGCCGGAAATCCCGACAAATTCGTCAAACATTGCCGTTTCTTTTGGTCATAACGTTTACATTAACAGCCATATCGGTTATAACCGAAAAACTTAATCAATTTCATTCATTACCTTAATTTCCGTCGAAACCGAAAGTCTAATTCAAATCCGGGATTATACTTTGTTCATCAGTTGAGCTCACGAATCTATTCAACTTACACTCTTCATTTCGCTCAGAAAAACCTCGCCGCGGTCGCCGGAATTCTCTGCAAATTAACCGGAAATTACCGCCGGAAAACCGAATTCATTCCATCCTTTCTTCTTACCCTAAAATAAGATCTTAGAGCTCATACTGACATCACCCACACTCACCTTAAACCTCTGAAGAATCTCTGTCGAAAGAAATTTCACTCGCCGGAATTCTCTGCAAGTCGCCGGAAAACCGAGACTTTCATCTACATGGTAAATACCTCGACTTTTCTGTTTCATTCTATTATTAGACAAATTCTAACATCACTCCATCACCCAGAATCAACCCCAGACGACATTGCCGGATTTTCTGTTTTCGTCGGAAAACTTCTGGAATTTTCGGAAACTCGCTGTTAACCGGTATGATCATTTAAACCAACTGTTAATCGTTGCTCAGTAATTCAATTTTATATCTAATCAATCAAAACTGCTATTTGACCCGAACAGAGGAAGCTCACAAAACAGAGCCGGCGATCCTTGCCGAAATTCTGAAAAAGACAACCTGTTCCGGTACATCCTCTCCCCAAACTTTCTCTGTCCATTGCATTCCAAAATACGAAGGGACTGAAGGTGTCACCGCTCTCCTCCATTGGTTTGAAGAAATGGAGAACACTTTTCTAAATTGCGATTGCCCCGATGATCTCAAATTGCGATATGCTACTGGTCGTTTATTTGGAATAGCACTTACTTGGTGGAATACAGAGAAGGCCAAACGAGGTGTTGAAGATGGTATGACTTTGACTTGGGAAGAGTTGAAGGAAATCATGACAAGACGGTTTTGCCCAAGGAGCGAAATCAAGAAATTAGAGGATGAGTTCTATTCGTTGTGTAACATCCGTCAAAAACCGGATTTACCAAACCCGCTCCGTTTATTAACCGAACAATCAGTTAAAAATTTCGTTGCGTATTTAATGCCCAAATTATTTTTAAACGATACATAATTAATAAGTATATTGGAATATATAATTTATATTTGAAAAAGTATTAAAAATAGTGGTTTAAAAACTAAACAAGGCTGCCGGGTTTCGAACCCGGGTCAGCCGGGTCAACCTGGTCAAACAACGATTTAACTCTCATCCATCAAACCACTGCGCCACTTGTGTTCTTTAGTAATATATCCAGACAATTAATTCAAATAATGAAACAGAAATCAAACCCAGTCAACTAACGCGCCCAAATCCGTTGACGCCAGAAAATCCGACGATTTCGTCAAACGTCGTCGGTTATCTATGACTTAACGTAAACATTAACCTCAACATCGGTTATAACTGATGTCCAGTCCGCGATACAAGTTATAACCGCCGGAAATTTTTAACCGACGAATCAAGACGGAAAACGGACCAAATTCGTCAATGTTCTGCCCTATAAATACACCCTCTAACCTCTGTTAGCTTTTTCGCTCACAATCACACTCTTTCCCGACGTAATTTCACTCGCCGGAAAACTTCTGCAACTCGTCGGAAAACCGAACCCTTCCACCTCTGTGCATTACTCTAAAAACTGAACCCCCAGAGCTCATAGCGAAGCCACCCACATTCATCTCAAGCTCGTTGAAGACCCTCTGCCGCAAGACACACGTCGCCGGAATAACCTGCTGTCATCGGAGTTTCGCCGGCGAAACAGAGGAGCCCTGTTCGGTATACCTTACACTTAATCTCTCATTCTTTTTATTAATCTTACATGTAATTAATCACAACACCCTAAAGAAACTTGATTAAATCGTCGAACCAGCCGGACACCGATTCTGGTTAAGTCCAACGAAGAAGATGAAGTTTTAAGTTGTCTATAAGTTTAATTTAAATCAAGATATATCTCGGGTTAGACACACAGTCCAGCGGTGGACTGTGTGCAAATAAACACGCATACGTCCCGAGTTCGATTCTTGTCCCACGCACACTCGCCTTAATAAAAATGTTCCTTTTTAAACTGAAGCGGATTCATTGCATATAGATGTTAACTTTAATAAAAACCGGAATAATAACCAAGATAGACACACAGTCCAGTGGTGGACTGTGTGAACGTTTAATCACACGTCACGAGTTCGAGTCCGGACTACCGCACCGGTTCTGGCAATTATCAAACTTTTTATATAAGGCAGAAATGAAATTATTTAGTTTGTATATAAGTATAATAAAATCAGATTATTTACTAAGTTAGACACACTGTCCAGCGGTGGACTGTGTGTTAACCTAAACCAAAGGTCCCGGGTTCGAGAACTGTGGAGAGCACCGAGCGAGACATTTAAAATCGTTTTTAAAATAAATGATTTTCGGATTAATTCAATTAGTATATAAATATAATTAAAAACAGAAATATTTCGGGTTAGACACGTAGCTCAGTTGGTAGAGCTGCGTGCACGCATACGAGAGGTCTCGGGTTCGAGCCTCACTCAGCTCACAATTACACAATAAAATCGGTCAACAAGTCAACGGTCAATAGGTCAACAGTCAAAAATCAACATTTTTTTATTACTTTTATTTATTTATTTACATTAAAAATACTTAAAAATAACATTTTTAAGGTTAGAAAATAGCCTTAAACTCACAAAAATATATCCAACAATCCTACTAAAATTGATTAATAAAATCCGCTTACTTACCGAACCATTATGCCATTATCTAGGTTAGTTTCACTCGTGGTTAAAACCAACTTCGTGCGTATTCAACATCATCAACCGAACGCACCCAATGTGAGTGAATCTTACAACTCCCCTTTTTAATTACACGTTTTGGGGTGTGTCATGTGTCACAAAAATTAACTCGTTTATTTTAAACTTGTGCCATACCATATTGTGATCTAAACTTAGAATGTATATATTGTTTATAGTTATGTATTTCATAATGTCAAGTTGTATGCAAATCATTCATTAGGCCCATCAGTTCCTCGTGGGAGACGAGTTGAGCAACGCGTGCCTCAAAACAATTTATTATTGTATGTGTGTGCATTATTTAATATTAAATGATTGGTGAATAAGTTTACATCTATATTTACTCATATGTGGTTGTGCACTTTATTTTATAATCAATTCAATAAACTTGTTCAAATGTTTTTCATCGGATTCACTCGCCAACTTTTTGTTGATCCAAAAACCATTTTTACACATGATACAGGTGAACAGGATGAAGCAAGGAAAACATAGGAAATGCCTTAGAAGAAAACAATGAAGTCTAGAATGATGTTTAGGACATGATGTAATTATGATCGTATATTTCCCATTAAATTGTAATAATGAATATGAAACGTTATAATAAATGTCATGAGCTTTGATGATAACCCAATCATGCCCCGATCACCTTTTCCGCTACGGGTCAGCGTGTGACAGATTGGTATCAGAGCCATGACTATAGGGATATAGGATATGTTATTAGACCCTTAGAGCCTATACTATAGTTGACTAGATTTTTATTGTTTATGTGGTTACATGCAAACTTATGATATTTATTTGTTTCATATTTGTTTATACTTACAGTCAAACATACATACTTACATACACATTCATCATACATATTTCAATGTTCATATATTCAAATCATTTTCATACTTTCGTTATTCAAAGATTTTGTCGCAATTTTCAAATCCCATCAAAGTGAGTTCTGCGACGGGCATGTAGTAACTGGAAGGGTACAAGTACAGTAGTCGGAACGTCCTGTCTAGGTTGGCATTCTTATAAATCCAATATAACGGACCAGTTTGCCTACCTGGGGACTAACGATGAGAGTCCGAAGGACCTATTAGGCCAAAGCATGCCACACCAAACGTCGTTCGAACTAACCCCACTTTGAGGTGTCACCGTGTCCACACCTGGACACATTCCGAATATCATACGTTATATACATATTTTTCGATTTTCTTCGGGTTTTAGTGTACGTAACCAGGCTAACACATGCGAACCATATGAAAAACCCAGTATTCATGGGGGCCCACATGATTACGAAGGTGAAGTATGGCGGCATGCAAGGCCCAATTACGAGCAAAGCCCAAGACATCCTATGGATGTAGTAGATTTATTTTTCTATATTTATTTTATGAATGTTCATTCCTAAATACGACCCATGATCCCAAAAACATCCAACTCATACTCATGATACGTATTCCTTGTAGATGTCTTCTAGCCTCGCCCGTAGGAAGATGAGAGCAGGAAAAGCCCGCGAGCGCATGGCTGCCCTAATCGCTCAACAAATGGCTGCCGTAATACCCAACATTGTAATTCAAGTCCAACAAGCCCTTACCGCTAATCCTGTCAACCAAGAAGATCAAAATGTTATCAACCCTCCCCCAAATACCACTAAATGTACCTACAAGCATTTCAAATCATGCGACCATCCAAAATACGAAGGGACTGAAGGTGTCACCACTCTCCTCCATTGGTTTGAAGAAATGGAGAACACTTTTCTAAATTGTGATTGCCCCGATGATCGCAAGGTGCGATATGCTACGGGTCGTTTATTTGGAATAACACTTACTTGGTGGAATACAGAGATGGCCAAACGAGGTGTTGAAGATGCTATGCCTTTGACTTGGGAAGAGTCGAAGGAAATCATGACAAGACGGTTTTGCCCAAGGAGCGAAATCAAGAAATTAGAAGATGAGTTTTATTCGTTGAAGCAAAAGGAAGGAGACCACACCACATACAACAAAAGATTCCTCGAGTTAAATCAAATGGTTCTCAACTTGTTCACTCCCCTCTACCGTTTGATCGAGCACTACATTCGAGGTCTTCCGTCAAAGATTCAGGACTCTGTAATAAGTACCACGCCTGCAACTTTGGAAGCAGCAATGGAGTTAGCTACAGAGCTCACTGAGAACCGCATCCGGAATAAAGACTTCAAGGAGGAGAAGAAGAAGGATAAAGCATCAACTGAAACTTCAAACTCCACCCAAACCGAATCCCCTTCTCAACCCATTTCTAAGAGAAAACGAGACGGACAACTTTTCGCTACTACCCAACGTAATCAACCAATTTCACAAGCCATACCTATCCAAGCTATCCCAATCACTCAAGTAGCACCCAACTCAACTTACCCAAATAAGAAACCATACCTTGGACCTCACCCTCGATGTAACACCTGTTTTTATCACCATCCAACTACCTTACCTTGTCGACTATGTGCGAATTGTGGAACGCTATGGTCATTTGAGCAAGGTTTGCCGCACCCCTCAAAACCAAACCACACCCCCTACTCAAAATATGATCCAAACATATCAACAACCTCAATACCCCATGTTACCTTATGTCCGAGCTTGCTTTAATTGTGGCGACCCTACCCATTTTAGAAACACGTGCCCTCGATTGGTTAACATCATAAACGCCCAAGCTCAAGCAAACCCAGTTAACCAAGCAAATCAAGAAAACCTAATCACTAGGCCACCAGCAAGAGGAAGAGTTTTCAACATTAACGCCAATCCTGTTGAAGATAATGACGGCTCAAACGAAACCACCCAACTAGTCCCCTTCACCGAAAATCAAGATTAACTCCAACCGCTTAGTTTTATGTTTTTCTTTATGTTTTAAAGTCACATAGAACCAATCATAACTTACGGATAAAGCCAATGAAAATTTGACAAGAATATGGTGGATACGCCGCTGGTATTTCCTATATATAAGTATTCTTGTCAAAGGATCAGAGGCATTATCTGGCGGTTATGAGAAGTTCCATGTGGAAGTTAGTATTGTCTTGATTGAAGTTTGTTTTGTACTCACTGATTTAGCATTTATAGCATATCATCATCTAAAGAAATTGGATTGTGTTCCATTTCTACATAGACTAACATCTCCATCATAACAAACGAGAGAGGTATTGTCATCATTCAAACATATATGCTATCAGAATTAAGACTCAAGTTTTGGTTGTGGTGTTTGTTTTAGAGTCACATAGAACTAATCATAACTTGCGGATAAAGTCAATGAAAATTTGACAAGAATATGGTGGATACGCCGCTGGTACTTCCTATATATAAGTATTCTTGTCAAAGGATCAAAGGCATTATCAGGCGGTTATGAGAAGTTCCATTTAAGTTTTAGTAATGTCTTGGTCGTAGTTTGTTCATCATACATTTCAACGTATTTCAATTTCATCATTTAAAGAAGTTGAGCTATATCTCACTTCCACAAGGACTAACCTCTCCATCATAACAAACGAGAGAGGTACTGTCATCATTCAAACATGTATGCTATCAGAATTGAGACTCAAGTTTTGGCTGTTGTGTTTGTTTTAGAGTCACATAGAACTAATCATAACTTGCGGATAAAATCAATGAAAATTTGACAAGAATATGGTGGATACGCCGCTGGTACTTCCTATATATAAGTATTCTTGTCAAAGGATCGGAGGCATTATCAGGCGGTTATGAGAGGTTCCATGTAGGATTTAGTATGTTTTGGTCGAAGTTTGTTCATCATACATTTCAGCGTATTTCAATTTCATCATTTAAAGAAGTTGAGCTATGTCTCACTTCCACAAGGACTAACCTCTCCATCACAACAAACGAGAGAGGTGTTGTCATCATTCAAATATGGATACTATCAGAATTAAGACTCAAGTTGTGGTTGTTGTGTTTGTTGTAGAGTCACATATAACTAATCATAACTTGTGGATAAAGTCAATGAAAATTTGACAAGAATATGGTGGATACGCCGCTGGTACTTCCTATATATAAGTATTCTTGCCAAAGGATCAGAGGCATTATCAGGCGGTTATGAGAAGTTCCATGTAGGATTTAGTATTGTTTTGGTTGAAGTTTGTATTATACTCACTTATTTAGCATTCATATCATCTCATTATTTAAAGAAATTGGATTGTGTTCCATTTTCTACATAGACTAACCTCTCCATCATAACAAACGAGAGAGGTACTGTCATCATTCAAACATGTATACTATCAGAATTTAGACTCAAGCTTTGGTTGTTATGTTTGTTTATGTTTTAGAGTCACATAGGACTAATCATAATTTACTGATAAAACCAATGAAAATTTGACAAGAATATGGTGGATACGCCGCTGGTACTTCCTATATATAAGTATTCTTGCCAAAGGATCAGAGGCATTATCAGGCGGTTATGAGAAGTTCTATGTAGGATTTAGTAATTTCTTGGTACATTGGTTGTGGCGTTTATTTATGTTTAGAGTCACATCATAGAACCAATCATAACTTACTGATAAAACCAATGAAAATTTGACAAGAACATGGTGGATACGCCGCTGGTACTTCCTATATATAAGTATTCTTGTCAAAGGATCAGAGGCATTGTTAGACGGTTATGAGAAGTTCCATGTAGGTTGTAGTATTAGAAATTTTGTTTTAGGATATAACCCTATCCTTCCAAACATATCAAAACTCTTGCGCAAGAAATCATACTTAGTGAATCAACTCTGCTTATCAATATTTTTACCGTAGGCAACAAAATGCGATTCCTGTAACAGGGTACTTAACCCTTATAAGGGACGTTACCGCCTCAAACAAAATTTAAACTCTTACTCTTTTTCTAAGTATGTAACTGTCAAACTAAACACCATCCTTTTTAGACAAATATGTCACTACTTAAATTTCGGGACGAAATTTCTAAAAAGCAGGGGATACTGTAACATCTGTCAAAAACCGGATTTACCAAACCCGCTCCGTTTATTAATCGAACAATCAGTTAAAAATTTCGTTGCGTATTTAATGCCCAAATTATTTTTAAACGATACATAATTAAATAGTATATTGGAATATATAATTTATATTTGAAAAAGTATTAAAAATAGTGGTTTAAAAATCAAACAAGGCTGCCGGGTTTCGAACCCGGGTCAGCCGGGTCAACCTGGTCAAACAACGATTTAACTCTCATCCATCAAACCACTGCGCCACTTGTGTTCTTTAGTAATATATCTAGACAATTAATTCACTCGCCGGAAAACTTCTGTAACTCGCCGGAAAACTTCTGCCACTGCTCACAATCACACTCTTTCCCGATGTAATTTCACTCGCCGGAAAACTTCTGCAACTCGCCGGAAAACCGAACCCTTCCACCTCTGTGCATTACTCTAAAAACTGAACCCCCAGAGCTCATAGCGAAGCCACCCACATTCATCTCAAGCTCGTTGAAGACCCTCTGCCGCAAGACACACGTCGCCGGAATAACCTGCTGTCATCGGAGTTTCGCCGGCGAAACAGAGGAGCCCTGTTCGGTATACCTTACACTTAATCTCTCATTCTTTTTATTAATCTTACATGTAATTAATCACAACACCCTAAAGAAACTTGATTAAATCGTCGAACCAGCCGGACACCGATTCTGGTTAAGTCCAACGAAGAAGATGAAGTTTTCAGTTGTCTATAAGTTTAATTTAAATCAAGATATATCTCGGGTTAGACACACAGTCCAGCGGTGGACTGTGTGCAAATAAACACGCATACGTCCCGAGTTCGATTCTTGTCCCACGCACACTCGCCTTAATAAAAATGTTCCTTTTTAAACTGAAGCGCATTCATTGTATATAGATGTTAACTTTAATAAAAAACCGGAATAATAACCAAGATAGACACACAGTCCAGTGGTGGACTGTGTGAACGTTTAATCACACGTCACGAGTTCGAGTCCGGACTAACGCACCGGTTCTGGCAATTATCAAACTTTTTATATAAGGCAGAAATGAAATTATTTAGTTTGTATATAAGTATAATAAAAATCAGATTATTTACCAAGTTAGACACACAGTCCAGCGGTGGACTGTGTGTTAACCTAAACCACAGGTCCCGGGTTCGAGACCTGTGGAGAGCACCGAGCGAGACATTTAAAATCGTTTTTAAAATAAATGATTTTCGGATTAATTCAATTAGTATATAAATATAACTAAAAACAGAAATATTTCGGGTTAGACACGTAGCTCAGTTGGTAGAGCTGCGTGCACGCATACGAGAGGTCTCGGGTTCGAGCCTCACTCAGCGCACACAATTACACAATAAAATCGGTCAACAAGTCAACGGTCAACAGGTCAACAGTCAAAAATCAACATTTTTTTATTACTTTTATTTATTTATTTACATTAAAAATACTTAAAAATAACATTTTTAAGGTTAGAAAATAGCCTTAAACTCACAAAAATATATCCAACAATCCTACTAAAATTGATTAATAAAATCCACTTACTTACCGAACCATTATGCCATTATCTAGGTTAGTTTCACTCGTGGTTAAAACCAACTTCGTGCGCATTCAACATCATCAACCGAACGCACCCAATGTGAATGAATCTTACAACTCCCCTTTTTAATTACACGTTTTGGGGTGTGTCATGTGTCACAAAAATTAACTCGTTTATTTAAACTTGTGCCATACCATATTGTGATATAAACTTAGAATGTATATATTGTTTATAGTTATGTATTTCATAATGTCAAGTTGTATGCAAATCATTCATTAGGCCCATCAGTTCCTCGTGGGAGACGAGTTGAGCAACGCGTGCCTCAAAACAATTTATTATTGTATGTGTGTGCATTATTTAATATTAAATGATTGGTGAATAAGTTTACATCTATATTTACTCATATGTGGTTGTGCACTTTATTTTATAATCAATTCAATAAACTTGTTCAAATGTTTTTCATCGGATTCACTCGCCAACTTTTTGTTGATCCAAAAACCATTTTTACACATGATACAGGTGAACAGGATGAAGCAAGGAAAACATAGGAAATGCCTTAGAAGAAAACAATGAAGTCTAGAATGATGTTTAGGACATTATGTAATTATGATTGTATATTTCCCATTAAATTGTAATAATGAATATGAAACATTATAATAAATGTCATGAGCTATGATGATAACCCAATCATGCCCCGATCACCTTTTCCGCTGCGGGTCGGGGTGTGACACGTTGAAACAAAAGGAAGGCGACCACACCACGTACAACAAGAGATTCCTCGAGTTAAATCAAATGGTTCCCAACTTGTTCACTCCTCTCTACCGTTTGATCGAACACTACATTCGAGGTCTTCCTTCAAAAATTCAAGACTCTGTAATAAGTACCACACCTGCAACTTTGGAAGCAGCAATGGAATTAGCTACAGAGCTCACCGAGAACCGCATTCGGAATAAAGACTTCAAGGAGGAGAAGAAGAAGGATAAAGCATCAACTGAAACCCCAAACTCCACCCAAACCGAATCCCTTCACGATCCATTTCTAAGAGAAAACGAGATGGGCAACTTTTCGCTGTCACCCAACGCAATCAACCAGTCTCACAAGCCGTACCCCTCCAAGCTATCCCAATCACCCAAGTAGCACCCAACTCAACTTACCCAAATAAGAAACCTTACCTTGGACCTCACCCCCAATGTAACACCTGTTTTTATCACCATCCATCTACCTTACCTTGTCGACTATGTGTGAATTGTGGACGCTATGGTCATTTGAGCAAGGCTTGCCGCACCTCTCAAAACCAAACCTCACCCCCTACTCAAAACATGATCCAAACATATCAACAACCCCAATACCCCATGTTTCCTTATGTTCGAGCTTGTTTTAACTGTGGCGACCCTACCCACTTTAGAAACACGTGCCCTCGATTGGTTAACATCATACACGCCCAAGCTCAAGCAAACCCAGTTAACCAAGCAAATCAAGGAAACCTAATCACTGGGCCACCAGCAAGAGGAAGAGTTTACAACATCAACGCCAACCCTGATGAAGATAATGACGGCCCAAATGAACCAACCAACTAGTCTCCTTCACCAAAAATCAAGATTCAACTCCAACCGCTTAGTTTTTGTGTTTTCTTTTCTTTTTGTTATCTCAATTCTCACGTATCTCAATTATAAATTGGAAATTTATCCAAGAATCTTAATGCGAATTACTATTTCAGTTTTGTTTTATAATCGTTGATTTAACATTCATATCATCCTACTTCACGACATATTTCAGTCGCATCATTTAAAGAAGTTGGATTGTGTCTCACTTCTACATAGACTAACCTCTCCATCATAATAAACGAGAGAGGTACTGTCAACATTCGAACATGTATACTATCAGAATTAAGACTAAAGCTTTGGTTGTTGTGTTTATTTATGTATTAGAGTCACATAGAACTAATCATAACTTGCGGATAAAGCCAATGAAAATTTGACAAGAATATGGTGGATACGCCGCTGGTACTTCCAATATATAAGTATTCTTGCCAAAGGATCAGAGGCATTATCAGGCGGTTATGAGAAGTTCCATGTAGGATTTAGTAATGACTTGGTTGAAGTTTATTTTATACTCACTGATTTAGCATTTACATCATCATACATCTCAACGTATTTCAATTTCATCATTTAAAGAAGTTGAGCTATGTCTCACTTCCACAAGGACTAACCTCTCCATCATAACAAACGAGAGAGGTACTGTCGTCAATCAAACATTTATACTATCAGAATTAAGACTCAAGCTTTGGTTGATTGTGTTTGTTTATGTTTTAGAGTCACATAGGACTAATCATAACTTACTAATAAAACCAATGAAAATTTGACGAGAATATGGTGGATACGCCGCTGGTACTTCCTATATATAAGTATTCTTGTCAAAGGATCAGAGGCATTATTAGGCGGTTATGAGAAGTTCCATGTAGGATTTAGTATTGTCTTGGTTGAAGTTTGTGTTATACTCACTGATTTAGCATTCATATCATCTCATTATTTAAAGAAATTGGATTGTGTTCTATTTTTACATAAACTAACCTCTCCATCATAACAAACGAGATAGGAACTATCACCATTCAAACATGTATGCTATCAGAATTAGGACTCAGATATTGGTTGTTGCGTTTATTTATGTTCTAGAGTCACATCATAGAACCAATCATAACTTACTGATAAAACCAATGAAAATTTGACGAGAATATGGTGGATACGCCGCTGGTACTTCCTATATATAAGTATTCTTGCCAAAGGATCAGAGGCATTGTCAGGCGGTTATGAGAAGTTCCATGTAGGTTTTAGTATTAGAAGTTTTGTTTTAGGATATAACCTTATCTTTTCAAACATATCAAAACTCTTGCGCATGAAATCATATTTAGTCAATCAACTCTGTTTAACAATAGTCATTATCGTAGGCATCAAAAAGCGATTCCTGTAGCAGGGTACTCAACCCTTACAAGGTACGTTACCGCCTCAAACAAAAATTTAAACTCTTACTCCTTTCTAAGTATGTTATTGTCAAATTAAACACCATCATTTTTAGACAAATATGTCACTACTTAAATTTCGGGACGAAATTTCTAAAAAGTAGGGGATACTGTAACATCCGTCAAAAACCGGATTTACCAAACCCGCTTCGTTTATTAATCGAACAACCAGTTAAAAATTTCGTTGCGTATTTAATGCTCAAATTAATTTTAAACGATACATAATTAATAAGTATATTAGAATATAAAAGTTATATTTGAAAAAGTATTAAAAATAGTGATTTAAAAATAAAATGCTCTAGCCGGGTTTCGAACCCGGGTCAGCCGAGAATCATGCAAAGTTTTAACTCACATCCTTCCAACCGCTCCGCCACTTGTGTTGTTTGTTAACATATTGAAACAATTAATACATAAATTAAATCTGGAAATCAAAACCTAGTTACACAGCGCGCCCAAAACCGTTGACGCCGGAAATCCCGACAAATTCGTCAAACATTGCCGTTTCTTTTGGTCATAACGTTTACATTAACAGCCATATCGGTTATAACCGAAAAACTTAATCAATTTCATTCATTACCTTAATTTCCGTCGAAACCGAAAGTCTAATTCAAATCCGGGATTATACTTTGTTCATCAGTTGAGCTCACGAATCTATTCAACTTACACTCTTCATTTCGCTCAGAAAAACCTCGCCGCGGTCGCCGGAATTCTCTGCAAATTAACCGGAAATTACCGCCGGAAAACCGAATTCATTCCATCCTTTCTTCTTACCCTAAAATAAGATCTTAGAGCTCATACTGACATCACCCACACTCACCTTAAACCTCTGAAGAATCTCTGTCGAAAGAAATTTCACTCGCCGGAATTCTCTGCAAGTCGCCGGAAAACCGAGACTTTCATCTACATGGTAAATACCTCGACTTTTCTGTTTCATTCTATTATTAGACAAATTCTAACATCACTCCATCACCCAGAATCAACCCCAGACGACATTGCCGGATTTTCTGTTTTCGCCGGAAAACTTCTGGAATTTTCGGAAACTCGCTGTTAACCGGTATGATCATTTAAACCAACTGTTAATCGTTGCTCAGTAATTCAATTTTATATCTAATCAATCAAAACTGCTATTTGACCCGAACAGAGGAAGCTCACAAAACAGAGCCGGCGATCCTTGCCGAAATTCTGAAAAAGAAAACCTGTTCCGGTACATCCTCTCCCCAAACTTTCTCTGTCCATTGCATTCCAATCGTTGATTTTGTCCGTTAATCGAATTAAACATGAAACAAGTGATTTATCAGTTGTCTGTGTTTTGAACGAAGAAGACGAAGTTGGTTATGTTATAAGTTTAATTAAAATTAGCATATTGAACGGGTTAGACACACAGTCCAGCGGTGGACTGTGTGTAAACAATTATATACACGACGCGAGTTCGATTCCTATCACAACCTTAACCTCTGTAATAAAAATGTTTTTTTTTTATTTAGAAACCGAACCGGGTTAACTCAGTAAGATGTTAAGTATAATAAAAACCAGAATATTTACCAAGTTAGACACACAGCTGGACTGTGTGCCAAACTAAACCACAGGTCCCGGGTTCGAGACCTGTGGCAAGCACCGAGTGATGCAATTAAATCGTTTTTAAAATAAGTGATTTTCGGATTAACTTAATTAGTATATAAATATAATTAAAAATAGAAATATTTCGGGTTAGACACGTAGCTCAGTTGGTAGAGCTGCGTGCACGCGTACGGGAGGTCTCGGGTTCGAGTCCTGCCCGGCGCATACATACACACAATAAAACCGGTCAAACAGTCAACGCTTATGGTCAAACAGTCAACGCTTATGGTCAACGGTCAAAAGTCAACAATTTTTTTTATTTATTTAAATTAAAAATCAATTAAAAATAGTTAAAAATAACATTTCTAAAGTTAGAAAATAGTCTAAAACTCACAAAAATATATCCAATAATCCTATTAAAATTGTTAATAAAATCCATTTATTTACCTTACTTTTTCGTTATTAATTAGGTTAGTTTTTCCTCGTCGATCAATCCTCTAAACTCGTGCGCATTCAACATCATCAACCGAACGCACCCACTGTGAGTGAATTCTTACAAACTCCCCTTTTTTATTCACGTTTTGGGGTGTATCATGTGTCGCTAAAACTAATTCGTTTTATTCAAACTCGTGCTATACCATATTATGATCTAAACTTAGAATGTAAATATTGTTTGTTGTTATGTATCATATATTGTCAAGTTGTTTGCAAACTATTTGTTAGGCCCATCAGTTCCTCGTGGGAGACGAGTTGAACAACGCGTGCCTTAAAACACATTCATTAGGCCCATTAGTTCGTGGAACAACGCGCGCCTCAAAACTCATTCATTAGGCCCATCAGTTCCTCGTGGGAGACGAGTTGAACAACGTGTGCCTCAAAACGATCAATTGTTGTATGTGTGTGCAATATCTAATATTAAGTGTTTTGTGAATATATTTACATTTACATTTACTCATATGTGGTTATGCACTTTATTTAATAATCAATTCAATAAACTTGTTTAAATGTTTTTCATAGGATTCACTCGCCAACTTTTTGTTGACCCAAAAAAACTATTTTTACACATGATACAAGTGAACAGGATGAAGCAAGGAAAACATAGGAAATGTCTTCGAAGAAATAATGAAGTCTAGAAAGATGTGTAGAACATGTTGTAATTATGATTGTATGATTCCCTTTAAATTGTAATAATAAATATGAAACGTTATAATAAATGTCATGAGCTTTGATGAAACCCAATCATGCCCCGATCACCTTTTCCGCTGCGGGTCGGGGTGTGACAATCTACTCGCAAACCACATGCACTATGGCAGGAAACATGCAAGTGTTATTTGTTTGATGCGCCAAAATCAAGTTAATGTTCTCGACATAGCGACGAGGTACTCTACTTTATCCTCCATCATACCAGCCTAGACAAAAAGGGATTTACAACTTCTTGGGCATCCATTTATGAAACCTCATGCTGTTTGCCCTTTCATTTAGTGTTTTCTACATCCCATTCTTATTTGTGTTTATAGGATTGTTTTCACCACCTTAATCTAATTCTCATCACAACAATCAATAAACTCTTTATTATTGTATTCAGTGCCATTATGTGATTTGGGGCATTTAATCTTCAAATTTATTTATGTTAAAACTATAGGGGATAAATGAGGGAGGTTTTCTAAAAATATATAGACTTATCAACAATTTAACAAAGTTTGTAATCAAGTTATAAACTCAAGTTAACTACAAATGTATGAGGAAGAGATGGATTATATAATCTCCTTTAAGAGCTTAAATCGAACCAAAGGAGCTTGATGGAGTTAAGCTCTAGCCTAATCAAGATCTTATTAGCTAGAGTTTTAACTTCATATAAATATATGAATATAATTATAATAAAAAATAAACATTACATATTACATATATACATATATATATCCACATACATGACTAAATAATATGTGCGCGCGCATGTACGCATATTTCTCATTATACCTGTTATAAACATAGAGTTACAGTCGTTTTACGTCGTGTTAGGCTAACATAGTTGGAGAGAGGAGTGAAAACGTTTATTCGGTTACATAACTATTTTAATTACTAGAGTTTAAGCAATAGATAAAAATGTTTATATTGTTGCAATTCTATATTTAAATCTGGTTATGTCATGAACCGGCCCTGTAATATATAAGTAAGAAATGATTCAACCCCAATTCGTTCTTTAGATATAATTGTGTGACTTTATATTCAAAATTTTTTAACTTAAATAAAAAAAATACTTAGTGTAGTTGAGTTCTACTTGTTGCAACCCTAACGAGTTCAACACCTTTTGTTACCTTTTGTTTAATCGGAGAAAAATGTTCTTACAAAGGATGGAGAAACCTTGATGTTTTAAATTAAACTAAATGGGTTGGGGTTGCTGATCCAATGTCCATAAATTGAGGCAAAGAAGGTGCAGTACGTTGTGGAATAAAAAATGGTTTTTAATAACTCTTTTCACAGAAAGTGTTGGAGAGATTTAAATTAAATAAGTTTTGAATTTTTAAGGAACTTAATTTGTTTTTGGAAAGAATAAATCTGGTACATTTTGTAGTCTTTTTATGTGATATATTTGTGTTCTAAATTATTCTTTTATATGTAACATTTTATTACAACAATAACAAAAAATTCCAGTGAATTTTTGTTTTCTAAGAGAATACGATGGTTACATGATATAACATGTGTAAAAGAAAAGGAGAGAACACGTTTCTTTATATATATTTATTATATATATTTATTAATAAAATACAATTTCAGTCTATGGATTTACACCCAATCACACTTTCAGCCCTAATTTGAAAAAAAAATCAACACTTCTGTCTTGTGGTTGTCGATTGCTCGCAATCTGGTCCCTCCCACTAACGTCCATTAGTTGAACGTTGTCAATTCTGTGAAAAGACCAAAAAGCCCCTAAGGGACTGAAATTGTAACTCGAATATGTGTTGTCTTCTTTATAAAGTCTGCAACTCAGAACCACTATCATCCTCAATTCAAGTTAAACTAAAATGCAATCGATGTTAAATATATAGATTTGAAGATGAAGAATCTTGATGTTCTAACATAACTTGAAGACGGAACACCAACCGTCACCACCATTATCATCTTCAATACTACATGCGTCATCAACACCACCGCTGCTATTACTATCTCACACACACCACCATACAGAACCACCACCTTGGTTAGCCATTGAACCACCCGACTCCAACCGAGAAAGAACCTATGCACCTAAACGTCACTATCACCCTTCCCGTCATTCCTGTAACATTTGTCAAAAACGGGTTTCCAAAACCCGCTCCGTTTTGTAATCGAATATCAAGTTATAAAAGTCACGTTGAATATTTATGAGTATTTTGATTTAAAATGATACATAATTAATAAATAAACTAAACTATAAAAATTATATTTGATAAAAAGTTAAAACAAAATATATAAAAAAGAAATGCTGCTGCCGGGACTCGAACCCGGGTCAGCCAGATCTGAAATCCAACGACTAAACACACACTCGCATCACCACTCCGCCACTTGTTATTTTCTGTTATCCCTAGGAAACAAATAACATTTATACACAAACTCGGTTAAACCGGTTGCGCCAACTGAGAAACGAAAATCGGCAATTCAATCGTCAAATCGTTTGATTACTCGCACATTCACGTTTATAACCGATGAACCGATGATGTTAATCAATTCGGAAGTGATTGAACATCAATTTTCATTATTACCGGTTTTTATAACCGAAAAGAATCAAGTCCAGATTACTTCAACTCCAGACCCCTCTCGCGACTCAGAAACATCATACCAACACTCCATTTCACTTTCGTCACACTTTCAGTTCGTCAGAACGCTTAAATCAACTTGCCGGAATTTTCTGCACAATTCGCCGGAAAACCGTATTCGTCCTCAAACGGTAAATCTTTCAATATCATTGTAGTTCAACAATTGTTAGGCTATTTCTAACTTAAACCTCTCAATTGAAATCGAATTCAGGCACTGTATTCAGCTAATTTCAGTTCGCCGGAAAGATTTGAAAATCTCTATATTCATCTGAGAATCGGTAAGGGCATTCAAACCCTCTGTTAACATTTGCTGATCACTTCAATTTCACGATTAGCTAATAAAAACGGTTAATTGTCTTGTTCAGTTGAAGAGCATAAAAACAGGGACCGACACATTACCGGAATTCTGAAATAAACCGTTCATCGGTATGTTCACCCCTAATTACCGTCTCTGCCATTTCATTTTAGCATTAAGAATGTTTGGTAATCATAAAAACAAGAAACGGATCAGTGATTCAGTCGACTGAAATTTGAATGAAGAAGACGAAGTTAGTTAAGTTATAAGTTTATTTAAAACCAGTAAAATGAACGGGTTAGACACACAGTCCAGCGGTGGACTGTGTGCAAATTACACACGCACGTCACAAGTTCGATTCCTGATACACGCACTCCTTATGTAATAAAATGCCTTTTTGTTTAAAAAATAAACCGGGTTAACTCCGTTAGTTGTTAAGTATAATAAAAACTGAGATATTAACCAGGTTAGACACACAGTCCAGCGGTGGACTGTGTGCAACACTAAGTCACATGTCGCGCGTTCGAAACCCGTCACTGGCACCGGTTCGTTGAATTAAAATGTTTTTGAAATTAAAAGAATTTTGGTTAAACCGAATTAGTATATAAATATAATTAAAAACAAGATTATTTCCGGTTAGACACGTAGCTCAGTTGGTAGAGCTGCGTGCACGCGTACGGGAGGTCTCGGGTTCGAGCCTCACCCGGCGCAAACAATTTCGCTGACCGAACCGGTCAACAAGTCAACAGGTCAACGGTCAACGCAAAATAAACAATTTTTTTTATATTTTTATTTATTTAATTTAATTTAAAAATCAATTAAAAATACTTAAAAATAACATTTTTAAAGATAGAAAATAGCCTTAAACTCACAAAAATATATCTAAAAATTTCATTAAAATCCTTAATAAAATCCACTCATTTACTATATTTTTCCGTTATTATTTAGGTTAGAAAATCTCGTTGTTCAATTCTTCCGATTCGTGCGCATCTCATCATCTCCATTCAATCGCACCCAATGTGAGTGAATCTTTACAAATTCCCCATTTTAATCACGTTTTGGAGTGTATCATGTGTCTTGTTATATATATATTATAATTAAACCATTGTGCATACATCATATCATGAACATATGTATTCAGTTTGTTTCAACTGTTGTGTAGTTATTGTTGGATGCAATTTATTATTTTCAGTACATGCAATTTCATAGGCCGCCGCTCCCCATTACATTATGAGCGTTGAGCATGTTCCCCATTTCATTATGAGTTTGAACCTGGCGTGCCCACATACGATCGGCTCCGTTTGATTGAGCCTTGATCGCATAGACATTTTACATTTTCAGTACATGCAATACGATCGGCTCCGTTTGATTGAGCCTTGATCGCACAGACATTTTACATTTTCAGTACATGCAATACAATCGGCTCCGTTTGATTGAGCCTTGATCGCACAGTTTCAATTATGTTATTTATCGTATGATGTTGGTATGTTTATGTATGCTATCATATGTTATTGTAAGTTATAGTTGTGATTGCTAATTGCCACTGCTTGATTATTTACATTTGCTCATTATGATTATGCACAATTTTTCATTGATAAACTAACAAGTAAATCAATAATAAATGTTTATTTAACAAGGTTCACTCGCCAACTTATGTTGACCCAAAAACCCCCATTTTTACACATGATACAGGTGAACCAGCAGCAGCTAGGAACACATAGGATTGGACTAGAAGAATAAAATGATTTAGAGTTGGGATTGTTATGTTTGGTTTATTTTCTTTGTATTGTATGAACATGTTTGGATATTTGGAAATGTAACTTTGACTTTATTAAATATGAAACATATTAGTAAATGTCATGAGCTTTGGTGATAACCCAATTATGCCCCGACTCTTATTCCGCTGCGGGTCGGGGTGTGACAATTCCAACGAGCAACTAAGCGAGTACAACAGATTACAACTGCTACCATCTGACCCTCTCGAACTAGCTAGGACCTACAGACACCACCATTCATAAGCCCAAACTTTATTATTCCTCTCTGACCGGTAAACTGTGAGGAAACAAAACCATTAACCACCCCACCGTACATCCTAACAAGTTTTTAGCAACAAACTGTTTCGCCACACGTCACCACTGCCAACGCACACCATCCTCACCATGTCACACCCTGACCCGCAGCGGAAATGGTAGTCGGGGCATGATTGGGTTTTCATCAAAGCTCATGACATTTACTATAAAGTTTCATATTTGTTATTTCTCTTTAAAGAAGAAGTTACAATAGACATACAAGCATAACATTTTTCAAATACACTTTCATTACAAACTAAAGTATTAAACAAAAATCATACAATTACAAAGGGAAACTAAACTAAATGTCCATTCCAAAGCATTAACTTGTTTATTCTTCTAGGCCATCCTACATGTTTCTTTTCTCAACTGGATCACCTGTATCATGTGTAAAATAGGGTTTTTGGGTCAACATAAGTTGGCGAGTGAATCTTATGAAAACATTTGAACGAATTTATTATATTGGTTATAAAAAATGTGCATAACCACATATGAGTAAACGTAAATGTAAATTTAATCACAAAACACATAATATCAATTAATGCACAAGCACACACACCAAATGATGAACAATGAGATCAAGGCTCAATCAAACGGAGCCGATCTAATGAGGCACCTGATGCTCAACTCGTCTCCCACGAGGAACTGATGGGCCTAATGAATGATTTGCACGCAACTTGACAAAAATGTAAACACACATCACAACAAATAATCACATAATATCAATTAATGCACAAGCACACACCAAATGATGAACAATGAGGCACGCGATGTTCAACTCGTCTCCAACGAGGAACTGATGGGCCTAATGAATGATTTGCACGCAACTTGATAAAATGTAAACACACATCACAACAAACAATATTTACATCATAAGTTTATGTCATATAATGGTAATAGCACAAGTTTGAATAAATGAAATAATTAAAGCGACACATGATACACCCCAAAACATGAATAAAAAGGGGAATTTGTAAGGATTCACTCACAGTGGGTGCGTTCCTTGATAATGATGAGTGCGCATGAAATTATGATTCAACCGACGAGGGAAAACTAACCTAAATAATAACATAATAACTCGATAAATAAATAAATTTTATTTGAGATTAATATTTTTAATTAGTGCTCTTAATGGGATTGTTAGATTTATTTTTGTGAGTTTAAGGAAATTTTCTAACTTTAAAAATCCTATTTTTAAGTATTTTTAATTGAATTTTCAATTTAAATAAATAAATAAAAAGAAATAAAAAAGTTGACTTTTTTTGACCGTTGATCATTGACCGTTGACCGGTCAGACTGTGTTTTTATATGCGCTGAGTGAGGTTCGAAGTCGGGACCTTTCGTATGCATGCACGCAGCTCTACCAACTGAGCTACGTGTCTAACCCGAAATATTTCTGATTTTAATTATATTTATATACTTACTAGTTTAAATCTGGAATTTAATTAATTAAAAAGGTTTATACTGGCTTGAACCGGACGCGTACCACATGTCTCGAACCCGAGACCTTGGCTGTAATTTGCACCCAGCCCGACCAACTGGGCTGGGTGTCTAACCCATCAATATCCGGAATTATACTATATTTATATACATGTTGAAGGATGATTAGAATAGGTTTTAAAAAGGATTGGTTTAATTTCTGAAAGTTGTCACACCCCGACCCGCAGCGGAAAAGGTGATCGGGGCATGATTGGGTTATCATCAAAGCTCATGACATTTATTATACCGTTTCATATTCATTAATACAATTTAATGGAAATTTACAATCATAATTACATCAATGACCTAAACATCAGTCTAAGCTTCTTTGTTTTCTTCTAAGGCATTTCCTATGTTTTCCTTGCTTCATCCTGTTCACCTGTATCATGTGTAAAAGGATTTTTGGATCAACAAAAAGTTGGCGAGTGAATCCTATGGAAAACATTTGAACAAGTTTATTTAATTGATTATGAAATGAGTGCACAACCACACATGAGTAAAAATAGATGTAAACTTACTCAACAATCATTAGATATTAAATAAAGCACACATGAACAA
The DNA here is from genome assembly GCA_947069175.1 of Scalesia atractyloides. Classification (NCBI taxonomy): domain Eukaryota; kingdom Viridiplantae; phylum Streptophyta; class Magnoliopsida; order Asterales; family Asteraceae; genus Scalesia; species Scalesia atractyloides. The sequence continues at coordinate 3,855,762 of CAMTDV010000017.1, forward strand.
TAATGGGACGTTTAGAGGCACGCGTTGCTCAACTCGTCTCTCACGAGGAACTGATGGGCCTAATGAATGAATTGCATAAACATGATAATATGAAAAACATAACTACAAACAATATAAACTCAATGCTACACACATGAACAATAATGGATTGGTTTTGAGGCACGCGTTGCTCACTCGTCTCCCACGAGGAACTGATGGGCTTAATGAATGAATTTCATATAATTTGACAAAATGAAATACGTAATCACAACAATATAAACAATCTAAGTTTAGATCACGATATGGTATGGCACAAGTTTAAATAAACGAGTTAATTATTTTGTGACACATGACACACCCCAAAACGTGTAATTAAAAAGGGGAGTTGTAAGATTCACTCACAGTGGGTGCGTTCGGTTGATGATGTTGAATGCACGCGAAGTGGTTTTTAACCACGAGTGAAATTAACCTAGATAAATAGCATTATGGTTCGGTAAGTAAACGGATTTTATTAATCCATTTTAGTAGGATTGTTGGGTGTATTTTTGTGAGTTTAAGGCTATTTTCTAACCTTAAAAATGTTATTTTTAAGTATTTTTAATTGATTTTTAATTAAAATAAATAAATAAAAATAATAAAAAAAATTTGACTTTTTTTGACCGTTGACCTTTGACCTTGACTGTTTGACCGGTTCGAATGCGTGTATATGTGCGCTGAGTGAGGCTCGAACCCGAGACCTCCCGTATGCGTGCACGCAGCTCTACCAACTGAGCTACGTGTCTAACCCGAAATATATCTGTTTTTAATTATATTTATATACTAATTAGATTAAACCGAAAATCAATTATTTTTAAAAACGATTTAACTGAATCGGACCGGTGCGCTCCCCAGGTCTCAAACCCGGGACCTGTGGTTTATGCTAACACACAGTCCACCGCTGGACTGTGTGTCCAACTTGTTAACTTAACTGATTTTTATTATACTTAAACACAAACTAAGTATTTTCATTCCTGACTTATTTAAAAAAAGTAGATAATTGTCCGAGTCGGTGCAGAAGACCGGACTCGAACTCGTGTCCTGTGATTAAACATACACACAGTCCACCACTGGACTGTGTGTCTAACTTGGTTATTATTCCGGTTATTAATATACTTAACATATACAGCAGTGTCTCCGGTTCGATTAACAAAAAAAGACATTTTTATTAAGGCAGCGTGTGTGGGACAAGATTCGAACTCGAGACGTTAGTGTGTTTAATGTGCACACAGTCCACCGCTGGACTGTGTGTCTAACCTGAGTAATAACTTGATTTTAATTATACTTATATGTTACAGGACTTCGTCTTCTTCGTCGATTTTAACCAGAATCGGAAGTCCGACTGGTTCAATGTTTTAATCGGTTCTTTAGCGTTTTTTAGTTAATTACAAGTGAGATATGTAAAAAGAAGAGAAGATTTAAGCGTGAGGTATACCGACTGGATTCCTCTGTTTCTCCGGCAGAACTCCGGCGACAGCAACAGACTCCGGCGTCGTGTGTCTTGCAGCAGCGAGTCTTCAGAAAGCTTGAAAAGGATGTGGGTGACTTCGGTATAAGCTCAGAGGGTTCAGTAAGGCTTAGAAGTGGAGGGTTCGGTTTTCCGGCGAGATACAGAAGTTTTCCGGTGAATGGATTTACGTCGGGTAAAGGTGGGGTTTTGAGCGAAAAAGCTTGCAGAGGTTCGAGGGGGTATTTATAGTGCAGGTCGTCGATGAATTTGGTCCGATTTCCGACTTGATTCGTCGGTTAGAATTTCTCCGGCGGTTATAGTTTGTGTCGCGAGTTCAGGCGTCGGTTATAACCGATGTGTGTTTAAACGTTTACGTTATAACTGAAAAAGTCGTAAATTATTGACGAGATCGCCGGGATTTCCGACGACTGAAATTTGGGCGCCGGTTTTGAATTCGAAAAAGATGTTATGAATTAATTGATCTTAATAATTAACAAAAGATACAAGTGGCGCAGTGGTTGAGTGTGTGTGCGGTAAGACTTTGCTGGACCGGTTACTGACCCGGGTTCGAAACCCGTCAGTGCCAAAACATTTTTATTTTCTTATTTTTAACAGTTTTTCAAAAACAAATTATATATTCCAATATAATAATTGATTATGTATCGTTTAAAATTATTTTGGGCATTAAATTTTGAACGAAATTTTTAACTGATTGTTCGGTTAATAAACGGAGCGGGTTTGGTAAAATCCGTTTTTGACGGATGTTACAGTATCCCCTGCTTTTTAGAAATTTCGTCCCGAAATTTAAATAGTGATATATTTGACTAAAAGAATGATGGTGTTTAGTTTGACAGTTACTTGCTTAGAAAAAGTAAGGGTTTAAGTTTTTTTGTTTGAGGCGGTAACGTTCCTTGTAAGGGTTAAGTACCCTATTACAGGAATCACTTTTTGTTGCCTACTGTAAAAGTATTGATAAGCAGAATTGATTCGCTAAATATGATATCATGCATAAGAGTTTGGATATGTTTGGAAGGATATGGTTATATCGTAAGGCAAAACTTCTAATACTACAACCTACATGGAACATAAATAAACACAACAGCTAATATTTGAACATAAATAAACACAACAGCTAATATCAGTAAGTTATGATTGGTTCTATGACTATAGAACATTAAATAAACACAACAGCTAATATTTGAATCCACATTCTGATAGCATATATGTTTGAATGGTGGCAGTTCCTCTCTCGTTTGTTATGATGGAGAGGTTAGTTTAGGTAGAAATGGAACACAATCCAATCTCTTTAAATAGCAAGATGATATAAATGTAACACAAATTTCAACCAAGGCAATACTAAATCCTACATGGAACTTTTCATAACCGCCTGATAATGCCTCTGATCCTTTGGCAAGAATACTTATATATAGGAAGTACCAGCGGCGTATCCACCATATTCTTGCCAAATTTTCATTGGTTTTATCCACAAGTTATGATTAGTTACCAAGAAACTACTAAATCCTACATAGAACTTCTCATAACCGTCTGACAATGCCTCTCATCCTTTGACAAGAATACTTATATATAGGAAGTACCAGCGGCGTATCCACCATATTCTCGTCAAATTTTCATTGGTTTTATCAGTGAATTATGATTAGTCCTATGTGACTCTACAACCAATACACAAACTCATAAATACTGAAGATGAAAAATGTCTGTGCGATCAAGGCTCAATCAAACGGAGCCGATCGTATTGCATGTACTGAAAATGAAATTGTCTGTGCGATCAAGGCTCAATCAAACGGAGCCGATCGTATTGCATGTACTGAAAATAATAAACTTAATCTACAAACAGCCTATTCATGGAACCTCTCATGACCGCCTGATAATGCCTCCGATCATTTGACAAGAATACTTATATATAGGAAGTACCAGCGGCGTATCCACCATATTCTTGTCAAATTTTCATTGACTTTATCCACAAGTTATGATTAGTTCTATGTGACTCTACTACAAACACAACAACCACAAATTACTGATAATGAAAATGTCTGTGCGATCAAGGCTCAATCAAACGGAGCCGATCGTATTGCATGTACTGAAAATGAAAAAGTCTGTGCGATCAAGGCTCAATCAAACGGAGCCGATCGTATTGCATGTACTGAAAATGATAAACTTAATCTAAACAACAATCGTACAAACAGCCTATACATGGAACCTCTCATAACCGCCTGATAATGCCTCCGATCATTTGACAAGAATACTTATATATAGGAAGTACCAGCGGCGTATCCACCATATTCTTGTCAAATTCTCATTGACTTTATCCGCAAGTTATGATTAGTTCTATGCGACTCTACAACAAACACACAACCACAAGATACTGATAATGAAAATGTCTGTGCGATCAAGGCTCAATCAAACGGAGCCGATCGTATTGCATGTACTGAATATGAAAATGTCTGTGCGATCAAGGCTCAATCAAACGGAGCCGATCGTATGTGGGCACGCCAGGTTCAACCTCATAATAAAATGGGGAACATGCTCAACGCTCATAATGTAATGGGGAGCGGCGGCCTATGAAATTGCATGTACTGAAATAATAAACAATAATTACTTAAACAGTCTACACATGGAACCTCTCATAACCGCCAGATAATGCTTCTGATCCTTTGACAAGAATACTTATATATAGGAAGTACCAGCGGCGTATCCACCATATTCTTGTCAAAGTTTCATTGGCTTTATCCTTAAGTTATGTTTGGTTCTATGTGATAAAGAAAAACATAAAACTAAACGATAGGAGTTGAATCTGGATTTTCGGTGAAGAGGACTAGTTGGGTATCTTCGTTTGGGCCGTCATTATCTTCGACAGGATTGGCGTTGATGTTGAAGACTCTTCCTCTTGCTGGTGGCCTAGCGGTTGGGTTTTCTTGGTTTACTTGGTTAACTGGGTTTGATTGGGCTTGAGCGTTGATGACGTTAACCAATTGAGGGCATGTGTTTCTAAAGTGGGTAGGGTCGCCACAATTGAAACAAGCTCGAACATATGGGAACATGGGGTATTGGGGTTGTTGATAGGTTTGGTTCATGGTTTGAGTAGGGGGAGAGATTTGGTTTTGAAAGGTGCGGCAAACCTTGCTCAAATGACCATAGCGTCCACAAGTTGCACATAGTCGACAAGGTAGAGTAAGGGGATGGTGATAAAAACAGTTGTTGCATCGAGGGTGAGGTCCAAGATATGGTTTCTTATTTGGGTAAGTTGAGTTGGGTGCCACTTGAGTGATTGGGATAGCTTGGATGGGTATGGCGTGTGAAATTGGTTGATTTCGTTGGATAGCAACGAAAAGTTGCCCGTCTCTTTTTCTCTTAGGATTGGGTTGAGAAGGGGATTCGTCTTGGGTGGAGTCGGAGGTTTCAGTCGATTCTTTATCCTTCTTCTTCTCCTCCTTGAAGTCTTTGTTCCGGATTCGGTTCTCGGTGAGTGCTGTTGCTAGCTCCATTGCTGCTTCCAAAGTTGCAGGCGAGGTACTTATTACCGAGTCTTGAATCTTTGACGGAAGACCACGAATGTAGTGCTCGACCAAACGGTAGAGGGGAGTGAACATGTTGGGAACCATTTGATGTAACTCGAGGAATCTTTTGTTGTATGTGGTGTGGTCTCCTTCCTTTTGCTTCAACGAATAAAATTCATCTTCTAATTTCTTGATTTCGCTCCTTGGGCAAAATCGTCTGGTCATGATTTCCTTCAATTCATTCCAAGTTAAAGTCATAGCATCGTCGACGCCTCGTTTGGCTTTTCTGTATTCCACCAAGTAAGTGTTATTCCATATAAACGACCAGTAGCATATCGCACTTTGCGATCATCGGGGCAAGCGCAATTTAGAAAGGTGTTCTCCATTTCTTCAAACCAATGGAGGAGAGCGGTGACACCTTCAGTCCCTTTGTATTTCGGAGGGTCGCATGATTTGAAATGCTTGTAGGTGCATTTAGTGGTATTTGGGGGAGAGTTGATAATGTTTTGGTTTTCTTGATTGACAGGATTAGCGGTAAGTGCTTGTTGTACTTGGATTACAATGTTGGGTATTACGGCAGCCATTTGTTGAGCGATTAGGGCAGCCATGCGCTCGCGGGCTTTTCCTGCTCTCATCTTCCTACGGGCGTGGTTAGAAGACATCTACAAGGAATACATGACAAGAGTATGAGTTGGATGCTTTTGGGATCATGGGTCGCACTAGGAATGAACATTCATAAAATCATTATAGAAAAATAAATCTACTACATCCATAGGATGTCTTGGGCTTTGCTCGCCATTAGGCCCTACATGCCGCCATACTTTACCTTTGTAATCATGTGGGCCCCCATGAATACCGGTTTTTCATATGGTTCGCATGGGTTTGCCTGGTTGCGTACACTAAAACCCGGAGAAAATCGAGAAATATGTATACAACGTGTGATATTCGGAATGTGTCCAGGTGTAGACACGGTGACACCTCAAAGTGGGGTTAGTTCGAACGACGTTTGGTGTGGCATGCTTTGGCCTAATAGGTCCTTCGTACTCTCATCGTTAGTCCCCAGGTAGGCAAACTGGTCCGTTATATTGGATTTATACGAATGCCAACCTAGACAGGACGTTCCGACTACCGGTACTTGTACCCTTCCAGTTACTACATGCCCGTCGCAGAACTCACTTTGATGAGATTTGAAAATTGCAACAAAATCTTTGAATAATGAGAGTATGAAAATGAATTGAATATATGAACATTGATATATGTATAATGAATATGTATATAAGCATGTATGTTTGACTGTAAGTATAATCAAATATGAAACAATTAAATATCACAAGTTTGTATGTAACCACCTAATCAATTAAAATTTAGGCAGACTATAGTATAGGCTCTAAGGGTCTAATAACCTATCCTATATCCCTATAGTCATGGCTCTGATACCAATCTGTCACACCCCGACCCGCAGCGGAAAAGGTGATCGGGGCATGATTGGGTTATCATCAAAGCTCATGACATTTATTATACCGTTTCATATTCATTAATACAATTTAATGGAAATTTACAATCATAATTACATCAATGACCTAAACATCAGTCTAAGCTTCTTTGTTTTCTTCTAAGGCATTTCCTATGTTTTCCTTGCTTCATCCTGTTCACCTGTATCATGTGTAAAAGGATTTTTGGATCAACAAAAAGTTGGCGAGTGAATCCTATGGAAAACATTTGAACAAGTTTATTTAATTGATTATGAAATGAGTGCACAACCACACATGAGTAAAAATAGATGTAAACTTACTCAACAATCATTAGATATTAAATAAAGCACACATGAACAATAATGGGACGTTCAGAGGCACGCGTTGCTCAACTCGTCTCTCACGAGGAACTGATGGGCCTAATGAATGAATTGCATAAACATGATAATATGAAAAACATAACTACAAACAATATAAACTCAATGCTACACACATAAACAATAATGGATTGGTTTTGAGGCACGCGTTGCTCACTCGTCTCCCACGAGGAACTGATGGGCTTAATGAATGAATTTCATATAATTTGACAAAATGAAATACGTAATCACAACAATATAAACAATCTAAGTTTAGATCACGATATGGTATGGCACAAGTTTAAATAAACGAGTTAATTATTTTGTGACACATGACACACCCCAAAACGTGTAATTAAAAAGGGGAGTTGTAAGATTCACTCACAGTGGGTGCGTTCGGTTGATGATGTTGAATGCACGCGAAGTGGTTTTTACCACGAGTGAAATTAACCTAGATAAATAGCATTATGGTTCGGTAAGTAAACGGATTTTATTAATCCATTTTAGTAGGATTGTTGGGTGTATTTTTGTGAGTTTAAGGCTATTTTCTAACCTTAAAAATGTTATTTTTAAGTATTTTTAATTGATTTTTAATTAAAATAAATAAATAAAAATAATAAAAAAAATTTGACTTTTTTTGACCGTTGACCGTTGACCGTTGACCTTTGACCTTGACTGTTTGACCGGTTCGAATGCGTGTATATGTGCGCTGAGTGAGGCTCGAACCCGAGACCTCCCGTACGCGTGCACGCAGCTCTACCAACTGAGCTACGTGTCTAACCCGAAATATATCTGTTTTTAATTATATTTATATACTAATTAGATTAAACCGAAAATCAATTATTTTTAAAAACGATTTAACTGAATCGGACCGGTGCGCTCCACAGGTCTCGAACCCGGGACCTGTGGTTTATGCTAACACACAGTCCACCGCTGGACTGTGTGTCCAACTTGTTAACTTAACTGATTTTTATTATACTTAAACACAAACTAAGTATTTTCATTTCTGACTTATTTAAAAAAAGTAGATAATTGTCCGAGTCGGTGCAGAAGACCGGACTCGAACTCGTGTCCTGTGATTAAACATACACACAGTCCACCACTGGACTGTGTGTCTAACTTGGTTATTATTCCGGTTATTAATATACTTAACATATACAGCAGTGTCTCCGGTTCGATTAACAAAAAAAGACATTTTTATTAAGGCAGCGTGTGTGGGACAAGATTCGAACTCGAGACGTTAGTGTGTTTAATGTGCACACAGTCCACCGCTGGACTGTGTGTCTAACCCGAGTAATAACTTGATTTTAATTATACTTATATGTTACAGGACTTCGTCTTCTTCGTCGATTTTAACCAGAATCGGAAGTCCGACTGGTTCAATGTTTTAATCGGTTCCTTTAGCGTTTTTTAGTTAATTACAAGTGAGATATGTAAAAAGAACGGAAGATTTAAGCGTGAGGTATACCGACTGGATTCCTCTGTTTCTCCGGCAGAACTCCGGCGACAACAACAGACTCCGGCGTCGTGTGTCTTGCAGCAGCGAGTCTTCAGAAAGCTTGAAAAGGATGTGGGTGACTTCGGTATAAGCTCAGAGGGTTCAGTAAGGCTTAGAAGTGGAGGGTTCGGTTTTCCGGCGAGATACAAAGTTTTCCGGCGAATGGATTTACGTCGGGTAAAGGTGGGGTTTTGAGCGAAAAAGCTTGCAGAGGTTCGAGGGGGTATTTATAGTGCAGGTCGTCGATAAATTTGGTCCGATTTCCGACTTGATTCGTCGGTTAGAATTTCTCCGGCGGTTATAGTTTGTGTCGCGAGTTCAGGCGTCGGTTATAACCGATGTGTGTTTAAACGTTTACGTTATAACTGAAAAAGTCGTAAATTATTGACGAGATCGCCGGGATTTCCGACGACTGAAATTTGGGCGCCGGTTTTGAATTCGAAAAAGATGTTATGAATTAATTGATCTTAATAATTAACAAAAGATACAAGTGGCGCAGTGGTTGAGTGTGTGTGCGGTAAGACTTTGCTGGACCGGTTACTGACCCGGGTTCGAAACCCGGCAGTGCCAAAACATTTTTATTTTCTTATTTTTAACAGTTTTTCAAAAACAAATTATATATTCCAATATAATAATTGATTATGTATCGTTTAAAATTATTTTGGGCATTAAATTCGCAACGAAATTTTTAACTGATTGTTCGGTTAATAAACGGAGCGGGTTTGGTAAAATCCGTTTTTTACGGATGTTACAAAAGTCGGTAACATGTGCGATTCGAACTCAGGACGTGCGTGTTATGTTGCACACAGTCCACCGCTGGACTGTGTGTCTAACTCGGTTAAATATCCGGTTTTAATTAAACTAGTACACATTTCTCAACTTCGTCTTCTTCGCTTAACAATACAGAACAGTGAAATCCGACTGTTCTGTTTAATTGATCTTAACTTATACTTGATTGAAATGAAAAGAGAAATTAAATGACATGGTATACCAGAACGACGAGTTTGCTTCAGGTTTTCCGGCAAGGTCTCGTCGGCTCCGATCCGCGGATTCCGGCTGAGGGAAACTGTTTGACAGTTTTGATTACTGTGTTGAGCAATTAGGTTACTAATCGAGAGATAGCAAGAAAAGTTTAGATGATTGTACCGTCTGAAGACAATCGCGGTTTTTCGTTCAGTGATTCCGGCGAAATTGAAATTTCCGGCGACGTGCTCTGGAAGGATTAAAGCTTCGAAAAAGAGTGCGATTCTGAGCGAAAAGGTTACCAGAGGTTTGGGTGGGTATTTATAAGGAAGAACATGGTGTATTTGGTTCGAATTTGGGTCTTGATTCGTGGTCAAAGTTTTCCGGCGGTTATGACTGAAATTGAGGGTTAGACATCGGTTATAACCGATGTCGAAATTAGTTCACGCGTTTCAGTCAAAGGAAACGGTCATAATTCGCGATAATCTCAGCTTTTCCGGCGACTGCGAATTTGGCGCGCTGATTACCGGTTTGATTAAATGTGCTCTAGATGCGGCTTGAGGGAAGACATAGTTTATTACGTGCTTTAGGATTGTTGGATCAAACGTAAAGTAAATCAAATTGATATCGAACACGTATTATATGTAACATCCGTCAAAAACGGATTTACCAAACCCGCTCCGTTTATCAACCGAACAGTCAGTCAAATTTTTCGTTGCGAATTAAATGCCCAAAATAATTTTAAACGATCCGTAATCAATTATTATGCGGGGATATATATTTAGTTTTTGAAAAACTGATAAAAATAACAACATAAAAATGTTTTACCCATGCCGGGTTTCGAACTCGGGTCTGTACCGGTTCAAACAAAGTCTTATCACTCAGCCGACCAACCACTCCGCCACTTTGATTTTATGGTAATATCAGGAAACAATTAATTCAAATATTCAAGTTAGCAAATTGAATTCAATCAATTTTCCGCCCAATCAGCAGTCGTCGGAAATCCCGACGACTTCGCCGTTTAATTACGTTTTCGCCCAATATAACCGTAGAATTAACTCTCACAACGGTTATAACCGACGTCTGAACCCGCGACATCAGCCATAACCGCCGGAGAACGGCTGACTACGAATATAGACCGAATTCAGACCCCATTCATCTCAATACTACCCTATAAATACACACTCAACTCGCCAGAAACCTTTCACACTCAAATCGCACCTTTTCTCGGCGAAAACTCACTCGCCGGAAATTTTTATTACTTCGCCGGAAAACCGTATCAGTAATCTCTGAGCTTGCTGAACCCCCTAAACTTTCACCAAAGTCACCCACAATCTTTGTAACCTTTCGGAAGACTCTCTGCTGCAAGAGACTCGTCGCCGGAAGAACTTGCTGCCACCGGAGTTCTGCCGGAAAACAGAGGAGAAACAGCCGGTACTTTTCACGCCCAAATTCCTTTCTTTTTACTTTTATCTCGACTGTAATTTATCATTATACGCTAAAGGAACATGAATCAACATTCGAATCCGTCAGTCGTCACTTCCGGTGAAAACCAGTGAAGAAGACGACGATTCAGTAATGGTTAAGTATAATTAAAATCAAGATAATTACCGGGTTAGACACACAGTCCAGCGGTGGACTGTGTGCACTTTTAAAGCTAAGGTCACGAGTTCGAGTATTGTCCCTCACACGCCGCCTTGATAAAAATCCTTTTTTTCGCAAAACTGAACCGGAGTGTTTTGGGTATATGTTAAGTATATTGATAACCGAGTTTATAACCAAGTGCGACACACAGTCCAGCGGTGGAGTGTGTGTCCGCTAACCCACAGGTCCCGGGTTCGAGACCTGTGGAGCGCACCGGTTTTGTGATTTAATTCATCTTTAAAATAAAGTGATTTCTGTTTAAATCTAATTAATGTATATAGGTAATTAAAATCGGATATATGACGGGTTAGACACGTAGCTCAGTTGGTAGAGCTGCGTGCGCGCGTACGGGAGGTCTCGGGTTCGAGCCTCACCCGGCGCACAACAATATGCCTATGAACCGGTCAACGATAGTCAAAGTCAACGGGTCAAAGTCAACTGTAGCAAAAAAATAAAATATTTTTTTATTATTTTTATTTAATTATTTTAATTAAAAATCAATTAAAAATACTTGAAAATAACATTTTTAAGGTTAGAAAATAGCCACAAACTCACAAAAATACACCCAACAATCCTACTAAAATAGATTAATAAAATCTGTTTACTTACCAAACCATAATGCGATTTATCTAGGTTAATTTCACTCGTGGTTAACACCATTTCGCGTACAATCAACCTCATCAACCGAACGCACCCAATGTGAGTGAATTCTTACAAACTCCCCTTTTTATTCATGTTTTGGGGTGTATCATGTGTCGCTTAAACTAATTCTCTTATGCAAATTCGTGCTATACCATTATATGAACTAAATTAGAATGTAACTATTGTTTGGTTGTGATGTATTACATATTGTCAAAGTTGTATGCAAATTATTTAGGCCCATCAGTTCCTCGTGGGAGACGAGAACAACGCGTGCCTCAAAACTCATTCATTAGGCCCATCAGTTCGTAAGAACAACGCGTGCCTCAAAACTCATTTATTAGGCCCATCAGTTCCTCGTGTGAGACGAGAACAACGCGTGCCTCAAAACTCATTTATTAGGCCCATCAGTTCCTCGTGTGAGACGAGAACAACGCGTGCCTCAAAACTCATACATTAGGCCCATCAGTTCGTAAGAACAACGCGTGCCTCAAAACTCATTCATTAGGCCCATCAGTTACTCGTGGGAGACGAGTCGAACAACGCGTGCCTCAAAACAATCATTTGGTGTTTGTATGTTCAATATTCAATATTATGTGTTGTGTGAATAAATTTACATCTACATTTACTCATATGAGGTATGCACATTATTTATAATCAATTGGATAAACTCGTTCAAATGTTTTCCATAGGATTCACTCGCCAACTTTATGTTGATCCAAAAACCTTTTTACACATGATACAGGTGAACAGGTTGAAGCAAGGAAAACATAGGATATGCCTTAGAAGAAAACCAAGAAGCTTAGACAGATAGTTAGAATATGGTGTATCATTTATTTCCATTAAATTGTATTAATGAATATGAAACATATAATAAATGTCATGAGCTTTGATGATAACCCAATTATGCCCCGATCACCTTTTCCGCTGCGGGTCGGGGTGTGACAGATTGGTATCAGAGCCATGACTATAGGGATATAGGATAGGTTATTAGACCCTTAAAACCTATACTATAGTCTGCCTAAATTTTTAATTGATTAAGTGGTTACATACAAACTTGTGATATTTATTTGTTTCATATTTGTTTACATTTCAGTCAAACATACATGCTCATATACATATTCATTATACATATATCGATGTTCATGTATTCAATTTATTTTCATACTCTCATTATCCAAAGATTTTATGCAATTTTCAAATCTCATCAAAGTAAGTTCTGCGACGGGCATGTAGTAACTGGAAGGGTACAAGTACCGGTAGTCGGAACGTCCTGTCTAGGCTGGCATTCGTATAAATCCAATATAACGGACCAGTTTGCCTACCTGGGGACCAACGATGAGAGTACGAAAGACCTATTAGGCCAAAGCATGCCACACCAAACGTCGTTCGAACTAACCTTACTTTGAGGTGTCACCGTGTCTACACCTGGACACATTCCGAACATCACACGTTGTATACATATTTCTCGATTTTCTCCGGGTTTTTGTGTACGCAACCAGGCAGAAACCGTGCGAACCATATGAAAAACCGGTATTCATGGGGGCCCACATGATTACATAGGTAAAGTATGGCGGCATGAAGGGCCTAACAGCAAGCAAAACCCAAGACATCCTGTGGATGTAGTAGATTTATTTTTCTATATTTATTTTATGAACGTTCATTCCCAAACTCGACCCACGATCCCAAAGGCATCCAACTCATACTCTTGACATGTATTCCTTATAGATGTCTTCTAACCTCGCCCGTAGGAAGATGAGAGCAGAAAAAGCCCGTGAACGCATGGCTACCCAAATCGTTCAGCAAATGGCGACCGTAATACCCAACATCGTAGTTCAAGTTCAACAAGCCCTTACCGCTAATTCCGTTAACCCAACTCAACTTACCCAAACAAGAAACCTTACATTGGACCTCACCCTCAATGCAACACCTGTTTTTATCACCATCCCCTTACCCTACTTTGTCGTCTATGTGCAACTTGTGGACGCTATGGTCATTTGAGCAATGTTTGTCGCACCTTTCAAGACCAAACCTCTTCCCCTACTCAAAACATGGCCCAAACTTATCATCAACCCCAATACCCCATGTTCCCATATGCTCGAGCTTGCTTCAATTGTGGCGACCCTACCCACCTTAGAAACACATGCCCTGAATTGGTTAACGTTATCAACACTCAAGCCCAATCAAACCCAGTTAACCAAGTAAACCAAGAAAACCCAACCACTATGCCACCAGCAAGAGGAAGAGTCTTCAATATCAACGCCAATCCTGTCGAAGATAATGACGGCCCAAACAAAGATACTCAGCTAGTCCTCTTCGCCGAAGATCCAGATTCAACTCCTATCGTTTAGTTTTATGTTTTTCCATGTGTAGACTGTTAGAGAAATTATTGGATATTATATATATTGTTTTCAGTACATGCAATTTCATAGGCCGCCGCTCCCCATTACCTATGAGCGTGAGCTGTTCCCCATTACCTATGAGCGTGAACCTGGCGTGCCCACATTTATTTTCATTTTCAGTACATACATACGATCGGCTCCGTTTGATTGAGCCTTGATCGCACATACATTTTTCATTATCAGTATCTTGTGGTTGTTGTGTTTGATATAAAGTCGCATAGAACTAATCATAACACGCGGATAAAGTCAATGAGAATTTGACAAGAATATGGTGGATACGCCGCTGGTACTTCCTATATATAAGTATTCTTGTCAAAGGATCAGAGGCATTATCTGGCGATTATGAGAGGTTCCATGCATAGGCTGTTGTGTGATTGTTGTTTAGATTAAGTTTATCATTTTCAGTATATGCAATTTCATAGGCCGCCGCTCCCCATTACCTATGAGCGTGAGCTGTTCCCCATTACCTATGAGCGTGAACCAGGCGTTGCCAACATAAGATCGGCTCCGTTCGATTGAGCCTTGATCTCACAGACATTTTCATTTTCAGTACATACAATACGATCGGCTCCGTTTGATTGAGCCTTGATCGCACAGACAATTTCATTATCAGTATGTTGTTGTGTTTGTAGTAAAGTCGCATCGAACTAACCATAACTTGCGGATAAAGTCAATGAAAATTTGACAAGGATATGGTGGATACGCCGCTGGTACTTCCTATATATAAGTATTCTTGTCAAGTGATCGGAGGCATTATCAGGCGGTTATAAGAGGTTCCATGCATAGGCTGTTTGTGTGGTTAAGTTATTCATTTTCAGTACATGCAATACGCTCGGCTCCGTTTGATTGAGCCTTGAGCACACAATTTCAATTTCAGTACCTTCAATACGTTCGGCTCCGTTTGATTGAGCCTTGAGCGCACATCCATTTCATTTTCAGTACATGCAATACGATCGGCTCCGTTCGATTGAGCCTTGATCGCACAGATACATTTCATTTCAGTATTTTATGTTTGTTGTATTGGTTGTAGAGTTGTAGGACTAATCATAATTCACTGATAAAACCAATGAAAATTTGACAAGAATATGGTGGATACGCCGCTGGTACTTCCTATATATAAGTATTCTTGTCAAAAGATCAGAGGCCTTATCGGACGGTTATGGGAAGTTCTATGTAGGATTTATTAGTTTCTTGGTAACTAATCATAACTTGTGGATAAAACTAATGAAAATTTGGCAAGAATATGGTGGATACGCCGCTGGTACTTCCTATATATAAGTATTCTTGCCAAAGGATCAGAGGCATTTCAGGCTTACTTGCAAGATCAGAGGCATATGCGGGTTATGAGAAGTTCCATGTAGGATTTAGTATTGCCTTGGTTGGAATTTGTGTTACATTTATATCATCATGTTATTTAAAGAGATTGGATTGTGATCCATTTCTACATAAACTAACCTCTCCATCATAACAAACGAGAGAGGAACCATCACCATTCAAACATATATGCTATCAGAATATGGATACAATTGCTAGTTGTTGTGTTTATTTGTGTAGATTGTAGAATTTCTGCCTTAGGATATAACCCTAAGCATATTCAAACTTTTATGCGTGATATCATTTTAGCGAATCATTCCTGCTTAACAATACTTATACAGTAGGCAACAAAAAGCGATTCCTGTATTAGGATACTTAACCTTTACAAGGAACGTTACCGCCTCAAACAAAAACCCAAACCCTTATTTCTTCTAAGTATGTAACTGTCAAAACTAAACACCATCATTCTTTTAGTCAACTATATCCCTATTTAAATTTCGGGACGAAATTTCTAAAAAGCAGGGGATACTGTAACATCCGTCAAAAATGGATTTACCAAACCCGCTCCGTTTATCAACCGAACAGTCAGTCAAATTTTTCGTTGCGAATTAAATGCCCAAAATAATTTTAAACGATCCGTAATCAATTATTATGCGGGGATATATATTTAGTTTTTGAAAAACTGATAAAAATAACAAAATAAAAATGTTTTACCCATGCCGGGTTTCGAACTCGGGTCTGTACCGGTTCAAACAAAGTCTTATCACTCAGCCGACCAACCACTCCGCCACTTTGATTTTATGGTAATATCAGGAAACAATTAATTCAAATATTCAAGTTAGCAAATTGAATTCAATCAATTTTCCGCTCAATCAGCAGTCGTCGGAAATCCCGACGACTTCGCCGTTTAATTACGTTTTCGCCCAATATAACCGTAGAATTAACTCTCACAACGGTTATAACCGACGTCTGAACCCGCGACATCAGCCATAACCGCCGGAGAACGGCTGACTACGAATATAGACCGAATTCAGACCCCATTCATCTCAATACTACCCTATAAATACACACTCAACTCGCCAGAAACCTTTCACACTCAAATCGCACCTTTTCTCGGCGAAAACTCACTCGCCGAAATTTTTATTACTTCGCCGGAAAACCGTATCAGTAATCTCTGAGCTTGCTGAACCCCCTAAACTTTCACCAAAGTCACCCACAATCTTTGTAACCTTTCGGAAGACTCTCTGCTGCAAGAGACTCGTCGCCGGAAGAACTTGCTGCCACCGGAGTTCTGCCGGAAAACAGAGGAGAAACAGCCGGTACTTTTCACGCCCAAATTCCTTTCTTTTTACTTTTATCTCGACTGTAATTTATCATTATACGCTAAAGGAACATGAATCAACATTCGAATCCGTCAGTCGTCACTTCCGGTGAAAACCAGTGAAGAAGACGACGATTCAGTAATGGTTAAGTATAATTAAAATCAAGATAATTACCGGGTTAGACACACAGTCCAGCGGTGGACTGTGTGCACTTTTAAAGCTAAGGTCACGAGTTCGAGTATTGTCCCTCACACGCCGCCTTGATAAAAATCCTTTTTTTCGCAAAACTGAACCGGAGTGTTTTGGGTATATGTTAAGTATATTGATAACCGAGTTTATAACCAAGTGCGACACACAGTCCAGCGGTGGAGTGTGTGTCCGCTAACCCACAGGTCCCGGGTTCGAGACCTGTGGAGCGCACCGGTTTTGTGATTTAATTCATCTTTAAAATAAAGTGATTTCTGTTTAAATCTAATTAATGTATATAGGTAATTAAAATCGGATATATGACGGGTTAGACACGTAGCTCAGTTGGTAGAGCTGCGTGCGCGCGTACGGGAGGTCTCGGGTTCGAGCCTCACCCGGCGCACAACAATATGCCTATGAACCGGTCAACGATAGTCAAAGTCAACGGGTCAAAGTCAACTGTAGCAAAAAAATAAAATATTTTTTTATTATTTTTATTTAATTATTTTAATTAAAAATCAATTAAAAATACTTGAAAATAACATTTTTAAGGTTAGAAAATAGCCACAAACTCACAAAAATACACCCAACAATCCTACTAAAATAGATTAATAAAATCTGTTTACTTACCAAACCATAATGCGATTTATCTAGGTTAATTTCTCTCGTGGTTAACACCATTTCGCGTACAATCAACCTCATCAACCGAACGCACCCAATGTGAGTGAATTCTTACAAACTCCCCTTTTTATTCATGTTTTGGGGTGTATCATGTGTCGCTTAAACTAATTCTCTTATGCAAATTCGTGCTATACCATTATATGAACTAAATTAGAATGTAACTATTGTTTGGTTGTGATGTATTACATATTGTCAAAGTTGTATGCAAATTATTTAGGCCCATCAGTTCCTCGTGGGAGACGAGAACAACGCGTGCCTCAAAACTCATTCATTAGGCCCATCAGTTCGTAAGAACAACGCGTGCCTCAAAACTCATTTATTAGGCCCATCAGTTCCTCGTGTGAGACGAGAACAACGCGTGCCTCAAAACTCATACATTAGGCCCATCAGTTCGTAAGAACAACGCGTGCCTCAAAACTCATTCATTAGGCCCATCAGTTCCTCGTGGGAGACGAGTCGAACAACGCGTGCCTCAAAACAATCATTTGGTGTTTGTATGTTCAATATTCAATATTATGTGTTGTGTGAATAAATTTACATCTACATTTACTCATATGAGGTATGCACATTATTTATAATCAATTGGATAAACTCGTTCAAATGTTTTTCCATAGGATTCACTCGCCAACTTTATGTTGATCCAAAAACCTTTTTACACATGATACAGGTGAACAGGTTGAAGCAAGGAAAACATAGGATATGCCTTAGAAGAAAACCAAGAAGCTTAGACAGATAGTTAGAATATGGTGTATCATTTATTTCCATTAAATTGTATTAATGAATATGAAACATATAATAAATGTCATGAGCTTTGATGATAACCCAATTATGCCCCGATCACCTTTTCCGCTGCGGGTCGGGGTGTGACATTATATGTGACCCAACTCATACATAGAAAATGTAACGGTATGAAGGAAAATCTGACACATGTAATGGAAAGAAATTAATTAGAGCTTTCAAAAAGGGGAAAAAAGAAACCATAATTTGACTCCACTTGGTTTGAAACAAACTTTACGCAACCTACATAAAATAACAAGAAAACATATTATATTTGACCTGAATCATTTCCCAAAAAAGTTTACGTCAAAACGTAGAACAACTTGAATTTATACCGAAACGTACATAAAAACATGCACGTAAAATGGTTTCTTTAAACGAAAACGTGTTATATTTGACATGAGCCGTTTATAAAAAAAGTTTACATCGAAATGTAGAACAAATCATATTTATACCTACACGTACATAAAATATGCATGTAAAAAATAGTTTTTAAGTAAAGGAAGTATAGGGGTAAACAGAAACAAAATATTAGTAAAAAAATTAATAGGTTAAAAACGTTCATAAAACTCTGCTAAGTAGCACCAATGCCACACCGGCATCGACTCTCAACATCGAAAAAACTCGTAAAACTAAAATAGATAAAATAAAAAAACTACAACGAACGAAAAAACAGACCTAAAATCATTGAACCACGCACACCCGTTACAGTGTGTTAATGCGAAGAAATTAAACAGAAACGTAAAATGTAGAAAATAATAACTTAGTCGATCTAGAACTCGCCCATTGTGGCGAACTTGTCAAAAGGGGAAATATGGACATGTTGCGACGGGCCTGTTAAATGTGAAGAGATAGAGCAAAAAACGTTGAACCTTACAAGCACGCTACAACGTGTTAACTCGCAAAATTTAGAACAAAAAACTTGCGAAAGATAAAAAGTATGTGGGACCCAAAGTTGTAAATAATAAAGTGTTGGGTTATATTATAAAAGTTGAAAACTTTGGGTTAAAAGTAAAAAAATAAAAAGAGGTTAAAATACAAATTATGAAAATGTTTGGGTTAAAAGTGAAAAATCAAAGTTTTTTTTTTTTAAAACTCCCCAAGCTTGGGGTACAACACAAAAGTCATCAGTAATGATGGTTAGACTTCCCATGTAGTTACTAGAATAAGTTAAGATAGTTATAAGTTGGAAGTTGTAACATCTCTATAACACATGCTTACATTTTAAAGATCAAATGAGAAATGTAAACATCAATTCCATATTTTTCAAATATTTCTTCACATTTTAGAATATTTAAGCAAGTTTCATTTTGCAGCCTATTAGTTGACAAAAAGATGAGTGAAGTACACGGATAATCCCTGTGGTTAATCAAAAGTTTGAATTATTCTTTAGCTTTCCAAGAGTACACGGATGATCCCGGTGGATAGCCCCTGGTTTGCCGTTTGGTATCTGACTGCGTCTCTAAGAATGCTACATTCGCATAACATGGATTTGGATTTCGAACCTTGTGTCCTTCATACTTCTGAGGATTCTTTAACTTGCCTTTGTCACTTGTCAAATGATTGGAACACCCCGAATCTACTATCCAAATGTCTGATTCATTAGAGCGTGCCTCAACAGTTTCCGTAGGTGCTTGAACCTGCTCGACATGTGCGTAATAAGCCTCGATATCGCAACCTTCATCTTCTTTGGGTATTAACAACGTTTCCTTCCTCAGTTTTCTTCTCAGGACAATTCTTGGACATGTGACCACAACACAACAATTATAGCATTCATAAGGAAACTTCTTACCTTACTTGTTTTTCTTTTCTTCCGTATCATTCCCATCCTGGTCATGCTTTTCGTGTGTTTCGTTTTTCATTGATCGGTCTTGATTGTTTCTTTGGCAACCTCCTCCACCAGATCGAAATTTCCCACAACCTTCATTGGCATACAAAGCTGAATCTTCTTTCTTCACTAACGCAGAATAAAGTTCTCTGTGATTTGCTTAGATAAAGATTCTTGGGTAGCAAACATGTTCTCTCAAATTCAACAATTGAAGGCTGCGTAAGCCAACCTGGATTGCCGCCACAAAACTATGGTATTCTGGCTTCAACCCATGAATAATAATTCTTTTCATATGGTGTCACCAATACGAGCTTGTTGATCTAATTCGCTAAGTTCCCTACATCATGTTTTATCGTTAAGAAATTTGAGAATAGGCACATCTTTTTGATTTACAGAAAGAAAGCTCGCTCACTAGAAGTTGTAGTTTGGCATCGTTTTTCTTCAAAGACTGAAGTGTACAATCTTGAGCATGTTCAATCAAGTCTTCTTCAATCGTTGTTTTTATGATAAACAACACACATCCAATCTTCACTTTCCACTTGTGTATCGCCCCGTTGGTATCAATTTTAGGCTCACAAGTGTCACCAACAACATCCCACAGATCTTAACAAAAAAGATACGAGTGCAAGCACGTCGACCACTTGTTATAGTTCGTGTTGTTTACTTTGTTGACATCTCTAATAACCTGGAAATCTGACATCTCCAATCAATGGGTTTGGCTCTAATACTACTTGCTAAACACAGAATCGTTTCACAAGTGGAAATCAAAACTCAAAAACCAAACATACAGATTAACTAATAAATTTGAGCACACAAGATTAGAATTGACAAACAAATAAGAAAACTTTCGGTTGTGACGAATGCACGAACTTTATTCCAAAAGCAACCAATTTTCTTTCTTTGCAGCTGACTTACAAAAAATTAACACCAATTTCAGTTACCTGAACCTAGGCTGATTTGCAGCCTAAAACTTGACAAAAAGAAAGATGAAACGAAAGCATTCACTTCACGGTTTTCATTTCGAAAAACACAAAGGGATTCTTTACTTTCTTCTATAGATTATCGACGTTTACAATTGAAAAAAGAAATCTAAACACCATAAATAATAAACCTATCCTAGTTTTATCATGACTCAAAACATATTTAATAAACTTGAAAATAATCAACTAGGATAACCATAAATTCCAATAATAACAAACCAACTATTAACACTAAATTCTCCTCCAAGCCACCCCATGAGAGAATTACCGTACCACCCTTACGTTCATCCAAATATCGCTTCATTTAATGCAATTCTCATTGTATTTAAAAATCATAAAAGCTCGGAGCTCGGAGCTCGCTCGAAGCTCGCTCGGATTTAGCTTGAAAAAAGCTCGCTCGATATAGCTCGGTTTGAAAGTGAGCCGAGCCAGCTCGGCTCGGTTAGAAAGTGAGTCTAGCTCCGCTCGGCTCGAACGAGCCGGATTAGCTCGGTTTGGCTCGTTTGTTAGCTGGGCTCGGTTTAGCTCGGATTATTTTACTTATAATATATTTTATTTTTCTATACATTATAATATATTACAAAAAACTAATTATTATTTACATGTATTTAGGTTTGTAATTTGATATCTATGACTTATTGGAATGTTTATTACCATGCTAATGAACTAATAATGTATTTTGTCGAAGTTTAAAACTTATTTTGTGTTGTTTAACTTGATTTTGGCTTGTGACGTATTAGGTTGAACTTATTTTGGATATGTTATTTTAAAGTATTGAATAATATTTTAGAATACTTAATTTTTAGAGATATATATTAATTTTTATTTTTAAAATCGAGCCAAACCGAGCCGAGCTAGCTCGGTTTAAAACCAAGCCGAGCCCGAGCTTTGGTTTTCAGCTCGGTTTCGAATCCGAGCCGAGCCGAGCCAGCTCGGTTTATAATTGAGCCGAGCCCGAGCTTGGCCTAGCTCGGCTCGGCTTGGCTCGGCTCATGAACAGCCCTAAACGTACATAACAAATCAACGATCGTCACTATTTGAACTAAGTATATATCTTTCAGTATTGTAGAAACTTAAAATAGTATGAATATATGCGTGTAATTTATGCAAACACTGAGATAGTAATATAATCAGGGTCAGCTGAATGAGTTCAATTGAACATTAAGTCTTCTTAGCCACACAGAATGAAGAATCATGTGGAGGACATCAAAGTGTTTGGCTGGAAGGTTAACCATAAAGTGTTGTTGCACCTCGAGTACTTTTTTTTGCATTTCCAAATACTTTGACAAAGGTATCTCTTGCAAGATCCTTTTGATTTCTGGAATCTTTTCTACAGGCACTTGTATGGAAAACTGACTCCAATCCAACACATCGCTATATGGTAGAGCATAATGATCCTTGATCAGTACAGGAACACATCCCGTGTAGATTGCTTCGGTCGCCCTAGTGCTTGCCACTTCATAACCACTAGGGCATAGACAATATTTACTTTGGCTTAATAACTTGGTGTAATTTTTACCCTTGGGAAGGTAATCAGAGACTTGAATATCATCGTCTTCTTTGTTACCCCAATATTGAAATAATATTTCACGAACAAACCCATGTTTTCGACCTGAGAAAAATGCCAGAATTGATCGTTCGTAAGGTGGTTGACCACTACTTGCTGTTGGGATATTATCTACTGGTCCGTTAATCTCAGTCATGGACACATCCCGGATTGGAATGAAACCTTCGGAGGTATTGGCATTGCAAAGCACTCTTATGAAGTTTTTAAACAGTTTAGGATTTCCTAAAGAAACCAATGGCGCCTGCCGAGTATATACACAGATATATATATCAATTAGCAAGTTCATATAACAACAGAAAAAATACATAAGAATGGCAGGCAAACGAGCCAATAATAATAAACAAAGAAGGAAACTATAACAATATCACTATAACTAATATATTGTCTTTGATAGGTTGTAGGTACGTACC
Organism: Scalesia atractyloides; assembly: GCA_947069175.1. Classification (NCBI taxonomy): domain Eukaryota; kingdom Viridiplantae; phylum Streptophyta; class Magnoliopsida; order Asterales; family Asteraceae; genus Scalesia; species Scalesia atractyloides. The sequence continues at coordinate 3,878,781 of CAMTDV010000017.1, forward strand.
CAATCATGACATGATACAAAGAAGTGATCGGCTCCATTGCTACGATTCCAATAAGGATATCTTTCCACAATGACACCAATGTAGTCTTCGACTATTGCTTGCATCCTTTCTCGAAAACCGAAGGCTTCACTTGGCTTGTAAAGGTAGGAAACTATGTATGTTATGCTTATGGGGATAAAGAAGGCATGCGCTTCATCCGGATGTCTAGCCACCATAGGATTTCCATTTCTCTCCATCTCTTCCATGAAGTCGCCCTCGATACTGTATACATATTTCATTGGACCATTATGCATCAAGGGGGTTTCTCCTTCCTTATAAGTCCATATTTTGAAGGTCTTTATCATCTCAGTATGACTTCTGAATGATCAGTAGATATCTATTTATTAGAAAGTAATTAATAAAAGGACTAAAAGCAGAAATGTTTCATTTTTAGATCAAGGATTAGTATTGCTGTACGCATTCTAAAAAGAATCATATTGATGTGTGATTTTTTTTAAACTTATTGTTCTTTTAGTTCTTAAAGAATATTCTTGTTTTTCTTTTATAAAGTTCATATCAAAGCATATGTAAAAGTAAACAAATCATAACAATATGTTCAAAATTATAAAAACCTATATATTAATTACTTATAAAGAAAAAAAAAACCTAGATGATATTTTCAATAAAATATACAAAGATCACATTAGAGTGCAACTGGTAATTAAGGGTGTACATAGATTGACCATTTTAGAATTAACAATTACACGAAAAAAAGTTCATTTCTAGAGTGTATTAGATACGGCGATAATACGGGTTTTGGTAATTTATCTTAATCCGTTCATATCCGATTGAAAAAAACGTCTTTAATATCTATCGGGTACCCATTACGTACTTCCCTTCGAGTAGTATTTATAGTCTATTTATGTGACTAAAAGTTATCCGTTTGCATGTTCGTTACCCCAAATCCAATCTTTAACACACCTTAAAAACCAACTTGAAATATGAAATAGTTAGGGGTGTAAGGGAGTCGAGCCAAGGCTGAACCTGAGGTTGTTTCCCTTATGAAAGCTCGAGTTTGGCTCGTTGTTAGTTTTTCAAGCTCGAGATTGGTCAGGGCTCGGCTTGTTTATTATTTACTAGCTTAAATTATTTATATTAGATATCATTATTATTTTATATATAATTTTGTTATTTTTCATAGTTTTAAAAATAGTAGTTATTATTATTTACACACACATATATATATATATAACCTAACATATTAATTTATAATTTTATAAACAATAGGCACGAGCCGAACTCCAACTCGATAAACGAAGCTTGGGTTTGGGCTCGGGTTCGAACTCAGCTCGACTTGTTTAAAGGTTTTTTTAGCTGAGCTAAACAAGCTCGAGCTACAAAAAAAGAAACAAGCAATATTACGAAAATTAATATTCAAATAATTACTAAAAAATAATCATCAAACACTTGACTGAAAAAAGGCTAATGGATTCTTGTAAATGGTTCCTTCATGGATGAAACTCCCATTTCTGTTACTTGATGTATAGCTCTTCTCAACACTCGCTTTGTGAATTTCGCCTCGAGCTTTAGCTAACTGAGCTTCAATCCTTGCAAGTGTGGAATCTCTTTTCTAACAATCAAACACATGTAAAAGTTACAACATGTTAGTATAAAAAAAATAAAAAAAATGATAAACGAAGGAAAAAGATGAAGAATCATATACTTTAATGTTGGGTACGGCTTCATCTTGCAGAAGCCTGGAGGTTGATGGTAAAAGAGTTACAAGAAAAACAAATGAAAATAGAACAAATATGATGTTTAATCGGGCAGCAGTGGCCATGTTTGTACTTCCCTTATCAACTTCTATCTATATATATAGATATGGTGAATTGTAGGTATCTTTTTTCTTCCTTAAATATTCACACGTGCTCACTACTCCACCTTATCTTCTATCTCTCATTCCCCCTATATATCCCCACAACAGAATCTCTTATCTCCTCATCTTGCTTTTTCACCCTCTCAAATGATTAAGGGAGGCGATTGCATCAAGTACTCTAGGTCCCCCCTGCATCTCATGGATCCATGTGCTTCATATGTGTGTATTGTAAAACTACAATGAGTCAACGACACATGATATACATATATATATATATTACATATATATATATATATATATATATATATATGAGGAGGTTCATTTGAGAAAAAAAAAATTTGAGGAAAAAAAGAACAAAGGGTAAAATTGTAAAATAATTTGTAGTTCTTCTTGCACCTCATTTATTACTATAATTAACTAATTATTACTCATAAATGCTATTATTATTTACACTAATTGTTTTTTGTCTACACACATAAAAATTATCTTACGCATTTCGAAGTTTTCCTACACATATTTAAGTTTATCATACACAACCCGTAGTTTATCCTACACAACTCGTAATTTATCCTACACACCTATTAACTTTTCTTACTCTCTAAATTTTATTTTTGAAAAAAAATAAATTTTGAAAATAAGTTACAAATTAACTTAGTTAACTATTAAAGAGAAAGACTAGAAATTAATGATTTGTGTAAGTTTACAATTATACCCTTACATTAAAATTAAATGCAAATATTAAATAAAGTAAAATAAATCATTCTTATTGGTTGAAACTTCTTCTTTCTGATTCTTATAAAAAAATTCTTCTTATTTGAACCCTCCGATATATATATATAATTATATATATATATATTTATATATAATTTGAGAACGCTAAATATTGCGAGAACCGTAAGAACGAATGAAAAAACCAATTAAAACCAATTTTTTTTAATACGAACCTCAATGTAATTAAAATTCAACATCAAAATAAGAATTTACAACATCAAATAATTCATTTCTACCCTCAAAATCACTCTTATTAGATTTTTTACACATGTGTAAATATAACAAATTTACACATGTGTAAATGACAAACTTACACATTTGTAGAAAATTTTATTTACGAATTCACGTAAATTTAAACGTGTAAATTAAATTTCTAACATTGTATTCGAATAATAATGATAAGTGTAAAAATAAATTTTGAATTTGAATTGTTTTTGACCATTTTTTCATGGCTTTTTCATTTGTTCTCACGGTTCTCGCGATATTTAATGTTCTCATTTAAACCGTCCCCTATATATATATATATATATATATATATATATATATATATATATATGTATGTATTTATATATATCTTAATGGATTAAGCTGACTATAAGAGTATAATAAGTCTATAGACAAAAGATCAACTGCAAATACCTTTAACGTACAAAACGTATAAACTACTGGTTTTTCTGAAAAAACGCGGTGACATTTTCGTAATTGTTTACTAGTAGAGTAATTATCAAAATTGCCGTACAAGTGATCTTGTAAGGTAATTTTGATCTTGTAGTGTAATTTTATAAATATTATATTGCAGTGTAATTTTGTAAAATGACTTTGTAGGTTAATTTTGATTTTGTAGGGTAATTTGTAGAGTACCATAATTACTTTACAAATAATCTTATAGGTTAATTTTATCTTATAAAATAATTTGGATCTTGTAGGATAATTTTGTAGAGTATCATAATTACTCTACAAATGATCTTATAGGGTAATTTTGAATTGTACTATGTTGTTTGATAAATTTGTAGAGTAATTTTGATACACTTGTAGAGTAATTTTGATAATTACCCTACAAGATCATTTTACAAAATTACCCACAAGATCATTTGTAGAGTAATTTAGATAATTACTCCACGAGTAAATAATTATGAAGATGCCACCATATTTTTTTACTTTTTCATGACTTTCGTACATTTTGTAAGATAAAACTATTTGTACGGAATCTTTTCCCCAATTCTATAACCAGCTAGTCATAATAATAGTCTCTTCTTTATTTATCGGTTAAGTTTATTGATCTTGGTTGTAGAGAGTATTGGTCATATATTGGGATTAAGAAAATATATACAATTTATAAAAATATATTAAAAATACACCAAACACAATGTGGTGAAGGTTTCCACGCATAGCAAATCATTGTAGATCGATTAGAGTTATACAAATAGATCGATTAGAGTTATACAAAAAGTCAAGGAGTATGGAGTACGTTATGGGAAGGGGTAGTATTTACAATTTGACATTACCTTAAAGTTCACTACACTTTCACATGTAAATATCAATGTACATGTAGTTTGAGTATATATTTTTTTTTCTTATGGTTAACTCAATAATTTAAAAGATCTAGTCTGTTGTTATACTCATTGGAATCTCACAACGTTTTCTTATGTAATATTAATGCAATAAATAACAATAAAAATAGCATCTAGTGAGATTTAAACCTAAATAGAACACTTCTATAAGTATTGTTGAACCAACTCCAGTGTTATAAAATAATTACTTGTCTTAAAATTTCACATTGGTAATCATACTTTGATGTCCTTTTTGTCACCAATCTTAGTAAAAATGTTATATTCTCCTTATTTATCAATGACTAGTATGTTATGACATAAAAATGACCAAAATAGAACACTTTCTACTAAGCTAACTTACCCGATTGAAACATATTAAAGTATTATTAACAATGCGCAAGATTGAGCCAGAGGGTGATTAACAGATCAGTATGTGATCGTTGTTAGCCCATGTCTTGGGACCTGGCATGGTTACATGGTTGTTTGTCAGACAAGATATACAACATCTCTATAAAACATGTTTATGCTTTCAATTTCATCTTTCACAAATCTTCCTCCGTACGTAGGTTAGATTATTCTTGGCAAGTTTCAATTCTCATTATATTTTAATCTTGTTACATGCAGAAGTGTAAGAAACATGATGATCATCACTATTAAAGGTTTGTTTGTACTCAAAAGAATCAATTTTTTTCTCGTGAGCAGTGACACTATAAAGAATAAAAAAAAAGATAAAAAGTTTAGTTACTAATATTATACAAAAATGAAAAATCTTACAAATAAGACGACAAATGTGAGGTGCAAAGAAATATTTAGAGATTTATAGATTGCTTATATGTTTATTACTTATATATTGTAATTACCAATGATGTTGGTGATCAATGGGCAGAGGTAAAAGCATTTAGGTACACTTAGATTTGAAGGTCTTTAGGTTCAAATCTTCAAATCTCATATACAACAGAAATAAAGAACAAAAAACTTGTATAATTTAATTTAACATTTTTTCCATATTTAATGCATCATTTCGTATTATGATAAAATGAATTACACTATTCTAATAAAGTAAAATATATTATATAAAACGACCTATGATTTTTTTTGTATTTATTTGTTAATGAGAAACCACTTTATGTTAAAGGGTGTGGGTATTAATGTATGTTAATAGTCATAACACGTGGACCAATTGTACCGCCCGTGTAACACACGGAATCTTAAACTAGTATAGTATGATACTTCTTATACAATGGAATTGGTACAGTGATATTACATACGTTAAAAAAACTATAACCGGGTCAGTTGACCGAGTTCAATTTAACATCAAGTCTTCTTAGCCACACAGAATGTAGAATCATGTGGATGACATCAAAGTGTTTGGCTGGAAGGTTAACCATAAAGTGTCTTTGCACTTCAATTACCTTTTTATGCATTTCCAAATACTTTGAAACGGTATCTCTTGCAAAATACTTTTCAGTTCCGGAATGTTATCTACTGATACTTGTACGGAAAATTGAGTCCAATCCAACACATCACTATATGGTAGAACATAGTGTTCCTTGATCACTACAGGAACACATCCCATGTGGATTGCTTCTATCAACCTACTGGTTGCTACTTCGTACCCGCTAGGGCATAGACAATATTTACTTTTGCCAAACAACTCGGTGTAATTTTCACCTTTAGGAAGGTAGTTGTAGACTTTAATATCATTATCTTCTTTGTTTCCCAATATTGAAATAATCTTTCGCGAATAAACCCATGTTTTCCACCTGAGAAATACGCGAGGATGGATCGATTGTATGTTGGTTGGCCATTACTTACGATTGGGATATTATTTTGTGGCCCGTTAATCTCGGACATGGATACATCCCGGTAAGGAGCAAAACCTTCTGAGCAATTGGCATTGCAAAGCACTCTTATGAAATTTTTAAACAATTTAGGGTTTGCATGTGAAACAGATGGCCCCTGCGGAATATATGAATATAATTCTATCAGTCAACAATAATTTCATATAGAAATAAACACCCGCTAATATATTCTTTGTGATAAGGCTATTCATACGTACCCAATCATGACATGAGACAAAGAAGTGATCCGCGCCATTGCTACGATTCCAATAAGGATATCTTTCCGCGATGACACCAATGTAGTCTTCCACTATTGCTTGGATCCTTTCTTTAAAACCAAAGATTTCATTAGGCTTGTAAAGGTAGTAAACTATGTTTGTTACACTTATTGGTATAAAGAAGGCATGTGCTTCATCTGGATCTCTAGCCACCACCGGATTTCCTTTTCTCTCCATCTCTTCGATGAAGTCACCTTCGATACTATATACAAATTTCATCGGACCGTTATGCATCAAGGGGAGATCTCCTTCCTTATAAGTCCATATTTTAAATGTCTTTATCATCTCAGTATGACTTCTGAACGATTAGTAGAAATCCATATGTTAGAAAGTAAATTGGCTAAAACAGAAATGCTTTAAAGTTCAATATGTATTTTAAAAAGAATCATGGCTAGGTATTCTAGGATGGGTCTTGTTTCGTGTTTACACCTTGAAAAAGTTACCAATTAACTAATTTATGTGTGATTAATAACATTTATTGTTATTTTTTTGTTTTAAAATATACTCCTTTTTTCATCAAAATGTAGGTAAAAATTAGCATAGCATAATGATGTATTTTAAACTATATAAAAACATTATATACTGGTTATACATAATTAAAAAAAATCACATAAATAGTGTAATCCGTATCTTTGGCTTATATTACGGATCCCAATTGGTTGAGTATGAGGCGAGTTATGATTAACTTCGATTGGTTATTCCTGATTATAAAAGTGTCTCATATTTGTTGTTGTTTGATACCCGTTACTCATTGCTCATCAGTTTTATAGTTTCACCCTTGCTACTATCGAGTATGCTTGTATATAGTTTAATTATGTGAGTAGAAGTTACCCATTGGATATTTGTTACTGAAAATACGCAGTTAACCCTACTTAAAAACACACTTGGAATATCAAACACTTTACTAAATTTTTAGTAATTCCAAAAATGCGTTTATAAAACAACTTCAGCATACCACTTCTTATATTTTTTAAAAGATTATATAACATAACAATATTATAGGTTTAGATAACTAGTAAACAAGTTGGGGTAATTATATGATCATGAGTATCACCAAATATCATACATGTCACAAATCCACGCAAAACTTTGAAAACTAATCCTATACCCCTATGCTCATCCAAAAAGTTTTAGGTTTCATGTATTCTTATTTAATGAAATGTGTTTTACTACATCAATAGTTTATGTGATCTTAATTGTAAGTTTTAATATCATATGCTACAGAATATGCGTTTTTCTTTTTTCCAAATAATACGCATAGCTGAAAGAAAAATATAATTAAAATTTACTGTTTCCGTTATGCATATGCAAGAACATCAACATTGTCTTGAAGAAAACATGTATATCTTTACGAGATAAAAGTGAAGTAACGTTATGTTTAAGGTTGATTAATATGAAGTAAATTACATAAACATCATTCCAAGATAAGAATGGTATGATCATACGTCACGTAATGGACATTATAGGGGTGTGAAAGCGCTTGATAACCCCTTCAACACCATATATGAGCGTTATAAAGGCATGAATAATGAGATATTTCTAGAATGATGCCTGGTTAAGAGAAAAAAAAAGTAATGAATAAAGGGTATTAAGGGGCATTAAGAAGCATTAACCATTATAATTGTCTAAATACCTAAAACAATTAGAACATGTTATATGAGGATAAATAACATAAGGTGGAAGGGGTGCTCCCCAAATGGGGAGTGGTAAAATTTTCCCTAACCAATAATGTCATGCCATGTCAACTTCACTCTTCACTCATCATTTTGCACTCAAACACTAGGGGTGCTCAAACACATGTGGAGTGGTAAACAATTTCTTAAGAAAAAAAAAGATAAATTTGTGATTGGTTGAAAGATGGTGGAGCCCACCATTAACCCCCTCCCTCTCCCATCTCTCTCCTCTTCTTCACTCGGTGACTACTCACCGTAACAAGCACTCACCGCTCAGCGATTTGAGGGTGGCGGCCCCTCACCGTGCAGCAAACACCACTCACCGAAGGGGCCCCTTCCACCCTAACATATTTTCTTTCAAGGAAAGTGTATGAGTCTAACGTAAAAGTTAACATATATTTATTTAGGGTTTATTTTCGAGGAAATTAAACATTACTTTCGGAATAAAATGTCTAGTTAGAGCACCATAATGAGATGAAAGGACGGACCAGATATAAACGTTCCATATACGCACAACTCACTCATAGTAAATATGGTTGTGTAAAAATGTATAACTACTTGAACAATAATGGCATAGATTTGTTTGTTTTTCGTTTTTTTCTTCTTATATGGGACTTGAACCCACGTGAGAGGGAAGCTTAACAAACATGTTGGTTCCATTGAGCTACGAGGTTAATTGTGCATGAAAATCAACATAAAATCTTATGTGATAGTGCTTTAAACAATGTTTGAAAATCAATATAGTTTTAAATAACTATAGTTCCCAAAACATAAAAAAAAAACTAATAATTAGTAAACACTTAACTGAAAAAAGGCAAATGGATTCTTGTAAATGGTTCCTTCTGGGATGAAACTCCCATTTGCGTTACTTGATTCAAACCTCCTCTCAACAATCGCTTTGTGAATTTCGCCTCGTGCTTTAGCTAACTGTTCTTCAATTCTCGCCAGTGAGAAATCTCCTTTCTAACAATCAAACACATGTAACAAGGTAAAACACTAAAACATGTTACAAAACTTAAGTATCAGAAAAAGTTTAAATATTGAAATCAGTTGAAGGAAGAAGATGAAGAATCATATGTTGCAGAATTACTTTGATCTTGGGTATGGCTTCATCTTGCAGAATCCTAGAGGTTGATGTTAATGTCAACTAGGATATAGAGGGAAAACTATGAATATGATTTGTTGGATATAAAATAAATACAAGAAAAAGAAGGGGGCATAGGGCAAATGTGATGTGTAATTTGGTAACTGCCGCCATATTTGTTCTTCCCAGATCATCTTCTATATATATATATGGTTGATTGTAGGTCTTGCTTATATTTTATCTTTTTTCTAATTGTTTTCAAGATCATCAACATGTGTATTGTAAAATAATAATGACATGTGATATCTCATAATAAAATGCACACCATTGATACCATTCCAACTGTTTATCTTTTATCTAACACACTTAAACTAGATCCAACATTTCTTAAAGAAAATATAAACAATTTTTAATAATATTCAACACACAACATGCACCAAAAATGTAACACCCAAAATTTAGTAATATAGCGGACTTAGTTATCGAATCCATATCTGCCTACAATAGTTTGGGTTTTCTCTAAGAAAACACGTACATTGTGCGTTGCTATGCGCGGGTGAAGGACTTTGCACTTGGTTGACACTTATAAATAGATTGTAGTTTACGCTTGTGTCTAAGCAGCACTATACTCCATGCGTTGCTCGACTTTGCGCGTGGGCATAGTCTGCGCGCATACTTAGCTTGCGTGTAAACTTAGTTTGCATAAGTTGCATGAACATAGAACGCATTGTTGACATTGCGCTTGTATGTTGGCCAAATATGACTTAGGACTCCGGGCGTCGGGATCCTTCTAGTTTTAGTAGATTGCAGCATAGTATCACAAGTTAGTTTCTAGATCCATCATTACTTTATTATTTTGGGACGATGTATATATTTGATAATGTTTTCTAAATCAAAGTATTACTTTTTAAAATATGACATGGTTTGATAAAGTTGCTAAAGTAAAGATTGTCCATTAAACAGTGTAGTCATATAGAAAATACGAAGTATAACCTGTAGTCCTATAGGTGTCGGGAACGTGCTAAAGAGTTGTGACAAAATATAACATTCCCTGATTTACAAACCCGACGCACGAGTTAGTGTCTAAAGCTAAAGTACAGTAATGTGATAAAGCTAAAGTATAGTATGCATGTGGCACGGTATGAGGCAGTTACCTACGTGGTCATGGTATAGGCGGTTATCTACAGGTCGTGGCATAGGTGGTTACCTACGACGCCATTTCACAAGGGGCAGTGTCTTTGTAGTTTGCTTGTCATAGTTTCTAAAGTGTATAAGTTGTGTTATATGATAGTATGCTATATAGAGATAATTGTTACAATGATGCGCTATAGTTTCTAAAGTGTATAAGTTGTGTCATATGATAGTATGCTATACAAATTGTTACAATGATGCGCTATGAGATAAAGTTATTTAATTAAATAGAATTCACTTATTGTAGCTGACTTTCAGTATGTGCATCAAGTTAAAGTTTGGTTAGTTTGAGTCTTTGGGCTGGGCAAATGAAGGCTCCTTACTGAAAGAATCCTGTTTATGATAACGTTTATGTTCTTAATGTCATGACTAGTTTTAGACATCTTTCATGTAATTGGATGATTTTTGTTGAAGTTTTAATTGCGTATGATTTGAATTTTATGGTTATGAATTATTAGCCGACGAGTAAATCCAACTGATGAGGCCGCGGCGTTTCAAAAAATGCGGTCAATATTTTCATGCATAGCAAATCATTGTATATCTAATCTGAGTTATACAAAAGGTATGGAGTACGTTTTGGGGAGTAGTGGCTTTCAAAATTTAACTTTACCTTAAAGTTAACTTCACGTTCACATGCAGATATCTAGTTAATATGTATTTGAAGTTTTTCTTCTGGTTGACTTAATAATTTAACGGATTTAGTTTGTTGTTATCTTCTGTCATTTGAATCTCACAACGTTTAATATAAATGCAATAAATAATAATAAAGATAGCACCAAGTGAGATCGAACTCTAAATATCATGGTGATTCGACAAGTATTGTGGAATCAACTCTAATTTTATAAAATAATTTAGTACATGTCTTAAAATTTCACACTGGTAATCATACTTTGAGGTCTCTGTTTGTCACTAATCTTAGTAAAAATGGTATATTTTCCTCATTGATCAATGACTAGTATGTTATGACATAAAGCTAAGCTTATTTTAGTGACTTATTTACTTATTGACTTTTTGAAAAGTTAAAAGATGTTTGTGTTAGCTTATTATGTGAGATGAATAAGTCAATAAGTCACTTCATTCTGACTTATTTACTTTTCCAAAAAGTCAATAAGTCATAAGTCACTCCAAAATAAGTTTAGCCAAACAGCCCCAAAAATGACGAAAAAATAACACTTCTGCTAAGTATAACTTATCAAAATGAAACATGTATATCATAAAAAGTAGAGTAAACTTCTGTTTTGCTCCCTGTGGTTTGGTCACTTTAACGGTTTTGCCCCAATCCTTTAAAAATAACCAGTTTATTCCCTGATCTATCAAGCCCTTCATGACTTTACTCCCCGCCCCTAAACGTCATCCATTTTAATGGTTAAATGCTGTCACGTGCAAAGCACACGATGGGCAATTATGTCTTTTCCCAATTCTTATTAATGAATAACCTTTTAAAACCCTAAGAAGCCAATCTATCTGCTTCCCCTTTACATCTTCTTCCCCATTCTTCTAAAAAAACCCTAGCAACACCATGGCTGAAAAACTTACACCCACTAATAAACCAGTGATAAAGGGTCTCAGGTACTTTCTCCATTAAGTTCGTTGATTGATCACATTGATCAATTCAAGATTTGCAACATGCATTTCAAGGGGTTTCAAGATTCTTTCTTGATTTCCTAAAAAATGGGGTTGGAATATAACTGGATCAAGATTGCGGCTTTAAACAAATACCCACAAGACCAAATCCAATACCCACTTGTCTAATTTGTGTTTACCCTCAAATTTTGCATCAATTTTGAGAAATGGATCAAGGGTTTTTGTACTTTTGTTGAAACTGCAATCATGAAAGTGCAATGTGTTGTAGAGTAGTTGGAAACTGTGAGGTGGGGCAGTTGAGATTGAATAAAATGGGTGATGGTGGTGGTGGAACATTTACAGGTAATGGAGAGGTAGTAAAGGGGACAAATCTAGTTTGAATGTGTTTTCTCAAGCTAGAATGATATTGTGGATGACTAGAGGGATGACAACTTTGTTGTTGTGGATCTGTGTTGTTCAGTTGTTGACTGTTGGTGAGATTTGGGGTCCAAGATTGTTGAAAACTTGTCCTTCTTGTTATACTTCTAAACAGAGTGAATCAATCCATTCTTCTTCGTCTACTTTTTTAGAATGGATTGCGTTTTTGTTGAAAGATTCATTGGACTTCTAAACAGAGTGAATCAATAAGTGTATTTAGGGTTTTAAACTGGAAGTATGAAGGATGGAGTGGGAAAAGACATAATTGCCCATCAGGTGCTTTGCACATGACAGTATTTAACCATTAAAATGGACGACGTTTAGGGCGGGGAGTAAAGTCATGAAGGGCTTGATAGATCAGGGAGTAAACTGACTATTTTTAAAGGATTGGGGCAAAACCGTTAAAATGACCAAACCACAGGGAGCAAAACAGAAGTTTACTCTAAAAAGTATAGTAGACAATGTGATATACTTAGATAAGTATGTGTCTACTAAGACTGCCATTGACCTATTCATAAAGGTGCCAAGTTACACGAGGGAATTGCAAAGAGAACATACTTAATTCAAGGGATGAACTTGATATCATTATCTATGTAACATCCGTCAAAAACCGGATTTACCAAACCCGCTTCGTTTATTAACCGAACAACCAGTTAAAAATTTCGTTGCGTATTTAATGCTCAAATTAATTTTAAACGATACATAATTAATAAGTATATTAGAATATAAAAGTTATATTTGAAAGAGTATTAAAAATAGTGAGTTAAAAATAAAATGCTGAAGCCGGGTTTCGAACCCGGGTCAGCCGAGAATCATGCAAAGTTTTAACTCACATCCTTCCAACCGCTCCGCCACTTGTGTTGTTTGTTAACATATTGAAACAATTAATACATATATTAAATCTGGAAATCAAAACCCAGTTACACAGCGCGCCCAAAACCGCTGACGCCAGAAATCCCGACAAATTCGTCAAACATTGACGTTTCTTTTGGTCATAACGTTTACATTAACAGCCATATCGGTTATAACCGAAAAACTTAATCAATTTCATTCATTACCTTAATTTCCGTCGAAACCGAAAGTCTAATTCAAATCCGGGATTATACTTTGTTCATCAGTTGAGCTCACGAATCTATTCAACTTACACTCTTCATTTCGCTCAGAAAAACCTCGCCGCGGTCGCCGGAATTCTCTGCAAATTAACCGGAAATTACCGCCGGAAAACCGAATTCATTCCATCCTTTCTTCTTACCCTAAAATAAGATCTTAGAGCTCATACTGACATCACCCACACTCACCTTAAACCTCTGAAGAATCTCTGTCGAAAGAAATTTCACTCGCCGGAATTCTCTGCAAGTCGCCGGAAAACCGAGACTTTCATCTACATGGTAAATACCTCGACTTTTCTGTTTCATTCTATTATTAGACAAATTCTAACATCACTCCATCACCCAGAATCAACCCCAGACGACATTGCCGGATTTTCTGTTTTCGCCGGAAAACTTCTGGAATTTTCGGAAACTCGCTGTTAACCGGTATGATCATTTAAACCAACTGTTAATCGTTGCTCAGTAATTCAATTTTATATCTAATCAATCAAAACTGCTATTTGACCCGAACAGAGGAAGCTCACAAAACAGAGCCGGCGATCCTTGCCGAAATTCTGAAAAAGACAACCTGTTCCGGTACATCCTCTCCCCAAACTTTCTCTGTCCATTGCATTCCAATCGTTGATTTTGTCCGTTAATCGAATTAAACATGAAACAAGTGATTTATCAGTTGTCTGTGTTTTGAACGAAGAAGACGAAGTTGGTTATGTTATAAGTTTAATTAAAATTAGTATATTGAACGGGTTAGACACACAGTCCAGCGGTGGACTGTGTGCAAACAATTACATACACGACGCGAGTTCGATTCCTATCACAACCTTAACCTCTGTAATAAAAATGTTTTTTTTATTTAGAAACCGAACCGGGTTAACTCAGTAAGATGTTAAGTATAATAAAAACCAGAATATTTACCAAGTTAGACACACAGTATATAAATATAATTAAAAACAGAAATATTTCGGGTTAGACACGTAGCTCAGTTGGTAGAGCTGCGTGCACGCGTACGGGAGGTCTCGGGTTCGAGTCCTGCCCGGCGCATACATACACACAATAAAACCGGTCAAACAGTCAACGCTTATGGTCATTCAACATCATCAACCGAACGCACCCACTGTAAGTGAATTCTTAAAAACTCCCCTTTTTTATTCACGTTTTGGGGTGTATCATGTGTCGCTAAAACTAATTCGTTTTATTCAAACTCGTCCTATACCATATTATGATCTAAACTTAGAATGTAAATATTGTTTGTTGTTATGTATTATATATTGTCAAGTTGTATGCAAACTATTTGTTAGGCCCATCAGTTCCTCGTGGGAGACGAATTGAACAACGCGTGCCTTAAAACACATTCATTAGGCCCATCAGTTCGTAGAACAACGCGCGCCTCAAAACTCATTCATTAGGCCCATCAGTTCCTCGTGGGAGACGAGTTGAACAACGCGTGCCTCAAAACGATCAATTGTTGTATGTGTGTGCAATATCTAATATTAAGTGTTTCGTGAATATATTTACATTTACATTTACTCATATGTGGTTATGCACTTTATTTAATAATCAATTCAATAAACTTGTTTAAATGTTTTTCATAGGATTCACTCGCCAACTTTTTGTTGACCCAAAAAAACCATTTTTACACATATACAGGTGAACAGGATGAAGCAAGGAAAACATAGGAAATGCCTTAGAAGAAAATAATGAAGTCTAGAAAGATGTGTAGAACATGTTGTAATTATGATTGTATGATTCCTTTAAATTGTAATAATAAATATGAAACGTTATAATAAATGTCATGAGCTTTGATGAAACCCAATCGTGCCCCGATCACCTTTTCCACTGCGGGTCGGGGTGTGACAGATTGGTATCAGAACCATGAATATAGGGATATAGGATAGGTTATTAGACCCTTAGAGCCTATACTATAGTTGATTAGATTTTAATTGTTTATGTGGTTATAAGCAAACTCATGATGTTTATTTCTTTCATATTTATTACATACACAAATGCATGCAAACACTTCCGATACTACATTTTGTGATACATAGTGGATTATACTTACAGTCAAACATACATACTTACATACATATTCATCATACATATTTCAATGCTCACATATTCAAATCATCTTCATACTTCCGTTATTCAAGATTTTGTCGCATTTATCATTTTTCAAATCTCATCGAAGTGAGTTCTGCGACGGGCATGTAGTAACTGTAAGGGTACAAGTACCGGTAGTCGGAACGTTCTGTCTAAGTTGGCATTCGTATAAATCCAATATAACGGACCAGTTTGCCTACCTGGGGACTAACGATGAGAGTACGAAGACCTATTTGGCCAAAGCATGCCACACCAAACGTCGTTCGAACTAACCCCACTTTGAGGTGTCACCGTGTCCACACCTGGATACATTCCGAATATCATATGTTACATACTTATTTCTCGATTTTCTCCGGGTTTTAGTGTACGTAACCAGGCTAACACATGCGAACCATATGAAAAACCCGGTAGTCATGGGGGCCCACATGATTACGAAGGTGAAGTATGGCGGCATGCAAGGCCCAATTACGAGCAAAGCCCAAGACATCCTATGGATGTAGTAGATTTATTATTTTATATTTTTATTTTATAAATGTTCATTCCTAAATACGACACATGATCCCTAAAACATCCAACTCATACTCTTGATATGTATTCCTTGTAGATGTCTTCTAGCCTCGCTCGTAGGAAGATGAGATCAGGAAAGCCCGCGAGCGCATGGCTGCCCAAATCGCTCAACAAATGGCTGCCGTAATACCCAACATTGTAGTTCAAGTTCAACAAGCCCTTACCGCTAATCCCGTCAACCAAGAAGATCAAAATGTTATCAACCTTCCCCCAAATACCACTAAATGCACCTACAAGCATTTCAAATCCTGCGACCCTCCAAATACGAAGGGACTGAAGGTGTCACCGCTCTCCTCCATTGGTTTGAAGAAATGGATAACACTTTTCTAAATTGCGATTGCCCGATGATCGCAAAGTGCGATATGCTACTGGTCGTTTATTTGGAATAGCACTTACTTGGTGGAATACAGAGAAGGCCAAACGAGGTGTTGAAGATGCTATGACTTTGACTTGGGAAGAGTTGAAGGAAATCATGACAAGACGGTTTTGCCCAAGGAGCGAAATCAAGAAATTAGAGGATGAGTTCTATTCGTTGTGTAACATCCGTCAAAAACCGGATTTACCAAACCCGCTCCGTTTATTAACCGAACAATCAGTTAAAAATTTCGTTGCGTATTTAATGCCCAAATTATTTTTAAACGATATATAATTAATAAGTTTATTGGAATATATAATTTATATTTGAAAAAGTATTAAAAATAGTGGTTTAAAAATCAAACAAGGTTGCCGGGTTTCGAACCCGGGTCAGCCGGGTCAACCTGGTCAAACAACGATTTAACTCTCATCCATCAAACCACTGCGCCACTTGTGTTCTTTAGTAATATATCCAGACAATTAATTGAAATAATGAAACAGAAATCAAACCCAGTCAACTGACGCGCCCAAATCCGTTGACGCCGGAAAATCCGACGATTTCGTCAAACGTCGTCGGTTATCTATGACTTAACGTAAACATTAACCTCAACATCGGTTATAACTGATGTCCAGTCCGCGATACAAGTTATAACCGCCGGAAATTTTTAACCGACGAATCAAGACGGAAAACGGACCAAATTCGTCAATGTTCTGCCCTATAAATACACCCTCTAACCTCTGTTAGCTTTTTCGCTCACAATCACACTCTTTCCCGACGCAATTTCACTCGCCGGAAAACCGAACCCTTCCACCTCTGTGCATTACTCTAAAAACTGAACCCCCAGAGCTCATACCGAAGCCACCCACATTCATCTCAAGCTCGTTGAAGACCCTCTGCCGCAAGACACACGTCGCCGGAATAACCTGCTGTCATCGGAGTTTCGTCGGCGAAACAGAGGAGCCCTGTTCGGTATACCTTACACTTAATCTCTCATTCTTTTTATTAATCTTACATGTAATTAATCACAACACCCTAAAGAAACTTGATTAAATCGTCGAACCAGCCGGACACCGATTCTGGTTAAGTCCAACTAAGAAGATGAAGTTTTCAGTTGTCTATAAGTTTAATTTAAATCAAGACATATCTAGGGTTAGACACACAGTCCAGCGGTGGACTGTGTGCAAATAAACACGCATACGTCCCGAGTTCGATTCTTGTCCCACGCACACTCGCCTTAATAAAAATGTTCCTTTTTAAACTGAAGCGGATTCATTGCATATAGATGTTAACTTTAATAAAAACCGGAATAATAACCAAGATAGACACACAGTCCAGTGGTGGACTGTGTGAACGTTTAATCACACGTCACGGAGTTCGAGTCCGGACTACCGCACCGGTTCTGGCAATTATCAAACTTTTTATATAAGGCAGAAATGAAATTATTTAGTTTGTATATAAGTATAATAAAAATCAGATTATTTACCAAGTTAGACACACAGTCCAGCGGTGGACTGTGTGTTAACCTAAACCACAGGTCCCGGGTTCGAGACCTGTGGAAAGCACCGAGCGAGACATTTAAAATCGTTTTTAAAATAAATGATTTTCGGATTAATTCAATTAGTATATAAATATAATTAAAGACAGAAATATTTCGGGTTAGACACGTAGCTCAGTTGGTAGAGCTGCGTGCACACATACGAGAGTCTCGGGTTCGAGCCTCACTCAGCGCACACAATTACACAATAAAATCGGTCAACAAGTCAACGGTCAACAGTCAAAAATCAACATTTTTTTATTACTTTTATTTATTTATTTACATTAAAAATACTTAAAAATAACATTTTTAAGGTTAGAAAATAGCCTTAAACTCACAAAAATATATCCAACAATCCTACTAAAGTTAATTAATAAAATCCGCTTACTTACCGAACCATTATGCCATTATCTAAGTTAGTTTCACTCGTGGTTAAAACCAACTTCGTGCGCATTCAACATCATCAACCGAACGCACCCAATGTGAGTGAATCTTACAACTCCCCTTTTTAATTACACGTTTTGGGGTGTGTCATGTGTCACAAAAATTAACTCGTTTATTTAAACTTGTGCCATACCATATTGTGATCTAAACTTAGAATGTATATATTGTTTATAGTTATGTATTTCATAATGTCAAGTTGTATGCAAATCATTCATTAGGCCCATCAGTTCCACTTGGGAGACGAGTTGAGCAACGCGTGCCTCAAAACAATTTATTATTGTATGTGTGTGCATTATTTAATATTAAATGATTGGAGAATAAGTTTACGTCTATATTTACTCATATGTGGTTGTACACTTTATTTTATAATCAATTCAATAAACTTGTTCAAATGTTTTTCATCGGATTCACTCGCCAACTTTTTGTTGATCCAAAAACCATTTTTACACATGATACAGGTGAACAGGATGAAGCAAGGAAAACATAGGAAATGCCTTAGAAGAAAACAATGAAGTCTAGAATGATGTTTAGGACATGATGTAATTATGATTGTATATTTCCCATTAAATTGTAATAATGAATATGAAACGTTATAATAAATGTCATGAGATTTGATGATAACCCAATCATGCCCCGATCACCTTTTTCGCTGCGGGTCAGGGTGTGACAGATTGGTATCAGAGCCATGACTATAGGGATATAGGATAGGTTATTAGACCCTTAGAGCCTATACTATAGTTGACTAGATTTTTATTGTTTATGTGGTTACATGCAAACTTATGATATTTATTTGTTTCATATTTGTTTATACTTACAGTCAAACATACATACTTACATACACATTCATCATACATATTTCAATGTTCATATATTCAAATCATTTTCATACTTTCGTTATTCAAATATTTTGTCGCAATTTTCAAATCCCATCAAAGTGAGTTCTGCGACGGGCATGTAGTAACTGGAAGGGTACAAGTACCGGTAGTCGGAACGTCCTGTCTAGGTTGGCATTCGTATAAATCCAATATAACGGACCAGTTTGCCTACCTGGGGACTAACGATGAGATTACGAAGGACCTATTAGGCCAAAGCATGCCACACCAAACGTCGTTCGAACTAACCCCACTTTGAGGTGTCACCGTGTCCACACCTGGACACATTCCGAATATCATACGTTATATACATATTTCTCGATTTTCTCCGGGTTTTAGTGTACGTAACCAGGCTAACACATGCGAACCATATGAATAACCCGGTATTCATGGGGGCCCACATGATTACGAAGGTGAAGTATGGCGGCATGCAAGGCCCAATTACGAGCAAAGCCCAAGACATCCTATGGATGTAGTAGATTTATTTTTCTATATTTATTTTATGAATGTTCATTCCTAAATACGACCCATGATCCCAAAAACATCCAACTCATACTCATGATACGTATTCCTTGTAGATGTCTTCTAGCCTCGCCCGTAGGAAGATGAGAGCAGGAAAAGCCCTCGAGCGCATGGCTGCCCTAAGTGCTCAACAAATGGCTGCCGTAATACCCAACATTGTAATTCAAGTCCAACAAGCCCTTACCGCTAATCCTGTCAACCAAGAAGATCAAAATGTTATCAACCCTTCCCCAAATACCACTAAATGCACCTACAAGCATTTCAAATCATGCGACCCTCCAAAATACGAAGGGACTGAAGGTGTCACCACTCTCCTCCATTGGTTTGAAGAAATGGAGAACACTTTTCTAAATTGCGATTGCCCGATGATCGCAAGGTGCGATATGCTACTGGTCGTTTATTTGGAATAGCACTTACTTGGTGGAATACAGAGAAGGCCAAACGAGGTGTTGAAGATGCTATGACTTTGACTTGGGAAGAGTTGAATGAAATCATGACAAGACGGTTTTGCCCAATGAGCGAAATCAAGAAATTAGAAGATGAGTTTTATTCGTTGAAGCAAAAGGAAGGAGACCACACCACATACAACAAAAGATTCCTCGAGTTAAATCAAATGGTTCTCAACTTGTTCACACCCCTCTACCGTTTGATCGAGCACTACATTCGAGGTCTTCCGTCAAAGATTCAGGACTTTTGTAATAAGTACCACGCCTGCAACTTTGGAAGCAGCAATGGAGTTAGCTACAGAGCTCACCGAGAACCGCATCCGGAATAAAGACTTCAAGGAGGAGAAGAAGAAGGATAAAGCATCAACTGAAACTTCAAACTCCACCCAAACCGAATCCCCTTCTCAACCCATTTCTAAGAGAAAACGAGACGGGCAACTTTTCGCTACTACCCAACGTAATCAACCAATTTCACAAGCCATACCTATCCAAGCTATCCCAATCACTCAAGTAGCACCCAACTCAACTTACCCAAATAAGAAACCATACCTTGGACCTCACCCTCGATGTAACACCTATTTTTATCACCATCCAACTACCTTACCTTGTCGACTATATGCGAATTGTGGACGCTATGGTCATTTGAGCAAGGTTTGCCGCACCCCTCAAAACCAAACCACACCCCCTACTCAAAATATGATCCAAACATATCAACAACCTCAATACCCCATGTTACCTTATGTTCGAGCTTGCTTTAATTGTGGCGACCCTACCCATTTTAGAAACACGTGCCCTCGATTGGTTAACATCATAAACGCCCAAGCTCAAGCAAACCCAGTTAACCAAGCAAATCAAGAAAACCTAATCACTAGGCCACCAGCAAGAGGAAGAGTTTTCAACATTAACGCCAATCCTGTTGAAGATAATGACGGCTCAAATGAAACCACCCAACTAGTCCCCTTCACCGAAAATCAAGATTCAACTCCAACCGCTTAGTTTTATGTTTTTCTTTATGTTTTAAAGTCACATAGAACCAATCATAACTTACGGATAAAGCCAATGAAAATTTGACAAGAATATGGTGGATACGCCGCTGGTACTTCGTATATATAAGTATTCTTGTCAAAGGATCAGAGGCATGAGAAGTTCCATGTGGAAGTTAGTATTGTCTTGATTGAAGTTTGTTTTGTACTCACTGATTTAGCATTTATAGCATATCATCATCTAAAGAAATTGGACTGTGTTCCATTTCTACATAGACTAACATCTCCATCATAACAAACGAGAGAGGTATTGTCATCATTCAAACATGTATGCTATCAGAATTAAGACTCAAGTTTTGGTTGTGGTGTTTGTTTTAGAGTCACATAGAATTAATCATAACTTGCGGATAAAGTCAATGAAAATTTGACAAGAATATGGTGGATACGCCGCTGGTACTTCCTATATATAAGTATTCTTGTCAAAGGATCAAAGGCATTATCAGGCGGTTATGTGAAGTTCCATGTAAGTTTTAGTAATGTCTTGGTCGTAGTTTGTTCATCATACATTTCAACGTATTTCAATTTCATCATTTAAAGAAGTTGAGCTATATCTCACTTCCACAAGGACTAACCTCTCCATCATAACAAACGAGAGAGGTACTGTCATCATTCAAACATGTATGCTATCAGAATTGAGACTCAAGGTTTGGCTGTTGTGTTTGTTTTAGAGTCACATAGAACTAATCATAACTTGCGGATAAAATCAATGAAAATTTGACAAGAATATGGTGGATACGCCGCTGGTACTTCCTATATATAAGTATTCTTGTCAAAGGATCGGAGGCATTATCAGGCGGTTATGAGAGGTTCCATGTAGGATTTAGTATGTTTTGGTCGAAGTTTGTTCATCATACATTTCAGCGTATTTCAATTTCATCATTTAAAGAAGTTGAGCTATGTCTCACTTCCACAAGGACTAACCTCTCCATCACAACAAACGAGAGAGGTATTGTCATCATTCAAACATGGATACTATCAGAATTAAGACTCAAGTTGTGGTTATTGTGTTTGTTGTAGAGTCACATAGAACTAATCATAACTTGTGGATAAAGTCAATGAAAATTTGACAAGAATATGGTGGATACGCCGCTGGTACTTCCTATAATAAAGTATTCTTGCCAAAGGATCAGAGGCATTATCAGGCGGTTATGAGAAGTTCCATGTAGGATTTAGTATTGTTTTGGTTGAAGTTTGTATTATACTCACTGATTTAGCATTCATATCATCTCATTATTTAAAGAAATTGGATTGTGTTCCATTTTCTACATAGACTAACCTCTCCATCATAACAAACGAGAGAGGTACTGTCATCATTCAAACATGTATACTATCAGAATTTAGACTCAAGCTTTGGTTGTTGTGTTTGTTTATGTTTTAGAGTCACATAGGACTAATCATAATTTACTGATAAAACCAATGAAAATTTGACGAGAATATGGTGGATACGCCGCTGGTACTTCCTATATATAAGTATTCTTGCCAAAGGATCAGAGGCATTATCAGGCGGTTATGAGAAGTTCTATGTAGAATTTAGTAATTTCTTGGTACATTGGTTGTGGCGTTTATTTATGTTTAGAGTCACATCATAGAACCAATCATAACTTACTGATAAAACCAATGAAAATTTGACAAGAATATGGTGGATACGCCGCTGGTACTTCCTATATATAAGTATTCTTGTCAAAGGATCAGAGGCATTGTTAGACGGTTATGAGAAGTTCCATGTAGGTTGTAGTATTAGAAATTTTGTTTTAGGATATAACCCTATCCTTCCAAACATATCAAAACTCTTGCGCAAGAAATCATACTTAGTGAATCAACTCTGCTTATCAATATTTTTACCGTAGGCAACAAAAAGCGATTCCTGTAACAGGGTACTTAACCCTTACAAGGGACGTTACCGCCTCAAACAAAATTTAAACTCTTACTCTTTTTCTAAGTATGTAACTGTCAAACTAAACACCATCCTTTTTAGACAAATATGTCACTACTTATACTGTAACATCCGTCAAAAACCGGATTTACCAAACCCGCTCCGTTTATTAACCGAACAATCAGTTAAAAATTTTGTTGCGTATTTAATGCCCAAATTATTTTTAAACGATACATAATTAATAAGTATATTGGAATATATAATTTATATTTGAAAGAGTATTAAAAATAGTGGTTTAAAAATCAAACAAGGCTGCCGGGTTTCGAACCCGGGTCAGCCGGGTCAACCTGGTCAAACAACGATTTAACTCTCATCCATCAAACCACTGCGCCACTTGTGTTCTTTAGTAATATATCCAGACAATTAATTCAAATAATGAAACAGAAATCAAACCCAGTCAACTGACGCGCCTAAATCCGTTGACGCCGGAAAATCCGACGATTTAAACAAACGTCATCGGTTATCTATGACTTAACGTAAACATTAACCTCAACATCGGTTATAACTGATGTCCAGTCCGCGATACAAGTTATAACCGCCGGAAAATTTTTAACCGACGAATCAAGACGGAAAACGGACCAAATTCGTCAATGTTCTGCCCTATAAATACACCCTCTAACCTCTGTTAGCTTTTTCGCTCACAATCACACTCTTTCCCGATGTAATTTCACTCGCGGAAAACTTCTGCAACTCGCCGGAAAACCGAACCCTTCCACCTCTGTGCATTACTCTAAAAACTGAACCCAGAGCTCATACCGAAGCCACCCACATTCATCTCAAGCTCGTTGAAGACCCTTTGCCGCAAGACACACGTCGCCGGAATAACCTGCTGTCATCGGAGTTTCGCCGGCGAAACAGAGGAGCCCTGTTCGGTATACCTTACACTTAATCTCTCATTCTTTTTATTAATCTTACATGTAATTAATCACAACACCCTAAAGAAACTTGATTAAATCGTCGAACCAGCCGGACACCGATTCTGGTTAAGTCCAACGAAGAAGAGAAGTTTTCAGTTATCTATAAGTTTAATTTAAATCAAGATATATCTCGGGTTATACACACAGTCCAGCGGTGGACTGTGTGCAAATAAACACGCATACATCCCGAGTTCGATTCTTGTCCCACGCACACTCGCCTTAATAAAAATGTTCCTTTTTAAACTGAAGCGGATTCATTGCATATAGATGTTAACTTTAATAAAACCCGGAATAATAACCAAGATAGACACACAGTCCAGTGGTGGACTGTGTGAACGTTTAATCACACGTCACGAGTTCGAGTCCGGACTACCGCACCGGTTCTGGCAATTATCAAACTTTTTATAAAAGGCAGAAATGAAATTATTTAGTTTGTATATAAGTATAATAAAAATCAGATTATTTACCAAGTTAGACACACAGTCCAGCGGTGGACTGTGTGTTAACCTAAACCACAGGTCCCGGGTTCTAGACCTGTGGAGAGCACCGAGCGAGACATTTAAAATTGTTTTTAAAATAAATGATTTTCGGATTAATTCAATTAGTATATAAATATAATTAAAGACATAAATATTTCGGGTTAGACACGTAGCTCAGTTGGTAGAGCTGCGTGCACACATACGAGAGTCTCGGGTTCGAGCCTCACTCAGCGCACACAATTACACAATAAAATCGGTCAACAAGTCAACGGTCAACAGTCCACAAAAATCAACATTTTTTTATTACTTTTATTTATTTATTTACATTAAAAATACTTAAAAATAACATTTTTAAGGTTAGAAAATAGCCTTAAACTCACAAAAATATATCCAACAATCCTACTAAAATTAATTAATAAAATCCGCTTACTTACCGAACCATTATGCCATTATCTAGGTTAGTTTCACTCATGGTTAAAACCAACTTCGTGCGCATTCAACATCATCAACCGAACGCACCCAATGTGAGTGAATCTTACAACTCCCCTTTTTAATTACACGTTTTGGGGTGTGTCATGTGTCACAAAAATTAACTCGTTTATTTAAACTTGTGCCATACCATATTGTGATCTAAACTTAGAATGTATATATTGTTTATAGTTATGTATTTCATAATGTCAAGTTGTATGCAAATCATTCATTAGGCCCATCAGTTCCTCGTGGGAGACGAGTTGAGAAACGCATGCCTCAAAACAATTTATTATTGTATGTGTGTGCATTATTTAATATTAAATGATTGGTGAATAAGTTTACATCTATATTTACTCATATGTGGTTGTGCACTTTATTTTATAATCAATTCAATAAACTTGTTCAAATGTTTTTCATCGGATTCACTCGCCAACTTTTTGTTGATCCAAAAACCATTTTTACACATGATACAGGTGAACAGGATGAAGCAAGGAAAACATAGGAAATGCCTTAGAAGAAAACAATGAAGTCTAGAATGATGTTTAGGACATGATGTAATTATGATTGTATATTTCCCATTAAATTGTAATAATGAATATGAAACGTTATAATAAATGTCATGAGATTTGATGATAACCCAATCATGCCCCGATCACCTTTTCCGCTGCGGGTCGGGGTGTGACACGTTGAAACAAAAGGAAGGCGACCACACCACGTACAACAAGAGATTCCTCGAGTTAAATCAAATGGTTCCCAACTTGTTCACTCCTCTCTACCGTTTGATCGAACACTACATTCGAGGTCTTCCTTCAAAAATTCAAGACTCTGTAATAAGTACCACACCTGCAACTTTGGAAGCAGCAATGGAATTAGCTACAGAGCTCACCGAGAACCGCATTCGAAATAAAGACTTCAAGGAGAAAAAGAAGAAGAATAAAGCATCAACTGAAACCCCAAACTCCACCCAAACCGAATCCCCTTCACGATCCATTTCTAAGAGAAAACGAGATGGGCAACTTTTCGCTGTCACCCAACGCAATCAACCAGTCTCACAAGCCGTACCCCTCCAAGCTATCCCAATCACCCAAGTAGCACCCAACTCAACTTACCCAAATAAGAAACCTTACCTTGGACCTCACCCTCAATGTAACACCGGTTTTTATCACCATCCATCTACCTTACCTTGTCGACTATGTGTTAATTGTGGACGCTATGGTCATTTGAGCAAGGCTTGCCGCACCTCTCAAAACCAAACCTCACCCCCTACTCAAAACATGATCCAAACATATCAACAACCCCAATACCCCATGTTTCCTTATGTTCGAGCTTGTTTTAACTGTGGCGACCCTACCCACTTTAGAAACACGTGCCCTCGATTGGTTAACATCATACACGCCCAAGCTCAAGCAAACCCAGTTAACCAAGCAAATCAAGGAAACCTAATCACTGGGCCACCAGCAAGAGGAAGAGTTTACAACATCAACGCCAACCCTGATGAAGATAATGACGGCCCAAACGAACCAACCAACTAGTCTCCTTCACCAAAAATCAAGATTCAACTCCAACCGCTTAGTTTTTGTGTTTTCTTTTCTTTTTGTTATCTCAATTCTCACGTATCTCAATTATAAATTGGAAATTTATCCAAGAATCTTAATGCGAATTACTATTTCAGTTTTGTTTTATACTCGTTGATTTAACATTCATATCATCATACTTCACGACATATTTCAGTCGCATCATTTAAAGAAGTTGGGTTGTGTCTCACTTCTACATAGACTAACCTCTCCATCATAATAAACGAGAGAGGTACTGTCAACATTCGAGCATGTATACTATCAGAATTAAGACTAAAGCTTTGGTTGTTGTGTTTATTTATGTATTAGAGTCACATAGAACTAATCATAACTTGCGGATAAAGCCAATGAAAATTTGACAAGAATATGGTGGATACGCCGCTGGTACTTCCTATATATAAGTATTCTTGCCAAAGGATCAGAGGCATTATCAGGCGGTTATGATAAGTTCCATGTAGGATTTAGTAATGACTTGGTTGAAGTTTGTTTTATACTCACTGATTTAGCATTTACATCATCATACATCTCAACGTATTTCAATTTCATCATTTAAAGAAGTTGAGCTATGTCTCACTTCCACAAGGACTAACCTCTCCATCATAACAAACGAGAGAGGTACTGTCGTCAATCAAACATTTATACTATCAGAATTAAGACTCAAGCTTTGGTTGATTGTGTTTGTTTATGTTTTAGAGTCACAAAGGACTAATCATAACTTACTAATAAAACCAATGAAAATTTGACGAGAATATGGTGGATACGCCGCTGGTACTTCCTATATATAAGTATTCTTGTCAAAGGATCAGAGGCATTATTAGGCGGTTATGAGAAGTTCCATGTAGGATTTAGTATTGTCTTGGTTGAAGTTTGTGTTATACTCACTGATTTAGCATTCATATCATCTAATTATTTAAAGAAATTGGATTGTGTTCTATTTTTACATAAACTAACATCTCCATCATAACAAACGAGATAGGAACTATCACCATTCAAACATGTATGCTATCAGAATTAGGACTCAGATATTGGTTGTTGCGTTTATTTATGTTCTAGAGTCACATCATAGAACCAATCATAACTTACTGATAAAACCAATGAAAATTTGACGAGAATATGGTGGATACGCCGCTGGTACTTCCTATATATAAGTATTCTTGCCAAAGGACTAGAGGCATTGTCAGGCGGTTATGAGAAGTTCCATGTAGGTTTTAGTATTAGAAGTTTTGTTTTAGGATATAACCTTATCTTTTCAAACATATCAAAACTCTTGCGCATGAAATCATATTTAGTCAATCAACTCTGTTTAACAATAGTCATTATCGTAGGCATCAAAAAGCGATTCCTGTAGCAGGGTACTCAACCCTTACAAGGAACGTTACCGCCTCAAACAAAAATTTAAACTCTTACTCCTTTCTAAGAGTAAACACCATCATTTTTAGACAAATATGTCACTACTTAAATTTCGGGACGAAATTTCTAAAAAGTAGGGGATACTGTAACATCCGTCAAAAACCGGATTTACCAAACCCGCTTCGTTTATTAACCGAACAACCAGTTAAAAATTTCGTTGCGTATTTAATGTTCAAATTAATTTTAAACGATACATAATTAATAAGTATATTAGAATATAAAAGTTATATTTGAAAAAGTATTAAAAATAGTGATTTAAAATAAAATGCTGAAGCCGGGTTTCGAACCCGGGTCAGCCGAGAATCATGCAAAGTTTTAACTCACATCCTTCCAACCGCTCCGCCACTTGTGTTGTTTGTTAACATATTGAAACAATTAATACATAAATTAAATCTGGAAATCAAAACCCAGTTACACAGCGCGCCCAAAACCGCTGACGCCAGAAATCCCGACAAATTCGTCAAACATTGCCGTTTCTTTTGGTCATAACGTTTACATTAACAGCCATATCGGTTATAACCGAAAAACTTAATCAATTTCATTCATTACCTTAATTTCCGTCGAAACCGAAAGTCTAATTCAAATCCTGGATTATACTTTGTTCATCAGTTGAGCTCACGAATCTATTCAACTTACACTCTTCATTTCGCTCAGAAAAACCTCGCCGCGGTCGTCGGAATTCTCTGCAAATTAACCGGAAATTACCGCCGGAAAACCGAATTCATTCCATCCTTTCTTCTTACCCTAAAATAAGATCTTAGAGCTCATACTGACATCACCCACACTCACCTTAAACCTCTGAAGAATCTCTGTCGAAAGAAATTTCACTCGCCGGAATTCTCTGCAAGTCGCCGGAAAACCGAGACTTTCATCTACATGGTAAATACCTCGACTTTTCTGTTTCATTCTATTATTAGACAAATTCTAACATCACTCCATCACCCAGAATCAACCCCAGACGACATTGCCGGATTTTCTGTTTTCGCCGGAAAACTTCTGGAATTTTCGGAAACTCGCTGTTAACCGGTATGATCATTTAAACCAACTGTTAATCGTTGCTCAGTAATTCAATTTTATATCTAATCAATCAAAACTGCTATTTGACCCGAACAGAGGAAGCTCACAAAACAGAGCCGGCGATCCTTGCCGAAATTCTGAAAAAGACAACCTGTTCCGGTACATCCGCTCCCCAAACTTTCTCTGTCCATTGCATTCCAATCGTTGATTTTGTCCGTTAATCGAATTTAACATGAAACAAGTGATTTATCAGTTGTCTGTGTTTTGAACGAAGAAGACGAAGTTGGTTATGTTATAAGTTTAATTAAAATTAGTATATTGAACGGGTTAGACACACAGTCCAGCGGTGGACTGTGTGCAAACAATTACATACACGACGCGAGTTCGATTGCTATCACAACCTTAACCTCTGTAATAAAAATGTTTTTTTTTTATTTAGAAACCGAACCGGGTTAACTCAGTAAGATGTTAAGTATAATAAAAACCAGAATATTTACCAAGTTAGACACACAGTCCAGCGGTGGACTGTGTGCCAAACTAAACCACAGGTCCCGGGTTCGAGACCTGTGGCGAGCACCGAGTGATGCAATTAAATCGTTTTTAAAATAAGTGATTTTCGGATTAACTTAATTAGTATATAAATATAATTAAAAGCAGAAATATTTCGGGTTAGACACGTAGCTCAGTTGGTAGAGCTGCGTGCACGCGTACGGGAGGTCTCGGGTTCGAGACCTGCCCGGCGCATACATACACACAATAAAACCGGTCAAACAGTCAACGCTAATGGTCAAACAGTCAACGCTTATGGTCAACGTTCAAAAGTCAACATTTTTTTTATTTATTTAAATTAAAAATCAATTAAAAATAATTAAAAATAGTTAAAAATAACATTTCTAAAGTTAGAAAATAGTCTAAAACTCACAAAAATATATCCAATAATCCTATTAAAATTGTTAATAAAATCCATTTATTTACCTTACTTTTTTGTTATTAATTAGGTTAGTTTTTCCTCGTCGATCAATCCTCTAAACTCGTGCGCATTCAACATCATCAACCGAACGCACCCACTGTGAGTGAATTCTTACAAACTTCCCTTTTTTATTCACGTTTTGGGGTGTATCTTGTGTCGCTAAAACTAATTCGTTTTATTCAAACTCGTGCTATACCATATTATGATCTAAACTTAGAATGTAAATATTGTTTGTTGTTATGTATTATATATTGTCAAGTTGTATGCAAACTATTTGTTAGGCCCATCAGTTCCTCGTGGGAGACGAGTTGAACAACGTGTGCCTTAAAACACATTCATTAGGCCCATCAGTTCGTGGAACAACGCGCGCCTCAAAACTCATTCATTAGGCCCATCAGTTCCTTGTGGGAGACGAGTTGAACAACGCGCGCCTCAAAACGATCAATTGTTGTATGTGTGTGCAATATCTAATATTAAGTGTTTCGTGAATATATTTACATTTACATTTACTCATATGTGGTTATGCACTTTATTTCATAATCAATTCAATAAACTTGTTTAAATGTTTTTTATAGGATTCACTCGCCAACTTTTTGTTGACCCAAAAAAACCATTTTTACACATGATACAAGTGAACAGGATGAAGCAAGGAAAACATAGGAAACGCCTTAGAAGAAAATAATGAAGTCTAGAAAGATGTGTAGAACATGTTGTAATTATGATTGTATAATTCCCTTTAAATTGTAATAATAAATATGAAACGTTATAATAAATGTCATGAGCTTTGATGAAACCCAATCATGCCCCGATCACCTTTTCCGCTGCGGGTCGGGGTGTGACAATCTACTCGCAAACCACATGCACTATGGCAGGAAACATGCAAGTGTTATTTGTTTGATGCGCCAAAATCAAGTTCATGTTCTCGACATAGCGACGAGGTACTCTACTTTATCCTCCATCATACCAGCCTAGACAAAAATGGATTTACAACTTCTTGGGCATCCATTTATGAAACCTCATGCTGTTTGCCCTTTCATTTAGTGTTTTCTACATCCCATTCTTATTTGTGTTTATAGGATTGTTTTCACCACCTTAATCTAATTCTCATCACAACAATCAATAAACTCTTTATTGTTGTATTCAGTGCCATTATGTGATTTGGGGCATTTAATCTTCAAATTTATTTATGTTAAAACTAGAGGGGATAAATGAGGGAGGTTTTCTAAAAATATATAGACTTATCAACAATTTAACAAAGTTTGTAATCAAGTTATAAACTCAAGTTAACTACAAATGTATGAGGAAGAGATGGATTATATAATCTCCTTTAAGAGCTTAAATCGAACCAAAGGAGCTTGATCGAGTTAAGCTCTAGCCTAATCAAGATCTTATTAGCTAGAGTTTTAACTTCATATAAATATATGAATATAATTATAATAAAAAATAAACATTACATATTACATATATACATATATATATCCACATACATGACTAAATAATATATGCGCACGCATGTACGCATATTTCTCATTATACCTGTTATAAACATAGAGTTACAGTCGTTTTACGTCGTGTTAGGCTAACATAGTTGGAGAGAGGAGTGAAAACGTTTATTCGGTTACATAACTATTTTAATTACTAGAGTTTAAGCAATAGATAAAAATGTTTATATTGTTGCAATTCTATATTTAAATCTGGTTATGTCATGAACCGGCCCTGTAATATATAAGTAAGAAATGATTCAACCCCAATTCGTTCTTTAGATATAATTGTGTGACTTTATATTCAAAATTTTTTAACTTAAATAAAAAAAATACTTAGTGTAGTTGAGTTCTACTTGTTGCAACCCTAACGAGTTCAACACCTTTTGTTACCTTTTGTTTAATCGGAGAAAAATGTTCTTACAAAGGATGGAGAAACCTTGATGTTTTAAATTAAACTAAATGGGTTGGGGTTGCTGATCCAATGTCCATAAATTGAGGCAAAGAAGGTGCAGTACGTTGTGGAATAAAAAATGGTTTTTAATAACTCTTTTCACAGAAAGTGTTCGAGAGATTTAAATTAAATAAGTTTTGAATTTTTAAGGAACTTAATTTGTTTTTGGAAAGAATAAATCTGGTACATTTTGTAGTCTTTTTATGTGATATATTTGTGTTCTAAATTATTCTTTTATATGTAACATTTTATTACAACAATAACAAAAAATTCCAGTGAATTTTTGTTTTCTAAGAGAATACGATGGTTACATGATATAACATGTGTAAAAGAAAAGGAGAGAACACGTTTCTTTATATATATTTATTATATATATTTATTAATAAAATACAATTTCAGTCTATGGATTTACACCCAATCACACTTTCAGCCCTAATTTGAAAAAAAAATCAACACTTCTGTCTTGTGGTTGTCGATTGCTCGCAATCTGGTCCCTCCCACTAACGTCCATTAGTTGAACGTTGTCAATTCTGTGAAAAGACCAAAAAGCCCCTAAGGGACTGAAATTGTAACTCGAATATGTGTTGTCTTCTTTATAAAGTCTGCAACTCAGAACCACTATCATCCTCAATTCAAGTTAAACTAAAATGCAATCGATGTTAAATATATAGATTTGAAGATGAAGAATCTTGATGTTCTAACATAACTTGAAGACGGAACACCAACCGTCACCACCATTATCATCTTCAATACTACATGCGTCATCAACACCACCGCTGCTATTACTATCTCACACACACCACCATACAGAACCACCACCTTGGTTAGCCATTGAACCACCCGACTCCAACCGAGAAAGAACCTATGCACCAAAACGTCACTATCACCCTTCCCGCCATTCCAACGAGCAACTAAGCGAGTACAACAGATTACAACTGCTACCATCTGACCCTCTCGAACTAGCTAGGACCTACAGACACCACCATTCATAAGCCCAAACTTTATTATTCCTCTCTGACCGGTAAACTGTGAGGAAACAAAACCATTAACCACCCCACCGTACATCCTAACAAGTTTTTAGCAACAAACTGTTTCGCCACACGTCGTCACTGCCAACGCACACCATCCTCACCATGTCACACCCTGACCCGCAGCGGAAATGGTAGTCGGGGCATGATTGGGTTTTCATCAAAGCTCATGACATTTACTATAAAGTTTCATATTTGTTATTTCTCTTTAAAGAAGAAGTTACAATAGACATACAAGCATAACATGTTCAAATACACTTTCATTACAAACTAAAGTATTAAACAAAAATCATACAATTACAAAGGGAAACTAAACTAAATGTCCATTCCAAAGCATTAACTTGTTTATTCTTCTAGGCCATCCTACGTGTTTCTTTTCTCAACTGGATCACCTGTATCATGTGTAAAATAGGGTTTTTGGGTCAACATAAGTTGGCAAGTGAATCTTATGAAAACATTTGAACGAATTTATTATATTGGTTATAAAAAATGTGCATAACCACATATGAGTAAACGTAAATGTAAATTTAATCACAAAACACATAATATCAATTAATGCACAAGCACACACACCAAATGATGAACAATGAGATCAAGGCTCGATCAAACGGAGCCGATCTAATGAGGCACCTGATGCTCAACTCGTCTCCCACGAGGAACTGATGGGCCTAATGAATGATTTGCACGCAACTTGACAAAAATGTAAACACACATCACAACAAATAATCACATAATATCAATTAATGCACAAGCACACACCAAATGATGATTAATGAGGCACGCGATGTTCAACTCGTCTCCAACGAGTAACTGATGGGCCTAATGAATGATTTGCACGCAACTTGACAAAATGTAAACACACATCACAACAAACAATATTTACATCATAAGTTTATGTCATATAATGGTAATAGCACAAGTTTGAATAAATGAAATAATTAAAGCGACACATGATACACCCCAAAACATGAATAAAAAGGGGAATTTGTAAGGATTCACTTACAGTGGGTGCGTTCCTTGATAATGATGAGTGCGCACGAAATTATGATTCAACCGACGAGGGAAAACTAACCTAAATAATAACATAATAACTCGATAAATAAATAATTTATTTGAGATTAATATTTTTAGTTAGTGCTCTTAATGGGATTGTTAGATTTATTTTTGTGAGTTAAAGGAAATTTTCTAACTTTAAAAATCCTATTTTTAAGTATTTTTAATTGATTTTTCAATTTAAATAAATAAATAAAAAGAAATAAAAAAGTTGACTTTTTTTGATCGTTGACCGTTGACCGGTCGGACTTTGTTTTTATATGCGCTGAGTGAGGTTCGAACTCGGGACCTTTCGTATACGTGCACGCAGCTCTACCAAATGAGCTATGTGTCTAACCCGAAATATTTCTGATTTTAATTATATTTATATACTTACTGGTTTAAATCTGGAATTTAATTAATTAAAAAGGTTTATACTGGCTTGAACCGGACGCGTACCACATGTCTCGAACCCGAGACCTTGGCTGTAATTTGCACCCAGCCCGACCAACTGGGCTGGGTGTCTAACCCATCAATATCCGGAATTATACTATATTTATATACATGTTGAAGGATGATCTGAATAGGTTTTAAAAAGGATTGGTTTTATTTCTGAAAGTCGGTAACATGTGCGATTCGAACTCAGGACGTGCGTGTTATGTTGCACACAGTCCACCGCTGGACTGTGTGTCTAACCCGGTTAAATATCCGGTTTTAATTAAACTAATACACATTTCTCAACTTCGTCTTCTTCGCTTAACAATACAGAACAGTGAAATCCGACTGTTCTGTTTAATTGATCTTAACTTATACTTGATTGAAATGAAAAGAGAAATTAAATGACATGGTATACCAGAACGACGAGTTTGCTTCAGGTTTTCGGCAAGGTCTCGTCGGCTCCGATCCGCAGATTCCGGCTGAGGGAAACTGTTTGACAGTTTTGATTACTGTGTTGAGCAATTAGGTTACTAATCGAGATATAGCAAGAAAAGTTTAGATGATTGTACCGTCTGAAGACAATCGCGGTTTTCCGTTCAGTGATTCCGGTGAAATTGAAATTTCCGGCGACGTGCTCTGGAAGGATTAAAGCTTCGAAAGAGAGTGCGATTCTGAGCGAAAAGGTTACCAGAGGTTTGGGTGGGTATTTATAAGGAAGAACAGGGTGTATTTGGTTCGAATTTGGGTCTTGATTCGTGGTCAAAGTTTTCCGGCGGTTATGACTGAAATTGAGGGTTAGACATCGGTTATAACCGATGTCGAAATTAGTTCACGCGTTTCAGTCAAAGGAAACGGTCATAATTCGCGATAATCTCAGCTTTTCCGGCGACTGCGAATTTGGGCGCGCTGATTACCGGTTTGATTAAATGTGCTCTAGATGCGGCTTGAGGGAAGACATAGTTTATTACGTGCTTTAGGATTGTTGGATCACTAGTTGATTTGGTGGTCAATTTTGACTTGGATCAAGACCCTTTTCCTAATACGGACATTCCTTTGCAAGAGTTGCCTAGGTTAGTTTTAGAGATGAAAGGTTCAAAGGAGTGGAAAAAAAATAACTGGAGGTATTCTTTTGGTCACAACTTAAGAGATTTGGAAGACAAGAAACGAGAAAACTTTCAACAATTATCGCATAAACTATCTTAATAAAGAAAATGTTCTTTGTGGATTACTAGTAGATCAAAATATTTAAACTTAAATTGGGGTAGGTGGTGTGAGCTTAATTTGCATGGTATAATCTTTTAACTTTCGGGGTTCCAACTTCTTGCTAGCCCGATTTTCTATACTTATATAAAAGTTTCCGCGTTAAAAATAGAAGATTAAAATTTCATATGAAATGAGTTTATCGTAATCATTAAAACCAATTAAATACTATATCAAAATTTCCAATTAAAGGTATCCTCTTGTTCTTTTTCATATTTTTTGCTTCAGGTAATTAATGGCAAAGATTTGTCCACATGAAAAGATCAGAGATACAAATCTATAAAAGATTTAAACAAATCATACTTC
This sequence comes from Scalesia atractyloides, assembly GCA_947069175.1. Classification (NCBI taxonomy): domain Eukaryota; kingdom Viridiplantae; phylum Streptophyta; class Magnoliopsida; order Asterales; family Asteraceae; genus Scalesia; species Scalesia atractyloides. The sequence goes on from CAMTDV010000017.1 coordinate 3,914,781, forward strand.
TGCGTACAATTATATATATTATAAAAACTATTAGATGGAATTAACTTATAATCATACATACGGCTAAAAGATCAACCATCATATAATTTATGTAATGATGGTTGGACTTCCCATGTAGTTGCTAGAATAAGTTAAGATAGTTGATTAGTTGTAAGTTGTAACATCTCTATGACACATTACATTTTTAAGATCAACTAGGATTAAGATCCGTCCGCGTTGCCTCGCGGATACATCGTAAACATTGAATGGATTAGTTCAAAAGTTATATGATGCATTAATCATATGAAAACACACATTTCGACGTATCTAGTTGAACTCAATGTAACATGTATAAGCATTGTGATTGGATCAAACGTAAAGTAAATCAAATTGATATCGAACACGTATTATATGTGACCCAACTCATACATAGAAAATGTAACGGTATGAAGGGAAAATCTGACACATGTAATGGAAAGAAATTAATTAGAGCTTTCAAAAAGGGGAAAAAAGAAACCATAATTTGACTCCACTTGGTTTGAAACAAACTTTACGCAACCTACATAAAATAACAAGAAAACATATTATATTTGACCTGAATCATTTCCCAAAAAAGTTTACGTCGAAACGTAGAACAACTTGAATTTATACCGAAACGTACATAAAAACATACACGTAAAATGGCTTCTTTAAACGAAAACGTGTTATATTTGACATGAGACGTTTATAAAAAAAGTTTACATCGAAATGTAAAACAAATCATATTTATACCTACACGTACATAAAATATGCATGTAAAAAATAGTTTTTAAGTAAAGGAAGTATAGGGGTAAACAGAAACAAAATATTAGTAAAAAAATTAATAGGTTAAAAACGTTCATAAAACTCTGCTAAGTAGCACCAATGCCACACGGGCATCGACTCTCAACATCGAAAAAACTCGTAAAACTAAAATAGATAAAATAAAAAAAACTACAACGAACGAAAAACAGACCTAAAATCATTGAACCACGCACACCCGTTACAGTGTGTTAATGCGAAGAAATTAAACAGAAACGTAAAATGTAGAAAATAATAACTTAGTCGATCTAGAACCCGCCCATTGTGGCGAACTTGTCAAAACGGGAAATATGGACATGTTGCGACGGGCCTGTTAAATGTGAAAAGATAGAGCAAAAAACGTTGAACCTTACATGCACGCTACAACGTGTTAACTCGCAAAATTTAGAACAAAAAACTTGCGAAAGATAAAAAGTATGTGGGACCAGAGTTGTAAATAATAAAGTGTTGGGTTATAATATAAAAGTTGAAAACTTTGGGTTAAAAGTAAAAAAATAAAAAAAGGTTAAAATACAAATTATGAAAATGTTTGGGTTAAAAGTAAAAAATCAATGTTTTTTTTTTTTTTAAATCTCCCCAAGCTTGGGTACAACACAAAAGTCATCAGTAATGATGGTTAGACTTCCCATGTAGTTACTAGAATAAGTTAAGATAGTTATAAGTTGGAAGTTGTAACATCTCTATAACACATGCTTACATTTTAAAGATCAAATGAGAAATGTAAACATCAATTCCATATTTTTCAAATATTTCTTCACATTTTAGAATATTTAAGCAAGTTTCATTTTGCAGCCTATTAGTTGACAAAAAGATGAGTGAAGTACACAGATAATCCCTGTGGTTAATCAAAAGTTTGAATTATTCTTTAGCTTTCCAAGAGTACACGGATGATCCCGGTGGATAGCCCCTGGTTTGCCGTTTGGTATCTGACTGCGTCTCTAAGAATGCTACATTCGCATAACATGGATTTGGATTTCGAACCTTGTGTCCTTCATACTTCTGAGGATTCTTTAACTTGCCTTTGTCACTTGTCAAATGATTGGAACACCCCGAATCTACTATCCAAATGTCTGATTCATTAGAGCGTGCCTCAACAGTTTCCGTAGGTGCTTGAACCTGCTCGACATGTGCGTAATAAGCCTCGATATCGCAACCTTCATCTTCTTTGGGTATTAACAACGTTTCCTTCCTCAGTTTTCTTCTCAGGACAATTCTTGGACATGTGACCACAACACAACAATTATAGCATTCATAAGGAAACTTCTTACCTTACTTGTTTTTCTTTTCTTCCGAATCATTCCCATCCTGGTCATGCTTTTCGTGTGTTTCGTTTTTCATTGATCGGTCTTGATTGTTTCTTTGGCAACCTCCTCCACCAGATCGAAATTTCCCACAACCTTCATTGGCGTACAAAGCTGAATCTTCTTTCTTCACTAACGCAGAATAAAGTTCTCTGTGATTTGCTTAGATAAAGATTCTTGGGTAGCAAACATGTTCTCTCAAATTCAACAATTGAAGGCTGCGTAAGCCAACCCTGGATTGCCGCCACAAAACTATGGTATTCTGGCTTCAACCCATGAATAATAATTCTTTTCATATGGTCTCACCAATACGAGCTTGTTGATCTAATTCGCTAAGTTCCCTACATCATGTTTTATCGTTAAGAAATTTGAGAATAGGCACATCTTTTTGATTTACAGAAAGAAAGCTCGCTCACTAGAAGTTGTAGTTTGGCATCGTTTTTCTTCAAAGACTGAAGTGTACAATCTTGAGCATGTTCAATCAAGTCTTCTTCAATCGTTGTTTTTATGATAAACAACACACATCCAATCTTCACTTTCCACTTGTGTATCGCCCCGTTGGTATAAATTTTAGGCTCACAAGTGTCACCAACAACATCCCACAGATCTTAACAAAAAAGATACGAGTGCAAGCACGTCGACCACTTGTTATAGTTCGTGTTGTTTACTTTGTTGACATCTCTAATAACCTGGAAATCTGACATCTCCAATCAATGGGTTTGGCTCTAATACTACTTGCTAAACACAGAATCGTTTCACAAGTGGAAATCAAAACTCAAAAACCAAACATACAGATTAACTAATAAACTTGAGCACACAAGATTAGAATTGACAAACAAATAAGAAAACTTTCGGTTGTGACGAATGCACGAACTTTATTCCAAAAGCAACCAAATTTTCTTTCTTTGCAGCTGACTTACAAAATATTAACACCAATTTCAGTTACCTGAACCTAGGCTGATTTGCAGCCTAAAACTTGACAAAAAGAAAGATGAAACGAAAGCATTCACTTCACGGTTTTCATTTCGAAAAACACAAAGGGATTCTTTACTTTCTTCTATAGATTATCGACGTTTACAATTGAAAAAAGAAATCTAAACACCATAAATAATAAACCTATCCTAGTTTTATCATGACTCAAAACATATTTAATAAACTTGAAAATAATCAACTAGGATAACCATAAATTCCAATAATAACAAACCAACTATTAACACTAAATTCTCCTCCAAGCCACCCCATGACAGAATTACCGTACCACCCTTACGTTCATCCAAATATCGCTTCATTTAACGCAATTCTCATTGTATTTAAAAATCATAAAAGCTCGGAGCTCGGAGCTCGCTCGAAGCTCGCTCGGATTTAGCTCGAAAAAAGCTCGCTCGATATAGCTCGGTTTGAAAGTGAGCCGAGCCAGCTCGGCTCGGTTAGAAAGTGAGTCTAGCTCCGCCCGGCTCGAACGAGCCGGATTAGCTCGGTTTGGCTCGTTTGTTAGCTGGGCTCGGTTTAGCTCGGATTATTTTACTTGTAATATATTTTATTTTTCTATACATTATAATATATTACAAAAAACTAATTATTATTTACATGTATTTAGGTTTGTAATTTGATATCTATGACTTATTGGAATGTTTATTACCATGCTAATGAACTAATAATGTATTTTGTCGAAGTTTAAAACTTATTTTGTGTTGTTTAACTTGATTTTGGCTTGTGACGTATTAGGTTGAACTTATTTTGGATATGTTATTTTAAAGTATTGAATAATATTTTAGAATACTTAATTTTTAGAGATATATATTAATTTTTATTTTTAAAATCGAGCCAAACCGAGCCGAGCTAGCTCGGTTTAAAACCAAGCCGAGCCCGAGCTTTGGTTTTCAGCTCGGTTTCGAATCCGAGCCGAGCCGAGCCAGCTCGGTTTATAATTGAGCCGAGCCCGAGCTTGGCCTAGCTCGGCTCGGCTTGGCTCTGCTCATGAACAGCCCTAAACGTACATAACAAATCAACGATCGTCACTATTTGAAACTAAGTATATATCTTTCAGTATTGTAGAAACTTAAAATAGTATGAACATATGCGTGTAATTTATGCAAACACTGAGATAGTAATATAATCAGGGTCAGCTGAATGAGTTCAATTGAACATTAAGTCTTCTTAGCCACACAGAATGAAGAATCATGTGGAGGACATCAAAGTGTTTGGCTGGAAGGTTAACCATAAAGTGTTGTTGCACCTCGAGTACTTTTTTTTGCATTTCCAAATACTTTGACAAAGGTATCTCTTGCAAGATCCTTTTGATTTCTGGAATCTTTTCTACAGGCACTTGTATGGAAAACTGACTCCAATCCAACACATCGCTATATGGTAGAGCATAATGATCCTTGATCAGTACAGGAACACATCCCGTGTAGATTGCTTCGGTCGCCCTAGTGCTTGCCACTTCATAACCACTAGGGCATAGACAATATTTACTTTGGCTTAATAACTTGGTGTAGTTTTTACCCTTGGGAAGGTAATCAGAGACTTGAATATCATCGTCTTCTTTGTTACCCCAATATTGAAATAATATTTCACGAACAAACCCATGTTTTCGACCTGAGAAAAATGACAGAATTGATCGTTCGTAAGGTGGTTGACCACTACTTGCTGTTGGGATATTATCTACTGGTCCGTTAATCTCAGTCATGGACACATCCCGGATTGGAATGAAACCTTCGGAGGTATTGGCATTGCAAAGCACTCTTATGAAGTTTTTAAACAGCTTAGGATTTCCTAAAGAAACCAATGGCGCCTGCCGAGTATATACACAGATATATATATCAATTAGCAAGTTCATATAACAACAGAAAAAATACATAAGAATGGCAGGCAAACGAGCCAATAATAATAAACAAAGAAGGAAACTATAACAATATCACTATAACTAATATATTGTCTTTGATAGGTTGTAGGTACGTACCCAATCATGACATGATACAAAGAAGTGATCGGCTCCATTGCTACGATTCCAATAAGGATATCTTTCCACAATGACACCAATGTAGTCTTCGACTATTGCTTGCATCCTTTCTCGAAAACCGAAGGCTTCACTTGGCTTGTAAAGGTAGGAAACTATGTATGTTATGCTTATGGGGATAAAGAAGGCATGCGCTTCATCCGGATGTCTAGCCACCATAGGATTTCCATTTCTCTCCATCTCTTCCATGAAGTCGCCCTCGATACTGTATACATATTTCATTGGACCATTATGCATCAAGGGGGTTTCTCCTTCCTTATAAGTCCATATTTCGAAGGTCTTTATCATCTCAGTATGACTTCTGAATGATCAGTAGATATCTATTTATTAGAAAGTAATTAATAAAAGGACTAAAAGCAGAAATGTTTCATTTTTAGATCAAGGATTAGTATTGCTGTACGCATTCTAAAAAGAATCATATTGATGTGTGATTTTTTTTAAACTTATTGTTCTTTTAGTTCTTAAAGAATATTCTTGTTTTTCTTTTATAAAGTTCATATCAAAGCATATGTAAAAGTAAACAAATAATAACAATATGTTCAAAATTATAAAAACCTATATATTAATTACTTATAAAGAAAAAAAAAACCTAGATGATATTTTCAATAAAATATACAAAGATCACATTAGAGTGCAACTGGTAATTAAGAACATAGATTGACCATTTTAGAATTAACTATTACACGAAAAAAAGTTCATTTCTAGAGTGTATTAGATACGGCGATAATACGGGTTTTGGTAATTTATCTTAATCCGTTCATATCCGATTGAAAAAAACGTCTTTAATATCTATCGAGTACCCATTACGTACTTCCCTTCGAGTAGTATTTATAGTCTATTTATGTGACTAAAAGTTATCCGTTTGCATGTTCGTTACCCCAAATCCAATCTTTAACACACCTTAAAAACCAACTTGAAATATGAAATAGTTAGGGGTGTAAGGGAGTCGAGCCAAGGCTGAGCCTGAGGTTGTTTCCCTTATGAAAGCTCGAGTTTGGCTCGTTGTTAGTTTTTCAAGCTCGAGATTGGTCAGGGCTCGGCTTGTTTATTATTTACTAGCTTAAATTATTTATATTAGATATCATTATTATTTTATATATAATTTTTTTATTTTTCATAGTTTTATAAATAGTAGTTATTATTATTTACACACACACATATATATATACCTAACATATTAATTTATAATTTTATAAACAATAGGCACGAGCCGAACTCCAACTCGATAAACGAACCTTGGGTTTGGGCTCGGGTTCGAACTCAGCTCGACTTGTTTAAACGTTTTGGGGAGTAGTGGCTTTCAAAATTTAACTTTACCTTAAAGTTAACTTCACGTTCACATGCAGATATCTAGTTAATATGTATTTGAAGTTTTTCTTCTGGTTGACTTAATAATTTAACGGATTTAGTTTGTCGTTATCTTCTGTCATTTGAATCTCACAACGTTTAATATAAATGCAATAAATAATAATAATGATAGCACCTAGTGAGATCGAACTCTAAATATCATGGTGATTCGACAAGTATTGTGGAATCAACTCTAATTTTATAAAATAATTTAGTACATGTCTTAAAATTTCACACTGGTAATCATACTTTGACGTCTCTGTTTGTCACTAATCTTAGTAAAAATGGTATATTTTCCTCATTGATCAATGACTAGTATGTTATGACATAAAGCTAAGCTTATTTTAGTGACTTATTTACTTATTGACTTTTTGAAAAGTTAAAGGATGTTTGTGTTAGCTTATTATGTGAGAGGAATAAGTCAATAAGTCACTCCATTCTGACTTATTTACTTTTCCAAAAAGTCAATAAGTCATAAGTTACGCCAAAATAAGCTTAACCAAACAGCCCCAAAAATGACGAAAAAATTCTGCTAAGTATAACTTATCAAAATGAAACATGTATATCATAAAAAGTAGAGTAAACTTCTGTTTTGCTCCCTGTGATTTGGTCACTTTAACGGTTTTGCCCTAATCCTTTAAAAATAACCAGTTTATTCCCTGATCTATCAAGCCCTTCATGACTTTACTCCGCGCCCCTAAACGTCATCCATTTTAATGGTTAAATGCTGTCACGTGCAAAGCACACGATGGGCAATTATGTCTTTTCCCAATTCTTATTAATGAATAACCTTTTAAAACCATAAGAAGCCAATCTATCTGCTTCCCCTTTCCATCTTCTTCCCCATTCTTCTAAAAAAAACCCTAGCAACACCATGGCCGAAAAACTTACACCCACTAATAACCAGTGATAAAGGGTCTCCGGTACTTTCTCCATTAAGTTCGTTGATTGATCACATTGATCAATTCAAGATTTGCAACACGCATTTCAAGGGGTTTTAAGATTCTTTCTTGATTTCCTAAAAAAATGGGGGTTGGAATATAACTGGATCAAAATTGCGGCTTTAAACAAATACCCACAAGACCAAATCCAATACCCACTTGTCTAATTTGTGTTTACCCTCAAATTTTGCATCAATTTTGAGAAATGGAACAAGGGTTTTTGTACTTTTGTTGAAACTGCAATCATGAAACTGCAATGTGTTGTAGAGTAGTTGGAAACTGTGAGGTGGGGCAGTTGAGATTGAATAAAATGGGTGATGGTGGTGGTGGAACATTTACAGGTAATGGAGAGGTAGTAAAGGGGACAAATCTAGTTTGAATGTGTTGTCTCAAGCTAGAATGATATTGTGGATGACTAGAGGGATGACAACTTTGTTGTTGTGGATCTGTGTTGTTCAGTTGTTGGCTGTTGGTGAGATTTGGGGTCCAAGATTGTTGAAAACTTGGCCTTCTTGTTATACTTCTAAACAGAGTGAATCAATCCATTCTTCTTCGTCTACTTTTTTAGAATGGATTGCGTTTTTGTTGAAAGATTCATTGGACTTCTAAACATAGTGAATCAATAAGTGTATTTAGGGTTTTAAACTGGAAGTATGAAGGATGGAGTGGGAAAAGACATAATTGCCCATCAGGTGCTTTGCACGTGACAGTATTTAACCATTAAAATGGACGACGTTTAGGGCGGGGAGTAAAGTCATGAAGGGCTTGATAGATCAGGGAGTAAACTGACTATTTTTAAAGGATTGGGGCAAAACCGTTAAAATGACCAAACCACAGGGAGCAAAACAGAAGTTTACTCTAAAAAGTATAGTAGACAATGTGATATACTTATATAAGTATGTTTCTACTGAGACTGCCATTGACCTATTCATAAAGGTGCCAAGTTACACGAGGGAATTGCAAAGAGAACATACTTAATTCAAGGGATGAACTTGATATCATGATCTACTCGCAAACCACATGCACTATGGCAGGAAACATGCAAGTGTTATTTGTTTGATGCGCCAAAATCAAGTTCATGTTCTCGACATAGCGACGAGGTACTCTACTTTATCCTCCATCATACCAGCCTAGACAAAAATGGATTTACAACTTCTTGGGCATCCATTTATGAAACCTCATGCTGTTTGCCCTTTCATTTAGTGTTTTCTACATCCCATTCTTATTTGTGTTTATAGGATTGTTTTCACCACCTTAATCTAATTCTCATCACAACAATCAATAAACTCTTTATTGTTGTATTCAGTGCCATTATGTGATTTGGGGCATTTAATCTTCAAATTTATTTATGTTAAAACTAGAGGGGATAAATGAGGGAGGTTTTCTAAAAATATATAGACTTATCAACAATTTAACAAAATTTGTAATCAAGTTATAAACTCAAGTTAACTACAAATGTATGAGGAAGAGATGGATTATATAATCTCCTTTAAGAGCTTAAATCGAACCAAAGGAGCTTGATCGAGTTAAGCTCTAGCCTAATCAAGATCTTATTAGCTAGAGTTTTAACTTCATATAAAGATATGAATATAATTATAATAAAAAATAAACATTACATATTACATATATACATATATATCCACATACATGACTAAATAATATATGTGCGCGCATGTACGCATATTTCTCATTATACCTGTTATAAACAGAGAGTTACAGTCGTTTTACGTCTTGTTAGGCTAACATAGTCGGAGAGAGGAGTGAAAACGTTTATTCGGTTACATAACTATTTTAATTACTAGAGTTTAAGCAATAGATAAAAATGTTTATATTGTTGCAATTCTATATTTAAATCTGGTTATGTCATGAACCGGCCCTGTAATATATAAGTAAGAAATATTCAACCCCAATTCGTTCTTTAGATATAATTGTGTGACTTTATATTCAAAATTTTTTAACTTAAATAAAAAAAATACTTAGTGTAGTTGAGTTCTACTTGTTGCAACCCTAACGAGTTCAACACCTTTTGTTACCTTTTGTTTAATCGGAGAAAAATGTTCTTACAAAGGATGGAGAAACCTTGATGTTTTAAATTAAACTAAATGGGTTGGGGTTGCTGATCCAATGTCCATAAATTGAGGCAAAGAAGGTGCAGTACGTTGTGGAATAAAAAATGGTTTTTAATAACTCTTTTCACAGAAAGTGTTCGAGAGATTTAAATTAAATAAGTTTTGAATTTTTAAGGAACTTAATTTGTTTTTGGAAAGAATAAATCTGGTACATTTTGTAGTCTTTTTATGTGATATATTTGTGTTCTAAATTATTCTTTTATATGTAACATTTTATTACAACAATAACAAAAAATTCCAGTGAATTTTTGTTTTCTAAGAGAATACGATGGCTACATGATATAACATGTGTAAAAGAAAAGGAGAGAACACGTTTCTTTATATATATTTATTAATAAAATACAATTTCAGTCTATGGATTTACACCCAATCACACTTTCAGCCCTAATTTGAAAAAAAATCAACACTTCTGTCTTGTGGTTGTCGATTGCTCGCAATCTGGTCCCTCCCACTAACGTCCATTAGTTGAACGTTGTAAATTCTGTGAAAAGACCAAAAAGCCCCTAAGGGACTGAAATTGTAACTCGAATATTTGTTGTCTTCTTTATAAAGTCTGCAACTCAGAACCACTATCATCCTCAATTCAAGTTAAACTAAAATGCAATCGATGTTAAATATATAGATTTGAAGGTGAAGAATCTTGATGTTCTAACATAACTTGAAGACGGAACACCAACCGTCACCACCATTATCATCTTCAATACTACCTGCTTCATCAACACCACCGCTGCTATTACTATCTCACACACACACCATACAGAACCACCACCTTGGTTAGCCATTGAACCACCCGACTCCGACCGAGAAAGAACCTATGCACCAAAACGTCACTATCACCCTTCCCGTCATTCCAACGAGCAACTAAGCGAGTACAACAGATTACAACTGCTACCATCTGACCCTCTCGAACTAGCTATGACCTACAGACACCACCATTCATAAGCCCAACCTTTATTATTCCTCTCTGACCGGTAAACTGTGAGGAAACAAAACCATTAACCACCCCACCGTACATCCTAACAAGTTTTTAGCAACAAACTGTTTCGCCACACGTCATCACTGCCAACGCACACCATCCTCACCACCTCACACCGCCAATACTGATCATAGGACACCTCAAGTATAGACTTTGTGTTGTGAATTTGATGCTTTGTCTCTAAAGAATAGGGCGTTGTGGGTGTGGGGATAACAACAAAGACACATAAATTTTAACCTAATATATATTTTTTTTTAGTAAACTGATGCGTCAAAGTAGTAATTAAATACCTAAATTGTTGAATCATCTATGTGTCTTGGTGGGGAAGATGGGAGGATTGAATGGTGTGTAATTGGGGGCTTTAAGGGGGATCAAATATGTTATAAAGGGTTATAAAGTACTGAATGACGATATTACTGGGGCTGCAAACAAACCAAACATTCGACCGACAGTTCGTGAACCGTTCGGTGGAAAATTCATTTGTGTTTGTTCGTTTATTAAAGAAACGAACATAAACAAAAATTTCGTTCGTTTAGTTAAATGAACAAACACGAACATAGGGCTCGTTCGTTCATTTATGTTCGTGAACGTTCGGTAACGTGTTCGTTTGTGTTCGATAGTTCATTAGTGTTGTTATCTTTTACATTTTATATAAATACTTCAAAATTCCGACAAATAAAATATTTTAATAAATGTCACTGCATTTTATATTTTGTTAATGAACGTTTGTTTGTGTTCGTTTGATACCATTTATGTTCATGAACATTAGTTTTGTGCTCATATGTGTTCATCATCGTTCATTTTCATTTGTTGCCTAAAATTAACAAGCAAACACAAACGAACACGAACAAGTTCATTTCCTTAACAAACAAACACGAACATAAAATCTCGTTCAGTAAGCGTTTGTGAACAGTTCGTGAACACGTATGTTTCTTAACAAACGAACAGGAATTAAGACTTGTTTGTGTTTGTTTGGATCGTTTGGAGCCCTAGATATTACCCTTCCTTTTATAAGTTAAAAGACCATAATACCGAAGTCAACTAACAATTGACTAACAAAAATAAACGGGGGACTTAATTGTGAGCAATTGACAACCACATGGACCGGACTATTGAATTTTTCAAATGAGGGCTGAACTTGTCATTGAGTATAAACCCTAAGGACTGAAACTGCACTTTACTCTATATTTTTCCTAGAATAATGTACATTTAGTGTTGTTTCAATCTAAGGAAAATAACAACGTTAGAATTAGTAGATAAATTAATATTAAACATTTATCTGTAAAATCTGTGGATCATGTTTGGGAAAATAGGTTTACAAAGGATGATCCGAGAGGCGTGTAATTATTTCCAGATCCAATTATTTCGCTGATTCATCCGAAAAATCCAATCAGATACAACTCAGATTTTGAGAACAAAAACTAGTATGTGGTTGTAGATAATTCGTATGAACCAGAGTTTTTGACCAAGAACATAATTTCGAATTATGGGATTAGAGCCTGTAACTACACTCACGCAGTTATCTCAATTTCAATTTAAATTGTTTCTTTTTAGAGCCATTTTTTAATCTCGAAACACAATTGTGATATTTTAAAGGAAACCCAATCAGATTATATAATCTTATAGAAACAATCCTAACAATACTAAGTAAGGATACGTATTGTAATGAGCAATATCTAGGATGGGTAATGCTAACGCAAATCACATACTGAGTTGTAAAATTGTGTCACATACCCGGTCCAATACTCGTTGAGCATCATGCATATCTGCAAGTATTGGGTATACTCGTTTTTTTCGTCAAAATAGTCCATAGGATTTCTTCGAAACATAAATTTTTATACTCTTAGATAATTTTATGTCCTTAACATCTACTATAAATTAAAATATTTTTAAGTATATACATATCTGGTTGTCGCTATACAAAACTTGAAGTACAAAAGGTAAAACTCAGTCATATAAATCTCAAAAGATAAAGTTAATATTTATTAAGGCTGTTCAAAAAGCTCACAGCTCGGAGCTCGCTCGAATTTAGCTCGGAAAAAGCTCACTTGATATGACTCGGTTTGAAACTGAGCCGAGTCGGCTTAACTCGGTTAGAAAATGAGCCAAGCTCGGCTCGGCTCGTAACGAGCCAGATTGGCTCAGTTTGCTCACTTGGTAGCTTGGCTCGGCTTAGCTCGGATTTAGTTTACTTATAATATCATTTATTTGTATATTCATGATAATATAATACCAAAACGGATTATTAGTTACATGTATTTTGGAGTGTAATTTGATATCTATGTCATATTTGATGGTTGATTAATGAACTAATATTATCATTCGTCGAAATTTAAAGCTTACTTTATGTTGTTGAACTTGTTTTTGGCTTATAATTTATAAGGTTGAACCTATTTGGATATTTTCTTTTAAACTATTGAATAATGTTTTAGACTATAGAATTTTGAGAGCTATATATTAATTTTTCTTGTTAAAATCGAGTCAAACCAAGACGAGCCGAGTCAGCTCAGTTTAAAACCAAGCCGTGCTCGAGCTTTGATATCCAGCTCGGTTTCAAATCCGATCCAAGCCAAACCAGCTCGGTGTTATAATCGAGCCGAGCCCGGCGAGCTTGGCCTAGCTCGGCTCGACTCGGCTTGTGAATAGCCCTGATATTTATTTCATAAAAAGTTAACATAATGAAACTATGGTTGATGAAAATAAAAAATAAACAATCAAAAATTTTGGTTATACATATCTAGTATATGGTTCGGGTAATAATAATAAAGAAAGCAACGGTTCTCACATTATATAGATAAAGAAAAACTCGAAGAAAACAAACTGGTTATTCTGTTGTAGCCTTGTAGAGCCTGTTCCACTGTCTTGTATATGATTTTGCACTCACAATGAAATTAGATTCAATTGACTAATGGTCAACTGCAGTAAAATATTTCAGTCATGAACTTAGAAATCGAACGTTAAGTCTTCTTAGCCACACGGAATGAAGAATCATATGAAAGACGTCAAATGGTTTAGCTGGAATGTTAACCATGAAGTGTCTTTGTACCTCCATTAGCCTTTTTTGCATTTCCAAATACTTAGGGAAAGATATATCTTCCAAAATTCTTTTCAAATCCGGGATCTTATCTAGGGGCACTTCCACAGAAAACTGACTCCAATCTAACACATCACTATACGGTATAACGTAATGATCCTTGATTATGACGGGGATGCATCCTACGTAGATCGCTTCGGTTGCCCGAGCACTTGCAACTTCATAGCCACTAGGACATAAGCAATACTTACTTTGACTCAGTAACTCAGTGTAGTTTTGCCCTTCTTGAAGGTAAGTGTGGACTTGAATATCATTATCTTCTTTGTTTCCCCAATATTTGAACAACTTGTCGCGTACATAACCGTGGTTTCCGCCTGCGAAGAACGCCAAGATTGAACGATTGTAAGGTGACTGGCCACCGGTTATACTCGGGATATTATTGTATGGCGCGTTAATCTCTGTCATCGACACATCGCGCATGGGAACGAAACCTTCTGACGAGTTGGCATTACAAAGCACTCTTATGAGATTCTTGAAGAGTTTAGGGTTTCCCCGTGAAGCAAATGGCCCCTGTGGTTATACATAGGCAAAAAGGTATCATTCAATATGTTAACATAGATATCTAGTTAGCTAAATAACTAAAACGAAATGTGATTTTTTTAAATGAGTTATTTTTTAAATTTATAACGATAAATTGACTTATTTTATTTAAGTTCCATTTCTAGGTTAGTACATAGTGTTTTCAAAAAAATGATATTGTATATTTTTAAAATTTTAAGTTTTCTAATAATATCTAATATATAATCTTTTACAGAGATTAAATACCCAATTTTGTTTTATTTTTTCTCTTTGTTTCCATTTAAATTGTCTTGTAATATAGAATGTTCTGGTTAGTAGTGTAATATTTTCGATTTTTCGTCCGAAAATTTTAAAAGTATATAGGTCCATCCCCCCAATTATTTTTCCTTAAATTCCCCCGCCTCTACCAAGTTTATTGTCAAAAATATTTATACATATTTTCGTATTGAGTTAAAAAAATGTGAAGAACAAGCTATTAGTAAGTTTTATAATTGTTTATAAACTTTAAGTAAAGTTTGTTACTACTTTATATATAAATCAAAGTTGAGGGTTCTTTTTTATCTTAAAGATACTTATCATTTATCTTATAGATCGCTGGGCTGAGTTGTAATTCTTCGTCCAGGTACTTAACATTTATCTCGCATCATTATTAATATTTGGTCTTTATTATTGTAAACAATATTTAGCGTTTTTTAATGTGTAAGAACGTCTCATTTGAATAATGAAGATTATGTAGTTTTATTTGGAGTTATTATTGTTTGATTTGACCCGAATTGAATATCCGACCCGAACATATAACCCGAAACATAGCGATAGGAAGAAAAATTTTGGTCCCATGTCCTTCCACTCCCCTGAAACTTTTGGTCAAGCTCAGCTACTACCAGACACTAACCTAGAAATTAACTAAACCAGACTCATTTGTCATGTGTTATAAAAACAGCTCATTTTGAAACAAAAAAAAAGTTCAAAGAATGTACATACCCAATCATGACAAGAGACATAGAAATGATCAGCTCCATTGGTACGGTTCCAATAAGGATACCTTTCTGCAATGACACCAATATAGTCTTCCACTATATGTTCTATTTTTTCTAAAAAATTGTATGGATGATCTGAACTATTGTAGAGGTAATGAACAATCTTGGTTATGCTTATCGGAATAAAGAAGGCATGTGCTTCATCAGGTGGTTCGCGACCACAGGGTTTCCTTTTCTCTCCATCTCCTCAATGAACAAACCCTCGGAACTGTATATACTTTTCATCGGACCATCATGCATTAATGGGATATCTCCTTCTTTATAAGTCCATACCTTGAATGTCTTCATCATTTCAGAATGACTTCTGAATGATCAATTTATTAAAAAGTTAGTAAATGAAAGGCTAAAAATGCTTATATTGTCTTGTATTCCAACTATAGTATTGTAATGTACCACTCTAATATTAAACAACATTTTTTTAGGTCCTATGATAACTTAAAAGTTTCATACGTTTATCTTTTTTAGGTCCTATGATAAAAGTTTCATATGTTTATCTTAAATAAAGTAACATTTCCAAAGAGAAGTATAATTACAATAGGCCATAATATATTTATGTTTTAGGGTTTATACTAAATAAAATACGAATTATTTGTTACATAAAAAATGAAAAAAAAGTCATAACAGTATTTTATAGGAAATATGTCATATATGATTAATTTTTTTTCTGTTAAATATACAAAATTATTAGTATTTCTCAGTAAATATATTATACCTAGGAAATATGTCATATATGATTAAAAACTTTCTGTTAAATGTACAAAATTATTAGTATTTCTCAGGAAATATATAATAGCACAGAAAGATTAAATACAAATAACTACACTTGCTAATCATAGTATTAAGAGTACCATAAACAACATACAAGTACATGATTGATTATATACGTGCATGAATAACTGAAAATAACAACATATAAACCGTTTTTTATATCTTCTCTATATGATTTAAGCACTTACTGAAAAAAGGAAAACGGATTCCTGTACATGGGTCCATCCGAGACGAAACTTCCATCCGAGGCAAAACTTTTTTGAACAATCGATCTACGAATTTCACCTCGTGCTTTAGCTAACTGTGCCTCTATTCTTGCCACTTGAATGCTGTCTTTCTAATGAAGAAATACGTATTAGTAATATTTCACAAAATCAAATAAGTAAAAATGTATTTGTACAGAAAAGTAATATTGTTACAAAAAATGGAAATAATTAAGCGTACTTTGATTATCATGGGTGCTGCTTCATCCTGCAGAGGTATTGCGGTTGCTGTTAACGATAAATTGGAGATAGAAGGAGCATTTTGGGTTTGATTAGTTGGAGATACATAAATTTCAAGAAAAATAAGTGAAAGTAGGATTAATGTGATGGTAAAGTTCGTATCAGGTGCCATTTTTGCTTAGACCATCTTCGTGTCTATCTCTCTCCCCATGTATAATTAATATAGAGTGTTGACGATGAAAAGACACAAAAGAGTAAAATTTAAGTTTAGTTTTGACTTTTCAAGGAAAATAGCTTTTAGTATATTTTAACCTCAGAATCTTTAATATACTTTATTTTTGTAAATTATACTATAAAGTCACAAAATTTATTCACTTTATATAGTCATACTCATGCTTGTAAAATAAGGTCTACAAAGAGAGTGCTCTTCGAGTAGTCGTTGTAAAGTTGGTTGTCGATGCTACTTTTTTCAACTCTGCCAAATTACTCGGAATCGATCAAATGGGGTCAGGCTCGGCCAGGATCGGATCTAGTAGGTCAACTTAAGCTTAGTTTGACTTAAAAAAAGAAAAAAAACATAATTTCTACGCCTATCACATTAAAGAATAAATATCATTTCCACGTATATTGTTATAAAAATAGTAAATCTATGTTATTTGACATATATTTAATTTCCGAAAACATTTTTTTTATAATTTAACATGTTTGAGTACTCCTCGAGTAGTCTCCGCCTAGGCCGAGCACTCTCAGCTCCCAGCCGACCGACTAGGGAGTGCCTAGCGGCTTTTGCAACCATGGTCATACTATGTTTAAAACATGTTTATAAAGGATTTGTTAGATTATCAGTACTAGAAAATCGACTTTATCCATCACTTGTGGTCTAGTGGTTGGAAAGACTTAAGTTCTCCTTGGAGACTCAAGTTCAATCCCAACTAGTGCATATTTGGTGGATAAAGGCAATGAAGGCTAGTTCTCCCAGACCCTAAGTCAAGAGATTAAGCCCCAGTCACCCCGGGTTTTAGTCCACCGTGCGTTACGCCAAAGAGATTCCCTCTTGTGGCGGCGCAAGCCCCTGTCACTGGCAGTGGGTGGTATGGTTTCCCAGGGAACGCCGTTAGCCAAACTCTGACGCCAGCGTGGGCCCGGTTAAGACAACATAATCTGGCCATACTGGGGTTAGGGCCCTCTGTTTAGGAGAGTGTGAGATCTCTCACAACTAGTTAAAGATTCTCACCGTTCAAAAAAAAAAGAAATATATCACAAACTTTCCAATTTGATTCGTTTTTATAATGAGCTTAAATGTAGGGGTGTGTAAAAAACCGAATTAACAGATGCATAACCAAATTAACAAATTAAATCAAACCACATAAAAAACCGGCGGGTCGGTAATTATTTTTCTAAAATCCGAAAGTAGCAGGTCAATTATGGTTATCAATATTTCCGTACCCGCCATAACCGAACCGAACTGACATATAGTTAACTTTTTTTGTCGGATTTTAGACTTTTCACTATTTTTTTAATATTTGATGTTTTTAGCATGTCTCTCTCCTCTCTCTCTCTTTTGAATTTATGGATTTTATAATATTTTTAGATATTCAATAATAACCGGTATTATTAGTGCATATGTCTTTTTTACCTTTATGTAATCTACTAATATATAGAAATGTTAATATATAGAAATGTGTAATAACAATTTATTGCATGGTTAACAAAAAAAATTGAGTTATTTCAGCTAGACCTATAATCTTCAAAACCGATTAACCAAAACCACCATAACCGATCTGATCTGTTATGGTTATGCGGTTATCCAATAACCGACATCGTTATTCGATTCGTTGAGAACTAATACTTTTTCCGAATAGCTGTAATTCTTGCGTTGATCATTTGATATGATAAACATATTAAAAAAAATTGAGTTATTTCAGCTAGACCTAAATTCTCGGTTAACCGACTCATACTATAACCTTCAAAACTGATTAACAAAAACCACCATAACCGATCTGATCTGTTATGGTTATCCAATAACCGACATCATTATTCAATTCGTTGAGAACTCATACTTTTTCGGAATAGTTGTAATTCTTGCGTTGATCATTTGATATGATAAACATATTTATAAACTTTTTAAATAACTTTAATAGTAAACAATCTTAACCCATGTAGAATTTTAGATGATATATATATATATATATATATATATAGGGTAGGGTTGTCCGAGAATTTAAAGATTTTTAAACTGTGTGAACTAATCTGGGCCATTGAATTACATCATTTAAATATTTTTAAACTATGGCAAGATTGTCATTATAATGTTGTAACTTTTCTTTAATAAATTAACATAGAGGCATTTGAGTCTTTTGTAAATTGCATTTATTAAGCAACATAATCAAAATCCCTAAAATTTCGCTAGTTTTCATATATACAAGATACATAACTGTTAGTGTATACACATGTGTACAGTCTCGCTAGTATCAATTTATACAAGATACACAGATGTGAGTTTATAATATGTGTACAGTCTCGCTAACTATAAGTTTATACAAGATACACAGTTGCTTAGTTTATACACATGTATACAGTCTCGTTAACTATCAGTTTATACAAGATACGCAGATGTTAGTTTATACACTTGTGTACAGACATTTTATACATTTGTTTATTATATTCAGAAATGGTTACATATATGTATATTAACAGTATATAGTATATTATGCATGCACACGAGTAGATTCATATAAAAATTGTGAAATTAATAAAAACGAAACTAGTTACATGTATGAAAAAATAAATAACTTCATCACATATTCTAAAAAAATTAATGCCCAAAAATAATAACAATTTAAATCTCATGGAAAATTTTTAATATTTATTAAAAATTATAAAAAGTTAAAACGATAAAGAAATGATGGAGAAATAATTAAAAATGAGAGAGAGAGAGAGAAAGAGTTAAGAGATGAGAAAATTAAGAGATTTTAATTAAACATAGTTGGCTAATGTCAATCTTACCCTGTTAATCTAAAAAATGATCAAAGGCCAAGATTAGTTCACTCTAAAGAAGTTGTTCACTCTTGAACCTAACCATATATATATATATAGGGTAGGGATCCTAAGAGAAGTCCACCTTATTTGAGAAACTTAAGAAACATTCTGGACCACACATTTCCCCAAGCTATTCGTAGTATACACATATGTATAGTTTAGAATTGACTATATAGTCAATTCTAAACTATACATATGTATATACTACGAATAGCTTTGGGAGAATGGGTGGTCCAGAATGCTTCTCAAGTTTCTCAATTAGCCTAGTGCTTCTCACATGATCCTAACCCTATATATATATATATATGTGTTGTGTGTGTGTGTGTGTGTGTGTGGGTAGAGGATCCTGTAAAAAAAGCCTAAAGTGTGAAAAGTGTAAGAAAGAATCTAAACCATTAGATCTTTAATCTAATGGTTGAGATCTTGATTGCAATCTTGTAAATAGTATAACAATTAAAATAATTAATTTTTTAGATTAAGAGTATAAAGGTAAAATTAACATTTTTAATTTTAGAAAGTCACATGCAATCCACATGCAAGTTCTCCTTTTATTTTTTAAACGCCAATAACTTTTTACACGTAACTCGTTTTTTTTTAAATTACACCATAATAACCAGTGTTTTTTAATCTTTAATATGAGTACCATATTACTATACTTATATACAGAAAAAAAATTACGTTCAATCGAATGTTTCAGTTAATGGTTTTTTGTTTCAGTTCATGGTGTTATATAATTATTGAAGGGTGTTATATACTTTTTGAAGGATGTTATATATGTGTTGAATGGTGTTATATAATTATTGAATAGTGTTATATATGCGCTGAATGGTTGTTGCAGTGTTATTCGTAGTGTTTTTATAGAGATCTTTAAAATGGTGTTATATACTTATTGAATGATATTATATACTTATTGAAGGGTGTTATATAATTATTGAATGGTGTTATATACGTGCTAAATGGCGTTTGCAGTGTTATTCGGTATTTCTATAAATTAGAGTGACGGTTTATGGAAGGTTTTGAATTAATTAAATCAATGATAAAATTACTTGATAACCCTTTTCAATTAATTTAGATCTAATGACTGAGATTCTTTCTTACCTTTCTCACACTTTTGGTCTTTTTTACAATAACCTTACCCTATATATATAATATATATATATATATATATAGTGTAGGTTTCAAATGAGAAGAAATTTTTGTAAGAATAAAAAACAACTTTTAAACCAATAGATATTCCTTATTTACTTCATTTAATGTGTGCATTTAATGTTACGAAAAAGGGCATATAGGTAAATCTATAATTGTTATTAATTAGCTAATTAATTAAACTTGTAACTCATTTTTTTAATATACTATTTCAAGATTAAATAATTTATGGTGAAAGACAATTTTCAACATGTATAGGATAAATTTTTAAATGTGTAGGGTAAATTTACATGTGTGTAGGGTAAATTCTGGTAAGTGTAAGACATATGTAGGATAAATTTTGAAATGTGTAGGATACAATGTTTTTGTTTTATTAATGAGAGATAACATAATTAATGAGAGGAATTATAAACTATTTAATGTTTTACCATTATGTCCTTTCTTCTTTTTCTTTTCATTTTAAATTTCTTCTCAAATGAACACTCCCATATATATATATATATATATAACAAGTTCACGAAACTCTAAGACCAACCGGTATGGGGGCCGGCCCATGCCCGGCGCCGGACCCCCACGCCGCCCCCTATGCCGGACCCCAGCACACCCGGCTCCCATGTGCCGCCCCTGCCGGTCCATTTTTTGCACAAATTTCAATAAAGCCCGTTGGGCAACGGCTCTTTTATAAAAAAAATGTTTTTTTAACTTTAAATACAATTCAACCTCCCATTTTTATACCACATTCATCCAAAATCCACCCACTCTTATCATCAATTTTATAAATTTCTTATCTTTTTTATAAAAAAAAAACATGAATCCTTTCAACCCGAACCCGAACCCGTTCGACCCGAACAACCCAAACAACCCTAACCCGAATCCTTTTTCCACGCCCGGTTACACACCGGCTATCGACCCCTCTTGGGCGACACTGCAATTCACCTTTTCGGGATTCCAACAAACACCGAACGCCTTCCATTCCATGTCACAAGTCCAACAAATGCATCAATATCAAGCTCTTCAACAAATGATGC
Organism: Scalesia atractyloides; assembly: GCA_947069175.1. NCBI lineage: Eukaryota > Viridiplantae > Streptophyta > Magnoliopsida > Asterales > Asteraceae > Scalesia > Scalesia atractyloides. Next base: position 3,936,387 of record CAMTDV010000017.1, read on the forward strand.
TCCGAAACCCGTTAGAATCTCAACCAACATTAGAATCTCAAGCACCGTTCGAATCTCAACCACGATCATCTCCGGTTCGACTCGACGATGACGTCGAAGTTGTCCCCGAATCCCCACCGCAAAGGAAAGGACGCAAAAAAACAAGGGGGAAGCGACTCAAGACGATTCGAGCTCCAAACCAAAGCAAAGACCTTGGTCTAAAAAGGAGGAGGAAGCGCTAACGATGGCGTGGGTCAAGTTGTCTACTAACCCGGTTGTCGGTATGAACCTAATACTCTATTTTTAATTTAAAATTTAAAAAGATTTTATTTTTATTTACTAATGTTATTTTTTTAAAATTTAGGGAACAACCAATCGAGCAATAGCTTTTGGAGGAAAATAACGGATGCTTTTAACAAAGAAAGTTGACCTCGTTCCGAGAGATCACGGAGAAAGTGGACCTCGTTCCGAGAGATCACGGAGAAAAAAATGAATATAAGAAAGATTTGTCGGCCGACTTCACTCGAGCGAGTGATTTTAAAATTCTTTAGTTGGATCTCGATACCGTACCGGAGGATGAACGGGAGGTTTACCGGAGGATGAAGGAGGACGTTAAAAGAAAGTGGACCTCGTAGTTTTATTTTTAGGAATCGTAATTGTTATTTTTAGGATTCGAAAATTTTATTTTTTAGGAATCGTAATTTATATTTTTTAGGAATCGTAATTTTTATTTTTTAGGAATCTAATTATCTTGTTTCATGTTTTATTTTTATTTAATATATGTAGTATTTTTATAAAACTAAATTAATAAAAACTAAAAATTAATTTAATATTAAAGTGGGGTATGCCCATCCTCCACCCCCTTCATTTTGGTGGGAGGTCCATCCTTTTGAGGATGGGAATGTGGCGCTGACGTGGCGGTCCATCCCCATAAGGATGAGACTCTCCATACCCTCTAGTCTAACTGGAAAAAGATATTATATTTTTGTTGACTTCAATAAAATCGGTTCTCAATGGAGCTGCAGATCCCATTTGCACATATCAGGGCAAAGAAGGTGCAGTACGTTGTGGGAATGGTAAATTCATTTACTATTATATATATTGAACTTGTTTTGAAGACATATTTTTAATCCATGATTTATATTAAAGCAAATATTTTAATGTAAACATGGAAGTGATTCAAATGGATCAAACACTAACAATTATATTGAAATAAGTGTGAACAAAGATTTTAATTTTTAAATATCAAGCTTAAAACTTACCATTTTTTTGTTAATAAACAGAGCTTTACTAAACAGTAGAGACCCTAATACTCATACTAAGATTTGAAAGATAAAATAGAAAACTAAATAATAATAAAATCATAATAGATATTCAATAAGTCCTGAAGATCTTGATCGGTGGAATAGACCTGTTGGAACGGGTTTGATAGGAAAAAAGGGTTGAAGCTGTTAAGCATAAGAAAATATGGCGTTTGTACCGGCTAAAGAAGGTGACGTACTAATATCTGATTTTGATTACTACGAACTATCCAGTATAGGCTGTCAAAGTGAAGTCGATCATGTATGCTCATGGTATATGGGAGACCGTCGAATCAAGGACTTTAGGAGAAGAACAAGACCAGAAGAAGTCAAAATAGGTGATTGCCTTCTTGTTTCAAGCTATATCCGAGGAGATGATTTTGCAAATGGCTAGCTACACTGACCTCAAGGAAGTGTGGGACAAACTAAAGACACGGTACTTGGGTGTAGATCAAGTGAGAGCGAGGCGACTTCCAACATTAAGAAGGGAGCTTGAAAGTTCACGCATGAAGAATGGTGAAATGGTTGATGATTTCGTGGCAAAATTGATTGGTTTAGCATCGAAGGTAAGAAGTCTTGGGTATGAACTTGAAGAAGTGGAGTTGGTGAAAAGGTTGCTTGATTCAATGCCCAAATCATTTCTTCAAATTGTGGTATCCATTGAGCAATGCTTCGACTTAGACTCAATGTTATTCAATGAAGCCATTGGTAGGTTGAAAGCATACGAGGAGCGCTTGAAATGAACGGAGAAAATGGAGGACACTCAAGGTGGTTTGTTGCTAGTTAGTCAAGAAAAATCGCATGGGTGTAAACATTGTGGCGTTTGAAGCTCAAAACGAGATGACTTTGGACGTGGCCGGGGAAGAGGTCGTAGGTCCGTGAGAGGTCGAGATGGTAACTAACGTTTCTGGGATAAAAGCCACATGAAAGGTTATAAGTGTGGTGAATATGGTGACTACAACAACCAGTGTCCAAAGTTGAAAATCAAGAAGCAAATTTAATTGAGGGGGAGCTGACACTAATGTGAATGAATGGTATGAATAAACAATTAAGGAGGTGATTGTTGGGAATAATCGTTTATTTACCAGGTCATGGGTACGGGTAGCCTTTTAATATTGATTGATTTGAATTTTGTTGATGCACTTTTGTGTGGATGTAGCTAGTGTCAATCGGTTCGAGACCGATGTCAATGACGTTCCCCCATTGCGTGACTCAAATAACGAGATACAAATGACGAGGTACAAGAACGACATGGTTGCATGGTTGGATGATGATGGCATCATGACAACATCATGATGTCCTCATGACATAATCAATTCTCATTTCGAAACATGCATGCTTTCATTGTCGATCATCAAGAACAACAACAACACAAGGACTATCGATCATGCATGCTTCCTTAACTATCGATGGTCATTGATACACAAGGACTATCGATTGAGTGGTATGTTCGACAATGACACTGACTAATAGACTTGACACTGTCAATTTGCTTTATGTTTGTTTAGTATAAGTAGGTCGTTATCGTGTCATTTATAGGAGATCTTGAATGAGATAGAGAGAGAGTTATCGGAGAGCTTTGTATGTGTGTATTTTGTACCGAAACTATGTCAAAATCTATACACGGAATCGTTAATCGTTGAATATTTATTGTGTAATACATTCTCTCGCTCGGTTTGTGTGGTAGCTTGGATTTTGCACTTGCTATGGAGTCCGAAATAAGAAATCATTGTAGTCCGACGATCCGCATCGGGACCTACAAGTTGTATCAGAGCTTTGGCTCGATTTCTTGTTGAAAACCAAGTATCTGGTGAGATTTTCAAGTGGGTTTGGAGGTTTTATTAGATAAAAATCAGAAACCCGGTTTTGGTTCTTGAAAATACGAATTAAAACTTGAAAATCGTTGTATTTTTATTTTTATCATGTCCTCTTTAAACAATTTATTTATACCTAATACGTACCAAAGTTGAAGTAACCGGAGGATCCTTTTTCAGTCCCATCTTTGTCCGTATGGATCCATCAGTATAAGTATATGATCCTCAGGTAACAATCTGTTCTACTCCATCGTTTGAGTTATATTCACCTCTTTGATTAAGCTGAAGAGGAATTTAATGTGATATTTGTATAAATGTCAGTCGTTTTATAAAAGATTTCATTTCATTAGAAAAGAAAATATTCATATTCCTGCTTGGTGGGGTATATTTATGAAATACATTCTAAAAATAACAAATCCTAAAGTGAATCTCAGAGATTTGGTACCAAGTTTACTATAAGGAAGGTTGCATACTTAATGTCACACCCCAACCGATGGCGGAATCATCGGAGCGCGGCACTAAGCGAACCAGATTGTCTAAGAGAATCCATAACAACTATTTTTAGATGACAATATTTATAACGTTAATTTCGCATACAATCAACAAATATCCATTCCATAGTCATTACAAACTTCAATATTCTCAAACAAAAACATGGTTCGACAACTAGATTTTTGTTATGAGTTTCTAAGGATAAGGCCCTAATCCATTGCAGCATAGAACCATCAACCTGCCACATACGTTAAAATAAAAGTCAATACAACAAGTAAAGGTGAGTACACAGGTTTTATAGCATAATAATAGCGATAAAGCGTTTACGCATAACCAGCATGTGACACGTAGATAGGCGAATCTAAGTATGCTAACAACAATGATACAAGCTAACCAACACGACTGCGAGGTGGAGTATGCGCGATACGTGTTCACAACAGTGACCACGCACGTAAAGTTAGTATATGAGCCTTAACAACCCCCGAACCAATCGGGTGCTGAGTCCAAATTATAGTACTATCGTTGCTAAGGGTGGTCTGCAAGTCCTCATCATTTACACATAGCAAACAAACATTCAGCGATTCACGTATAACATGCGAGAGCGGTTAGCGTTTAAAGAGTTTAGCGTTGTGTGTAGCATGTTATGATATAGAGAACGTATGTAACACCCAAAAGTGCGTTTAAACAAAAAAGGGTTCAAGTATACTCACAGTGGGTGCGTAACAGCGAACACCGAGAGTTTATGAGAGGGGAGAAAGAGTGTCGGTTTAGCCTGCGCGTAGAAACAGAAGTGCATCAGTCTTCCAGAGTGTTGGAACAGTCGAAACGAAGAATCGTGCGGGAACAGCTTATTTTTGTATGAATATGGAATTTTCATGTGAAAATTCCTTTTCGTGTCCAAAATCGAGTGTTTTCGCGTCTTTCTTCGGGAAATCAAATGTGCATCCCTCCAACCTTACTGATCAACCTAGCGTCGGAGAGGTCTTTTGAGTTAGTGAGTCTCTTGTATGAACTCGGACTGGTCCGTGTGAACCAAGTATGGTTCATGCGAGCCAGTCTAGTTGGCACAAGTGACTGTTCTTGCGTCTTGGTGCGTTCGCGACTGAGATTTCATCTAAAACAGATGTATTTTCCAATCCATTTCATGACGGTTTCGACAGTGCTTCGTTCCACTATTTAGTGAACGAAACCTTAGTCGATTGTTGTCCGTTTTTGTGTGAAAATCGATTTATAAAACAGTTTTGTTAGGATACACATTTGGTGGGTTTGAAACAGCGAGGTTTCTACCTTGAGAAGCCAAAGCTAACTCAAATATACTCGGTTAAGTGTGAATCCAAGTTGAAAATCAGAAAGTTTTATGAAAAAGATGAAGGTTTTCTTAAACATGGAAGTTTAGATGAAATCGAAGATGATCTCGTGCAAAATCGTTGTAGAAATCGTTGTGATTCGCGTGAAAACGTAGTCTTCTTACTTGGAAAGAGAAAACGAGCTAGAGAGCGTTTTGGTGTGAAAAGTCAACAAGGGAGCACAAATGTTAAGGCTGGTATTTATAGGAGAAGGGATGGGAGGTAGTGTCTGGCAAGATTTTCGTGCGAAAATGGTCATTTTCGTGCGAAAAAATGTCATTTTCGTGTGAAAAATGCCATTTTATAGCGAAAAATGCCATTTTATAGCGAAAAAATGCCATTTTCGTGTGAAAATTGCCATTTTTGTACGTTTTTTTTTTTGCAAATTAGCTTGGTTAAGTTAAGTGCTTAGGCGTTTTAGTGAAACGTTAAGCGTTGCCTAAATAAATAAATAAATAAATAAATAGTGCGATAGAGCTAGCGAGAGCGTTGCGAGTATTAAGCGATTAATTGCGTTTAAATAAGCGGTATAACATGTATTTAAAATATATTAACTATTATATCTCGAATCCCGGATTACAAACGGCTACAAAAGGGAGATAACGGTAGTAAGGAACAACCGAAAAAGTCGGGTTGTTACACTTAAAGAAGTCAAATATCGTCAACCATGCACGTTCTCGGTTAAGGCCTCCTGATGATGATCTGCATGGTAAATATGTCCTGAGAAAAGTGTGCCCCATGGCACATAGAACTTGCATCCTTTGTAGATAATCCATTCTAAAAGAAGCAATTGCTTCCGCAACTCATTTGACCTTTTATGTTGCAGAATGACTCACCACAACTTTAAGTAACTAGCATTCTTATTTCCTGTTTTGTTGGTTTTCTAGGTTGCAAATTTGAAATAAGAGGAAATATCTGGGGCCACACGCAAGAAAGAATATTGTTTGACTTGTTAGCGTATAGGAGAGTAAATAGTAGATTAAATTACGAGAAGCATCAAAAACTGAAATGATTGTTCCTTTTGTTCGCTTCTGCAACTTACATTCCTTCTTTTTGTCTTCTTTAGCAACTTGCCAAAATGATTTACAAATATGAACACAACTTGGACGTTAAATATATGTCTTTATTAAAGGGAATTTTTATAGCAAAAAGCTTTTATTGAATTAAAGATAGGGTTTAGGTTTCGGTTGCGATTTGTTGAATTGAAAAAATATAATTCTTAGTTTACACTTTTAAATCCTTTTGCAAGTTGCAACAGAATTTTAATGTTACCACATCACTTTTTATTATACTCTATTAGCAGCATTGTTTTATGATGAACATAGACATATCTCTCTTACATGTTGATCAAATAATATATGTCACAACACATATGCGAAAGAAAGCAATTGTTATGAACCCATACCTAGCTCAAATAAGATCCAAAAGGCCCAGTTCAGTCCAACGGACCAAGAAGGTGAATGACACGGGAGCGCATGATCAGAAGATATAAGCGAGAGAGATGTAGAGATTAGGGCATGATGAGTGTTAAGTAAAAGGGTCGTTCTCTTCTCATCTAAATACTATTCGGATCTGATTCCCATCTCCTTATATCATTTTGATTTGTTCACTGTTGACTTGAGTTTCTTATACTGTAATTCATACTTTAATTCCATAGAAATCGCATCGTTATTTTACCTTTCGAGTAGTGTTCAGCTGTGTTAAAATCCATACACAACAGTAATGACCTTTGTAAAGAACTTATGTACATGACTTCTGATTTGCACTATTGTCTTGGCTCCTATGTGTTCTGCAAATACATACATTCAACATCAAGAATAAGATACTCTATCTTTTATGGCAGGTTGATGTATTGTAAAATACATCTATTTCCAGTGTAAAATTTATACAGTTTTCGAAGAGTTTTGTGTCGTTCTGTTTGGTATTTCGCAAGATACTTAGTCTTTTGTGTTTTGTAGGTGTTTGCATGAAAAAGGAAGTGAAAACGGTCGACAACGAAGAAAACCGAGCTTCCGGACCCGTCGCAGGTAATCGGGTGAACGACGAATTAAGAATGCTGAAAATATACCCTGTCACATCGCACGACAGGGTTGGGCACTCACCCTCGCGCGACGCGAAGGCATAAAGTCACCAAAAATGACTTAAATACCCATTGAGTTAATGTCTTTTAACCAAGCCTGCCACCACGTTCAATATGGTTGTCACCCTACGCGACATGAATAGCCAATGCACGTCGCGCGACGTGACTAGACCAAATTCGTGGAAAAGTGTTTTAAGGAAAACTCTAGGCTGGTTGCTTGACAATGCCTCGGATGCTGGCGACTGAAGTGGAATCTAAAAATCTTTTTCCTACAAATATTATCGGTTTATTTTAATACTTGTGAGGTTATCTGGCACAAAGTTTGTGGTCATTCTTTGGATGTCACTGGTAATATTGAGGATGTTGGAGATACTTTTGATGTTATTTCTAATCCTGATTCATTTTATTTTGATGTTTGACATACAGGTGTCGATACATCATCTCCTTCTTTGGAAGCAGAATATGTTTTTGAGAAACAAGGTACAATTATTTTCACGAAAATGCTGCTTCCAGAAATGAACCATGGGATATAGACCCCCTAAGTTAGCACCTCGAAGGAAGGTATGATGTAGGCCTTGAGAACAAGTGCTTGCCAATAATATTTTGTGTTACATGATCATGGGATTATGTGTTTTGCAAAGTTACCCAGGTTCTACAAAGTGCAAGTGGAATGTAGAGGAATTTAAACTCACTGGCCATGCGGTGACTCAAAATGGGCAGTTCTTGCCTGGTCTTCATGTTAGTCTCCTACTCATTTATGTAAGCAAAAAAAAGGGTAGATGCATGGTACCCCTGACCGCAGAAGGGATCCCCTTCCCAAGCTAGCGACCCAGCAACGCTGCTTGGCGGTGAATACCCTACCGGTTGGGCAATTTGGTTGAACCAGGGCTCGAACCTGCCCACACCAGTTTGTAATGGGTGCTGGTGGCCACTGGGCTGACACCCAATGGTTACATTTATGTAAGCAATCAACTATTATTGGAGGTTACGTTACTTAGTAGCTAATTTGTTGGCCATTTATGTCTTTATTTATGTTTAGTGCAGGGTGCTGCTTGAGTGTCTGGTAGGAAGATAACATTGATCCATCTATATTCCTTGATTATCATTATGAAAAAAACATTAACATAGTTATGTAGTAAAACGTTTTACATCAAAATAGAAGGTTAACGGACAACATACTTATATATTATCATACTTGATTATAACGTACAAGAGTTGTTTGAAACATTCACCCCTTCTAATGTGCACACTGACCATTTGAATCACTATAGAAAAAAAACACTTACGAATGAGAACATGGAAAAAAAACATTCACCCCCTTCTATTTTATGGTTTTTAAGCATATAACTAATTTTGCCGGATTTTCTTTTCAGAAAAGGCTTGCATTTGAGTCGTTTATTGTTATTATTATTATCTTTTTTCTTTTTGAGAACATGGAAATGTCTTAGCTTTCATTATTCTCACGGTATATCTTTTTATGTTTTATGATGTTGTTAGGCTTAGAGCATGTCTTGCAAGTTTGATGTGCCTGTGATTGTTTGAGTGAAAAAAAAGGTAAAAAAAGCATTGCACTTTGATATTAGTTGTTAATATCAAATATACTAGAGGTGGTATTTTGGTTGCTCATAAATAAAATGCCAATTTCATTTTCATCATTTTTAAATATAGGGTTTTATTTTTTGCAAAAGCTTTTATTGAATTAAAGATAGGGTTTAGGTTTCGACTGCGATTTATTGAATTAAAAAACTTATAAATCTTCTAGTAGCATTGTTTTCGGATGAACATATACCATTCATGTTGAGCTAAGAAAGCAATGACCTTTGTAAAGAACTGACCTCTGATCTGCACCGCTATCTTGGCTCCTATGTGTTGTGCAAATTCTTACATTCAACATCAAGATACTTTGTCTTTTAAGGCGGGTATAATCCCTGGTGAAGTTTAGGTTTTGAAATGAAGACAAACATAGACTTTCAACTACGTTTCGACCATTTTCTTGTCTTATAATATTTTAATTTCACGGTTATAGTGCAAATGTGGTCGTTTTGCAGCTCATATTTGCCTTTCTTTGGTTATCAACTTTGTTGTTAAGAAAGTGTATGATTTGCTTTCCAATTTGAGTTATGGAATTCTTCTTTGTTGAAGGTTAATGTGCATCCATGACTGGCAAGTTGTGCATATTTTAAGTCATCTTTTAGTTGGGTTTTCTTGATTTTAAGGCTAAGTTTCATGATTGGTACTTGGGTGATTTATGAGTTCTACAATTACATAAGCAAGCTTTATAAACTACCATTCAACTTGGAAATTATACATAGTCTTGCTATTTCTAGTCACATATATATGACCTAAACATTTTTCTAGTAACACTTTCAATATGCATGGTCATTTTCTCAACTAATGATTTGTATTTCAATTTCAAGTCACCCGTGCAACAAATATAACTCCTTTGGATTATAGAGAATGCATTTATCATGTCCTTCAACAATTCTTATTGATTAACAACTTAAAAATCTCAAGGATAACCAACTTTTAAAGCTATATAAATCTAGGCATAAGGTACAGATTTATTCCTTTTTTTTCTTCTGCAGTTTTGATTTCATTAACCCACAAACCAGGCTTCCTTACCCAAACATACACCAAGAGCAAACCAAATACAACAATCACATAACAAGAAACCAATCACTCAAAATGCAAGTAACAAATCTACTTCAATAATCCAGAGTTAACCCCCTAACCTTAGTTGTTTTCCCTGTCCACCAAATCAAACTCAAACAAGTGAAACAAAAACTAAGGTATCAAATTCTGCTCAAAACATTTCTGGAATCTCTAACTCATTAGTTCTCACCTCACACTAGTGCTCAACCCACCAATTGTTCCCAAATATGCTATCATGCCTAACCGTCATGTACACCACCTTCCTATTTCCGTGTCAAACCTGAAGATCAAACATTGCCACAAATTCGGCTCGTCGATTGGGGTTGCAAGCCGAGTGGTCAACTCAACAAACCCGTTAAAATTTCTCAACATCAAAGGTTCTTCAAAGAAACCGGCTTCTTCATGTATTGTGTTTGCCGGCATAATTGAAAGTCGATAAAGGTTGCATCCACTAGTTCAAACGTGTGTTGCAGCCTTCTTTGCATGTTTGATTGATACAAAGCATCTTGATCTTCCAACCAAAAAGACCGCCTTACGGTTAGGAGGTTGTTCACTTGTGGAGGGGTTAACAGTGCTCTTGTCCTTGACAAGCCTCGAAGGGGAACCACATTCCTCTAGTGGAATGATATGCGGTAACGTGCATATAAACAAAGTGATGACTAAACACATTTTCTTAAGCATATAACAACATCTATCCTCCATCAATTGTGTTCCTCTCATCACTTCATTTAGATGCAAACCGTCCATGACTCGATACTCTATCACCCTATGGTTCATATTCCACATGTTACATATCAAATGACCTCCGTCCTCCATCCAAAAAACCAAAACGCATCACACACCCCTATCCATGCAATGTTCGCTACACTTTGATCTAGGTCGACGCCAAATGTGGTTAGGTAATAAGTGATTCTTCGGTGATCATGTGCCCTAAAGCCCACAACACAGGCACATGTGGGCTGTAGAAATGCGTAAACGTCCATACATAACCTCCTTGTTGGGTGTTATAGCTTATCATGAAATCATGATCCAAAACCATCACTTGAACTCGTAGGTCTTTTATCTTGCTATAGCTAGCTCGGGCATGTCGAATCGGTGTAACATGTGCCATAGTAGTTCATCAGGCAGGTTGATTATTATTGTCATCCATCTAAAACAAATTCATACAAAATCATTAAAACAAGTTCAAACAATTAAAGCAAGAATAACACCTATTATAAATAACGTTACACAATAACCTAGATGAAACCACAAATTAGATTACAACTATAAAAAAGCATAACCAAACTATCCTATTAATTATTATCTTGAGCAAAAAAAAATCCTATTAATTATTATCTTGAGCAATAAATCCTTTAATAGAGACAAATTCAGATTACAACTATAAAAACCGATAACCAAACTAGTCCTCTTAATTATTATCTTGAGTAGTAAATCCTTTAATAGAGGTTAACCAAACTATAACTATCCTCTTTCCTCCTTTTTTTGAACTAAGAGTTGCCTTCCCTTGAACAATAACCTAATCAGCCTTTTAATTATTATCTTGAGTAGTAAATCCTTTAATAGATGTTAACCAAACTATAACTATCCGGTATCCTCCTTTTTTAACGAAGAGTTGACTGTCTCTTTTGAACAATAAATTGATAGCATAATTTCTTATGAAGGAAGTAAATTAATGACCAAAATATTTCCCAAAATTTATAACATCATCAACAGTTCACTATGGTCGAAGATTAAATGTTAGATCAGGGATTTAGCAACTATTATTATTATTTATTATGAACATCAAAAGTGAAGTCAATGAACAATGACAAATTTGCTGGTTTAATGTTAAAAAAGAAAAAAAATTAGAAAAAGAAATCAACGAACATGGATTTTTTCTTGGTTTTTATGACAATGGTTTTAGATATAAAGGGGAACTCAAATGCGGGATCAAAAGAAGCTCTAACACTCATTCTGCAATGGGGATTCATAGATCTATGATCAAACCTGGCTGCAGTAGGATGAGTGATTAGGGTTTCAAAATCAATTCAAATTCAAATTCAAAGCTTTTCTGGAGTGTTGTCCAAATTATCTTGTATGAGTGCAAATAAAGGCAATTTTTACCTTCTTTTTTTATTTATCCATCTTATTTTCTAATTATTGTTAAATGTAAATTCACATCGGGAATCCTTTTTTTATTTTTTTTAATTATGACTTTCTTGTGTTTAGGTCACTGCACTCCTCATATTAGAGAGCCCCGTTGCCCCATTCTGACGAGACTATGTTGTCTTAACATGTCCCATGTTGGCTTCGCTTGGGCGTTCCCACGGGAAGCCATACCGCCGGCTGTCTCTTGACAATCATTGCGCCACCACAAGAGCATAACACTCTGGCGTAACACACAGTGGGGCAAAAACCCGGTGGGCTCGGGATTCGAACTGACAACCTCACAAGGTTTAAGTCAAATTCCTCATTGCCTTAATCTATCAAAAGTGATATAAGTGGGAATCAAACTTAAGTCTCCACTTTGAAGAATCCAAACCTTTCTAGCATAGGCAACAAGGGTGGATACATTAAATATGTTTAGTTACATATATGTTTTGGTACCAATAATTTTATATTAAATATGTTTGGTTACATATATGTTAATTGATTTCATTATTAACACAATCACGTTATTTTAGCTAGTTTGGGGTCGATTCTAAAATACCATAAATGATAAATCTATAGGGCTTAATGAACATGAGTGACAGGGGTTGGTTCATGGTAGTTTGGCATGGAGATTGTGCATAGATAAAGATATGATAAAGCCAGTCTTAGTTACTAATTAAAATTAAGACAATAAAACTAAAATTACTAAATCATTTGTATTCACACACTAAACATACCTCGAAGACATGATGACCAAGATGTAATTCCATCCATATTAAAGCTTATAAAAACATCGTGAATGTGAATATTTTCATTAGCACACATAATGTTAAACCCATGACATGCCAACCTTGAGATTTTCAAATGGATCCATGGATGATGTGAATGTGTGAAAACGCTCTGTTAAAAAGAAGAAAACATAATCAACCTGATTTGCTGTTGGTTTCAGGCCCCACAATACACACTCAATCACACACTTACGTGATATGAATATTGAAAAGCTTTTGTATTGAATGAGAAAAATGGGGTACAAAACAAACTACAACTACACCCTATTTATAATTAAAATAAGCACATGCAAAATAAGAACGTGGGGAAAATAAACCTAACAAAATACTAAATCTAACTGAAGAACCGGTAACGAGATGAGCTATTCTTTAGCCAACGTGCACTTGTAATTCTCCAATGCACAAATGCATGTGAATTAGTCAATCACATTCCCTCTGATCACTCATACAACTATGACCAATTCTTTAGTCAAACAAAATGCAACGAACTGAACCAGTAATTTGCTGACCCAGGACCCGATACTTGACCCGTAATCAAGATTAAACCCAACATTTGCCAACATAAAATGTTGTGTAGACATAATAAGTTAAGAGAAAAGATGGTATCTTGGGTGATTATGAAGTATAGGTTAATTTGTTCATGAGTTTTAACTTTTAAAATACTAAAGGAAAATATGATGATCTTGAGAATGGTAAACACAAAACTGGAAAATAAATTCAGAAAATACTTACCAATTTGAATTGATCTTAAGAGAGAAAGGGTGATGAAGAGGAAGAAGTGATAAAAGGAATGAAAGGGTAAATGGGTACACAAGAATATTAAATATAACTTGAGCTTGAGTAGTCAAATTTGAATAGTACCAGAAAAGGACTAGTCTATGCAGTTTTTTTATTATAATTGTAAGGACACAGAAGATGCTTAATTCACTACTCACTGAGTCACTGGTCAAAGTATTGGACATGGGACATGCTTAACTATTCAAAATAATAGAGTTTGTTAGTGTATTTCTCATTCAGTTGAGAAATTTTTTAGGGTTTTTAGTTTTAGCCGTTTCTCTCTTTTGGCAATTAGGATTTCAACTTCATGTTTGATTCAGATTCGTCTTGAATCTGATTATGATCCAGTCAATGTGTCAAGGAAAACGTAAGACTAAACACTAAAAGTTAAACCCTAAAGCTAAAATCCAAGACTAAACACTAAAAGTTAAACTAGAAACCCTAAAAAGATAAACCTTATATATATTTGAATAGAGTTCGACGAGCCGGTTCCAAAGCCCCTGGAATTAGGCCAATGAGAGTTCGTTTGACCCGGTTTCCTACGCTTTCTAGCTAGGTTAAGATTGTCTTGTAATTGATCTTTCTCCTGTGTATGTGTGAATGTGTTAGTGTATGTATACGTGTATTTATGTATGTACGTTCGTATGTATATAACTTCTACTAGACAGTCATTTTATCATATATTTCTTCAAAAACCCAATCGAGTGTGTGATTAAATTAACAACTAAAAACTATATTTTTTACACCTTCTCTATTAGTGATTATTAATCTCAACATAAATTACCATTGATCAACTAGGAAATTCTTGTACTGCAATATATATATATATATATATATGTATATATGTATATATATATATATGTATATATGTATATATAGGACAAGGATCCGTTAGAAACCACCCTTTATTACGAGAATCGCGAGAACCAGTGTGAACACAAACAGTAATACCTAAAAAAATACCAAATTTTTTTTTGTTTTTTTTAATATTTTTTTTAAAAAGTCGCTATATTTACTCAACAATAAAAAAAATTCAAAAAAGAATTTGAGTACCAACTATCCATGCACATGTGCATTTTCGTCATTTCTTTGACAAATTCCGTAATACATTACAAACATTAGACAATTGTACTTTCATTTACACTACCATGTGTAACACACTACTTTTTACGTTACCAATATTTGCAATGCACATGTGCATCTATATATATCAACATGAAATAAGGTGTTTGGTACATTAATTTGAATACATTTTCTCTTTCATCTATCATACCATCCATATACACTACCATGCACATGTGCATTTTCATCATTTCTTTGACAAATTCCGTAATACATTACAAACATTAGACAATTGTACTTTCATTTACACTACCATGTGTAATACACTACTTTTTACGTTACCAATATAAGAAATGCACATGTGCATCTATATGTATCAACATGAAATAAGGTGTTTTGGTACACTACTTTGAATACACTTTCTCTTTCATCTATCATACAATCCATAATACACTTCCATTACCTCCTACCATCCATAATACAATACCGTTACCTCCTTCATTTATAATACAATACCAATACCAATATTTTAATTTATTACATGTATATCAACACCGTTTATACCATCCAATCAAAATATTACATCATAAATTGACAACTATAATGAACCCATCAACCACTAGATATAACTAACCAAAAAACATATATATGAGCCTACTTAATCATTCAAAATTCACAAACTTTTTTTACCAAAACACGGTATATAATTGTTATACATAATTATGCACATGTGCATTTAATGTAAAATTGAGTGTATTATGGATGGTATTGTAAATTAAAGTGCAATTGTCTACTAGTGATAACATATTACTGAATTTGTCGAAGTTATGATACATATGTACATGTGCATTGTTACTCGAAAAAAAAAAAATTTTTTTTTTTTTTTGTAACGAAATATAACGATTTTTATTAAAAAAATATTTAAAAAAAAAATTGAGTGTTTTTTTTATTTTGTTTAGATTTTATTTTGCAATAATGGTGGTTCTCGCAGTTCTCACAATAAAGGTGGTTCTCGCATGAACCTTACCCTATATATATATATATATATATATGACCTTAATTTAAGCTTTCAATTTACATGATCATTTTCTCAACTTTTCAATTTCAAGTCACCATACAACATATAAAACTCCTTTCAGTTGTAGAGAATTCACTTATCATGTCCTTCAAGAATTATTACTCATCAACAACTTAATTCCAATTTCACAGAATTTATAATAACAACTTTGATGTAGCAATGTAGAGAATTAGAGATCACAATAAAGTTAATGTTAAAGCTGAGTATAAATTTCACTTGCCTAGTTGCCTAAACCTTCATTACTTTCCAATCGTTATTATTATATTTATATATATAACAATTACCGTCGATTCTTAGGAACAGTTTTCTGATCAGTCGTTGCCTTTTAATCTGACGTCCAGTGTTCACCTCTTCCCTTGCCGGTCTTAAAGCTTCCCCTACTTTGGCAAACGGCGATCAAAAGGATTCAGGTACCTCACACTAGGGTTGAGTGTTGCTTGGTTGCTGCTTTTACCCACCCACCACAACCAACCTCTTAGCTTTCTTCCCTAAATCGCAGGTGTCATTCAATTCGTCCCTCACATCGGCGTTGACAACATGATCGACAAAGCTCAACAAAACACAGCCAATAACCAGAAATTCAGCTATCATGGATCTCATTTTCTTATCCTTCATTGCTCAACCCCAAACTGCAAATAATAACACATTCTTTTTTTTTTGAAAGATGTGAATTATTCGCGAATGTCGGGAGGTCTAGCATATGTTGTCTTAACCGGATCCGCGCTAGAGAGCCCCCTCGCACAATAGATCTCCAATTTAAACCCCTCAATGAGAAACCCCTATCACCAAACTTGAGACCTGAAAATGAAACTTAAATACCTGTGCCCACCACTAGAACACTAGTGATGGTTTCTTGGTCTCTACTAAGTCATCTTGTGAGGTCACTAATAGGATTTTTTGGGCTTTTTGATTTACATGTATGTATGTATATAGCAAAGAAAGGGTGCATAAGATGATTTTTGCTATACTCAAGAATCAGTGGACACTTTCATTTCTCAAATGGGTTGTAAAAAGGTGTGAAGCAAATGGATTATTGTAATATGACTCCTAATATTATATTTCATTTTTTCGACTTTTAAATTTTTATTATATGATTTTGTAAAAGGTTTGTAACTTTGTATAACTCGCACTTTTATTGGCAGGTGATTCCAACAAAACCTTATATTGGTTTTTACTACTATGTCTTTCATGTTCTACAACCGCCTTTTCATTTCAGGTGATTCATAGATTCAAACAAAACCCTTTGGGGAATTGATGTGCGTTTGACGCTATCGTAATGAACCGATGACGATCAAGTTCTTTTGTTATGTCCTCGCAATAGCGCACAGGTTTAATTCCACTGCCCGCTGCAAAGCACGGACATGCTACGCTCCTAATTTAATCTAAATTTGTTAATAACATAATGAAATGAGTACTGATTCATCTGGTGTCTTCATTTGATTGTATTTTTTGGGCGGTTGACTTGTCTGAATGGCTTAGTACTTGTCACCCCACCCTCCATCTACCATCACACATACACCCTTCTTTTACAATGATGAAAAGTAAGAGACCTTTGGGTCGGAGAGAGGGAAAGACCTGGAGAGAGAGTGTGTGCCAGAACGATGGTGTTGCCGCCGTAGCAAACCGAGAAAGAGGTCGATGGTTGGGTTAGTTATAGCAGACGAACGATGGTGGTGGTGCAACATATATACGCGCCTAATTTCACACAGACATATTGTTTTCACAAGACCAAACCAAAAAAAGAACAAATAAATTATTTCTAAAATTGTTTTAATTAACTTATTGATATAAAAAACAATATGAAATAAATATCTTGACAATGTTCCAATAAACTCTTTTATCTTCATAAAATAAAAAAAAAAATTAAAAATTTGTTTAGCCTTGTTCTTGCAAATAACCCGTACGCGGTACATGATAACAAAAAGAATATTGCACTACAGTGGCGGGTGTTATCTCACCCTTTAGTGTATTTTCGGGGTGAGATAAGACTTTGGACCATTAGGTTTTGGTTCAATTCCCACAACAGTGATTGGAGATAGATATGATCGAGTGGTTCCGTTGGTGGCACGATGATACTCCAATGGTCCGTCAGTAATCCAAATTTGTCATTCAAAAAAATATACTACAATTTGAAATGACAAATAAACTATACTTAAGGTTTTATTATTTCATGAAATTCGCCATTGAATAAATCTAGAATTAGATTCATCACGTGGTGTGGCGGGTTCGTATAACCAACAGATAAAATAATGGCTTGAAACATACAGTGGGGGTGTTAAAATTTGCAAACCTCAATGTACATAGGTATTTACCCCACTAAAAAAGTTGCGTGGAAATGCTAATAAAAAATTAGCACGTCGTAAATAAGTGTTATGTCATTTTTTGCACATTTACCAGTGCGCTACGGCGGAAGTGTTAAATTTGTATAGCTCGGTTTTGATGATTTGTACCCTAGCATTTACCCCATGAAAAATGTGAAATAGAAACGCTAATAAAAACGACCGATTCTTTCTCTCTTTCCAACTCTTTGACAACCAATTTGAATAAGCCTTTGATTACCTCTAATTGTCTGATGGTCTCTCAAACTTAGTTTCATGTAATGGACGAATTGGTATACTGACAAATAGAAGCTCTAAAATTCTTCTCTAAATGGTTTGTTGAATCAACTTTATAAATTATTATAAGGTAAATTGGATTTAAATAATCCCAATCTCACTTTATTGACCAATAATAATTCCAACTCATAAATCACCAATAATAATCTGAACTATTCACTTTTGTTTGTAAAATACTCCCACGTTAAAAAACACTAACTATGTTAAAAGAATTGCGATGTGATTTGACATGTGTGTACTGACGTGGTGGTTAATTATAAAAGAAACCTACAGTAAAGCCATCGTATTGGTTTTCCCCAATGTCTATCGGTGCCCCTGTTCTTCTAACGCTACAATCACCATTCACACTTCAAATCCTGCAAGTAACCGATCCATCCGTATGTATGTACCAGATATTATCGCTTTTCATGAAGAAGCCCTTGCTCACCCTCACATTCTTCACAATCTTCCTGTTGTTCTTCGTCATCTCTCTATCTCCTTCTTCACCGTTCTCGCAGATTCCTCTCAATTACGCCATGTAAGTCAACAAATCCTCCTTTTTTTCTTATCTCTTTTGGTTCAGTATCAATTCCTGTAACTGATTTTAGATCAAACTGATCTGTTCGAACACTGAATTGCAGTGTAGAGTCCGATATATGGAGTTTGAGCTCATGTTTTCGAATTGAAGGAGATGAAGAATTTGAGCTCATGTTTTCGTTTGGGGATCGACTGAATTTGCCCAATTTGTAGAATTGGGTTTTGATGGAGAGTGTGATTGTGTGTGCAAATAAGGATGATAATGATTATATATACAGGTAAGATGTTAACCAGCCACGTCAGTGCACACATATCAAGCCACATCAGCAATTTTTTAACCTAGTTAGTGTTTTTTAACGTGAGAGTATTTTACAAACAAAAGTGAATAGTTCGGATTATTATTGGTGATTTAATGAGTTGGGATTATTATTGGCCAATTAACAGTGAGTTGGGATTATTTAAATCCAATTTGTCTTATTATAACTACTAGTTTTATACATAGAACCGAATCATTCTTGGTGTGATACCATGTACGTTTTACATTACAACTCATAACGCAATCATGCTAAACCGAATCATTCTTGGTGTAATAACATGATATGCCAAATGCATTTTTGACAAAACAAACAACTCATATTATATATATTGTATCAAACACAAAAAATGTATCTTCTATCAACATCAATATAGACCTCTAATACAATCCAATCCAATCCAATCCAATCATCATCAAGGTTAATAAATATTAATCATATCACATGCATATGGTATGTTTACCTTGGAAAATGATGACAATGTAAAAAAAAAGAACACGATGGCCATAGCAATGATGCGAATATTCGATGATGTTGGTGGTGGTGAAGCTTTAAAAACTCTTCTTTTTCTTCAAAGACTCCAACCTTGGCTCGCTTTTTCATGTCTGTTCAGCAATCTTCTTAACCAACTGCAAATATCCAAATTGTTAGCAGTATATAATATATCGAATTTGACTGAAATACCAATTGGAATATATATATAGGTTTAAAACACAAAGTTAATGGATATTAAAAATTGAATGACGGGTCAAAACAGGTTAGGGTCAGAATAGGCTAATTTTAAACCGGTTAAATTTGGTTTGGGTTCGGGTCATAATAGGCTAATTAAAAACCAGTTCAATTTTGTTCAGGTTAAACTGGTTCAAGTCGATGCAAAAACAGGTCGGTTAAAAAAACACTAACGACCATAAACCATCTAGCCAACTGTTAATCCGCCAAGTCCAATTCTGATAATTTTTTCTGGAGTTTTGTAAGCATTTTTCTTAACTATTTGACCAAGGAATTCAAAGTATCATTCTTAAACCAAATAGTGAAGAAAATGGACATAATTTGCAGCAAAATTTACCTTTTCCCACTCTCGTACCAACATGAAAGTTTGTACCTTGCAACGAAGTTTGATGACCATAAATGATCATAAGACCATGAATAATCTCATTATTTTAACACCCACCATAAATGATCAGAAGAACATTATCATGGTCTTTATTTGCTGCTAAGTTAAGTAAAATTGGAAAGGTGGCAATCAACTCAATTTCAAGCAAAATTGAAACTGTATATCTAACGTCAACCCAATGTAAAGCAACGTAACTGAAACGCAACAAACAACTTGGTAACTTTAATCGGCAAATGTAGTGAGTGACGTTTGATCTAAGCTCAACCAGTCTAATACTTCCGACACCTAAATGAAAGCAATTTCAAGCATAAACCGAATTACCTTGAAACAGTCGACCGAACCCTAGATCGGCGAAATCATCCTGTATGCACCTTCAACACCAAAGTCGCTGTGATCCGAGTGCAAACTGAAAGTAAAATCAACCGATTGTGAGTGATTCCTGATAAGTGAATCTGAATAACATCGAGATAAAATACACGAAATACCCAAATCCAAGAGAAGGAGAATAAAAACTGATCACGGTACTGGAATACTAAGTAAAGCATACCTTGGCTGAGCCTGCCATCTTGATCGTTCCTTTTCCCTCAATTCGAATAGATTTGCTAGTAGGTTCCTTTTGAGACAAAAAAGACAATGGATTACTGATAATTTTTTACCATTTATAATTTGCTTGAGTTTTAGATATAATAATAATAATGTAAACCTTGATTATTATTACTTTATTGATACTCTGTTTAACATCCCTTGCAGTAAGTAAATCTTAAATGATCAAGAACTCATGAAAACTGGTGGAAAAAAGATGACTTTACTGATTCCATTGGCTTAGGTAAGAATCATGGTAACATATTGAATGGTACCTGCTACTTGAATCCTTTTGACCCACAACCAGCTAAGGAATTAGCCGTGGAATAAGGAATCGACACATGATTCAATTTCACAATCAGTTGGTAACTATATTTATGATGCAAAGTCTTATAGGGCTTCTCTAAATTAAAAGAAGAGAACATAGGAAGCAAAATTACCTCAATTGGTAGCAGTTTGTGTGGAAGATCTTCAAGTAATTGCTAGCAGGAGCCGAAAGAAGAACAGCTGATTTTGGGGAAAAAGTGTTAAACGCCAGCCGTAGATGATGCCATTGTCGGAGTAACGTTTCCATTGGCTTACCGCCGCCGATTAGTGTACATGCTGGTGATAATCAAAAGGTCGGAGGCGTTGATAGCCGAAAGACAAGAGGTACATGCACTAATCGGTCTTTATCTCAATTGTTGAGTGTTATGTGCCTTATGTCCAAGGCTTGATGCAAAACTACCATCGAGCCGGGGGTCTCACTGGAAGCAGCCTCTCTATTCCTACGGGTAGAGGTAAGGTTTCTACATCTTACCCTCCTCAGACCCTACCTTAGCTTTGCTATTGTGGGATTTACTGATTTCCTCAGCAACAACAACAAAACCTTCAAGAAACGGTGAAAACCCTATCTATATCTAAGACCTAGAAGGTAGTATGTGTATTCAATTGCTGATATATTTGTTAAAAGTTGCTTTGAATTACGTTTTGACTTAGGATAGAAGACCAAGAAACATGGAAAAAAACAATAACTTTGCTGTAAAACATTAATTACCAATAATCTCGACAGGAGCAGCCATATTTTGTAAAGCGATGAAACGATTATTATCTCTTACAATGATCTCTCTATTAGTGATACCAGAAATGAACTTAAAGGCAGTATGGCAATCAAAACAGATCCTCATATTCTTGGTTATCCGAATGGGAAGTCCAGGGGGGATTACACAGAGCCCAAAAGCTAGAGCGATCTTCTCACTGTGATGCCAAACCTCTGATTCTCTCTCTTCTTCTTCTAAATCGAAGAGCGCCAATGAGGTGTCTGCTACATATCCAGCACTTTTCATTTCCATCTTCAGCTTCCTTAGCATTGCTTGGATCTCGTGTTTCTTTCATGGCAGGTGTCCTTTGCTTGAAAAGTGTGGACTGAATTCTTTACGGAGATCCAACTGCACCCTGCACCCTTATTGATTCCTACTTCTTTCATCTCCATCCGAACCACATTGGCTTCTTCCCACCTGCATAAAACAAATACTAAGGGTTAGCAGCTGTGTGAATTAGAGCAAGAACCAATTTTATTTTAGAGTTAATTACTTTTTCGTCCCTGTGGTTTGTAAAAAATCACTATTTCAGTTCATTAGTTTAAAAATTTGCGATTTCAGTCCTTGTGGTTTCACTTTCATAACCATTTCAGTCCCTGTGGTTTCACTTCGTAACCACTTTAATCCATTTATTCTTAAGTACCGGGACTGAAATGGTTGCGAGGTGGCTGAAATGGTTACGAAAGTGAAACCACAGGGACTGAAATCGCAATTTTAAACTAATGGACTGAAATAGTGATTTTTTACAAACCATAGGGACGAAAACAGTAATTAACTCTTTATTTTATTACCCGACCCACCCATTTAGCCATCTCGCCTCGAACTAGGAATGGCAATTGGACTCAGTCCCTACCCGGTTGTAAAACCGTGTTCCATACCCTGCCTAACACGCGTCGAGTATCAGGTATACCCGTCAGGTGCCAAGTACATTTCTTAGTATTTAAGTTAATTAATATAATTCTGTTACCTAAGAAAAACTAGAAATATAAAAACTAAAAATTAGTGGATTATTTTGTTACCCAAGGACAAAAGAAAATGTTTACGGGTCTTGTTCGCGTAAATGGGTATGCGTGTTTTTCGTAATTAGGCCGTGTATGAGCTAATACTATGCCCAGCCCATGCCCGCAAAATCTTTTAAACGCGGTCCCATACCCGAATATCCGTCCAGTTTTTTTCGGGATTCGTGTTGTCCCATTGGGTTCTGGTTCGTTTACCATCCCTAACCCGAAACAAGCAAAGGAAAACAAGTAGCATTCCAGGACCATTGTGCATTCTTCGTAGATAAAGACTTGGTAGTTCAATAGTTTAATCATAGATCATGAAATTTCAGGAACTAAAAGGTTGTTTCAAAATTAAACGTCTATGCGGGAAATAATAGTGAAAAGAAGACTATCATGAGGGGATACCGTCCAGCAGCAGCAAACATATTTGAGAGGATGACATGGTTTCCAGAGTCCTGAGGATCCAGCTGGAACAAATGATCAGCGGCTATCTTACCGAGTTTGTTATTTCTATGCACCTTACAGGCACCTAAAAGAGACCCCAGATAGATACCGTAGGCTGAAAAGGCATTCTCTTTATGAACTCATAAGCGCCCTCCACCATTCCTGCTCGTCCTAACATATCCACTACGCACGCATAATGCTCAACCCTTGCTTCAACTCCATATCTTGATCTCATTGACTCGAAAATACTCAAACCTGCATCCACTGCTCCAGCCCTACTACATGCTGCTAATATAGATACGAAAGTAACATAATTAGGGATTACATTTCCACATTTCATTTCCTCAAACAAGGCAAGTGCCATATCCGCATCTCCCAAATGCGTGTAAGCACCAAGTAACGCGTTCCATGTAATCAAATTCCTCTCGGGCATTTCGTCAAACATTCTCTCGCAATCTTCTAAGTTTCCACATTTAGCATACATGTCAACAAGGGCACTTCCAACAAAAACATTTCCATTAATGCATGCTTTCACAGAAAGAGCATGAACCATCCTCCCCATCTCCAGACCAGCAATCCCAGCACAAGCACTAATAACGCTCGATACGATAAAGTCCTTAGGCTCTACATTATTTCTCATGGCTTGCAAATATAGCATACAAGCCTTTTCCCCCTCGTCGTTTTGCTCATAAGCAGCCACCATGGAACACCAAGAAACATCATTGTGGTTGCAAATGCCATCAAACACCATGCGAGCCGAACTTACATCCTTGCACTTCCCGTAGAAATCAATCATCCCATTTGCAACAGACACGTGTTGTTCATACCCATACTGTATCACAAACCCATGAACCTGTTTACCTAGATGCAGATACAAGGCATCAGAACAGCCATTAAGAAGCACACAAAAAGTAATCGAACTAAGGTCTCCACCACTTGTCTTTAATTTGATGAAAGCTTCAACGGCTTTACGAGGTTTCCTATCAAGGACAGCATTTGACATATACGTGTTCCATGTGGCAAGATTCTTGTGAGGCATTTCATCGAACAGCTTACATGCATCCTCTTTAAGGCCAGTTTTAGAGTACATATCAAAAGCACTACAGCCGACAAAGACATCATGTATTTGAGCTAATTTAATAGCTAGTGCATGCAGCTGCCTCCCAGTGAGGGGAGAGCTGAGGGAATTGCAGGCTTTGAAAACGCAAGGGAAGGTGAAGTCGTTGGGCAGGATGGAGTGGTGGTGCATGTTAGAAAACTGGAGGATGGCGGTAGAGAAGTGACCGTTTTGGACTGTACCGGCAATGAGGGCCGTCCAGGCGACGACGGAGCGATGCTGGGGAGGGATGATGAGCTGGGCTGAATCGAGGAGGTCGAGTTTAGAATACATGTTCACGAGGTGGTTGCAGAGGAATGTCGGAAAGGGAAAGTCCATGGCTTTGATCATCCTGGCGTGCGTTGCCCGACCAACGCCGGAGGAACGAGTGGAGATTGCCGTTTCAAGGAGCCACACGAGCGTATTCATGGAACTCATCCCCATGCTTCTCCTTAATTTAACTGAATCAACTGTTATAACCAACTTTTTCAATACACAAAAGCATACACACCCATGGTTAAATTAGGGTCAGCTAATCTTATCTCTATAATTTAACTAAAAATTACAATTCTCAAAATTTATCTTTTATTTTCTAAAAACCTTCCACAACTTATTCTCTATTTTTCACACATACCTTTTAAGATGAAGAAGTCGAACAAGACCAGCAGCAGCAGCTGCAGCCGTTCGTAATCCACAAGTCGCGCAGGGCCGCAGGTCGAACAAGCTCCAGCAGACCAGGCGACCAGCAGCTGCGTTTCTTTTCAGGTTTCCCCCTGCCCCCTTCTGTTCTGGTCGACCAGAAGCAAAAAACGAATTTGGGTTTTTTTTATACTTGATAGGGTGGGCTTCGAGGCTTTTTTTTTTTTTTAGCTATGTAATGATTTGGGCTAGGGTGTGAATTTATGACACGACCCGAAAACCCGACACGAACCTAACACGAAATTCGCGGGTTTAGGTTTCGTCTAAACGGGTTCGGGTCAGTTTCGGGTTGAACCCGCGAACCTGTTTAGGTTAACGGGTCAGGTTCGGGTCAACCTGGTCGGGTTGACGGGTTGACCCGTTTAACACATTTATACTATATTGTATTTTTTATAATATATTTTATGTCATAAACTAAATGGGGCGTGTATTTTATGTCATGATTATAACTTACAAAGAGAAATTAACATAGATTTTATAATTTAAATATGATAATATTATATACATTTGTGTTTTTTAAGTAATTTATAATTTTAATATATTAATTTCAGAATAAAAATTAAAAAATTTGGGTTAAACGGGTCGTGTTCGGGTCAACCCACGAAACTTCGGGTCGTGTTCGGTTCATATATATGATACGATTTTCGGGTTCGGGTCGGGTTCGGGTTCATGTAAAATTTTCGGGTTCGGGTCGGGTTGAACCCGCCAACCCGCGAACACGACCCGTTTAGCACCCCTAATTTGGGCTACATAATTAACATTCTTTTATATATAATGATTTGGGTTTATATAGAGTAAATTACGTTTTTAGCCCCTGTGGTTATATCACTTTTATTATATTAGCCTAAAATAAGATTTTTTAACATATATGCCCCTATGTTCTCTATGACTAGCTATTTTGACCCCGAAGTCTAACTCAACTCTGATTAATTATTTGTCACATGACAGACACATGATGGGTATAATGGTAATTTCTCCTCCCCTTTAAATCTAACCCAGATATTCAAGATCATCATCATCATCTTCTAACACTCAGATCTTCAAGAACATCATCATCCTCTGCTAAAGAGCATTCACATCAAACAGATTAATCGAATATCCAATATTACCTTCCTTCACAACTAACGTAGCAGCCTTTTCGTCTTCTACAAGCAACTGAATAAGCGACTCCAACGCCTTTCGTTTAAACTCCACACCTCCGATCTGCAACCGTGTAAACACATCTCGAATATACCCGTCATGTTAAATGTAGCACAGATGATTGAAGTCATCTAAGGAACAGTGGAACACCATCACAAATTGGAACATTCAGTTATTCAAATTCAAAATTTCACTTACACATATCATGAACCAATTAAGTGAAAGTTTTCATAATTCTTAATCCTACTCATCTTCGTTGCCTTTATCTTAACCACCAACACTTCCCAACCACCGCCTCGCTCAACCGTCGTCTCATCTTTCCGTCACAAAAAATACATTGTAGCGATTAGTAATACTAATTAACATAAGTAATTTTGATACATTTCGGGATTTGGATGATAGCGGCAATAGCAATTAGGTTTCCGATAGTTAGATTGGCGGTGTTCGGGTGACCGATGTGGTGCTCTCGCCGACCGGAGTGATCAGTTTTCCGATATCAGACGGGTTTTGTGTCAAACCGGCGGTCGGACCAGAAAATTAGGTGGTTGAATCGGATTTTGATTAAGTTTTTTCAGTATTACCTTATTTATTTTATAATATTTATTACATAACCTGGTTCTTACAACCGATTGGACCCGTTTTACAGGCCCGACTAGTGGACCGGTAAGGAGACTAGTTCGATGTCCGATCAAATCCTGAAAACGTTGCTCTAAACAGTCGATAGTAATATTTAAGCCGGTTTACTGATTTTGTTAACAAATTAAATTTGCCACAAAAACATATAACATTGTATAAGTAACTATATTCCTACTAGCTAGAAGCATAATCCACAAACCCATGAAACCCTCTTGTGTATCTTAAACTAAAATCTCTAATCCTAAGATGTTATAAGAGTGCAAAATTTTCAAAGACAATTTGTTTAGAAACGACATATATGGAAGATTATCATGAAGATAAAGAATGATTAGCACAATGACTTAAACTAATGAATCGACCTCTTGTATATCTTAAACAAAAATCTCTAATTATAAGATATGAAGAACAAAAAAGCGTTTAAATTTTTCAACAATAATCTATCTTGAAACTATTTTAATTGAGCATACATGATTGTCATTTTTTTTCAAATTAACATTATGAAAGTTTGTAGGGTTGTATAGAAAATATTTCAGAAATAACTACACTAAACAATAAAGATTTTTAAAAATAACAACTATAACATGTTGTACGATAACAACAAACAACAAACAATGGTTTTTCAAAAACAATAACCATAACATGCTCTTCTACTATTAATAAACAATACCTACAAGAAGGGGGTGTTTAGCTTCTACCATAAAAAGCAAGGCCATAAAGTAAGTGAAGTTGCAAGCCTAAGCCAAGAAGGCACGAAAGAAGTGACGGACATTTAAACGTTCATTTTCAAAATTACAGTGGAAAAAAAAATAAATAGCTATATCAAATAAGAATTGTCTTTATATGATTTCTAATGTCACACCCCGGTTTCCACGTGTAACTCGGTGGGCCCGGTTGGGGAATATCGTGGCGTAAATTGATATCATCATAATCAAACAAACACACAGCGGAAGTCTTGGAGTTTAAATTACTATTACAAACCAAATTTCCAAATGTTCGAAAATAATAATTACAGGATTGTAATAACGAATCCACAGGCGGATCGAATAAATATTTACAAAGGAAATTGTTCTACAGACTTTGGCAGCTTATGGACTTGCAAGATCCTTATTTAGCTACTACGCAGCTCCCAATCTATTCCGTGTTGCCACATGTAACTTGGTCTTTTGAAAATACATCATTTTTCACTGGTAAATACTAATAACCGACTCATTTTGTAAACATTTATTAAAATGATTTTCGGTGCACTTAGCACATTTTATAAATAACTTGGGATAGTTCAAAATGACCTTGTTTACAGTTTTACATGTTTGTCAATACATATGGGGTCCGGTGCAGAAACCGAATAACCCGATTAACCGACACGCCACTTTAAATTATCCACCAGCGGGATTTAATCATTTTATTAGCATTAGCGTCTGTTGGGTGTATGCCTTCACCACGCGCTTAAGGTCGTGGCCATTAATAACTTAAATGAGCCAAGGATATCCCAGACATGGTCGAATTAACCCCCAATGTTTAAGTTATCAAACAATACAGAATAAAACGGGTTATAAGGATTTAGTAAATCACAATCCGATAACATGATCCCATACCCGACCAAGCGGTACTATTATACCGTATTCCAAGCCCGTAGAGGGAAAATAAGTTAAAAGTATTTACCTAAGCAGTTCTTCAAATAAGATAATTAACTCAGCCGAATATTCAAAAGTAAGCTTAGATGGCATCTACGAGAGGCTATTAGTCTGGAAAGATGGCTTTATCACTAATTAAATGCTAACGGTCCATTTACTTTGTATATTTGAATCAGGTAGCTTAAGAATAATAACGGTACCAGACGCTAGATTGAGCGATGACCGGAATAGAATGTAGTTTAACCCGGCAAGTATGAAGACTTGTTTAATATGGATAAACATGTTATATTCTGGAATTTTTTTGTAGGTAGAATGATAAGGTTACCGTTTCGGTTAAATTACGTAAACTAGTTATGTAGGCTGAACCGTACGCATATAAGCGAAACCGGGTAACCAGGTGAGTCCTATACAAGTTCCATATGCCAATATATTTTAATCATATTATAAAATCAGTAGGTTGACAAAATAATGTCCCGTTATCGTTTTAGAACCAAACTATGCCTAAAAAGGGTAATTTGGTCATTTGTGGTTTAATAAACGAGCTTATGAGGAAACTGATGCTATGACCTTATACTTTCTGTAAAAATGATTTATTTTAAATGTTATATCAGTAAGATATCAAGTCTAGGTGTGGTTTTAAGTTTAAGACCAAACTATGTCCTAAAAAGGGCATTTTGGTCATTTCGCACCTAGCCTTGCAACCTATTTAGGATTCTGAGTTTGAATCATGTCCCTACTGAAATCATATACAAAATATGTCTAGAAATCAGTAGACAATAAGTCTCGGGTCAATAATGTGACGGTTTAATCGGCATTTATGTAAAACTGAGGTTGGAACCTGTTTTGACATGACAAATATATGTTATTTATCATAACATATCAGTGTGCAAAAGATTTGGTTCATTAAACGCTTTAAATCTCATTTTATAAATCGAAAGGCATTTTCGTCATTTAGAAGCTTAATGCCCGAAAACATACATAAACCCAGTTCTAAATCAGAACTTGTATCCCAAATAGTTCCTAATATGAATACATATCAATAGGCATGTGGTTTTTTTTGTCAAAGTCATGTTTTAGAACAATCTTTAGGCAAAAAGGCGGTTTAGCCGCAGTTAGCGCAATTTCCGTCAAATGTCCATGCTTTATGTATAATTCAGAGAGTTGACCTCTAAACAAGTTTAATAACTTATTACATCAGTTCCTAACTCATACTTATGTTCATTTGGTATTAAAATCTCATTTTCGGATTCTAGGGACTAATTTGCAAATTTTGGCATAAAGTATGGAACTTGCATAAATACTTCAATGTTCAATGTGACCATGCTTCTAACAACTCAGAGGGCTTTATGAACTAATCATGGTCACATTGCATCAAAATTTCAGTTTCATAAGTCTCTAAATCGTGTCATAATCGAAAGTCAAAACGTAAGTCAAACACCACGACTTTCGGTTGCAAACCGACTCAAAACTTGGTCTTGTCGGGCCGAGCATGTCAAGACATGTTCTAACAATTATTTATTAAGTGACTGGAGTGTCAAAAACGGATTTTAGAACATTCACATTGCTTGCAATGCATTTGTTTATAATCTGCCCTTTGACTTTTAGCTTGACTTTTCATTTGACCCGACAATTGACCAAGTAAACGTGACAATCAGTAGGTACCCTTTTGAGGGATTAATTCCTACATTATTACGGTCACATAACCACATTCGTTGCGACAATAGACTGAGCCAATGTGGTTTTATGCTAAAGTCAAAGCATTTTTACGACGAAGCTTTGACTTTAGCTTTAATCCTAATGAAACTGAACATGGGGGGTTAGGACACTTACTAGAGGTCCAATGCACGAATTAGAACAAAAAAGGAAGCTCATTGTGAGTCCAGAAGCTCCAGAGAGTGAGTTTGTTGAAGAAAGTTGTAAATGGGCAAGGAGGACCAAGCACAAGCTTGGTATTTATTGTGTAGATGAAGTAAGGAGAGGTGCCCAGGTGTTAGCAGAGGTTGAGAGGTGTCAATATGAGTTCTGGGACGTGTCAAATGCAAGAAATTGGTGGCAATTTGCGTGAAACATGGCAGAGGCAGGTTCTGCCATATTTCTGATCGCTGGCAACCTCTTGCGGACCGTAAGGCATTTGCCTTGCGGTGCGTAAGGTCCTTCTGGCGCGCATGAAACACAGGTGGTTACGGACCGTAAGCATAAGGCCTTGCGGTCCGTAACCGCCTCCCAGATCATGAAAATTTGCTTACTTCCATTT
This sequence comes from Scalesia atractyloides, assembly GCA_947069175.1. Lineage (NCBI taxonomy): Eukaryota > Viridiplantae > Streptophyta > Magnoliopsida > Asterales > Asteraceae > Scalesia > Scalesia atractyloides. Next base: position 3,967,010 of record CAMTDV010000017.1, read on the forward strand.
TTGGTCCCTTTAACTTTAAAGCTTGTCACTCAGAGGTCATAATTTAACATGTTGACAAGTTTAGTCCATCTCATTAAGCATGTCGCATTCGAGAATCAGCGGGACACGTGTCGAAATTTTACGGGACAGATTTTTACGATGTGTTACATCTAAATAGATCATAAAGCCCCCCATTGCTTCATACGAGATAGAAAATCAAAAAATGGAAATAGTGAGACAAGATGTACTATCGAACATGAACAACAATTGTTCGTGTAACACCCATTTTAAAATTTATTTATAAAATTATTAAGTTTAAAATATAAGTTAAATGTATTATCCTATTTATTCCTAGAAAATGATGGACCGAGCCTAATAAACTTTGATATTCACTCCGTTGCATCCAATACCTTAGTTGCTAAGGTCACTTTCCAAAGCCTTAAATAATAGTTACATTCAACCGGAGTTGCAAGGGCCCCGTATGGTTTTGCCCATGTGATTTGGGGACTAGGTCTGTGGCGTGAGAATTCACGGGTGCTAATGGGTAGGTTCACGATGGTTTGGTGGAGGCACAAGGTTGTGCAAAGACAAAAAGTTTGAAGTTTGAATTGGGGTTTCAAGTTGTTGCCAGTAGTCGGTCGTAAAAGTTGGAAAAATGTCGTGAATACTATGATTAGCCCATATAATGTTAAATCCATGTAGAAGGGAACATAGCCTGTACCAAAAATATCAAACTTAATCAAAACAGAATTTTACAATTTACTGAAATACTAATCTAGTTTATTTATTTTAAAGGTGTATAATCTTTTATAAAACTTGGCCAATATTAATAAAACAAAAGTAAAACAAAGTATAAGTTAAGTGATTTGAACATGCAAAAGTATAAGTTTGCAATGTAGATAGATACACTAGTAAAACAAAGTTAGGGGTTTACCTCTAGTGTTGTAGTTGTCTCTTAACAATGGAGAACATGGATCGAAAATTTTCTGGCGGACAGTGGCGGAGACGGCGGAGAACAGTGGCAATGGGACTGAGGCTAAGAGGGAAAGGGTTGTTCTTTATTTATAGAGGTAAAGGAAAATGTTAATCTGATATTTAAACTTTATATTTTGTTTTCTAGTTTTTATGAAAATGACCTATCAATAGTTCATGTGTAAGTACGGTCAATAGAATGGTTGTATAAAAAAAAGTTGAAAAAGTTGAAAGTAACATATAGTGAATGATTTGTTTTTTTTTTTAATTATTAATCTAAACAAACGGCTACTTTAGAGTCAAGGGGTTGACCTTTTCTTTGTGAAACTATTAATCTTTTATAAAAATTGTCTTGTAAAATTATTCTTTTACAATTTATTAATTAACTAAAACAAGGGGTTAACCTTTTCTTTGTGAAATATTAATTGATTTGTGTCCCAATATATAATTAAACACACATTAACTATGTAAACAAACAAAATTGTACATAATCTAATACATGATTTTGTATATAACAAAATAGTACAACATAAAACATACACCGATGAGTAGACTAGGCCTCATGATCTAACCCGCCAATGAAGGTTGTTGATCGGGTGCATCCGAATATTGAGTATGGATACCACAAAACTAGAGGGCTAAAATGATGATAAAATCCACCACTTATGGTCTAGTGGTTGAAGGTTTTGGTTCTCAATGGAGACCTAAGTTTAATCTCCACTTGTGTCACTTTGAAGAATTAGACAATAATAGATAAAGTCTAGCCTCCTTGCAGAGGTGTCCGGTTCTATCCTAGGTTTACGTCTCACCGTGTGTTAGCCAAAGAGTGTTCAGCTTTGTGGTGGCACAACGTCTGTCAAGTAGCAGTCGGCGGTATAGTTTCTCGGGGGAATGCCCTAGCCAAATTTTTATTCCAGCGTGAGGCCCGGTTAAGACAAAATAGTCTGAACGTAGTCAGAGCCATCTCTGAGAACTCTCAAAATAATTTAGGCTTCGGGCGAAATAGAAAATTGGACCCAAAGTTGTGGTTTGTGGAAATGAATTGAAAAAACTTAGACCTTTGTGATAGAGTCAAGACTTGAACTTGACCTTTACATTAATTTAGATGGTTTTTTCCACTCCACCACCACAAATTTTATTTATAATAAATGAATCGTATATTAAATATCTAATTTACTATATATATAAGAGCTTATAAAAATTTTCAGACCCTTTAAAAATTTAGGGCTTGAGCGACGCCGGATTAACCGACCCAAGAGCCGGCCCTAAACTTAGTGAATCAACGAGGCTCTATAATTTGAGGACTCTCCTAAAGAAATTAAGTGGTTCCAATAAAAAATGAAGATGAAAATAAGATAAAACAAGTTACCTACTCTTGACTAGGGGGGTTCACGTGAGAGACTTGTTTTTTTCAAACAGAAGAGGTTACCTGCTAAGGTACAGTCAAACCAACCCACATTTCAGGATCTCAGTCAAGAGGTGAGACATTATGTACTCGGTTATGACCCTTTTAAACCGAACTTAAAAAAAAATTGACCTTTGTATACTCATACTCAGCCAAAAATACAATGTGTATAAAACAATTATGTTAAAACTATATCAAATCATTTAAAGTTATGACAAAACAATATTTGTTTTTAATGAATGGTTTAAACAAGCATGTTGGCTCAAACCGTATACTTGAACCCTCAACCCTATGGGGAGGGACACTGTTCTCCACAACTTGATACTGCCAGACTACAAACTCTTAATGTGTTTATTGTTTTTGTTCACACATGGCGTTATAAGTAGGTTGGTCATTATCATGTGTTAAAAATCTAAGAGTTAAATGTCATTTTAGTCTATGTGTTTTGGACCATTTTGTCAGTCTAGTCCAAAGGTTTCATTTTGTACCCGTGGATAAAAAAGGTTTTATCGTTGCCATTTTAGTCCACTAGGTAAACTTCATCCATTATTTCTGTTAACGAGAAGGGCAATTCAATCATTTTATATGGCCGAATTGCCCTTCTAGTTAACAGAAATACATATAAAATGACCGAATTGCGCTTCTTGTTAACAGAAAAATGGATGAAGTTAACCCAGTGGACCAAAATGGCAACGGTGATACCTTTTTGGACCCACAGGTGAAAAATGAAAATTTGGACTAAATTGGCAAAGTGATCCAAATCACAGGACTAAAATGGCATTTAACTCAAAATCTATAATTAACTTCCAACAACGATACATAAATAAATAAATAAAATAATTTGTATTAAATTTGCTACAACTTATACATGCCATGCCTTCTGATGGTACAACAATATGATATATATAACATAAACAATGAACAAATCCAGTGGTAAATAAACCATACTGAAAAGAACAAAACATATTAACCATATTTACAACCTCCAACTAATGTTTCAAAAATGCATATATGTATGATCCACACAATAAAACCACATGTTCTAAAACATCAGTTAAATGATTGCCAATAATACTTGATACTAACAGCTAGCTCGACCCCAAGACTCGAGAAACACCAAAGCCGCACCATAATGAGCCAACGCGCCCATAATCACAAAACAATGAAAGATTTGATGGCTATGACCCGCCAAATCAAACCAACCGGGTCTCCACCTTTCCGGGATGCGTGTAACATAGAACATGGTACCGATCAAATATGAAAGCGCCATAACCGACTCATACGCCAACATGGTGTTTCTCTGTGGTTCATTCCAGTTCAAGTAGACAGCATGGACCGAAGGTATTAACCCGAAAAGGCCCATTGCCATGAACAGAAAAGCACGAAAAGACGAAATTTTCCACTAGAGAGTGCGGGTGATAACAGGGTTATAATGGTAAAAACGCCCATGGTGGTGACACCGCCGAGGTAGATGAACTGCCAAAGAGGACTGCATTGGAAAATGTAGTAGATTGGGGGAAAAACGAGGTGATGATCATGACGCTGATGCCGATGTAATCCAGTTGGAGGAGTTGAAGGCTTAAGCGGTGCGAGTGGCAGCCGAAGAGGTGGCATGTGCTGCTTGAGAGGAGGCAGAACATTGCTCCGGCTAAGAATACGAAAAACGGCCACCGTGTTTCCGCCATTAGTGGTGGTGGTATGTCCATATCTTGTGGTGGTATGTGCTTCAAGTCTATGAGTTTTGGTGTATCCTGTAATTACTTAATGCATTTAGTATCTTAACAGAACAGAGCAGTTGACTTTTTTGGTCAAACAAGTCTACCAATCTGACCAAAAAAGTCAAACACAGTACTTGCTTCAATAGTTAAGCAAAGCCTTACCATCATAGAAATATTTGATGCGTTTGCGCCTGGATTTAACGGGACAGACCTGCAAAATAACAATAAAAAAACTTAAGCCGAGATTACGATAGATACTAATGAGTAATAAACAACTAGAAATAATCAAGAACATAAATGATTATAAGCTATGAGAATTGAGACCCATAAGCATATGTTCATTTAATTCTCATATTATATATAATTAAATAAAATATAAAAAAAAGATAGAATCTTGAAATACCATGTTAATACATTGAGGAAATCCAAAACTTCAGGGACTTGCATCATGTTTCCAATTGTTAGACCCACAAAAACAAAGAATCCAATCAAGTGTCTGCACAAGAAAAAGAAAAAAAATCAGAATAATTCATTATTTAAAATTTTTGTCATCACATATAGCTATTTATATTATCATGAATTTTTATTTGATTCCTTTCTTACACCTACAAGTTATGCAATAACACTTTCTTCATGGAGTGAATGAAAGATTAAGGGTGTTTAACTAAAAAGGGGCAAACTAAATGCAACTAATAAGTTTAGTAACTAGCAATCTAGCATTATGAGTTAAAGCCCCAAAATTGACCAAAATATTGAGTTAATAAAGTACTTAACAATAAATGCAGCAAAATCTTGATAACTTATAATTAAAAAAAAAGTAAATTAATTGAAGTTGGTGTGAAAAAGCCTGTATGTTCATCAAGCATAAGCACATGGTACCACATTTAGTGCAAAAAAAATATAAAATAAAAAAAATCAAGAAACCCCTATATGTTCATCAAGCAACAGCTTTCTCACCAAATCTAACCAATGTTTAAAACTCCCAGAAAATGGGAATCAAGAAATCATAGGGCACTAATCAAAGATAAGAACTTTACAAACATTTATGCACAATTTAACTATAATCAAAACTTTGATCCAAAAAAGATTCAACTTTTAACATACCCACAAAAAAGATTCAATTTTTAACACACCCACAAATTAACAACAATATTAAGCTCACAACATAAAAGATCACCAAAAAAATCCCAAAATCTTGAAAAATTTAACATACCCACAAAAAAAGACTCAATTTTTAACAAACCCACAAATTATAACTACAAATTAACAACAATATTCAGCTCACACATCAAAAATCACCAAAAAAAATCCCAAAATCTTGAAAAAAAAATCATAATAAAAGACAGATAAAGAAGATACTTACGTCCAAACATTTAGGGTTTCATTATGGCAATGAAACAAGCTGAAAAATGCTTGCTTTAAGGGCCAATTAACTCTATAATGATTCAAAATAAACTCATTATCCTTCATGTATTCTGGTAATTCTTCAAAACTCAATAATGGGTATGCTTTTTGGGTCTCTGTTTCTATCTTCTTTTGGTTCTTGATCGTTGATTTGTTCATGGTTTGTTTCGATTTCCTCATTCGAACAGACCCTTTATTGGAATTCATGTTTTCTTGAATCTTTTATACCCAAATCTGAATGTGGAGTAATCTTTAATCACAAAAATTGAAAATGAAATGAATTGATTGATTGTGTGAATGAAAGTTTGTGTGTTTTGTGAGTGTTTGTGAGGGAGATTGGGGTATGTATTTAAGGCTGTTTGGAAACAACTGCTGACAGCAAGAACATTGAAGGCAACCAATAAAACCTAACAACAATATTGAAGACAGTTTATAGATATATTAAAAATAAATAAAAAATGTAGAAATTTATTTAAACTGTTTTTGAAAGTTCAAACATGGGGTTCGAGTCTTGTCTCCAGTAAAAATACTCCGGATTGAGTAAGGGGTTTTATCACAGTGTGCCTTCGGGTGATATGTTTTTCTCTGGAATGGTGACGGGCCTAGTCACTAGCGTTGTATGTATTCACGGACGTGGATGACCTTTTGTCATTGGGTTTAGCTGAGTGATCGGCTTTGATTGGTCGTATAAAAGGGGTAAATTACATTTCTCGTCATTTGTGTTTATACCAAATTTCAGTGGATGTCTTTTACCTTTAAAAATGTCCTTAATCATCCTTTACGTTTTAAAAACCTTGCACATTTTGTCCTTTGATACAAACCCATTCAAAAGTTTCAGTTAAATCTGATCAGATAAGGGTAATTTGAGGTGTTTATATCTCTTATTGTATTCTTTTTGTTTTATTTTTAATATACTTTTTTAAATAAATGGATAAAATGACTAAATTGTTTAAATTTAACTGAAAATTTTAACTGGGTTAGTATCAAAGAACAAACCGCGCAAGGTTTTTCAAACATAAATGATGATTCCTTATATTTTAAAAGGTAAAGGACATCTATTGAAATTATGTATAAACATAAAGAACGAAAAATGGGTTCAAACATGACCAATATATTATTGGAAATTGGAAAATTATTTGTTGTTTTTATTACGTGGAGATGATGATAGATGTAAAATTAGGTCATCAATAAAATTTCAAAATCGGCCCCTCTTCTAGTATTTTGAAAGTCAACTTTAAATGTGAAATTATGGTTTGATGTATTATATAAAATTTGTATTTTGAAAATCATATCATGATACCGTTGGAAGTTGGTTGTTTTTATGGAAAAATATAAAAGTAAATTATATTTGGATTACTAAATTTTAAACTTGTTTTTATATATACTATGCTTAGCTTGCAAACTTTTTAAATTACGCTAATGTTTGGATGATTATGTTTGAATAACTACTTCTTTTTTAATTGTAGATACTTCTAAAATTTTGTTATTTGTTATTTGGTTTTAACACTAGACCGATCATTGAACTATAGAAAGGTCAGTTCGATAACAGATTAGATATAAAAAGTAATTTGTTTAATAAAGCTTTTCTATTCAATCTAAAGGAAACAAAAGCCTTTGATAATTAATGGTGATTTTATACATAGTGATTTAAGAAATACTCATGTATAAAGTTTTACATATCCGAATAACACGCATTTTTTGGTCGTTATCATATTAAAAGCGAGTTAGAGTTTAAGACCTGAAGCATTTGTTTTGTACTTTACTCTTCAAATGAGACTCGACATCTAACGAAATCACTATCCGACAAATATTTAAAACTTAATATCGTGTGCCTCATTTATTAATAGCTTTAGTCGGTTTACATACGTGGTTTTAATTTTATAACCAAAACTTATGGGATATATAATAGCATTCTTTATCAACATTTCTAACATTATCCTAACTTAACTTACAATTTGTAAGCTATAGACGTGCCATGATATCTTTTTTTGAAAGATTTAGGTGTTTAATAAATGCACTTCAAACCGAACGATTAAGAGTGTCGGATTTATACAACCTTCGGGTTGAAGAGACAGTCCATCCGGACTTTAATTAAATAATATTTTATATTTGTAATATATTAAATATATTTTTATAATAAAAAAATAAGAATAGAATCCATGAACCGACCCCACGGTCTCTCCAACTAAGAAACTACGAGTTTTAACAATCATAATTTCTTTGATGGCTACATTTAAATGGTTAACCGTTAATTAATGACCATTGAAACTTTTTTGGAGTTAGAAGTTGACCTAATTCTAGTGCTGATTTATTGGACTTGCTCATGCAATTAGGATTTATCCTCCAGAAAATCTTTAAAATAAATATTTTAAAATATACACATATTTAAATGCTCTATTTGCGGTATACGCATATCATGTATATATATGTATGGACGTTCGGGGACAAAAGTAAAAGTGCACGAATTTTAATGTTATTTTACTAATTTCGTGAAAATAACATTAAAAGAGGGGATGGTTAATCATGCAATATCATGCGGTAGCGTTGATAGCCGAATGACAAGGGGTACATGCACTCATCGGCATTTGTCTCAATTGCTGAGTGTTTTATGCCTTAGGTCCAAGGCTTGATGCAAAAATATTATGGAGCCGGATGTCTCACTGGAACCAGCCTCTCTATTGCTACGGGGTAGAGATGAGGTTGTCTACATCTTACCCTCCTCAGGCCCTATCTTAGCTTTGTTATTGGTGAAATTTATAGAGTACGATGTTAATGATGATGATAGCCACTTGGTTTCTCTCATTGAGGTCTTAAGTTCAACGCTCAATAGCATCAAGTTGAAGAACATCGGTGGTAGCAATGAATGATGTTTAGAATTAAGTCTCTCCGGAGGTCGCAAGTTCGAAATCGAGCCGAACTGGGTTTCACCGCAATGGGTCTTCGGGCGGGCGGGTTTTTTCCTCGGAACTAGCGGCTTGGTGGCTCAGTTATGGATCCAACTCTGACCATTATTATGAAGGAGGTGATGCATTTGCTCGATTAAAGGCATCGCATGATGCTTATTCGGTGATTTAGTTGGTCGTTCAAAAACAATATATGTAAAATAAGTATCTATTTCTTCGTTTTTGTCTCAAAAATATGTAAAATAGGTATCTATTTCTTCATTTTTGTATAAATTAAAGCATGTTTTACATTAAATAAAATGGATACACAAAATTTGTTTAACTAGTGTGTCAAGAAAAAGTCATTTTCATAACCTTTTTTCTTGGTTATTAGGGAATATTAGGTTTGAAATTTACATGTAATAAAAATATAGAATATTATATACAATTACAAAGTCATTTTCATTTTTTTTTCTTTCTTACTTGGTTATTAGGGAATATTAGGTTTGAATTTTACACGTAATACATATATACAATTTTAATATGCATTTATAACACTACTAAAACGGCAAAATATGTGATGGTTGGGAAATAGATAACCTATCTTACACCCTTTGGTTTTTAATCTCCACCACTACTTGGTTTCCCACAAGAAACCTAAAACTCACCTTGCAAGACACACCTATCATGGTCAAACAGTAGAACTTTGACTTCAAAATAAAAAAAAATGCTCATATCCGAAATAAATGTACAAGTGTACTACTCTCAAAGTATGACTTACAACTCACTATAACTTCCCAACGTATGTACGATATAAGTTTCTTGTGGTTTTATGAACTTTTATAAGTTAAGAAAAACACATCATGACATCAATCTGGACACTAATTCTTTACTCTTTATGCACACTCATATTTTTCTCAAACAACTCATGTAAGGCTGTAAAAGAGCTGAGTTAAGTCGAGTCAGACCCAGCTCGAACTCGGCTCGAACTCAATTCGAGTTGGCTCGGCTTGAGTCCGAATCTTAAATCGAGCTGGAATTTGAGCCTTGAGCTCGACTCAACTCGATCTAGCTCGACCTAACAAAGAATTGCAAAATTTACTAATTAAAATTAAAAAGTCCTCAAAGATGAAACTCTTCGTAGACTAAGGGTCATAATTGCAATGTAATATGACCAAGTGGCTAAATATACATGTACAAATGATTAATTCATTTTGTACATTGTCTTTGCCTTCTTTTATAGAGGAAATACTTCTTTAGTTTTTGTTTTCTAAGCGATTTGCGACAAAAGAAAGAATGATATAAAAATTAGCTTTTGTAAACCTTAATCGAGCGATGTGGGACAAGTTGTGACTATACTTATATGTGTATATCGTAAACCTTGTTGAGCCGGCTCACGAGCCGAGCCAGGCCTAGCTCGAGCCCGGCTTGTTTACAAACCGAACCGGGCCAGTTCGTTTATAACCAAGCTAATTTCAAGCCGAGCTTTTACGAGCGAGTTATGTAACATCCGTCAAAAACCGGGTTAACCAAACCCGCTTCGTTTATTAACCGAACATCCAGTTAAAAATTTCGTTGCGTATTTAATGCTCAAATTAATTTTAAACGATACATAATTAATAAGTATATTAGAATATAAAATTTATATTTGAAAATTTATTAAAAATAGTGAAATAAAAATTAAATGCTGATGCCGGGTTTCGAACCCGGGTCAGCCGGATAAGCTTAGCGACTTAACACACACACATCCAACCACTCCGCCACTTGTGTTGTTTGATAACATATTGAAACAATTAACACATATAATAAAACTGGAAAATCAAACCCAGTCAACAGCGCGCCCAAATCCGCAGACGCCGGAAAATCCGACGATTTCGCCAATTATCGTCGGTTACTTTTGACTTAACGTAAGTATTAACGTCGCCATCGGTTATAACCGATGTCCAGTGTCCGCGACATCAGTCGTAACCGCCGGAGAACGGCTGACCAATGAATCGAGACTAGAAGCAGACCCAATTCAACTTGATTCTTCCCTATAAAAGCACACCCTAGCCTCTGGTAAACTTTTCGCTCGAAATCGCACCGATTCTTGAATCAATTTCACTCGCCGGAATTCTCTGCAAGTCGCCGGAAAACCGAGACTTTCATCAACACAGTAAATACCTCGACTCCTTCTATTTCATTCCGTTGTTAGACCAATTCTAACATCACTCCATCACCCAGAATCAATTCCAGACGACGTTGCCGGATTTTCTGTTTTCGCCGGAAAACTTCTGGAATTTCCAGAATCTCGCTGTTAATCGGTATGATCATCTAAACATCCTGATAATCGTTGATCAGTAATTCAATTTTATATCTAATCAATCAAAACTGTTATTTGACCCGAACAGAGGAAGCTCACAAAACAGAGCCGGCGATCCTTGTCGGAGTTCTGAAAAAGACGACCTGTTCCGGTACTTTCTTTCCCCAAACCCTTTCTGTTCAATACCTTTCAATTGCTCATAATATTCGTTAACCGAATTAAACAAGAAACAGTTGGTTTAACCGTTGTCTGTGTTTTGAACGAAGAAGATGAAGTCTATTATGATTATAAGATTAATTAAAATCGGTATTATAAACGCGTTAGACACACAGTCCAGCGGTGGACTGTGTGCAAAGAATACGCATACGTCCCGAGTTCGATCCTTGACACACGCACATTCTCGGTAATAAAAATGTTCCTTTTTAAACTGAACCGGATCCACACGCAGTAAGATGTTAAGTATAATAAAAACCCGAATATTTACCAAGTTAGACACACAGTCCAGCGGTAGACTGTGTGCCAAACTAAACCACAGGTCCCGGGTTCGAGACCTGTGGAGATCACCGATTCGATACAATTAAATCCTTTTCAAAATAAATGATTTTCGGATTAACTTAAATAGTGTATAAATATAATTAAAAACATAAATATTTCGGGTTAGACACGTAGCTCAGTTGGTAGAGCTGCGTGCACGCGTACGAGAGGTCACCGGTTCGAACCTCACTCAGTGCAACTATATAACCGACCGAACCGGTCAACGGTCAACAGTCATGGTCAACGGTCAAAGTCAAAGAGTCAACATTTTTTTATTATTATTATTTTTATTTATTTATTTAATTTAAAAATCAATTAAAAATACTTAAAAATAAACGTTTTTAAAGTTAGAAAATAGCCTTAAACTCACAAAAATATATCCAAAAATCTTATTAAAATTGATTAATAAAATCCGCTTATTTACCGAACCGTTATATTATTATCTAGGTTAGTTTCTCTCGTGGTTAAATCCAAAATTGTGCGCATTCATCATCAATCCAAGAAACGCAACCACTGTGAGTGAATTCTTACAAATCCCCTTTTTATTCACGTTTTGGGGTGTATCATGTGTCGCTTAAACTAATTCATTTATTCAAACTCGTGCTATACCATATTATGATCTAAACTTAGAATGTAAATATTGTTTGTAGTTATGTATTACATATTGTCAAGTTGTATGCAAATTATTTGTTAGGCCCATCAGTTCCTCGTGGGAGACGAGTTGAACAACGCGTGCCTTAAAACTCATTCATTAGGCCCATCAGTTCGTAGAACAACGCGTGCCTCAAAACTCATTCATTAGGCCCATCAGTTCCTCGTGGGAGACGAGTTGAACAATGCGTGCCTCAAAACAATCTATTATTGTATGTGTGTGCATTATTTAATATTAAGTGTTTTGTGAATAAATTTACGTCTACATTTACTCATATTTGGTTATGCACTTTATTTTATAATCAATTCAATAAACTTGTTTAAATGTTTTTCATAGGATTCACTCGCCAACTTTTTGTTGATCCAAAAACCATTTTTACACATGATACAGGTGGACAGGATGAAGCAAGGAACACATAGGAAAATGCTTTAGAAGAAAATAATGAAGTCTAGAAAGATGTATAGAACATGTTGTAATTATGATTGTATGATCTCCTTTAAATTGTAATAATAAATATGAAACATTATAATAAATGTCATGAGCTTTGATGAAAACCCAATCATGCCCCGATCACCTTTTCCGCTGCGGGTCGGGGTATGACAAGTTACGAGCCGCGATATTTTTGAACATCCCTAAACTCACAACTCTAGCAATGCTAATAAGTCCATTAAGAAATACCTTAAAAAATATTATGTCACAAATTTTAATAATTCATGCTTTAACGTTCAAACAGGCTCGGTATCAGGGGAGGATCTACATGTATACAAGGGGGAGCGCCCGCTACCGCTTGGCGCTCCAGTGGTAGTGTAAAATTAGTGTAAATTTTGGAAAATTTGACATTTTTCGATTTCGTTACCGTTTTTTTATAAAACGTTACCGCTTGGCGGATTTTCTAGATCCGCCAGAAAATCCGCCACTGCTCGGTATTTAATCGTTTGGAACGATCAAAGCCCGCTTACAGTCTAATCAAGGCCCCCTTTTACCATTCATATTCACTACCTAAGTGCAAGTTGTCTAGTAGCATGCAAATTAAAGACTAGGTGTACGAACGAACATGTTCTTGTAACCCATTTGAAATATTATTTGTAAATTATTTAGTTTGAAGAAATAAGTTAAATGTATTGTTCTATATGTTGTTTTGAGAGGGGTTACGAGAAAAGGATGGACGGGCATAATAAACTCCGTTACTACGAACTTCACTCCATTACAACCGGTGGCGGAGCTTGAACAAAAACTCAATTGGGGCCGGACTCTCAAAATCCAAATTGGCGGGGGCTGGAGTCTTAAAAATCCAATATTTTACACTAACAAAAATATTTTCTCCCAGATTTTTTTGTAAAACTAACACTACGAGCGAAAACTCGATGGGGGTTGAGGCACCCCCAAGCCCTAATAAAGCTCCACCCATGATTACAACCAATAGCAACCCCCTCCGACTCTGCCCATGATTACAACCAATAGCAACCCCTTCCCCCCTCTGACTGTCCATTCAAGATCGATTACTCGATATCGAGAAAGAGAGTAAAAATACGCAGTGAGGTATGGCGGTGTGGTGACCATGGTGGGTGGCCAATGACGGTCAGTGGCAAAAACATGAGGCGTTGATCGTAGAAGCGAGCAACAATGGCGTACCAAATGGTGGCTATTTGATCAAGGCAGTGAATCCATCAAAATAATCGGCTATGACTATGACGTGGAGGTGCGGTCACACAAGTTAAGCGAAATTGGCTATAAGTTTGAGTTCAAATTGTTTTTAGACTATCATTGTGTGTGTGAGTGTGATGTTTAAATCCAACAAAAGTTGCGCACGGGAAAACATTTGTGTTGGTTCATTTAACTTTAATGGAACAAATACAGAAATAAATGGATATTCTTGTTTATCTCGTGTTTATTCGTTATGAAAATGAATGTGTTCGTGTTCGCATGTGTTTATTCATTAACAAACACAAATTAACAAATATTGATAATCTAAAACTAATGTCTAGATGCAAAAGTAACGTAATATCCAAGCCAAGAGTCCCCCAATAATGACTTGCACAAATGTTACCCAATTTTATATTTCTAGTTTTACTTATATATACCAAAGATAAGAATAGCAAATCTAGAGGTATCATACTCTCTATTATACATACAAATTTACCATTAATTATAACATCCCACACTTTTGGGTTTAATATATAAAATGTTTAGTTTAATGTTAACGTTTTGATGTTTTTATTTAAGTATGTAAGTTATGTTGATGAGTGTATTAGTATAGAGTGTTGAATTAACTGCTCCTCCAGAATGGTTGGTAATACACATATTATTATTACCTATATATATATATTAACTATATATTAAAAAAAAAAGCTGATAAATAGTAACATATATATATATATATATATATATATATATATATATATATATATATATATACTATTAATGTTCTCTTATTTTATATGAAAGGCATATTTACTATTAAAGTTCTGGCTCATGTTAGCAAACCTAGCTAGTGCATATTAGTAAACTTAAGGGCGGATAGACCGTCCATACAGTGCCACCACAACTTGGCTCATCGCTCGCATGGGCGCAATGATATACATATTCAAGAAAGCCTCACTCTTTAGGGGATAGTAAGGTGGCAAACGGTCGGTAGTCCACTATGTGAGTTTTTTTATCCTTCCAGTTTCGAGTGTATTCTTTAGGGACTTACAAATTATGAAAATCTCTTTAAAAAACCAAGAACTATTATCATGAAAAAAGATGGATTGAAGGGTTTCAAAGAGGCATGTAGAGAAAAAACATTAAGCTATGAACTTCAAGTTTGAAGTTAAAGTTAAGGTACTTTGATACATGAAGGACTAATGAGGCCAAATAATGAAAGTTAATTAGAAATTATATATGAAAAAAGGTGTCACATTTCTAAACATTTTTACAAAGTCAAAAGTGTGTTCGTGTACTCAAGAGAGCATTCGAGACTTGGAAGTAAAAGGAACAAGAAAGGTGCAAGTCAACCAATTGTCAAGTATGTGCATATGTGGGTAATTCATAATTGGGTAATATATTCATTTTATAAGTTGTTCTAGTTACTGTTTTCTTTTACGACAAAGATTACATAATACTACTCTAAAATTACACTAAATTCACCCAATGCCAGTAATTATACTTTGGTCTCTCCCCAAGAGGCATAAAGCCTCTATCACCTCACCAAAGTGGTGATGGCTGTTCTAGTTAACTCTCATTTTCCTTTCCCACCCCCTTCCTTATCCTTAAACTTTAGAGAAATGATCTGAAAACATTTCCCATCTATATATCCTATTTGAGGATTCACGTAATCAACATATTTGAGGATCCACATCCTATTCATCCATAAATTCGATCAACCAACCAGTTCAATGAAGACACATAAACATATTAGTTATCAGAAGGTAAAAACTAAAAAGGAATATAGAAAAAATGGATGGGAATGGGATGCAAGAATTTTCTAAATAAAGAGAAATAAAATTAAAGGATGACGAATGGATCGTGAATGCTCTTACAAGGTGTGTGTGTATATATATATATAGGGAAGGGCTAAGTGGAAAACCCCATCTTTTTGAGAAAACCTTAAAAACCCTAGATCCACCTTTGATTTGGTTTCACTTTACTAGATCAATGGCTCTCATTTTTTGTGTATATATTAGATTTAAATTAATGAATTAAATACATGGTAGTACAAGTCAAAGTGTATTTCTGATAGAAAAAGTTCACCTTTTGAGCATTGGAAATAACACCCTCTTTCTCTTTCTCTCACACACATAAACTCTATTTCTCTTACACACACCTATTATCTCTCTCCTCTTTCTTCAAGTTTAGATCTTCATGAACACCAAACACAAGTTCAGATCTTCATCGTGTGAAAGAGAAAATGTTTGAAGATTGTTGTTTTAGAGAGAGAATGATGGCAAGATGAAGGTTTTTAGAGAGGAATTTGTTGTTTTAGAGAGAGAAACAACAATCTTCATCATGTTCGTCTATAACACCAAGAACACACATACAAGTGTGTGAGAAAGAAGAAGTTTGAAGTTTGTTGTTTTAGAGAGAGAACGACGGCACGATTAATGTTTTTAGAGAGATAAAGTTGATGTTTTAGATAGAGAAACAACAATCTTTATCACAAAGACACACGCACAAGTGAGTGTGTGAGAGAAGAAGGTTTGAAGATCTTCTTCGTGTTCATCGGACGGTTCTAGATCCGGTAAGTGTTCTTGAAATATCATTTCACACTTGATTTTTTGTTGAAATGGTTGTTAATATGTTTTTATGGGCTGAAAGTGTTCTAGTAATGGTTAATATTCATGTATTTTTAATAAATCGAAAACTTTAGGATGAGATTTTGAATGGGTTTTTTTGTTGGTTTGGTTGCTTGTTTGAGGCTTTTGATCTTAACAATAATTGTTTTTTTGATGGTTTGGTTGCTAATTTGGGATTTTGATCTGAACAGTAAGTTTTTTTTGTTGGGTTGTTTGATTTACAGATACAGACCCATAACATGTGTTAAGCACATGTTAGAATGATATATAACGTGTGTTGATTTACAGAAACAGATCCATAAAGATATTCAATTGACAAGCTGGATGGATGTAGGCGACGTTAATGCGGGGACCTTGAATAATCACATCTTTTGGGAAAAAACTCTTCGTTCATTTATACATGTGTTAGTGGTTCATGCTGTAACAGAACACCATGATGTAACCTGACATGTGTTCATGTATAACATGTGTTAAGCCCCTGTTAGAATGATATATAACGTGTGTTAACCTTTGTTAATTTAAAAAAAACAAGTAATATCTATTTTATTTTTGTTGATGTTTAAAATATCCGATAATGTGGATACCTAGCGTAACACTTGTACAAGTAATAAATGTACAAGTTGGTATGTAACGTGTAATATGAAACAAGCCATTTATGGTAACACATGTACCGGTAATTTTGGAATATATAATATAAAATGGGTCATTTGTTGTGCACAATTTGGAATATATAACATGTGTTAAGCCTCTGTTATAATCTTTGTGTAACCTGACATGTATTCATGTATAAGCTAGTGGTTTACAAAACACCATGATGTGTATATACTGATCTAACATGTGTTACAATTTGTCTGTTTGGAACATGTAGTTGCTTAACATGTGATAAGGGTGAAAACAGTCGACGGAGGCGATGGGTTTAATGGTGAGCTTAGTTAATATCCTAATATTGTTGTAACCCCACTTGTATACATATGATAACATGTGTAAAGCATCCATTATAATCTTGTTGTAACCCAACTTGTATTCATGTATATGAAAGTGGTTTGCAAAACACTATGATGTGCATATACTAATCGTAACACGTGTACTAGTTAATATGGAACATACAAGTTAATATCATAACACCGTATACCTGGGATAAATTGTGTTAAGCCTCTGTTATAATCTTGGTTTAACCTAACATGGTGTCATGTATAAGCTAGTGGTTTCCAAAACACCATGATGTGTATATACATACTGTAACATGTATTAAGCGACTGAAATGTATAACGTGTGTTAAGCATCTATTATTACGTATGTTAAGACTTCCATAATGGATGCATAAACTCCAATAGTAACTTAATAACAACAGAGTAAACCTAATATAACGTGTGTTAAGCCTCTATTATAACATGTGTTAAGACTTCCAGAATGGATGCATAAACTTCAATCGTAACTGTAACAGCAGAGGTACAAATACAGACGCCTCCAATAGAAAATGTGTTAAGTCTAGACTGTTTTAACATCGTGTACTAGAGAAAACAATAAGAGTCTCACATTACATATTACTAGTAAACGAAAATACATAGCACCATTGTTGTAAAAATCCCGACTAGTCTCCGATTAGTCCCCGATCAGTGGTTCACCGATTAATTGCTAGGCAGTCAATGACGATCATATTCTGGCCATATGTCAGCTATTTTTTGACCAAACCTTATAAATTTATGCAAATTACTTATAAACAATTGGTTAATAAGGGGTTAAAGCATGTCTACTTTAAAAACCACGTATAAAAATGGGTGTGCATATATATAATTAAAAATTACATGTAAATATCTCAATACGAATAATTCCGATTAATACCTATTAATCCCGATTAATCGCTAGTCGATACTCCACCGTCCGACAAGCGCCTACTTCAATAGTAACCGTAACAGCAGAGGTACAAATACATCATGGTGTTTTGTAAGTGAGCTTATACATGAATACATGTCAGGTTACAAAAAGAGTATAATAGAGGCTTAACACATGTTATATATTCCAAAATGTGCACAACAAATGACCCGTTTCATATTATATATTCCAAAACTACCGGTATATGTGTTACCATAAATGGCTCGTTTAATATTACACGTTACATACTAACTTGTACAAGTGTTACGTTCGGTATCCACATTATCGGATATTTTAAACATAAACAAAAATATAATAGATATTACTTGTTTTTTTTTAATTAACAAAGGTTAACACACGTTATATATCATTCTAACAGGGCTTAACACATGTTATACATGAACACATGTCAGGTTACATCATGGTGTTCTGTTACAGCATGAACCACTAACACATGTTATAAGTGAACGAAGAGTTCCTTCCCAAAAAAATGTGACTTATTGAAGTGTTACATTGTTGAATGTATGGCATTTTATCAGGTCACTTTGTGCTATTATTTAGTTACCTCTTACATAAGTTACACATGTTACGTCCAACACCAGTTACAAATATTAAACAAAACAAAAGTCACTTGTCATCATGGGTTGTTAGTAATTGCGCACATTACAATGATAGTTAAAGGGAACAAAAATGTTTATACAAAATTAAATATATAACAATGATCCAAAAACTATCATAAATGTTACAAAAATCTAGCTACACTTTGCGTCTTGATAACCATCTTTATCTTGAACATAGACATCCATTCACCTATGAACAAAACAAGTACATTAGTGTTAATCCCCTAAAGTTAAACTTATTAACACAAATGTAACTACAGGTATGTAACTTGTGTTACGTGTTATACACGTGTAAAATTTTATTGTAACATGTGTTACCTCGTATTATTACACACAAAACAGTTACTATTCAGATCAAAATCCCCAAACAAAGCAACCAAACCAACAAAAAAACAGTTACTATTCAGATCAAAATCCCCAAACAAGCAACCAAACCAAACACATTTTTTAACACAAAAAAAGTAATCCATGGATCAAAATCAACGAGTCTGAAACCAAAACAAGTAATCCATGGATCAAAATCAAAATTTATAAACACCATTATTGATTGCTGGAGACATAAATCAACACAAAAGAATGAAAACCAAACTAAAATTAATAACATTAAAATATTATTACATATAAACGTCATTCTTTCTTTTGAAACAATAATCAATGGTATTGAAAATTAAAAATCTTTTGGCAGCATTCTTGATTCTGGAAAAAATAAAACCAATTGTGAAGAACGAAAATCAAAGTAAATTGCAATTAAATATCAATACCAACTTATTATTGAAAGGAAACTAAAACCAAAACGAAAATATTTTGACAGGATCTCGATTTCTTTTAAGAAAATAACATGTAAAGTTGAATTAGGGGTGTAAAAAAAAACCTCGAACCCATCAAAAATATAGAATGGCAAACCATGATCATTCACTTCCTCATCAAATGGGGGACTCGTTGTGAATGACGATCCCATCAGTGGGGATCTTGAAATGGAGGTTTTGAAAGGGTGGATCTTGAAACAGAAATGAAGTTCCTGGAAATGGATCTTGGGTGTATCTTAAAACAGAGATGAAGTTCATGGAAAATGGAGGTTTTGAAAGGCTGGATCTTGAAACAGAGATGAAGTTTATAGAAAAATGGAGGTTTTGAAATGGTGGATCTTGGGTTTTGAAAGTAGATTTGGATGTGATGGGTAATAAATATTATCAAATCAAATGGGGGTAAGATATCTTCTTGGATAAAGTAAGATAAAGGTGAAAATACAATTATGCCCTCAAGGACAAAAAGAATATGATATTTACTATGGACACGTGGTAAAACCTAATGCATTGGGTTTGCAAGGTTTTCTCAAATTCAAGGGTTTTCTCCCTAGCATTATCCTATATATATATATATATATATATATATATATATATATATTGTAAAGAAAGGTTAAAAGTGTGAGAAGTGTGAGAAATATTGTGGAGATGACATGTGTCCTCATTCTATATTAATTCAAAAGGGTAAACATGTAATTTTATCATTGATTTAATTAATTGATAACCTTCCATAACCGCCACCTTTATTTATAGGAACATGATTTTTTTTAAAGATCTCTATAAAAACACTACGAATAACATTGCAACCACTATTCAACACATATATAACACCATTCAATAAGTATATAACACAATTTTAAAGATCTCAATAAAAACACTACGAAGAACACTGCAACCACCATTCAACCCATATATAACACCATTCAATAATTATATAACACCATTCAACAAGTATATAACACCATGACTGTAATCATAGTACAATGTTACATACTCTAGATGTTAAAATACCATGACTTGAATCATAATTCATTATTTGCAATGCTATGGTGTCTTATTTACGTTTATGGTGTTTTACTGTAAAACACAACGTCTTGAATCTCAATACAATTAAAACACTATTGTATGTACATAGAAAAAACACCCTGGACTAAAATATTAAATCGAAACGTAATTTTTTTGTAATATTTGTGTAAATCGGGTTTCGAAAACCCGCCCCAATTTATCAATCGAAGTATAATTTATATTACGTCGTGTTATTATTTTGTTTGTTTACAATAATACATATATAATAATAATAATCAATGTTTAAAATAAGATAATATAATTAAATAATAAATATTCATAATTAGTAAATAATTAAAGAAGGTTTAATAATAAAAAATAATAATAATTAAAAGAGATAGGTGGAATCAGGAATCGAACCCGGGTTCCCCGGGTAAAACACACACCACCTACACCACTACGCTGCACACACTAATGGTGCTATGTTTAGAATATTTTTCCTTGTATATCCACGCTAAGAGGAACCTGCAACACCTGCGGATTCCCCCTCGCCGGAAATCTCGGAAATCTACGCGGTCACAGCTGTCCGAGCCTTTATTTTGGTAAATTTCTTTGATTGATTGCTGGCAATCAACTCGAAATCATGGTAACCGAGCCTCAAAACATCCCTATAAATACTAGTCGATTCCCTCAGCCAAAACTCGCTCATTTCTTCTGTTTCCTCTCTAATATCCCAGTTGTCGGAAAGTTTTGTTCAACCGGAGAACCACCAAGCCGTCGGAACCCCCCCCCCCCAGTTCACCAGCAGTCGCAGTCCGTCACCAGATTCGACTCGCCGGAAGATTCCTGCTAACCAGTAACGGTTTCCTGCACTTTATTCTTCTTTTATATACATATGCTAAGCACTTCAGTATAATAACCGAATTCAAATTGAAATTAAAATTGAGATCGTATTCTGGTTCTTCAAGGGAAGAAGATGAAGTCCAGTATGTGTTTTTATGTAATACAATTTGTTATAATTCCGGGTTAGACACCCACCCCAGTTGGATGGGCTGGGTGCAAATCATAACAGAGGTCTCAGGTTCGAGACTCATAAGGTGCGCCGGTTCAATCCTGTTTAAACTTTTTAATTTAAATAAATTTCTGAAATAGCTTAAAGTGTGTATAAATATAATTAAAATCAACATTCCTTCGGGTTAGACACGTAGCTCAGTTGAAAGAGCTGCGTGCACGTAACCGCGAGGCCTCGAGTTCGACTCTGGTCACACGCAATCCAATCCCATTAAAAACCGGTCAGATCTGACCGTCAGATCTAACAAACCGTTTTTTTTTTATTTTTTTAATTTTATTTTCTTTATTATTTTATCATTGTTCTATTTCATTCTATTCCTCTATCTATTTATTTAAATACTTATCCCATTAAGTTATCCTTATATTTCAATCAAAATAACCTAATAAACTAATAAAAAGTAGCAAGATCAAAAACAAATATGTTTTTTTTATGATATCGTATTTATTATTTTTAGGTTAAGTATTCGTTATTCAACTCGTGCGCTCTCATCCTCAATCAAGAAACGCACCCAATGTGAGTGAATCTCTACAAATTCCCCGTTTTAATCACGTTTTGGGGTGTATCATGTGTCGTACCATTTCTTTATTTTATTTAACGATTGTGCTAATGTCATTACGTGATCAAATGTGTATTGTTTGTTATGTGGTTTATATGTAGATACATTTTATCATTTCAGTGCAATCATTTCATTAGACCCATTAGTTCCCCTTGGGATACGGGTTGAGCATCAGGTGCCTCATTAGATCGGCTCCGCTTGATTGAGCCTGATCTCAAATACATCATCCATTATGTCATATGTTCATTCAATGCAGTTTGTGATTGGTTACATATATACATTTGCTCACATGTGATTCATGCACAATTTTATTTAAATAAACATAAAAGTCAATTATTTAAATGTTTTATCAAGGTACACTCGCCAACTTTTGTTGACCCAAAATTCCTTCTGTTTCTTTACGTATGATACAAGTGATCAAGTTGAGGAAAGAAACACCTAGGATGGCCTTAGAAGAATAATCAAGTTATTTCGTTGGAACAATCATTTGGATATTTTTTGTGTTTGTATGAAATTTTGTGTTGGATATTGGAATTTTAATTTGAATTTAATAAATATGAAACTTGATAGTAAATATCATGAGCTTTGGTGATAACCCAATCATGCCCCGACTTTTATTCCGTTGCGGGTCGGGGTGTGACAGATTGGTATCAGAGCTTGTGACTATAGGGATATAGGATAGGTTATTAGACCTTTAGAGCCTATACTATAGTTGACTAGATTTAAATTGTTTATGTGTTACATGCAAAATTCATGATGTTTATATGTTTCATGTTTATATTCACACACAACATTATGCAAACATTCTCACAAGTACATGTTAATATGCAATGCTCATCATAGATCATGCTCTCATATCATATCATATCATATCTATGAAAGCACACACCTCACAATTTCACAATTTCCGTTATTTCTTTTCAAAGATTTTTGCAATGTTTTCATATTTTTCAAATCACATCAAAGTGAGTTTTCACGACGGCATGTAGTAACTGGAAGGGTACGAGTACCGGTAGTCGGAACGTCCTGTCTAGGCTTGGCATTCGTATAAATCCAAAATAAAGGACCAGTTTGCCTACCTGGGGACTAACGATGAGAGTACGAAGGACCTGTTAGGCCAAAGCATGCTATACCAAACGTCATGTGAACTAACCCCACTTTGAGTTGTCATTGTGTCCACACATGGACACCCTCCGCCATAACATCTCGCAATCATGTTTTACGATTTTTATTCGGGTGGTGCGAGTGTTAACCCGCCGACACCAATATGAATCTTACCAAGCCCAATAGTCATGGGGGCCCACATGACTATACATGCAATGGTATGAGGGACATTTGGAGGCCCAAAACATGAGCAAGCCCAAGACATCCTACGGATGTAGTTAAATTATTTTCAGTTATGTTGTTTTCATTCTTTTTACGACACATGACACCTAGGAAATTCTTGAACTCACAATCTCCCTACATATATTCCTGTAGATGTCTGCTAGGCAATTACGTGGAGGTAGAAGGTCAGGAAAGTCAAACGAACGCTTGGCCACGCAAATTGCTAAACAAATGGCCGCAGTGCTTCCTGACATCGTGCTACAAGTTCAGCAAGACCTCACCGCTAATCCCATTAACCCTCCCAACCAAGAAGACCAAAGCGTCGCCAACCCTCCTCCCAAAACCCCTAAATGCACCTACAAACACTTCAAGTCTTGCGATCCCCCAAAATATGAAGGGACTGAAGGTATCACCGCTCTCTCCTCCACTGGTTTGAGGAGATGGAAAACACCTTTCTCAATTGCGACTGTCCTGAGGAACGTAAGGTACGTTACGCGACTGGAAGATTGTTTGGGGTAGCCCTTACCTGGTGGAAAGCGGAAAAAGGTAAGCGAGGTGTAGATGATGCCATGGCCTTATCATGGGAAGAATTAAGAGAGATCATGACAAGACGTTTTTGCCCTAGAAGCGAGATCAAGAAGCTTGAAGATGAATTCTATGCTCTAAAGCAAAAAGAAGGGGATCACACCTCCTACAACAAGAGGTTTCTTGAGTTAAACCAAATGGTTCCTAATCTGTTCACCCCATTATACCGCTTAATTGAACACTACATTCGAGGCCTCCCCTCGAGAATCCAAGATTCGGTTTTAAGCAATTCGCCTGCAACACTCGAAGCCGCAATGGAGTTAGCTATGGAACTCACTGAAAATCGCATTCGAAATGGCAATTTTAAAGATGAGAAGAAGAAAAAACCCATTGAGACCCCAATTCCAAACCACTCAGGTTCATCCTCGAAGTTTGCTGGTAAGAGGAAGCGAAATGGCAAGAACTTTGTTGTCACCCAAACCAACCCTCCCATCACTGCTGCTCCAATCACGCAAGTCACCCCTCCAGCCGCACCATTCAAAAGGCCATACACTGGCCCACACCCAAAGTGTAACCGTTGCCAATACCATCACCCTCCTGAAAACCCTTGCCAACATTGCACAAGTTGTGGCCGTGCGGGTCACACTATCCAAACCTGCCGTACCCTTCAGCGATCAAACTACAGTCAACCTCCAACCCAAACCCAAAATCAAATGGTGGGCTAAGCCCAACAATCCTTACTTCTACCACCTGCACAACTCACATCCCAACCTTACCACCAACCTAACTACCCCATGATGCAATCCATACGAGCCTGTTTTAATTGTGGGGACCCAAACCACTTCAGGAATACTTGCCCACGCTTGGTGAACATCATCCATGCCCAAGCTCAAGCAAACCCGGTAAACCAAGCTAACCAAGCTCCTCCACCTGCTAGAGGAAGAGCTTTCAATATCAACGCCAACCAAGCCAGGGCTGACAACAATGTGGTCAACGATACGTTTCTCGTAAATGGTAGTTATGCATCCATATTATTCAATACTGGTGCGGATAAGAGCTTTGTGTCTTTAGAATTCGAATCTATTCTCGACCAACCTCGTGATAATCTCGTTGAATCTCTGACGGTGGAAGTTGCTAACGGAAAACCCACTTCATTAAATTCTATTATACGCGATTGTACTCTCACCCTAAATGATCATGATTTTTCAGTTGATCTCATTCCTATGAAATTTGGAAGTTTCGATGTTATCATCGGCATGGACTGGCTCAACCAGCATCACGCTGAAGTGGTGTGCCATGAAAAGTTTATTCGTATTCCTCTCGCCGACGGTCAGACACTACGTATCTTTGGGGAAACTCCTTCAAAAGGGCTCAAATTGATGTCCTGCCTTCAAGCCCGAAGTTATCTTCGCAAGAATTACGTCGCATTTCTAGCTCACGTCGTCAAGAAGGAAGCCAAGGAGAGGAAGCTCGAAGATATTCCAATTGTGAAAGAATTCTCGCAAGTTTTTCCCGACGACGTTTCAGGACTTCCACCTGTGAGAGAAGTTGAATTTCGAATCAATCTTGTGCCTGGCGCTACACCGGTCGCAAAATCTCCCTATAGGTTAGCCCCATCCGAGATGCAAGAGTTGGCCAGTCAACTGCAAGAGCTGACTGACAAAGGATTCATACGTCCTAGCTCATCGCCTGGGGGTGCGCCCGTTCTTTTTGTGAGGAAAAAAGATGGAACGTTTCGCATGTGCATTGATTATAGAGAACTCAACAAGTTGACGGTTAAGAATCGCTATCCACTGCATCGTATTGATGACCTTCTAGACCAACTTCAAGGCGCCACCTGTTTTTCCAAAATCGACCTTCGTTCTGGTTATCATCAGCTTAGAGTGCGCGAAGAAGATATTCCAAAAACTGCCTTCCAAACTCGTTATGGTCATTACGAGTTCATGGTTATGCCCTTCGGTTTAACCAACCCCCCCGCTGTCTTCATGGATTTAATGAATAGGGTATGCAAACCCTATCTCGACCGTTTCGTCATAGTCTTCATCGACGATATCCTTATCTACTCAAAGTCAAAATCCGATCATGAGCGACATCTTCGACTCATTCTTACACTCTTAAGGACTGAAAAGCTTTACGCTAAGTTCTCAAAATGCGAATTCTGGTTAAAAAAGGTACAATTCCTTGGTCATGTCGTCAATGACAAAGGGATTCATGTCGATCCTTCGAAAATCAAGGCAGTACAAGAATGGCAAGCGCCACGTACCCCTACCGAAGTTAGGTCATTTCTTGGCTTGGCTGGTTATTACCGACGCTTCATTGCCAATTTTTCCCGTATCGCCATTCCGCTCACGGCCTTGACTCACAAGGGAAAACCCTTCATTTGGGGACCTAAGCAAGAGGAGGGCTTCCAAACTTTAAAGCAAAGGCTTTGTGACGCACCTATCCTTAGACTCCCTGAGGGTTGCGATGACTTTGTGGTTTATTGCGACGCATCAGGGCAAGGTCTAGGCTGTGTATTGATGCAAAGAGGAAAGGTGATAGCCTATGCCTCTAGGCAACTCAAAGTCCATGAGAAAAATTACACCACCCACGACCTGGAACTTGGAGCCGTTGTGTCCGCTCTTAAGATATGGAGACATTATCTTTACGGTACCAAGTGTGAAATATACACTGACCACAAGAGTCTCCTGTCACACCCCGACCCGCAGCGGAAAGGTGATCGGGGCATGATTGGGTTTTCATCAAAGCTCATGACATTTATTATAACGTTTCTTATTTATTATAACAATTTTAAAGAAGATCATACAATCATTTCATACAAGTTCAACATGTCCTATACATCTTTCTAGTCTTCATTATTTTTCTTCTAAGGCACTTTCCTATGTGTTCCTTGCTTCATCCTGTCCACCTGTATCATGTGTAAAAATGGTTTTTGGATCAACAAAAAGTTGGCGAGTAAATCCTATGAAAACATTTAAACAAGTTTATTGAATTGATTATAAAATAAAGTGCATAACCACATATGAGTAAATGTAGATGTAAATTTATTCACAAAACACTTAATAATAAATATTTCACACACATACAACAATAGATTGATTTGAGACACGCGTTGTTCAACTCGTCTCCCACGAGGAACTGATGGGCCTAATGAATGAGTTTTGAGGCACGCGTTGTTCTACGAACTGATGGGCCTAATGAATGAGTTTTAAGGCACTCGTTGTTCAACTCGTCTCCCACGAGGAACTGATGGGCCTAACAAATAGTTTGCATACAACTTGACAATATATAATGCATAACAACAAACGATATTTACATTCTAAGTTTAGATCATAATATGGTATAGCACGAGTTTGAATAAGCGAATTAGTTTAAGTGACACATGATACACCCCAAAACATGAATAAAAAGGGGAATTTGTAAGAATTCACTCACCGTGGTTGCGTTTCTTGGATTGATGATGAATGCGCACGAATTTGGATTTAACCACGAGAGAAACTAACCTAGATAATAACATAACGGTTCGGTAAATAAGCGGATTTTATTAATCAATTTTAATAGGATTTTTGGATATATTTTTGTGAGTTTAAGGCTATTTTCTAACTTTAAAAACGTTTATTTTTAAGTATTTTTAATTGATTTTTAAATTAAAAAATAAATAAAAATATAAAAAATGTTGACTTTGACCGTTGACCGTTGACCATGACTGTTGACCGTTGACCGGTTCGGTCGGTTATATTGTTGCACTGAGTGAGATTCGAACCGGTGACCTCCCGTACTCGTGCACGCAGCTCTACCAATTGAGCTACGTGTCTAACCCGAAATATTTCTGTTTTTAATTATACTTGTACACTGATCTGAAAATCATTTATTTAAAAAGGCTTTAATTGTATCGAACCGGTGCCGTCAACAGGTCTTGAACCCGGGACCAGCGGTTTAGTGTGCACACAGTCCACAGCTGGACTGTGTGACTAACCTGGTAAATATTCTGGTTTTTATTATACTTAACATCTTACTGTGAGTTAACCCGGTTCGGTTTTAAAAAAAAAACATTTTTATTTCTGAGGTTAGGATTGTGATAGGGATCGAACTCGCGACGTGTGTGTATTGTTTGCACACAGTCCACCACTGGACTGTGTGTCTAACCCGTTTATAATACCGATTTTTATTAATCTTATAATCATAATTGACTTCATCTTCTTCGTTCAAAACACAGACAACGGTTAAACCAACTGTTTCTTGTTTAATTCGGTTAACGAATGTTATAGGCAATTGAAAGGTATTGAACAGAAAGGGTTTGAGGAAAGAATGTACCGAACAGGTGTCTTTCTCAGAACTCCGGCAAGGATTCGTCGGCTCTGTTTTGTGAGCTTCCTCTGTTCGGATCGATTAACAGTTTTGATTGATTAGATATGAAATTGGATTACTAGACAATGATTAACAGGAGGTTTAGATGCTCATACCGATTAATAGCGTGAGTTCGGAAATTCCAGCGATTTTCCGGCGAGTACAGAATATCCGGCAAGGTCGTCTGGAATTGATTCTGGGTGATGGAGTGATGTTAGAATTGGTCTAACAATGGAATGAAACGGAAGGAGTCGAGGTATTTACCGTGTTGATGAAAGTCTCGGTTTTCCGGCGACTTGCAGAGAATTCCGGCGAGTGAAATTGATTCGAGAATCGGTGCGGTTTTGAGCGAAAGATTACCAGAAGGCTAGGGTGTGCATTTATAGGGAAAAATCAAGTTGAATTGGGTCTGTTTCTAGTCTCGATTCATTGGTCAATTGTTCTCCGGCGGTTATGACTGATGTCGCGGGGCTGGACATCGGTTATAACCGATGGTAACATTAGTACGCACGTTAAGTCAAAAGTAACCGACGATAATTGGCGAAATCGTCGGATTTTCCGGCGTCTGCGGATTTGGGCGCGCTGAGTAATTGAATTCGATGTCCAGTTTTATTATATGTATTAATTGTTTCAATATATCAACAAGTAACACAAGTGGCAGAGCGGTTGAATGTTTGTGTGTTAAGTCTTTGAGGTTACCCGGCTGACCCGGGTTCGAAACCCGGCATCAGCATAATAATATTATTTCATTATTTTTAATAAATTTTCAAATATAAATTTTAAATTCTAATATATTTATTAATTATGTATCGTTTAAAATTAATTTGAGCATTAAATACGCAACGAAAAATTTTAACTGGATGTTCGGTTAATAAACGAAGCGGGTTTGGTTAACCCGGTTTTTGACGGATGTTACATCTCCAACATATCTTCAATCAAAAAGAGTTGAATATGAGGCAACGAATATGGGTCGAACTGCTCAACGATTACGACTGCGAGATTCGGTCTCATCCTGGCAAGGCAAACGTGGTGGCTGATGCGCTCAGTCGAAAGGGATATGCGAACTCTATTCGTCTTCTATGTTCGCAAATCATAACCAATATCAAGGATCGAATCCGGGCAGCTCAACATATCTCTGTAACGGAAAATGACGTACGCGATGAGCTGTCATGTGGAGCTGAACTCAAAATTGAAACCAAATCCGACGGTATTCTATATTATTTAAACCGCATATGGATTCCCGATCGCGACAACCTTTGTGATTTCCTCATGACTGAGGCACACAAAACACGATACTCTGTACGCCCAGGAGCCGATAAGATGTATCAAGTCCTACGATACACCTACTGGTGGCCTGGCATGAAAAAGGATATCACTGTTTTTGTTTCCAAGTGCCTTACATGTTCCAAAGTGAAAGTTGAACATCAAAGACCTTCAGGACTTCTAGTCCAACCCGAAATACCTGTATGGAAGTGGGAAAACATAACCATGGACTTCATTACCGGGTTACTCGCACCTCCAGTGGGTATGACACCATATGGGTAATCATTGATCGTCTTACAAAATCAGCTCACTTCATTCCGATCCGCGAGGACATCAAGAACGAGAAGTTAGCTCGTATCTACATCAACGAGATCGTAAGCCGTCATGGTGTACCGTTAAGCATCATTTCAGACCGTGATGGTCGTTTCACTTCACGCACATGGCGAGCCGTACAAACTGCTTTGGGTACACGTTTAGACCTCAGTACCGCCTTTCACCCTCAGACTGATGGTCAATCCGAACGCACCATCCAAACCCTCGAAGACATGCTTCGCGCATGTGTCATAGACTTCAAGGGAAATTGGGACGCTCATCTACCGTTAGTCGAGTTTTCGTACAACAATAGCTATCATTCAAGTATCGGCATGGCTCCTTTCGAAGCTTTATATGGTTGTAAATGCCGATCTCCAGTATGTTGGCACGAAATTGGTGAAGCGCAAATCACCGGAACTGAATTGATTCAAGAAACAACCGACAAAATCATTCAAATACGAAACAATCTTCTAGCGGCTCAAAGTCGTCAAAAGAGTTATGCTGACAAACGACGAAAGCCCTTGGAGTTTGGCATTGGTGATCAAGTACTTTTGAAAGTATCACCTTGGAATGGAATGGTTCGTTTTGGCCAGAAGGGCGAGCTAGCACCGCGCTACGTAGGACCTTTCAAGATACTCGAAAGAGTAGGTCCTGTAGCATACAAGCTTGACCTACCAAAAGAGCTTAACAGAATTCACCCCACGTTTCCACGTATCAAACTTGCAAAAGTGCCTCGCTGACGAAAACCTCCATATCCCTCTAGAAGACATTCAAGTTGATGAATCAATGCACTTCGTTGAAAGACCAGTAGAATTCATGGATTTCGGTGAGAAGCGCTTGAGGCGAAGTCCTATTCCAATCATCAGGGTGCGTTGGGAGTCAAAACGAGGACCCGAGTTTACTTGGGAACATGAAGACTCAATGCCGAAAAGTACCCGCATCTTTTTCCGGTTACAACTACTACTTAAATTTCGGGACAAAATTTCTAAAAGTAGGGGATACTGTAACATTTGTGTAAATCGGGTTTCGAAAACCCGTCCCAATTTATCAATCGAAGTACATTTTATTACGTCGTGTTATTATTTTGTTTGTTTACAATAATACATATATAATAATAATAATCAATGTTTAAAATAAGATAAAATAATTAAATAATAAATATTCATAATTAGTAAATAATTAAAGAAGGTTTAATAATAATAAAAAAATAATAATAATTAAAAGAGATAGGTGGAACCGGGAATCAAACCCGGTTCCCCGGGTAAAACACACACCACCTACACCACTACGCTGCACACACTAATGGTGCTATGTTTAGAATCTTTTTCCTTATATATCCACGCTAAGAGGAACCTGCAACACCTGCGGATTCCCCCTCGCCGGAAATCTAACGCGGTCACAGTTGTCCGAGCCTTTATTTTGGTAAATTCCTTTGATTGGTTGCTTGCAATCAACTCGAGATCATGGTAACCGAGCCTCAAAACATCCCTATAAATACTAGTCGATTCCCTCAGCCAAAACTCGCTCATTTTTCTGTTTCCTCTCTAAAATCCCAGTTGTCGGAAAGTTTTGTTCAACCGAGAACCACAAGCCGTCGGAACCCCCCCCCCCCCCCCCCGTTCACCAGCAGTCGCAGTCCGTCACCGGATTCGACTCGCCGGAAGATCCCTGCTAACCGGTAACGGTTTCCTGCACTTTATTCTTCTTTTATATACATATGCTAAGCACTTCAGTATAATAACCGAATTCAAATTGAAATTAAAATTGAGATCGTATTCTGGTTCTTCAAGGGAAGAAGATGAAGTCCAGTATGTGTTTTTATGTAATACAATTTGTTATAATTCCGGGTTAGACACCCACCCAGTTGGATGGGCTGGGTGCAAATCATAACAGAGGTCTCAGGTTCGAGACTCATAAGGGCGCCGGTTCAATCCTGTTTAAACTTTTTAATTTAAATAAATTTCTGAAATAGCTTAAAGTGTGTATAAATATAATTAAAATCAACATTCCTTGGGTTAGACACGTAGCTCAGTTGAAAGAGCTGCGTGCACGCAACCGCGAGGTCTCGAGTTCGACTCTGGTCACACGCAATCCAATCCCATTAAAAACCGGTCATATCTGACCGTCAGATCTAACAAACCGTTTTTTTTATTTTTTATTTTATTTTCTTATTATTTTATCATTGTTCTATTTCATTCTATTCCTCTATCTATTTATTTAAATACTTATCCCATTAAGTTATCCTTATATTTCAATCAAAATAACCTAATAAACTAATAAAAAGTAGCAAGATCCAAAAACAATATGTTTTTTTTATGATATCGTATTTATTATTTTTAGGTTAAGTATTCGTTATTCAACTCGTGCGCTCTCATCCTTAATCAAGAAACGCACCCAATGTGAGTGAATCTCTACAAATTCCCCGTTTTAATCACTTTTGGGGTTTATGTGTTTTTTATTTATTTGTGTTTATATGTGAAGTAATTTGTTATATTTAATGTGCCTATCATTAGTTTTCCCTTAGGCCCATTAGTTCCCCTGTGGGATACGGTTGAACATCAGGTAGCCTCATTAGATCGGCTCCGCTTGATTGAGCCTTGATCTCAAATACATCATCCATTATGTCATATGTTCATTCAATGTGGTTTGTGATTGGTTACATATATACATTTGCTCACATGTGATTCATGCACAATTTTATTTAAATAAACATAAAAGTCAATTATTTAAATGTTTTATCAAGGTTCACTCGCCAACTTTTGTTGACCCAAAATTCCTTCTGTTTTATGCATGATACAGGTGATCAAGTTGAGGAAAGAAACACCTAGGATGGCCTTAGAAGAATAATCAAGTTATTTCGTTGGAACAATCATTTGGATTATTTTTTTGTGTTTGTATGAAATTTTTGTGTTGGATATTGGAATTTTAATTTGAATTTAATAAATATGAAACTTGATAGTAAATATCATGAGCTTTGGTGATAACCCAATCATGCCCCGACTTTTATTTCGCTGCGGGTCGGGGTGTTACATTTTTTCTCTACATAAGTATAACAATATGGTACTAATATTAAATTTAAAAAAAACTCGTTATTATGGTGTAATTTTTTTTTAAAAAGTTACGAATAAAAAGTTATTGACGTTAAAAAAAGAAGGGGAACTTGCATGTGCATTGAACGTGAGTTCTAAATTTAAAAATGTTAAATTTACCTATATACCCTTAATCTAGAAAATTTATTATTTTAATTGTTACCACTATTTACAATTTTGTCATGATAATCTCAACCATTAGATCTAATATCTAATGGTGTAGATTCTTTCTTACCATTCTCACAAAAAAAACCTTTTTTACAGGATCCTCTACATATATATATATAAAAACGGGTGGGATTTGGAGAAAACACCTACAAGTGTGAAAACGGTAAGAACGATTTTGGGGTTGACATGTGGCGTTGGTGCTAACTTACACTAAGGAGCATTATTATCAAAAGGTCAATGCACATGCCACTCACATGCCAAAGATCCACCCACATGCAAGTCACATGGACATTCCACCATCTTATTTGAACTCCAGTAACTTTTTTTATACGTGATTAATTTTTTAAAAATAATTCACCAAAAAATCGAGTGTTTTATTTTCTTTCCAACGAGTATACTATTGCTATACTTTTGAAAATAAAAAAATGACATGAACTGGGTGTTCAAATAAAAACGCCATAAAAACACACAGTTCAGAAAAAATGCCATGAAAATACTCAGTTGAAAACGTCATTAAAACACTTAGTTAAGAAAAACGCCATAAAAAAAATGAAAACCCAGTTCAAAACCAAAAAAAAAAAAAACAAAGCTCAAAATGCCTTAAAGACCCACTTCATTTTTTGTTCGAAAAATATATTAATATATACTCGTTGGAAAAGATAAAAAAACACTGAATTTTATGTGTAATTTTTTTAAAAAAGATAATCACGTGTAAAAAAGTTATTGCCGTTTAAATATGACGGAGGAAATGACATGTGATTAGAATGTGCACCTTTTTTGGATCTTCCCATATTACCCTTCCTGGTAGTTCTAAAGTTCCTATTATTTATAGAAATGTCACAGCATCAATCTTAGCCACAAATCATAAAGATCTTGTGCCTGAAAATCGTTCTCACCGTTTTCACACTTTTAGGCGTTTTCTCCTATCTCATATAAATATATATATAGCGGGCCGCTAAAATGAAAACCACCACGAGTTGTGAGACCCGTGGGAACTTTTTAATCCGGGGCGAGTTGGGCCAAAATTTTTTTTTCATAAACGTAGATGAATATATTATAACATATCTGTAAAAAAAATTAAAAAACAATTATCGTGTATGTAGTTTTGACCACCACAAGTTTTTTTTTACGCTAGCGTAAATTTTAAATTTTAAATTTACGGTAGCGTAATAAAAACTTGTGGTGGTCAAAACTACATACACGACAATTTTTTTATAATTTTTTTACAGATGTGTTTATAATATATTTATCTACGTTTACGAAAAAAAAATTTTTGGCCCAACTCGCCCAGTATGGTATAGTTCTCACGGTTCTCGCAAATCGTGGTGGTTTTCATTTTAGCGGCCCCCTATATATATATATATATAGGTGAAAGATAAAACGAAAACCCATTTCAGTTGAGAAAACTTAAGAAAACCCTATGTAATATTTTTATTTCTTTTTCTAAAAAAATAGGGGAATGTAACGTTGATGTACTTAAACATTTTATAAAAAAATGTAAAAAGTGCCTACTTGTTTTTTTTTAAATGTACAAAATTTGTATGTTACATTTTTTTTGAACATATATATTATGTAACATGAACTTTTTAACATTTTTTAAAAAAATAAAGTACTGCCATTTTTTGTGTTTCTTTTATAAAAATGTTCAAATATATGTATGTTACATTTTCTATTTTTTAGAAAAAAAAACAAAAATGTTACATGAGTTTTTGCAAAGGTTTTTTTGAGTTTTCTCAACTCAAGTGGGTTTTTGTTTTATCCTCTATATATATAGGGATGGTTAAAATGAAAACCACCACAAGTTGCGAGAACCGCGAGAACCTTTTGATCCGAGCGAGTTGGGCCAAAATATTTTTGCACAAATGTAGATGAATATATTATAAACACATCTGTAAAAAAATTGTCGAGTCGGTAGTTTTGACCACCACAAGTTTTTTCACGCCTTTTTTTACAGATGTGTTTATAATATTTTCATCTACGTTTGTGTAAAAAAAATTTGGCCCAACTCGCGTCGGATCAAAAAGTTCTCACGGTTTTCGCAACTCAATGGTGATTTTATTTGAACAAATCCTCTATATTATATATATATTTGCCATTCTTAGTAGATATACACCTTGTAAGAACATTCACGATCCAATCGTCATCCTTATAATTTTACTAAAAATCACCATCCCTTAATTCTATTTCTCGTTATTTAGAAAATTCTTGCATCCCATTTCCTATATACACACACACACGCACACACTTGAGAATCACAACAGGACTTAAAAAAAAGAAACTAATAGGTAAAACTGATACCTGATTAATAATTACCCAATAAATATTAGACTGGGTTTATGATGTGATTTAACAATCAGATAAAAACTAGGATTAATCATACCCAGCGAGACCACATTGACATCCCTAATATCTACAAGACCTCCATTTTTTGTGGTAGCCATTGGCAACCCCCATGACCTACTTTATAATATAAATTGAGATGGCAATTTTGACTCATTTAGTTATCAGTTGTTTAGGTTGTGGTTTTGTTTCAGTGAATCGAATGGGTAAAAAATAGCATAAAGAGAACCGGTCTCCACAGTCTAGTTTAAATTTTACAACTTCCTAAAGTGTTTTATAGGTAGATAAAGCAATAAGATTGAAAAAGGCCAAAAAAGTGAAGTGGTCAACCCAACTTCGCCCAAAAAGTAACATGTAGCAAGTTGAACCCATTTTGAGCTACCTAAATCACTCACCTTGCCATCTCTACTTGGATTATTTGAAGATAACCTCAATCAAAGTGAGTCCCAATGGCTCTATGTTAGATGGATTGATGGCAACACCCTGCCAAGCATGGGTGAACCTATTTAGAAGCCATGGTGAGCAACTGTTCCCATGGAAAAAAAATTAAGTTTTATTTATACACGAAGATCTCAATCGCTCCTTATAAATATTTGATTAAACCAATCGATCATCCTCTATGAAAACTTTTTTGGGACTGCCACTGCTACCATGAGAAGTAACAACAACAAAAATAACCTACTTTATAAAAGTCAGACCAGTAGCAAAGCTGTTAATAGGGTCTAAAGAAGGTGACATGTATACAAACTGTATCGCTATTCCGAAAGGAGTTATGTATCTGAAAATTAATCATACCATAATATCTACAAATAAATGTTAGTTTAAGGATTGTTCAGGAAGTTTTGTAGCTGTGGTATTAAAGTTCAGTAGGATATTGTTTGTGTAAAAGAGAAACCACCAAGGTCTAGTAACAAGATTTATGATGGTAATTTTTTTAGTAAATGGTCACAACAGGTTCACATTGTACCATGTAACTTAAAAAGTGTAGGTTTCTTAGACTTAGATGTCATTTTAGTCCTATGTGGTTTGGACTATTTTGTCAGTTTAGTCCAAATGTTTATTTTTCGCCTATGAATTCAAAAAGGTTTCACCTTTGTCATTTTAGTCCACTAGGTTAACTTCATCCGTTTTTTATGTTAACGGAAGAGCAATTCGGTCATTTTATATGGCCGAATCGCCCTTCTAGTTAACAGAATTACATATAAAATGACCGAATTGACATTCTCGTTAACTGAAAAAATAGATGAAGTTAACCCAGTGGACTAAAATGGCAATGGTGAAACCTTTTTGTACCCATAGGCGAAAAATGAAACTTTTGGACTAAACTGCTAAAATAACCCAAACCACATGGACTAAAAATGACATTTAATTTTTTTTAAATAGTAATTTAGAATAGTATATTATATGCATTAAAGTTACATCTTTTTGTCCACTTTCGACCTGATCTTTTTAAGACCCCAAATATAATTATGTTATGAATAAATACTAAAAGAAGTACAATTTCTCTTTGTATATATTAACCAAACTGTTTTTCAACTTGAAAAATATATTTTGTAACATGCTAAAGAAATACAGCTAAGTAGGGGAAACTTAGTTGCAACTATAAAATTATGTATAGAAATAGATAAATATAAAAAGTTCTACGAAAATACTGTACATTTTACAAAAATAATAAGAAAAAATAAATTTTCAAAGTGACTTATTAGAATATGAATTATTCAGAAAAAAAGTAATAATAATATAACATGTTTTAACTTTTAATAAACAAACAAATAATTATAGAATATTTTAGAAGACCAATGTTAGCTAGTTCATCCACCTTACTTATAACCCATTTAAACGGCCCATTTATCAGCCCAATGTTAGCTAGTTCCAAGTTACTTATCAACCCATTTAAACGGCCCATTTATCAGCTCAAGTTACCACATTGCAAGTCCAGCCGCTACACTATTTTCTTCTGCCATCTCCATTCATCGACTTCGTTTTTACGGTTATGAGTTGTTTGACAACTTTTAAATGGGTAAGTGTTAAAGCAGTAAGAGTTCTGAACCATTAAGTGTTGAACCAATAAGAAGTCTAAACCATTAAGAGCCGGTATAATGCTTAACCATTTAGAGGCAAATGTCTGACTAATTCACATAAGAGATCTTAACTATTCAGACTTAGTATAATGCTTAACATTCATATGCAAATGTCTGAACCATTCAGACGACATATGCTCGTGAAACAAACAGTCTGAACCATTAAGTGTTGAACCAGTAAGAGGTCTGAACCAGTAACAGTTGAAACAAACAGCCCCTTAATCTCGCTTAGTCTATACCTGTTCCCCACTAGAGATGAGATTTGGTACCGGGTACCGGTACCGAACCGTACCGGGTATATTCGGTACCGGTAGCGTTCCCATTTTTCCCATTTTCGGTACCGGTACCGGTTCGGTACGGTATTTACGAGTAAAACACCGGTAAGTACCGGTACCGGTACCACTTTTCTCCGTTTTTCGTACGTACCGGTTCGGTACCAAACGGGTACCGAGCTCATCCCTATTCCCCACATCGTAGATCAAAATGTTGCAATCTCACAACACCGATCAATTAACTTCAATCAAGCTGTCCTTACGTGCGTGTGTATCTCTTATCTTCTTCCACATACACTTTGCTAACAAATCACTACTTGGAGTTCCTTAATGGAACGGTTGTTACCATTAACGAAAATTCCTACTCTCTTTTTTTTAACGCCATACATAAATAAGTTTAGTCGGTTAGATAGACCTAGAGGTGTGCAAAGAAACCGGTTTTAGAACCGAAACCGGAAAAAAAAACGGTTTTTTTAACTCGTTTTAGAAGCGAACGAACCGAACCGACGGTTATAGACCGGTTAGTGATCTTTATCTTTGAAACCGGTTTTAAAACCGAAACCTGTTATAAAAAAACAGGTTTAAACCGCAAAAAACCGTTTTTTTTTTGCATAAACCGGTTAGTAACCGAAACAAGTTAATGGACCAGTTATTGTTTTGAGTTAAAAAAACCGGTTAGTAACCGAAACCGGTTATAAAAAAAACCGGTTTTTGTTTTTGAAGAGAAAAACCAGTTCCTTTAATAACCAGAACCGTTTTTGAAAAA
This sequence comes from Scalesia atractyloides, assembly GCA_947069175.1. Lineage (NCBI taxonomy): Eukaryota > Viridiplantae > Streptophyta > Magnoliopsida > Asterales > Asteraceae > Scalesia > Scalesia atractyloides. The sequence goes on from CAMTDV010000017.1 coordinate 4,005,546, forward strand.
AAAATGATTTGTACACCTCTATGTAGACGAGTGTAGTGTTTTTTTCTAAATTAATTGCCTGCTTTTGGGACTAATCCAGACGTAAAACTTGATATGACATCATAATCTAAGAAAGCAAATTTTGTGAACAAACAACCCATGATTTTAATGTTTGTTTGGCCGATTTGACAACGTACTAAATCACATCACTAACCATATGTAGTTAAACTAGTTGATGCTCCCGCCCGCGTTGCGGGGCGATGGCCAAATAATGAGCGAGTGTTAGGAGCTATTGACACGGAAAACAATTAAAGCGAGTCAACTAATTAAAACAAAAACTTTTATAGTTTTGATAAAAAAAAAAACTAAAATAGTGGTATTATTGTAATTTTTAACTGAGGGTAAGTTGTGTTTTTTTACTGGGGTAAAATCGTAATTTGCCAAAAGCTAAAGTGATGGCAATACTGTAAATTTACACAGGGGCAAAATTGTAATTTGCGCATAGGCAAATTTGTAATTCTGAACTTGGGCTAGCAGCGTAATATAAATTTGAACTAAGGGCACAATCGTAATTTTAAGCTTGAAGCAAAACCACAATTTTATTTTGAACCGAGGGCAAAATCGTAATTTTGAGTTCGGGCGAAAGCGTAATTTTATTTTGAACTGGAGCAGAAACTAATTTTGAACTGAGCGATAATTTTTTAAACGGGGGAAAATCATATTTTTGAACAGAGGGAAAAATCGTAATTTTTAGCTTGGGGCAAAAACATAATTTTATTTTGAACTGGGGGCGAAATGGTAAATTTGAGCTCAGGGCAAAATCGTATTTATTGCAAAGGGCAAAATCGTAATTTTGAGCTGGGAACGAAAGCGTAATTTTGTTTTGAGGAAGGGTAAAATCGTAATTTTAAGCAGGGGCTAAAACATAATTTTACAATAAATATAAAATAATAAACTTGTTGGCCGAAAGTTAAATTGGTCAAACAAGTAAAATAAAAAGTTTATAGTTTAACCAAAAAAAAGAACAAACGATGGGAAGCCTACAAATTTTAACGGAGGCAAAATCGTAATTTTTAAATAAGGGCAAACTCATAACTTTAAGCTGAGAGCAAATTCGTAATTTTAACCAGGGGGCAAAACAAAAGGTTGTTTTGAATTGGGCTAGATCATAGTTTTGAACTAAGGACTAAGTCGTAACTTTTAGCTGAGCACAAAAACATAATTTTATTTGAATTGAGGGCAAAAGCGTGATTTTGAACTCAGGACGAAATCGTAATTTTTGAAAGGGAGCAAAATCATATTTTTGAACAGAGAGCAAAAGCGTAATTTTGTGCTAGAGAACAAAAACTAAAACGATACAGACTACAAATTTTAACTGGGGCAAAATCGTAATTTTTTAAATGAGGGCAAACTCATAATTTAAAACTGAGGGCAATATTCGTAATTTTAGGCTGGGGCAAAACCATAATTTTATTTTGAGCTGGGCAAAATCATAGTTTTGAACTAAGGTCAAAATCGTTATTTTTGGTGGGGGCAAACGCATAAGTTTATTTTGAACGAGGGAAAATCGTAATTTTGAACTCAGCGCAAAACGTAATTTTAAGATAGGGGGAAGCGTAATTTTATTTTGAATTGAGGGTAATATCGTAATTATAAACTTTATATAAAAGCATAATTTCGTTGAACGAACGGGGTTGTTTGGTCACAATTATATTAAATTTAAAATAAGAAAATGAAAAAAAAAAGAAAAAAAAGAAAACAAAAGGGCAGCCGTAATTTTTTAAATGAGGGCAAACTTATAATTTAAAACTGAGGGCAATATTCGTAATTTTAGGCTGAGGGCAAAACAATAATTTTATTTTGAGCTGGGCAAAATCATAGTTTTGAACTAAGGTCAAAATCGTTATTTTTGGTGGGGGCAAACGCATAAGTTTATTTTGAACTGAGGGAAAATCGTAATTTTGAACTCAGCGCAAAACGTAATTTTAAGATAGGGGAAAGCGTAATTTTATTTTGAATTGAGGGTAATATCGTAATTATAAACTTTATATAAAAGCATAATTTCGTTGAACGAACGGGTTGTTTGGTCACAATTATATTAAATTTAAAATAACAAAATGAAAAAAAAAAAAAAAGAAAACAAAAGGGAGCCGCCCTTATCCACCATTAAGGTGGCAGTACTATTGGCCCAAATGTTAAAAACAAAAAAACAAAAGGGCAGCCGCCCTTGTCCACCATTAAGGTGGATACTATTAATCCCAAATGTTATTTATATATGTAAGTACCATTAAGGTAGCAGTACTATTGACCTAAATGTTAAAAAAAGAAAAAGAAAGAAAACAAAAGGGCAGACGCCCTTGTCAACCATTAAGGTGGCAGTACTATTGGACCAAATGTTATTTATATATGTAAGCACCATTAAGGTAGCAGTACTATTGACCTAAATGTTAAAAAAAAAAAAACAAAAGGGCAACAGCCCTTCTACACCATTAAGTGGCAGTACTATCGGCCCAAATGTTATTTGTATATGTAGGTTAATACATGACTCCTTTTGTTGACAACTAAAGGTTTGTAAAACGAACATTTTAACTTGTTTCTAGGAGATAATAAAAAATTTAAGCACCAAATGACATTACCAACTAATAATTTGATTAGTAATTTATTTTTAAAGTTAGAAATGTTGAGAAGTTTAAAGCGATCAAAATCTATTTCATTATTGCTAGCCATGGTAAAGGTGGAAGGGGCACCTTTGGTGACTCTTGTTTACCGCACGACAAGGGGTCGCCAGCCCACCTTTGGTGATCGGTGAAGGATTAAAACGGTGAATACTCATCAATGCGGGAAGAGAAGAGATAGAGGAGAGAAAGGGGTTAATGGTGGGCCACACCCTCTTTCAACCAATCGTAAATTTATATTTAAAAAAAATGTTTACCACTCTCTATGTATTTGAGCATCCCTAGTGTTTGAGTGTAAAATGGGGAGTGAAAGGAGAAGTTAACATGACATGATATTATTGGTTAGGATAAAAGTTTACCACTCCCCATTTAGGGAGCACCCCTTCCAGTCTTCCACCCTAAGAGCATTCACAATCCGTCCCCTAAATTCTGTATGAGAATTTTTTATATTATAAAAAATGATTGTAGGTGGTTGGAAGTGGTTGTGACTTATGAGTAAAGGAAGAGAAATTGTTATTGTTTATCTGTAAATTTGGGGGGATACTGTTCACCCTCTATAATTTTTTAATATATTTTGAAAGTGATTGTGAGTGAAGGAGAGAAAAAAGATAACGATAAAATTTTTAGTAAAATTATAGTGTGAAAAAGATGAAAAGGATGTGAATGATGTAAGACTCTAATTCCCTTGTATTCCTAACTTAAAATACACCTTAAGTCAGATACAAAATAAAAAGCTTTCAAATAATTCATAGGAAACTTGTTTAAATCTATGTAACCAAACTTAATAACTAAAACATGATGTATACCTGATATGTATGTGGCTTTTAAATACCTAACGTGTTTAAATCTCAGTAACCAAACTTAATAACTAAAACATGATGTATACATATGTATGTAGCTTTTAAATACCTAACGTATTTATTAAAAATGGGTGCACTGACCTGATTCCATATATAATGATCCATATTGTTTGATATATATAATATCAAGATTTAATTACATAGAAGGACCATTTGTGTTAAGTTTCAGTGAACAATAGGGACTACGAGTATAATTTCTGAAAAGTGGCTGCGGCCGACATATCTTCACATACGGATACTCATCGGTGATGGCTTTCATCGACAAGTTTCCTATGAAAGCATCCGTTGGTGAAGACCCAGTTTTCTTGTAGTGTATGAGCATTTATGTAATTAACTCTAGTGTATAACATATAACAAGTAAAGAAAATATCATTTATTTCGCATTAGACATTTTGTCGTGATCGACTTTACTACCAGAAAATCATTTATCAGCATACGACATACAGAAGACGAAACACTAAATTACTACGAGAAAAAGACAAATTAAACTAATTTTTATCAATGTGATCAATAATATCTTAATTTTGCACTTCTACATATATAATAATATATTATTATCAATGTGATTCATATAATATCTTAATTTTGCACTTCTAACATATATATGTATAGATTATATGTACACAAAAACAATAAGCACAACTTGTCTATATGTTTTTTTTTATTTTGTATCATTTAATTTATCTACACATATGTAGGTAATGTTATATACACATAACCTATACATGTGATGGTTATTACATCTATGATTACTTTACATCATTCTAACACTTAATCTATTATAGTATATACATATACATTTTATAAATTTAACTTTTCAACTCGACTTAAGATACACATGTATAGATTCTGTACATAAAACGATAAAGCAAACTTGTCTATATGTCTTTTTTACCATTTAATTAAATGTTACTATACATCATGCCATCATTCATAGGGATGTAAACGAACCGAACGTTCAACAAACAATTCATGAACCGTTCCGCGAGAAGTTCGTTTACGTTCGTTCGTTTAGTTAATGAACGAACATGAACAAGAAATTCCGTTCGATTAGTTAAATGAACGAACACGAACAAATGTCTCGTTCGTTCAATTGAGTTCGTGGGTTCGGTAACGTGTTTTCATGATCGTTTGTTTATGTTGTTCATTAAATACTTTTTTAGCATTAATTTATTCTATCTAAATTTTTTATATTCTTTAATTCTTATTTATCTCATTACCTAAACAAATAAAATAAGAAGCCCTACCTCATTATTCACATCGAAAAATATTATCGAACTTCGTTAATTTTATTTGTGTTCGTGAACCGTTATGAACATGTTCCTTTCTTAATGAACGAACACGAACAAAAAATCTCGTTGGGTAAGTGTTAGCGAACCGTTCGTGGACACATTATATCCTTAACAAACAAACACAAACAATACTTTGTTCGTGTTTGTTTGACTCGTTTATAACCCTAATCATTCATAACAGTTAATCTATTATAGTATATAGTAATATAGATTTTATATATTTAACTTTTTAACTCGACTTAAATAATTACCAAGGTTCCATATAGTAGGATTAGATCTTAGGCAACATGACACATGCACATGATAATATATTAAAGGGTGATATGCTAAATTTACGATAGTGCAATTGGCAAAGTTTGAGATTTCTGACTTGGCGAACGGAAGTTATCGGATCAAAAAATTTCTATAAAACCGGGGATCGAAAACGTATGTACCCAAAAATTTCTATACAAAACTAAACACTCTCCACTACGAGCGAAAAGTTCAAGGTCGACCGCCCCCTCCCGCCTACTTAAGCTCGCGTGCAAATACAGAAGATATATTTCAACAGTTTATAAATTAATATAGAGTAGATGACAAACATAAATTGTTTGCTGATCTCATATCGAACTTGTTAATATCCTCGAAACTAAATCAAAACAAAAGAAAGTTCGTACCAATATTTGTGTTTTAATGTACCAATAAACCATATGTAGTTGTTGACTGTTATCATGCGGTTGCCCTATCCATTCTTGCCTACAAGACCGACTATCTTTATTCTATTACAAAACACACTTAGATTTTTATTTGTGAAAATCACGAAAATAAACTTTTTGACTAATCACTTTACGAAAATAAACATTGCACGCGTCAAGGGTTACCGTATTTACATAAAACAATGCACTTTTGTCGTCTGGGACTCAAGTTTGCGTCTTCAACGAAAAGTCTGCGTCTGGGATGCAAAAGATTGCGTCTGGTAGGGATGGGTTTTTTTTCCCACTACTAAATAAATCTCATATCGAACTTGTTGACATCCTCGAAACTAAATCAAAACAAAAGAAAGTTCGTACCAATATTTGTCTTTTAATGTACCAGTAAACCATATGTAGTTGTTGACTGTTATCATACGGTTGCCCTATCCATTCTTGCCTACAACATCGACTATCTTTATTCTATTACAAAACACACTTATATTTTTATTTGTGAAAATCACGAAAATAAACTTTTTGACCAATCACTTTACGAAAATAAACATTGAACGCGTTAAGGGTTACCGTATTTATAGAAAACAATGCACTTTTGGCATCTGAGACTCAAGTTTGCGTCTGGGACTTAAAGTTTGCGTCTTCAACGAAAAGTTTGCATCTGGGATGCAAAAGATTGCGTTGGAGACACAGACTTTGCGTCAGAGAATGTGCCATGGGTTTCCACGCCTATTTTTTTTTTCTTTTCCACCATGATTTTTAAACAATACTAACTTTTTCATATGATAATAATTTTTTTTTAAATACACCAAATAAAAGATAAAAAAAATTCTCTTTAATTTGGTGTAAACTTTTTAGAAAAATATGAACGAATGAAAAAGTTATGCTGGTCTAGAATCATGATAAAAAAGGTAAAAAAAAAGTCAAAATATAATAACACGTGTCAATTTCTTATTCGTTAAGATTTATGAGGAAGCCACATCCGCAATCTCTAAGGATTGATGCAAAACATGTTAATTTTCGTAATTTTGACCGGTTAATAATCCATTTTCGTGATTTTCCCTTTTTATTTTAAGATCTTAAAACTAGAGTTTTTATTTAGGTCATCAAACGCTAACTTGATCATATTTGTTTAATCCTTGTTTTACTATTGTTATGATTATAGTTGAATGATATACGATTGATAAAGTGTAACACCTCGTATTTTTGCCATTTAAGAAAAGTATAAACTTAAAAGGGTTAAATGTGTCAACATGCCAAAGTTTTGGCCTCTGGCTCCGGGTGACCTTTACGGACCGTAAGCCTAAGTGCTTACGGACCGTAAGAATGTTTGGAGAATTATGGTTGACAGGCGGTTACGGACCGTAAGATATGTGTCTTACGGACCGTAACAAATTCAAAACCAAGGGTGCCAGAGTGGTTTACGGACCGTAAGCATCTCTGCCATACGTTCCGTAAGAGACTGGCAATGGCAGATTTGTTTGGGAGCCAAGAAATTCTGCCCTTATGCCACCTATCTCGCAATGTTGCCACTCTTTGTCACACCCCGACCCGCAGCGGAAAAGGTGACCGGGGCATGATTGGGTTATCATCAAAGCTCATGACATTTATTATACGTTTCATAATCATTAATACAATTTAATAGGAAATTTACAACCACAATTACATCATGACCTAACATCAATCTAAGCTTCTTTGTTTTCTTCTAAGGCATTTCCTATGTTTTCCTTGCTTCATCCCGTTCACCTGTATCATGTGTAAAAAGGGTTTTTGGATCAACAAAAAGTTGGCGAGTGAATCCTATGGAAAACATTTGAACAAGTTTATTTAATTGATTATAAAATAAGTGCACAACCACACATGAGTAAAAATAGATGTAAACTTATTCACCAATCAATTTAATAATAAACAAATACACACATGAACAATAATGGATCGTTTAGAGGCACGCGTTGCCGTCTCTCACGAGGAACTGATGGGCCTAATGAATGAATTGCATAAACTTGACAATATGAAATACATAACTACAAACAATATAAACTCAATAATACACACATGAACAATAATGGATTTGTTTTGAGGCACGCGTTGCTCAACTCGTCTCCCACGAGGAACTGATGGGCTTAATGAATGACTTTCATATAAGTTGACAAAATAAAATACATAACCACAACAATATAAACAATCTAAGTTTAGATCACAATATGGTATGGCACAAGTTTAAATAAACGAGTTAATTATTTTGTGACACATGACACACCCCAAAACGTGTAATTAAAAAGGGGGAGTTGTAAGATTCACTCACAGTGGGTGCGTTTGGTTGATGATGTTGAATGCACGCGAAGTGGTTTTAACCACGAGTGAAATTAACCTAGATAATGACATAATGTTTCGGTAAGTAAACGGATTTTATTAATCCATTTTAGTAGGATTGTTTGGTGTATTTTTGTGAGTTTAAGGCTATTTTCTAACCTTAAAAATGTTATTTTTAAGTATTTTTAATTGACTTTTAAATAAAATAAATAAATAAAAATAATAAAAAAAAGTTGACTTTTTTTGACCGTTGACCGTTGACCGTTGACCATTGACCTTTGACCTTTGACCGGTTCGTATGCGTGCAAGTGTGCGCTGGGTGAGGCTCGAACCCGAGACCTCCCGTACGCGTGCACACAGCTCTACCAACTGAGCTACGTGTCTAACCTGCAATATTTCTGTTTTTAATTATATTTATATATTAATTAGACTAATCCGAAAATCAACTTATTTCTAAAAAGATTTTAATCAGTGACTCGGTGCGCTCCACAGGTCTCGAACCCGGGACCTGTGGTTTAGGTTAACACACAGTCCACCGCTGGACTGTGTGTTTAACTTGTTATATAAACCGATTTTTATTATACTTAAATACAAACTAAGTATTTTCATTTCTGACTTATTTAAAAAGTTAGATAATTGTCCGGATCGGTGCAGTAGACCGGACTCGAACTCGTGACGTGTGTTTAAACATTCACACAGTCCACCGCTGGACTGTGTGTCTATCTTGGTTATTATTCCGGTTATTATTAAACTTAACATGTACAGCGGTGACTCCGGTTCGGTTAACAAAAAAAAGACATTTTTATTAAGGCAAGCATGCGTGGGACAAGATTCGAACTCGAGACGTTTACGTGTTTAATGTGCACACAGTCCACCGCTGGACTGTGTGTCTAACCCGAGTTATAACTTGATTTAAATTAAACTTATAGACAACGGACACTTCGTCTTCTTCGTTAGATTTTAACCAGAATCGGAAGTCCGACTGGTTCGATGTTTTAATCGTGTTCTTTAGTGTTTTGAGGTTAATTACAGATGAGATATGTAAAAAGAATGAAAGATTTAAGCGTAAGGTATACCGACTGGACTCCTCTGTTTCTCCGGCAGAACTCCGGCGACAGCAAAAGATTCCGGCGTCGTGTGTCTTGCAGCAGAGAGTCTTCAGAAAGCTTGAAAAGGATGTGGGTGACTTCGGTATAAGCTCAGGGGGTTCAGTAAGGCTCAGAAGTGAAGGGTTCGGTTTTCCGGCGATGTGCAGAAGTTTTCCGGCGAATGGAATTACGTCGGGTAAAGGTGCGGTTTTGAGCGAAAAAGCTTGCAGAGGTTTGAGGGGGTATTTATAAGGCAGGTCATCGATGAATTTGGTCCGATTTCCGACTTGATTCGTCGGTTAGAAATTCTCCGGCGGTTATAGCTTGTGTCGCGGACTTAGGCGTCGGCTATAACCGATGTAGGTTTAAATGTTTACGTTAAGACTTGAAGAAACCGTCCAATCTCGCGAGATCGCCGGGATTTCCGACGACTGCATTTGGGCGCGCCAATTTTGAATTCGAGAATTATAATATGTATTAATTGTTTCCATTAATTAACAAGAAGCATGAGTGGCGCAGTGGTTGAGTGGTTATGTGTTAGTGCTGTTGAACCGGTTGACTGACCCGGGTTCGAAACCCGGCAGAACCATTTTATTTTTATTTCATTATTTTTAACAATTTTTCAAAAACAAATTATATATTCCAATATAATAATTAATTATGTATTGTTTAAAATTAATTTGGGCATTAAATACGCCACGAAATTTTAAACTGATTGTTCGGTTAATAAACGGAGCGGGTTTGGTAAAAATCCGTTTTTTGACGGATGTTACACTCTTGCTCGGTTCTTGCCACCCCAAAAACACCTGGAGTGGTCCTAAATGAGCTCCAACACCTGTCATGATCCTAGATCATACTCCACAACTATAAATAGAGTTCATGGCTGAACTTAACATTTGCTCAGTTACTTCTTTTTTCCTCTAACACTCTATATGGAGCTTGCTTCTCTTAGAGGCCTCCTAACTGAGTTTAATATTCTCCAAGGATCACTTGTAAGTGTTCCTTTCCTTTGCATTTTCTTTATTGGGCTTTTAAAGCCAAAAGTCAAGCGCTTTCGATAAACGCTTTGACTTTCGATTAAGACCATAATGTTCCAGCCATTGTTCATTACGAACATGGCTACGTGATCGTAATTAGGTAGATGTTAATCCCTAAATATGTCACCTCCTAAGAATCACGTTTGCTTGGTCAATTGACGGGTCAACGTATTATTGTTTTAAACGAGTCAGTTTTGAAAATAATCATAATTTGATAATGTAGGTGTTATAATATATGTTTTAACACTTTAATAACTTGGTAATAATTATTAGAACATGTGTGAACATGTTCAGCTCGTTAATTCCAGTTCTAGGGTCGGTTCGCAACCGAAAGTCGCAAAGTTTTACTTCTGTTTTGACTTTCGATTCTGGCCCGATTTAGAATGGTTTGCTACTGTTTTAAGGTTCCATATGATCATATTATTATGTAGCATAATCCTCTGAGTTTATATTACATGATCATAATAGTAATATGAGTTTTGTGCAAGTTTCCGTTAATATGCTATACTTTGACCATGTTGCCCTTTTTTGTTAAAAATAAGGTTTTAAACATTAAAGAACTTGACAAATGGATTATATACTGATTTGTTAATATAATTAACATGTTATGATGTTATTATTTTGATCATAAACTAAGTTTTATTATAATGTCGTAAATTACGCTTTTAAAGGACCAAAATGCCCTTTCGGCATCTAAAATAGTTTTAAACATAATTTCTTTATAAAAAACTCATTACCTACTGATGTAATATTATAAGTAGGATTATTTGGGATATCAAGTCAGTTTATATTCTGAGTTTAAGTATAAATTCTTGTATTATGTCGATAAATGACGATAATGCCCTTATGGCACCCAAAATGGTTTTAATCATGCTTTTTATACAAAACCTTTTTACCTACTGAGATGTTATATTGAATAACATATTTTGATTATATAAACCTGATCATAACATTAGATTTCATTAAACATCGCAAAAATCGTCATCTAACGACTTAAACGCCGTTTCGGAACATAGTATGGTTTTAAATTTTTAAACCATATTTATCAACCAAGACTTGTTACCTACTGAATTATACCCATTAAAATGTATTTACAGTAGGTACATGTTATAAACTCAGAATCCCAAATAAGCTATCAAATTATGTGTGAAATGACCAAAATGCCTCTACGGTGCATAGTTTGGTCTTAAACTATAAATCACACATAGGTTTGATATCCTACTGATATTGTATCACAAATTAAGTATTTTTATAGAATGTTTATGATCATAACATCATAATATACGCAAGATCCTTTTATACGTCACTTAATGACTAAAACGCCCTTATGAGGCATAGTTTCATTTTAAAACTTTAACGGCATACAAGTTGATATCCTACTGATATTATAACTTGTTTAAAGTATAATGGCATATGGAACTTATTCATGACTCATCTGGTTACCCGATATCTCTTATATGCGTACGGTTAAGCTTATGTAACTAGTTTACGTTATTTACCCGAAACGGGTCAAACCTTATCATTTTTACTTCAAATTCCAAAATGTGTATTGTTTACCCATATCATACAAATCCTAGTACTTGTTGGGTTTAAACCATATTCTATTCCGGTCATCGCTTAATCTAGCGTATCGTACCGTTGGTGACTCTTTAAGCTTGCCAGTCTAAGTCTACGACTTAAATAGGACCCGTTAGCATTCTAATTGGTTATTTATACCATCATTCTAGACTAGAGCCTTCCAGTAGATGCTACCTACACTTATTTATTTTTGAATACAGCTGAGTTATTTAAATCTTGCACCTGAATCGAGTTTTAGCTCTGTAAATACTTTTAACTTATTTCCCTATACGGGCTTGGGGTACGATAAATTATTACCGCTTGGTCGGATGTTTGTAGGCTACAAAATCTGATAACCCGTTTTAATCTGTTTTGTTTGATAACTTAAACATTGGGGGGTTAACGCGACCGTGTCCTGGATATCCTCGGCTCATTTAAGTTACTAAAGGCACGACTAAAGAACAGGGTGTAGGCAATACACCCGACAGATGCGAATGCTAAATATTTTGAAACCCACAAGTTGGGGTGTAGGCATACACCCGACAGATGAGAATGCTAAATATTTTGAAACCCACAAGTTGGGGATAACTCCTTTGTGGGTTTATAAGTGGTGTGTCGGTTAATCATGTCTCGGTTTCCATACTGGACCCCATATGTATTGACAAACATGTAAAACTGTATACAAGATTAAAATTTTTAATTATCCCAAGTTATAAAAGATTTTTATACGCCTTGCGCATTTAAATCAATTTTGAAATATTTTCAAAACGAGTCAGTTATTCGTATTTACTAGTGTAAGCTGACGTATTTTCAAAAGACTAAGTTACAGGTACAACACGTAATAGGCTAGAAGCTGCTTGGTATTGAAATAAGAGGATCATGCAAATCCTTAGAGATGCCTAAAGTCTGTTGATTCCTTTTTGTGCATTTTACGATCCGCCTGTGGATCTTTATTACAAACAAGTCTGTATATTATTTTGAACATTTGGACACTTTGGTTTGTAATAATAGTTTATACTCAAAGACTTCTGTTGTGCCGTGCTGTGTTGTTTGATTTTGACGATACCAATCTTACGTCAAGATACTCTCCATCTGGGCCCACCAGATCTGTGTTGAAAATTGGGGTGCGACATGAAGGGGGTACTTGTACATTTAAAACGATATATATTGTTGGGACAAAGTAAGGAACGATAGTTTTTACATATTGTGGTTATCTTTCTTGAATGTACGAAACTTCGAATATTCATTGGATTACAATATGTATATTGATGGTTGTTTCTCGTTAACCTTCTATGTAGTTGTTTTGGATGTTAACCTAACTTAACTTAAGTAACAACTATACTTATTGCTTCTATACAATATAATTTTGACGACTTAGTTAATAACTATTTCCTATTTTTAATAGGATCAATTCTTAAGTTTTTGTTACTTTCTAGAGCATTCTTTTTTGAGTCGGTTTGTTTAACTAACAATGTTGATTAAATCGGTTTAAATGTTGGGAGTCACTTGGCTAAAAATAGTAACCATTGTTTCTTTAAAAGAAATAACTTGCATGTGATGACATCCAAGTTACCCTCCTTTCGTGGAATTCTAACTCCATGGCTATCTAGTGTGGTCATGACTTAAATGAACATCATCCTTTACGCCAACGTCATATCACCCTATCTTTATCCACAAATCTAATCACCACTTCCTATTGTGTGGACTATGACACCTACTATCATCTACCACCAATCAAATTCCATAATTAATTGAGAGAGAGTCATCGTTGTCATGGACTAAACCATGCGAACCACCATGGTTTGGGAAGGGTGGCGGTGTATCACGAAAACCATGTCCCGCGTAGGCCTGTAAACGAAATGAATGTTCATTAACTGTTTGTGAACTTGTTTGGCGGAAGTTCGTTTATGTTCGTTTATTTAATAAACGAACGGAAACGAACAAAAAAACATGTTCGTTTAATTAAATGAACGAACATGAACACACCTTGTGTTCGTTCATTTATGTTCGTGAACGTTCGTTTATTTACGTTCGTTTAAATTTTAGTAAATACATAAATAGTTATATTTATATAAATATTAGGTTTTCTAACTACTTATATAAATATAACTACTTAGTAATCGAGTTTTCTGGTAATAAAAAAGAAAGTTTAATTTTTTTTCTTATATCGTAATTGATCACTAACTTGATATATATATAAAAAAACTACTTAATTTTAGTATCCATGAACCCTAATTTAGATGTGTTTTCGGGTGAACTGTAATATATTAGACTTGCTTGTTTGTGTTTACTAATTTTAAATTGTGTTTGTTTATATTTGATCAATTACACTCATTTGTGTTCAATTATGTTTGTTCAATCATGTCAATTTATGTTTGTTTATGTTTATTCAAATATGTTCAGTTATTTTTTTGTTTACGAACGAACATAAACAAACACGAACATACCCGGTTTCTTAATGAACGAACACGAACAAAAAATGTGTTCGATTATATGTTCATGTTCGTGTTCGATTAAAGTTAAATGAACGAACACGAACATGCCACTGTTCGTGTTCGTTCAGTTTGTTTATAGGCCCACGTGTGGCAATCAATTATCCAATCCACTACCACTATACCCCTAGCCTAACAGAAGCAAATATATTATATATATCTAAAATTGTTAGATTGTATTCATAATAAAATGCATAAAGTAATTCGAATAAATAAACATGTGAAAGAGTAAACTGCAATTTGAGTCTACGTTGTTTGAGTCAAAATGCTTGCTGAGTCCTTAATTCCAAAAAAAATTGCTCGATGAGTCCCACACCATCACATTGTGTATCCACCTGCATCCACGAATCAAACGACTATCAACTAAACGTTAGAAAATAAGGGTAAATTCGTCATTTTATGTTGGTTGTCGAGGGTATTCTAGTTACGAGTTCACCCATCGGATTAGGGTCCGATTGCCATTCCTATAGATGAGTACCATCATCTTCTTTTAACCTAATAAAAAATCATGACTAGCATTCTTAAGTCTCATTTGACACGATTTTTCTTCATTTTGCTTAGTTGGATTTGGAAACTGACATGTATTCCCACAAATGACGATGTCCTTAGATTTCCAAGGACCACCCATTCATTCTCGTTTAGCATTGCGGATCACTAGTTTCAACTTGTATTGACTCATAAGGGAGTGGCTCCCGACCAATGAGATACGAGAAGTGTGGGCACTTCTTGTATATTTTTAGTCAATCCGCGAGACACCGAAAAACATGCATGATTCACAAAAACTCACACGTTAAACACGTTTTTAACTGGAACGGAGGTTAGGTCCAATTAGCAAAACTATTAGAGTTAAGGTGTTTCTCCCATTGAAGTCAAGGGTTCAAGCCTCATCAAAGACGAATTCACTGTGATTTAAGTCGTTAAAAAAACACATTTTAAAGTAGATACTACCTTAAATATTCAACCTGATATAATAAGGAACACTAGACAGTATGATTATATGATAACTCTTCTCTATTTTTAATTTTTTTTTCATTTCTTTACCGGCAAACACGTATTCGTTATAATCATAACACTTGCACATCGCAGAATTTAAACCCGTAACAACTTGGACGGGAAACACACGACTTTACTACCTGAAGATTCGATAAAGGGCTTTAAAAAATTTTCTTGAAAAAGAAAACCAAATCGATTATAAAATTTATAACTGGATATGTATAAACAAAAAGAAAAATAAAAAAAAATAAAACCCATAAAATTGTTAAGACATTCCAAGACACATTGAATGATAAGGACAGTTATTAGTTGTCTCTCGTAGTCTCGTACCTACTCGCCGAACTCTTAAATTTATGACTTTAATAATCCACCTATATTTCTTTTTATTTATTTACTCATTTACCCTTATAGTCCGTAGCGTTGGGTAAAGCCGTAAATGTGTTTAAATCAGTGTGCTGTTTCTTAGAATAAACGTTTTAATTTAATGTTACTAGCATCTTCTAATTAATCTCACTTGAACCAAACTCTTTAAGCCACCACTCGTAGTGATAGAGGATTAAGCGTTTTGTGCCCTAAAACGCCTTACTACGCCAGACCACATCATCCCCAGGGCGTTTTCCATGTATATTTGGGTTGAGCGTTTCCTTAAAAACACCGGAGCAAATGAAGAATGGCCAATCAAAGTGAACGTTGCGGGCAAAGGTCAATTCTCATGCGGCTATTTTTTTTAATTCAATTTCAATATAGAGTTAAATGTCATTTTAGACTTTGTGGTTTGGGCTATTTTGTCAGTTTAGTCTAAATATTTCATTTTGCGGGCAAAGGTCAATTCTCATGCGGCTATTTTTTTAATTCAATTTCAATATAGAGTTAAATGCCATTTTAGACCTTGTGGTTTGGGCTATTTTGTCAGTTTAGTCCAAATATTTTATTTTTAGCCTACGGGTCCAAAAAGGTTTCACTATTGTTATTTTAGTCCGCTAAGTTAACTTCATCCATTAATTATGTTAACGAGAAAGGCGATTTGGTCATTTTATATGGCCGGATTGCACTTCTAGTTAACAGAATTACATATAAAATGACCGAATTGCCCTTCTCGTTAACAGGAATAATGAATAAAGTTAACCTAGTGGACTAAAATGGCAGCAGTGAAAGCTTTTTTGACCCACATGCGAAAAATGAAACCTTTGGACTAAACTGGTTAAATGGCTCAAACCACAATGACTAAAATGACATTTAACTCTTCAATATATATATATATATATATATAGCGTATGGTTCATGCGAGAACCACCTTTATTGTGAGAAACACGAGAATCAATGTGACACAAAAGTAACCCACTACATCACCATCCAAAACCTAAAAAAAACCTAAGCCCCACCCCACCCCACAAAAAAAAAAATCTAACCCCCCCCCCCCCCCCCAAAAAAAAAAAAAAAAAAAAACCTAAACCCTCACACCCCAAGCTAAATGCTAAAAACTAAACCCCCAAAAAACCTAAAAAAAATCAAAAAAACACCCAAAAAAAATTAACATTTTTATGATGAAAATTAGCGATTTTTTCTAAAACAAAATGTTAACAATTTTTTGGGTGTTTTTAGATTTTTTAGGTATTTTTTGTTGTGTTCACATTGGTTCTCGTGGTTCTCGCAATAAAGGGTGGTTCCTAACGGATCTTTCTTATATATATATATATATATATATAATATATATATATATATATACATATATATATATATAAGGTTAGGATAAAATGAAACCATCTTGAGTTGTGAAAACAATGAAAACTAGGTCATTCAAAAGGTTTTTCCAAAAATAATTTTTTCTCAAAATTATAAAAAAACCAGTTGTTTCAGCAATTTTTTTAAATGCCGCATACTGAAATTTACATAAGATGTAAAAAAATCATCAACGTAACAAAATTTACGTTAGCGTGTAAACAAAACATACATCAGATACAACTACTGACTCGACTTTTTTTTTTTTACTTTTTTACATATGTGTTTATAATATTTCTATCTACGTTTGTGCAAAAAAATGTTCCCCAACTCGCGCAGAAAGTATGAGTTCTCATGATTCTCACAACTCGTGGTGGTTCTTAATTGAAACGAAGCTTATATATATACTCACACTCACAACTCATAGTATCTCTATAAAAATAAACACAACCACACCACCTTCTCAAAAAATGGATTCGCCCACATCTTCCTCATTCGTTTCAAATTATTATTACAAAGAGTTTTTAATCGATGAGGTTCAGAGACCATCTTTTGACATGTGTACCTATATCAACATGTATGAATCTTGAAAATTTCGACACACGGTGGCATTTAAGATTTTATTGGTTTCCCTATTTGAAATGTTCGGTCAGTTATTATCATTCGAGTGTCTATACGACTATACCTAAATAACACATAAAAAAGTGAGTATTGTGTACCACTTAATCTTTGATGTCTCTCAAGTTTCGATACATAAATAACAAATTAACTCTAGCTGTAGTTTTTTGTTGAAAGTTAACTTTTATTCACACACACTACCCCCAAAACAGGGGCAACAACAACAACCAACGACCAAATTACATTAAATCAAAAGAATACCATTTCTCCCAAGAAATCCCTCTATTTTTAGATCTATTTTTGTACCACCAGAAACCAATTGTCTTCACGTCCTGGATCACCTTTTCGATAGCCACTCTTTTGTTTGAAAACCTTTTGTCGTTCCTCAATTTCCATAAGCACCAGCATCCCGTGATAATAATACCTTGAAGCGCTTCTTTACCTTGTTCACCCAGCCCAGAATGCTCAAACACCTCGAGCAGATCGGCCGTCGAAAAAGCAAAGATATGGCTGATTTTACACCACCTGCTGACCTGGTTTCCACAAAGCCGCCGCCGCGAAGCACGAGCAGAAAATATGATCAGCAGTCTCTGACCCATCATCGCATAAAACGCATTGATCGTCACCACTGTAACACTTCTGTTTCGATAAGGCATCCACCGGATCCAACCCATCGCCGCTCTCTAAACCAAAATATCACACTTCCTTGAAACCCATTTCGACCATTTCATAACAAAATTTCTGCTGTAATCCGTGTTGCTTCGAAGGAAATGTTTAACAGCACCAACAGAAAATTCTCCATCGTTCCCTCCAATCCATTCCCATGTATCCTTGCTCGCCGATATAATGACATTACCCAGTAAAGCGATGCAACTATTCCATTCGTCTATCTCAACAGCCTTAGAGGGAATTCGACTCCGGTTCCACGCTCTCATGAAGCTTCTACTGACCTGATCATAGCGGTCGAACACCATGCACTTCTTGTTCTTTTCCAACCTAAACAAGTAGGGGAAGCGCTCTTTTAAAGTAATGTTAAAGACCCACGGATCCAACCACATTCTACTATTACTCACCTCCCCAACCACCCCTTTGACAGTTTGATAGAATTTGATACCCCCAACCTCAATTTTTTCCACTTCCTTCACAATGTTCTTCCATACCCCTGGCAGGGAATTATTCCTCGAAACAACCGTCCAACAGTTTTTTGTATTGTGTAATGCGTCAATGACCACTTTCCAAATACTATTTTCTTCATTTTTGTATGCCAAATCCACTTCGATAAAAGAGCAACATTGATGTCCTTCAACTTACATAGCCCCAGCCCCCCCTTTGTCAACAGGCGATGCCACCGGGTCCCAGGCGACCCATTGAAGATTCTTGTTATAAACATCCCCTCCCCACAAGAACCTCCTAATAATGGATTCTAACCCTTTTAAAACCTCCGCGGGAACTTTGAAAAGAGAGAAGTAATAGTTTGGAATGCTTTCCAACACAGATTTTATAAGAGTAACCCGACCTCCTATCGACAACTTGGAAGCTTTCCAAATGGATAGGCGCGACTCGAAAATGTCAAACACAAAATTACATTTGCAATCCTATTGATATTAGCCCCAACCATGACTCCCAAGTGAACGAACGTAACCGACCCTACTTGGCAGTTTAACACCAAAGCCATTTCCTTGACTTCTCCTCTCTCCACTCCAAGGCCGAATATATTGGACTTCCTCATGTTAATTTTTAGACCCGAACACCAGTAGAAACATCGAAGTAGAGAGCCACATTTTTTATGTTATTCCTTCCCCATTAACCCATCAACACACAATCGTCTGCGTATAGGAGATGTGTAAGCACCGGACATTCATTCGAAAGCATAATGCCCCTCAAAGCTCCAACCCGATTCACCCTTCTAATCATACCTGAAAAAGCCTCCATAACAGTTAAAAATAGGAGAGATAGGATCATCTTGACGCATCCCTTTAGAGCATTGGAACTCCAAAGTCGAAGAGCCATTGACGAGGACGACAAACCTAGGCGACGAAAGGATACCATAAATCAAATTGCACCACCTACAAGGGAACCCCATCTGAGCCATGACTGACATCACTAAATTCCAATTCACATTGTCGTAAGCTTTCTCAAAGTTGATTTTGAGTATAAATGCTTTATCCTTTCTTTTTTTCACCCATGCTAATACTTCATTTAAAATAAGCGGCCCATCCAAAATGAGTCTATTTTAATGAACGCCGACTGGTTGGCCGATATCACCTGCCCGAGCACCTTCTTCAACCGATTCGCAAGAACTTTCGATATCACCTTATTGATGATCCCGACCAAGTTAATCGGTCTATGCTCATTCAAACTTCCGGGATCCTAAACTTTAGGGATAAGAGTTATAAACGATGAGGTACACCCCCTGCTAAAAACTCCCGTGTTGAAAAATTCTTAAAAATATCCCAAAGTCGTTTTCGAAATAACCCCAGAACCTTTTCAGGAATTTCATATTGAACCCATCCGGGCCAGGAGCCTTATCACTCCCACACTCAAAAACCCCATTCTTTATCTCTTCAGACGCGAAAGGTTCGACCAGGATACAAGCATTCTCCTCCGACAATTTATTCTCAAAGGAGCACTCCACATGCGACCGATTCACTAACTCTTCCATAATTTTTTTACGAAAAAGGTCGAACACCTCCTTTTTCATTCTCTTCGGTTTAAACACCCACTCATTATCGACCATAAGACCCTAATGGCATTGTTGGATTTCCTTTGGTTCACTATCCCATGAAAGAATCTCGTGTTATCGTCCCCATCCAATACCCATTTGATCCTAGCTCTTTGTCTGAAGTCTTTATGTCACACCCCTATTTCCACATGTAACCCGGTGGGCCCGGTTAGGGAATATCGTGACGTAAGTTGATACCATCATAACCAAACAAACACACAGCACAGCGGAAGTCTTGGAGTTTAAATTACTATTACAAACCAAATGTCCAAATGTTCAAAAATAATAATTACAGGCTTGTAATAACGAATCCACAGGCGGATCGAATAAATATTTACAAAGGAAATTGTTCTACAGACTTTGGCAGCTTATGGACTTGCAAGATACTTATTTAGCTACTACGCAGCTCCCAATCTATTCCGCGTTGCCACCTGTAACTTGGTCTTTTGAAAATACGTTAGTTTTCACTGGTAAATACTAGTAACCGACTCATTTTGTAAACATTTATTAAAATGATTTTTGGTGCACTTGGCACATTTTATAAATAAGTTGGGATAGTTCAAAATGACCTTGTTTACAGTTTTACATGTTTGTCAATACATATGGGGTCCGGTGCAGAAACCGAATAACCTGATTAATCGACACACCACTTAAATAATCCACCAGCGGGACTTAATATTTTTATTAGCATTAGCGTCTGTCAGGTGTATGCCTACACCCCGCGCTTAAGGTCGTGGCCATTAGTAACTTAAATGAGCCAAGGATATCCCAGACATGGTCGGATTAACCCCCAATGTTTAAGTTATCAAACAATACAGAATAAAACGGGTTATGAGGATTTAGTAAATCATAATCCGATAACATGATCCCATACCTGTCACACCCCGACCCGCAGCGGAAAAGGTGACCGGGGCATGATTGGGTTATCATCAAAGCTCATGACATTTATTATACGTTTCATATTCATTAATACACTTTATTAGAGAATTACAATCAATATTACAACATGTCCTAAATATCAATCTAGGCTTCATTGTTTTCTTCTAAGGCATTTCCTATGTTTTCCTTGCTTCATCCTGTTCACCTGTATCATGTGTAAAAGGGTTTTTGGATCAACAAAAAGTTGGCGAGTGAATCCTATGGAAAACATTTGAACAAGTTTATTTAATTGATTATGAAATAAAGTGCACAACCACACATGAGTAAAATTAGATGTAAACTTATTCATAAATCAATTTAATATTAAACAATACACACATGAACAATAATGGATCGTTTAGAGGCACGCGTTGCTCAACTCGTCTCTCACGAGGAACTGATGGGCCTAATGAATGAATTGCATAACCATGATAATATGAAAGACATAACGACCAACAATATAAACTCAATAATACACACATGAACAATAATGGATTGGTTTTGAGGCACGCGTTGTTCAACTCGTCTCCCACGAGGAACTGATGGGCTTAATGAATGAATTTCATATAAGTTGACAAAATGAAATACATAATCACAACAATATAAACAATCTAAGTTTATATCACGATATGGTATGGCACAAGTTTAAATAAACGAGTAAATTATTTTGTGACACATGACACACCCCAAAACGTGTAATTAAAAAGGGGGAGTTGTAAGATTCACTCACAGTGGGTGCGTTCGGTTGATGATGTTGAATGCACGCGAAGTGGTTTTAACCACGAGTGAAATTAACCTAGATAAATAGCATTATGGTTCGGTAAGTAAACGGATTTTATTAATCCATTTTGGTAGGATTGTTGGGTGTATTTTTGTGAGTTTAAGGCTATTTTCTAACCTTAAAAATGTTATTTTTAAGTATTTTTAATTGATTTTTAATTAAAATAAATAAATAAAAATAATAAAAAAGTTGACTTTTTGACCGTTGACCGTTGACCTTGACTGTTTGACCGGTTCGTATGCGTGTAAGTGTGCGCTGAGTGAGGCTCGAACCCGAGACCTCCCGTACGCGTGCACGCAGCTCTACCAACTGAGCTATGTGTCTAACCCGAAATATTTCTGTTTTTAATTATATTTATATATTAATTAGATTAATCCGAAAATCAATTTATTTCTAAAAAGATTTTACTGAATCGGACCGGTGCGCTCCACAGGTCTCGAACCCGGGACCTGTGGGTTGAGTTAACACACAGTCCACCGCTGGACTGTGTGTTTAACTTGTTATATAAACCGATTTTTATTATACTTATATACAAACTAAACATTTCCATTTCTGTCTTATTTTAAAAAGTTAGATAATTGTCCGAGTCGGTGCAGTAGACCGGACTCGAACTCGTGACGTGTGTTTAAATATTCACACAGTCCACCACTGGACTGTGTGTATAACTTGGTTATTATTCCGGTTATTAATAAACTTAACATGTTCAGCGGTGACTCCGGTTCGGTTAACAAAAAAAGACATTTTTATTAAGGCAAGCATGCGTGGGACAAGATTCGAACTCGAGACGTTTACGTGTTTATTGTGCACACAGTCCACCGCTGGACTGTGTGTCTAACCCGAGTTATATCTTGATTTATAATAAACTTAAACATTATAGAAACTTCGTCTTCTTCGTTGATTTTAACCAGAATCGGAAGTCCGACTGGTTCGATGTTTTAATCGTGTTCTTTAGTGTTTTGAGGTTAATTACAGATGAGATATGTAAAAAGAATGAAAGATTTAAGCGTACGGTATACCGACTGGACTCCTCTGTTTCTCCGGCAGAACTCCGGCGACAGCAAAAGATTCCGGCGTCGTGTGTCTTGCAGCAGAGAGTCTTCAGAAAACTTGAAAAGGATGTGGGTGACTTCGGTATAAGCTCAGGGGGTTCAGTAAGGCTCAGAAGTGAAGGGTTCGGTTTTCCGGCGAGGTACAGAAATTTTCGGGCGAATGGAATTACGTCGGGTAAAGGTGCGGTTTTGAGCGAAAAAGCTTGCAGAGGTTCGAGGAGGTATTTATAGGGCAGGTCGTTGATGAATTTGGTCCGATTTCCGACTTGATTCGTCGGTTAAAAACTTTCCGGCGGTTATAGCTTGTGTCGCGAGTTCAGGCGTCGGTTATAACCGATGTAGGTTTAAATGTTTACGTTATAACTGAAGTAACCGTTCAATCTCGCGAGATCGCCGGGATTTCCGACGACTGCATTTGGGCGCGCCGGTTTCGAATTCGGAAAACATGTTATGAATTAATTGATTCTAATAATTAACAAGAAACGCTAGTGGCGCAGTGGTTGGAGAGTTGAGTGTTAAGTCTGCTGAACCGGTTACTGACCCGGGTTCGAAACTCAGCAGAACCATTTTATTTTTATTTCATTATTTTTAACAATTTTTCAAAAACAAATTATATATTCCAATATAATAATTAATTAAGTATCGTTTAAAATTAATTTAGGCATTAAATACGCCACAAAATTTTAAACTGATTGTTCGGTTAAAAACGGAGCGGGTTTGGTAAAATCCGTTTTTGACGGATGTTACAATACTCGACCAAGCGGTATTATTATACCGTGTCCCAAGCCCGTATAGGGAAAATAAGTTAAAAGTATTTACCTGAGCAGTTCTTCAAATAAGATAATTAACTCAGCCGAATATTCAAAAGTAAGCTTAGATGGTAATCTACCGGGAGGCTATTAGTCTGGAAAATATGGTGTTTATAACCAACTAGAATGCTAACAGGTCCTATCGACTTTGTAGACTCGAACCGGGTAGCTTAAGGATAATAACGGTACTAAACGCTAGATTAAGCGATGACCGGAATAGAATGTAGTTTAAACCCGACAAGTATGGAGACTTGTTTAATATGGTTAAGCATGTTACATTCTGGATTTTGAAAATAAAATGATAAGGTTAAACCCGTTTCGGTTAGATTACGCAAACTAGTTACGTAGGCCGAACCGTAAAGCGAAACCGGGTGAGTCTTATACAAGTTCCATATGCCATTATATTTAAAACATGTTGTAATATCAGTAGGATATCAACATGTATGCCCGTTATGGTTTTAAAATCAAGTTACGCCTCAAAAGGGCGTTTTGGTCACTTTATGACTTGTAAAAGAAATTATGAGCAAACTGATATAATGGTCATAATATTACTGTAAAAATAGTTTATTTATGATGCTATATCAGTAGGATATCGAGTATATGTGTGGTTTAGAGTTTAAGACCAAACTATGCCCCGTAAGGGCATTTTGGTCATTTCACACATAGCTTGATAATTTACTTGGAAATCTGAGTTTAGTTGATGTACTTACTGTAGTTATATGTAAAATGAGTTTTGAAATCAGTAGGTATCAAGTCTTGGTGCTTTAATATGGTTTTATACCATAGTATGCGCCTAAATGGCGATAAAGTCGCTAAATGACGATATTCAAGATGATTAAGGAAAACTGATGTTATGATCAGGTTTATATAACCAAAATAAGCTATTTAATATATTATAACAGTAGGTAAATGGTTTTGTTATAAAAGTATCGATAAATGGTTTTGTTATAAAAGTATCTTTAAAACCACTTTATAGTCATTTATTCGGCATTATACAAGGACTTGTGTGTAAATTCAGTTTACAATCTGATTTGATATCCCAAGTAATCCTATTTATGATATTACATCAGTAGGTAATGAGTTTTGTTGAAGAATTATGTTAATAACCATTTTAGATGCCGAAAGGGCATTTTGGTCCTTTAAAAGCATGATTTACGATAATTAAACAAAACTTGGGTTATGACCAGATTATTGGCATCAAAATAATTTAGTCATGTTTATAAATCAGTACATAATTCATTTGTATGCTCACTTGTAATTAAAACCTTGTTTTTAAGTAAAATGGCATTTTAGCAAAGTTTGACATAATTAACGGAAACTTGCATAAAAGCTCGGATTACCATGTAACCATGTGATATAACTCTAGAGAGTTATACTACAACTAAACATGGTCACAATGCAACTTATAATTAATAGCTAAAGTTGCTAATTCGGGTCGGAACCGAAAGTCAAAGTAAAAGTCAACTTTGTGACTTTCGGTTGCGAACCGACCTTAGACCTGGACTTGACGGGCCGAACATGTTTATACATGTTCTAATACTTATTACCAAGTTATTAAAGTGTTAAAATGTATTTTATAACACCTACATTATCATATATGAATTTATTTTAAAAACTAACCCAGTTTGACTTTATATCAATAACTTTGACCCGTCAATTGATCAAGCAAACGTGGTAATCAGGAGGTGCCTTCTTGAGGGATTAACACCTACCTAATTACGATCACGTAGCCATGGTCGTACCGAACTATGGCAGGACCGTAATGGTCTTAGCTTAAAGTCAAAGCGTTTTTACGTCAACGCTTTGACTTTGGCTTAAAGCCTTAATAAAAATAAAAAGAAGGGATTGGAACACTTACAAGTGAACCAAGGAAAATATTAGAACTCAGGGGAGGTCTCCTTAAGCCAGGAAACAACTCCAAGAGAGCAACAGAGAAAGAATTGAGAGGTGTAAGGAATTGTGTTGCAAGAACACTCCTATTTATAGGTGAGGGGCATGAATCAAGATCAAGACAAGTGTTATGGGAACACTAGAGATCACTCCAAGTGTAGTATGAGGTGTCCAAAACCAGAATTGAGGCCATGGTTTCGAGCTGTGAGAGTGCATGTGGGTTTAGAGGTGGCTAAGCATGCAGATCAGCAGCTGGCATGCTGTTTCTGCGAAGTGACCTCTCCCGCGCGTCGCGCGGGGACTTCAGGTCCCTGGCGCGTGTCGCCTAGGGTGTCATTTCACAAAATTTCCATTTTGGCCCCTGAACTTCTCCAAACTCCCATATTTCGACATAAAAGCATGTTTGATTCACTATGGCCCCTGGTTAGCACTCTCGGGAGTACAACCGAACATCATTAAGTTTCGGGTTCGTTAAAAGGTCACTCAGAGGCATAGATTAAGCATGTTGACACGTTTAACCCCTCAACTTTAATATTCACCACTCAGAGGTTACAAAAATAACATGTTGGCGATTTTAGTCCCTCTCGTCAAGCACACGGCATACGAGGATCAGCGGGACACGTGTCAAAATTTTATAGGACGTTAAAACAAAGGATGTTACACTTTAACTTTATTATCTTTAAGAGCCATCAGATTTTTCTTACATTCCATGCGGACCCAATCCTCCTCATCGCTTAGGTCCCTATCTTCCATGATCGCCTCTACCTCCTCTAGCGTAGCCCTTAACCTTTCTTCCTCAACCCCTTCTTTGACCTGAATCTCGTCCCTCCGTATTTTAATACAAGTTCTTAAGTTTAAATTTCTGCATCAATTTCAATTCGGCGGCCCATTAGAAGAGAACCCACTAAGAGCAGTAGAAACCACTCTGTCAAAGTCCGGTCTATCGAGCCAAGAGCTAAAGAATCTGAACGGACAGGGCCCGAAATTAGACTCTTTAACGGTGAGGGTTATGGTCCGAATGAACCCGAGGAAAGGATCTCAAACACGCTTCAGGCCCGAAATTATCACGACAAAATTAGAATTTAGTTAATCTATAATATGGTGTCATTAAAAATCCGACATCGTGATAATCACTTAATTAGGTTGTGCGTAGTGGGGCGGGACATCACGTCAAAACCAAGCATAGCGCCCCATAGCGCCACCGTACACCACTACAACCGGCGCTATGGGGATTCGATTTCCGGTCCCCGCGATAGGCATAGCGGCGTGAGAGGGGGTTTGTTTCAAAAGCCACTTACACACATATATATACATACATATATATAAAGCCCCATACATATATCTCCACACTACTAGGGGTGTTCAGTAATAACCGTAACCAAATAAAAACCGTAAATCGAACCGTAACCGTAACCAAATAAACCGATCCAATAATAAATTCGGTTTTTGGTTTGGTTTCTAACCGAAACCGAATTGTGAATATGGTTTTTGGTTCGGTTTATGGATCCACATTTTATTTTATTTGGTTTATTCAGTTTATTTGGATAACTGAATAAACCGTTTAACTTAATTAATTATTAAATAAAATTAATAATATTTTATAAATCATATACTATTTATAGTTTCTATGATCTATGTTTTGTAGCTTTAACTTTGTGGTTGTGTCTACGACTACGTTATTGATGTGTTTGTTTTATTTCGCAATAAAACTTTCTTGTATTCATATATTGTTAGGTGTAAATTAGGTGTGATGTTCGAAAGTTGGAACACAAAACATAAGTATAAATTAGGAAAAAAAGTATTTAGGTACAATTTGGTTTATTTGGTTTCTAACCGAAACCAAACCAAATTGGATTTGGTTTGGTTTGAATTGGTTTGCATATTCCTTATTTGGTTTGGTTTGGTTTTTGGTTTAGGGTACAAAATTTTGAAAACCAAATAAACCGAACCGAATAAACCAAATAAACCATAAACCGAACCGATGGACACCCATACCCACTACACACTCGAGTTATATAAAGCCCCTCTCTATGCATTTTGTCACTTGTGGTATAACACCCACAAAAGACTTTATGACTACACATGTCCTTACATACAAATATCATAATTAAAAAAATAAATTGATTTACTTGTAAATATATCTAATATTAATTTTTTAAATATATTTAATAAACAGTTGACATTTAATAAACGTTAGGTACAAAATAACATTACATATTTACTTATTGGAGTTATTGGTGTATTTATTTTGGACGTGCCAGTTTATGATGACATTAGAAAGTTAATTTCATCAAACTCTTTAAAAACTATATAATGGCATCTTGGTAATTATCACAAGAATCAAGTCCAGTTATATATCTCAATAACTATATAAGTGGCATAAACCCCCCATCACCCATTCATCCCCACCCACACGAACAAACCAATATATCCACATTTATATCATACCAAAAAACCAAAAATGTCTCTTGTGACAAAAGCAATTAGGGAAAGTGCATCAGAAATTTACCATGGTGATGCAATTTGTCAAGAAAAATCAAAGGAATTACTAACCGAAATGGGACTACCCAATGGTCTTTTGCCTTTACAGGACATTGTGGAATGTGGGTATGTCAAAGACACCGGTTTTGTGTGGCTTATACAAAAGAAAGAGAAGAAACACAACTTTGAAAAGATCGGGAGGCTTACAACGTATGGAACGGAGGTAACTGCATACGTAGAGAAGTTTAAGATCAAGAAACTCACGGGTGTCAAGGCTAAGGAGCTTTTGATATGGCTCACAGTGAGTGAGATCGCTCTTGATAATCCGCCCACTGGAAAGATCATTTTTAAGGCCACTTCTGGCCTTCAAAGATCTTTTCCAGTGTCGGCTTTTCAACTTGATGATGTGAAGAAAGATGTTGGAGGCGCGAGTGTGGCTAAGGATGCCCAAATGAAGGAGGTTTGAGCAACTGATGAAGTTTAATATAATATATAACAATATGAAGTAATATTTATGATCACATTCATTTTATGATGTTGTACCGTCTTATCAATAATTATAGATCTTATGCATCATGACGTTTTGTTTCATGTGATTGTTTTTGTGTCACTACAAAATAGTTATCTTGCAAAATACGCGTAATCATCAATAATTGATCAAAATGGGTGACATATTTTAAACGGTTGGTGGGTTGTAAACAAATTATAATCAAGTTGAACGGGTTAAACGGCTGGCAAGTTGTAATAATGAGGTAAACGAGTTGGTGTATTGATCATCTATGTAGATTTTTAACCTTTTTAAGAGTCCAATTTTTCTATAACATTAGTGGATTGGTTTGTTGATATTGATAGTGCATTTTTAGAATGTTTCTTATGTATCCTTGGACTTCACACGGTTTCCTTTTTGGTCATTTTTCCATTGCTTTTGATTTCCCCAAAAATGTTTGTGGTTGTATGTCTTAAACCATGTGTAGTGGGAGGGTAAAATAAAGCCCTCACCTTCGGGCATTTTACGCTATGTGATAGTCCAGTCACCAAGGGGGCTTTATTAAGCGTTTTTTTCTAAAATGGGTGTAGTTGTATAATGCTCTATTAATGGTTACCCAATAATTATTATTTTTTTTTATTTTAATTAAAAATAATGTTAAATGACCGTGGAAGGGCCTGATTGGCCAACGAAAAATGTTTGGGCGTTTTTAAAAGCACGCTTGGGGTGGGGGGGGGGGGGGGGTTGAAAAAAACTCCTAGGGGGCGATTTCGGGGCTTGGTTTGGCTTTTTTTTGAGAAAAAAAGGCCAAAAAACCCCATTACAGGTGCTCTTAAAGGAATGTTTCTATTGGGCCGTAGCTTGTAAGTTACTTAACATAATAGCACTAAACCATTTTTATCTTGCAACTCATAATGAGGTTACACTTTTTGATTGTGATTTATAGTATGCATAAGATTAACTAATTTTTTTAAACGGGTCAAATGGTTAGTTTTTATTGAATTGGTTACAAGTGACGATAAAAAAAATGGGTACTATTTATTAAACGGCTCAAACGGATAGTTTTTATTGAGCGGCTTAAACAGGCCAAGTGACCCCATTATTTTCGTCATTTTTTTTGTGTAGTACGAAATTTGGTTGACAATCTTTACGGTTAAATGGGTAATTTTTATGACTTGTACCTGATGGTCCGGTTTTTGGCTGTGGCTTTCGGGTCGGATTGGCAGTAGGCGGGACTGAGTTTCTGTTGGGTTGATGGGCTGGGCATCTCCAACTTTGTGTTCTACTAAGAATATAAGATTCCAATATGCAAAAAACATAATGTATTTGTCGATTCTTAATTTTAAATATATAGTGTTTAAAAGTTAAGTGCTTTTAATGTAACTCAAAACGTTCTGATAGATTTCCAGTCCAATCTTTTAGGTCAGAGTTTAAACATTATGTTTGGAAGGGATGAGCACGATACCCGTTCGGAACTGAAAACAGAAAAATAGGTACCGGTATTTACCGGTGTTTTACCCGTAAATACCGGTACCGGTACCGAAAAACGGTGAAAGTGGGTACTGGTACCGGTATCGAATATACCCGGTACGGTTTGGTACCGGTACCCGGTACCCCCAACTGCTCATCCCTAATGTTTGGTATCTATATCTTTTGACCGCTGCTCGGCCTTTTTCCTGTATGAAGGAAATCTATATTATGTTATATTATATTTTAAACGAGTTGATGCTAATCCGCGTGTTGCGACGGGATGCTGATTATAATTTCTTATTTGTCACAGTGTTTGGTACGAAACAGTTTCGATCAATATTCAAAAATAAACTGAATTTAGATAACCTGATTTGGCGAGTACAGGGTATTCCTTTCGATCTTTAGGTTTGTTGTGTATGATGTCGAAACCAAAAAAAATTAACTGGATTTGACATGTCGCTAAAACATAGACTATATATCGTTTACGTCGAAGTATTAACCCATTAGTGACAATCGTTGTATTTATTAGTAATAAAAATAAACTGAGTTTAGATAACTAGATTTGGCGACTACAGATTACTCCTTTCGATTTGTTGTGTATGATGTCGAAACTAAAAAATTAAATTGATGTGACATGTCGCTAAAACATAGATTATATATCGTTTATGTCGAAGTATTAACCCATTAGTGACAATAGCTATATTTATTACTAATGGTGCATCTCAAATTGTTGCAAGTGTAATTCGTGTTGGTTCAAAAACGTGTGTTTTAAAGTGATACAACGTTTCGCATGAACATTATCAAACCATAAACAATCAAAGTTGGGTCTGTCGGTTCATCAATTTAATTATGTTAAAAAATTTAACCGTCACAATTTTTTTCCGATTTAAGCTTATTATAGTTGTAACCAACCCAAAATTCCATAGACACCTCGGTTCGCAAATAATGGATCACGCCACTTGATTTAATTTTCAATGATCTCTTACTATTTAATAATATTATTTAACTTAAGACGATGGTCATTCATCCTTTTTATTTGTGATACCATTAGTTGGGTAAATATATAAATATAAATTATGGAATAGATAAAAAAACACACCCATTCATTTCAGAAGGCGGTGCTTAGGTTGAACGATGTGGCTTAGCGTCATCCTGCCATCTCAGCCACTTTAGCGTATAGGGGCGCCATCCACCACACCGCCGCCGCCAACAAGGGGACGCCATTGAGACGGCTTCAGCTCAGCTCACTAACGAGCGCTAATGTGAAGTGCATGTGGACCCATTGTTTTCAACCAATCATTTTTTTTCTCTTTATTTTTGTTTTTTTGTATTTTGTTTAATAGGGAGCTTTAAAGAGGCTTTAAACCATCCCGTGCAAGTAACGATAAAACCCTCACTTACATGGTGCATACGTCTCTATAAAGCTCCAAGGGCTTTAAACCACACCATACAACCTTAGAAGTAATTATATAGATACAACAAAAAATACAAGCCTTAAATTTAGAAAAGTTGATTATTAACTAAAATTAATACAACCCTTCAATTTAGAAAAGGCATGATTTTTAATTCCAATTTCAATAATTATATAGTGTTTTGATATTTAACGTGCACGATGTTTAACAAAAAGAGGTAATTGTTTTTTTTTTCTCTAAATAATTTTTTAACGGACACGATGTTTAAATAAGAGAGACATAACTCAAATTGGTAATTGTATGTATGTATATAATATAAAAGTAGTTTGAAGGGTTATGACTTTTAATATATGGTCGTGACTTTTTGTAATGTGTGTGATATATTTAAAATTAGTTTGAAGGATTATGACTTCTTGAAGTGTTCTGGTATATTTAAAAGTTATGACTTTTTTTGTAAGGGTTTTGTACATTTAAAAGTAGTTTAAAGGATTGTGACTTTTTGAAAGGATGTGATTCAATCCATTGTGTCTTAAGTTACTTTTTAAAATGAAGAGCATAAGTAAAATGAATTAAAGGGTGTGACTTTTAAATAAATAAGATATAATCCAAATTGCTAATTGTATAAGGGTATAATAAGTTAATAGGATCTCAAATTGTAGATTTATTAGTTATAAACTCACACTTCATGTATGTATTTCGGGTGATGTGATCACCCAGTTTAAAAAAGATTCGTAAATCTACACCAATCCCCGTCAACATGCATGCTGCCAAAAAAGTAAAAATGCCCGCAGCAAAATACGTAAAACCCGCTGCGTAACATGCGGTCAATAAACATAAATACCCGCGGCAACACGCGGGTATTCCCACCAGTAAATTAATATAGAGTAGATGACAAATAGAAATTGTTTGCTGATCTCATATCGAACTTGTTGACATCCTCGAAACTAAATCAAAACAAAAGAAAGTTCGTACCAATATTTGTGTTTTAATGTACCAGTTAACCATATGTAGTTGTTGACTGTTATCATGCGGTTGCCCTATCCATTCTTGCCTACAACACCGTTTGTGAAAATCACGAAAATAAATTTTTGATCAATCATTTTACGAAAATAAAAATTGAAAGCGTCAAGAGATGTCGTATTCACGGAAAATAAGACACTTTCAGCGTCTGGACGCAAAAGATCGTGTTAGAGGCACAAACTTTGCGTCAGAGAATGTGCCATGGGTTTCCGCACTTATTTTTTTCTTTTACACCACTGATTTTTAAACGATTATAACTTTTTCGTATAATAATTTTTTTAAATACACCAAATAAAAGATAATAAAATTCTCTTTAATTTGGTGTAAATTTAAAAAAAAATATGAATGAATGAAAAAATTATGCTAGTTTAGAAATTGTGATAAAAAGGTAAAAGAAAGTCCAAAGATGATGACATGTGTCAATTTTTTATTCGCTAAGATTTATGAGAAAGCCACATACGCAATCTCTAAGGATTGACGCAAGCATGTTTCATTTTCATAATTTTGACCGATCAACTGTCCATTTTCGTGATTTGCCATTTTTTATTTAAGATCTTAAAAATAAGAGTTTGTGTTTAGGTCATCAAACGCTAACTTGATCATATTGTTGAGACAAAGTAAGGAACGATAGTTTTTACATATTGTGGTTATCTTTTTAGCTTTTGTATGGTTGTTTCTCGTTAACCTTCTTATGTAGTTGTTTAGGATGTTGACCTAACTTAAGCAACAACTAGACTTATTTGCTTCTGTACAATATAATTTTGCCGACTAAGTTAATAACTATTTCCTACTTTATTACGATCATTTCCAAGTTACCCTCGTTTTGTGGAGTTCTAAGGCTACATAGTGTGATCATGAACTAAATGATCACTATCATTTTTTACGCTAGCGTCACGTCATCCCACCCTTTTCTACAAATCTAATCACCACCCTACATTGTGGACTATGACACTCACTATTGTTCTAACACCAATCAAATCCTTAATTAATTGAAAGAGAGACCTGGTTAGGGGGGACTGGGCACTAGCTCGTAAAGGATATAGGGTACTTACCCACGCTAGAACATTGCGCCACTCCTAGGGTAGAGGAACCCCACGCTAGAACACTGTCGCCACTCCCTAGGGTAGAGGAAGCGGGTAGATGAATCCAGGAGGGATACCTGCGTGAGAGAAGGTGTTTGTTCAAGGTGGGGTTGGCTTTATTGGTTTATGCTATGGGTAGGGTACCCCTTCTACTTACTAGCTAATGGGTATTTTGTATAAAATTTGACATGGGAGTGTTGATTGGTTGTAGCTAGGGTAACTACCCTTGGTGCGTGTCCCCCTTACCATGGATTAAACCATGCGAACCACCGTAGTTTGAAAATGGGGGTGGTGTGTCACGAAAACCATGTCTTGCGTGGCAATCTATGATTCAATCAATACCCCCATGCCCCATAGCGTAACAGGAGCAAATATATGTCTAAAATTGTTAGATGTATTCAAAATAAAATGCATAAGGTAACTCGGATAAATCAACTATGTTAAAGAGCAATCTGCGATTTGGGTTTATGTGTAGTCAAAATGCTCGCTGAGTCCTTAATTCTAAAAATATTGCTCGAGGAGCCCCTCACCATGACATTTTGTATCTACCTGCATCCACGACTCAAATGTTTATCAACCAAACGTTAGAAAAGAAGGGTAAATTCGTCATTTGACTCTGATTGTTGAGGGTATTCTAGTTAAAGTTTACCCACCGGGTTAAGGTCCGATTGTCATCCCTATAGGTGAGTACCATCATCTTCTTTTAACCTAAGCAAATCATGACTAGCATTCTTAAGTCTCCTTTGACACGATTTTTCTCCATTTTGCGTAGTTGGATTTGGAGACTGACATGTATTCCTACTAATGAAGGTGTCCTCATATTTCCGAGGGCTACCCACTCATTCTCGTTTATTATCATGGATCACTAGTTTCAACTTGTATTGACTCATACGGGAGTGGCCTTAATTCCCGACCAATGAGATACGAGAAGTGTGAGCACTTCTTGTATACACTTTTTAGTCGGTCAGTGAGACACTTAAAAACATACATGATTGACAAAAACTCACACATTAAACAAATTTTTTAGTTGGGTGGATGGTTGGGGCCAATTAGCAAAGCCATTAGAGTTAAGGTGTTTCCCTCTTGAGATCAAGGGTTCGAGCCTAGTCAAAAACGAAATTTACTGTGATTTAAGCCGTTAAAAAACACATTTTAAAGTAGATACTACCTTAAATATTCAACTTAATATGACAAAGAACACTAGATAGTATGATTTTATGACAACTCTACTTTTTTTTTTCTTTTCTTTACTGGCCAACACATACTCTCTATAATCATAACACTTGCGCATCGTAGAATCTAAAATCATAACCACTTCGATGGGAAACACACGACTTTACTACGTTTTGAATTTTCTCTTGAAAAAGAAAACCAAATCAATTATAAACTTATAATTGGATATGTATAAACAAAAAGAAAAAGAATAGGTTATTCTAAATACTCCATATTCTAATTACTATTTAAAACCCTACTCTATTACATTTATTAAATTTTACTAAAAAGTAACTATAACAATTAATTTGAATATGGTTATATTTAATGAGGTTTGACTAAAATTAAGTTTTAACTTGTTTAAATTAAATTGCATTTAAAACTAAGTATTTTTATGATAAAAATAATGAACGCCACTTTTATACCTTGAAATGATAAACTTGAAATTGATAAAAACAGATTACTGTCTTAAAAAATTAAAATAAAAACAAATTATTGGCTTTAGAGCATTCACGTTGGAATCTCTAACTCCATCTATATAACTTAAACAAAAAAAACACATTTTTCTCTAAATTATATTTATTTTTCAATTACA
Source organism: Scalesia atractyloides (assembly GCA_947069175.1). Taxonomy (NCBI): domain Eukaryota; kingdom Viridiplantae; phylum Streptophyta; class Magnoliopsida; order Asterales; family Asteraceae; genus Scalesia; species Scalesia atractyloides. The sequence goes on from CAMTDV010000017.1 coordinate 4,040,780, forward strand.
TTCCGCATCCAACTTTCTATATCTATCTCTATCTTACTCACAAACACTTATTATATTATTTCTTTTTCCTACACACTCACAACAATAATATAAAGGCTTAGATATGAGTCTCTAGATATAAAGATGCACTTTATCATCTATATAATTTTCTTTACTATAGAGATTTCATTGTAGTAGGGTTTTTGTTGTTTCTTCTATTTTTTCTTTATATTATATAAAAAGTTACTTTAAATACGTATGACATGCAAAGCAACTCGTGTAAGACAACTTGTGTGGAGGCAGTACGGTTTCGGGAGAACGTCGTAACCAAGTCTGACTAACCCAGCGTGGGTCCGGTTAAGAAAACATAGTCTGGGCGGATCTTAACTAAGGCCGTCATTTAGACGGTGTGACATTGGATCACTAAAAAAGAAAGTCACCGTTCAAAAGAAAATGAAAAGCAAGGGATGGTAACTAGATATATCATCAACAACAAGCAAAAACACATGATCAGCTTTAATTGCCGTAAAAAGATAGAACTGAATAATAGATTCGAGTAAAACTTGCGTCCCAATGATTTACTTGGAAAAAAACATAAGGGTTTTTTCTTTCTTTTTTTTTCTTTTTTTTTTACTTTTTACACGTGTAAAAATCATACATTTTTTTTAACTTTTTACATCTCTTAATAAAAAAAACATAAGGTTTGGCAATACAATTTTTTTGATAAAACGTTCAGGAAATAAAAATTTTCACGGTTCTATTAACTCAGAGGAGTTCCTATTTGATCTTTATGCTATATATATAAAGAAATATAAAAAGGGTAAGTTTAATATATAAAAAACTAATTTACATTCTAGAAAATAAGAATATGTATAAAAAATAAATAAAAAACTAATTTTACATTCTAGAAAATAAGAATATGTATAAAAACAAATTATATACCCGTCTGGTGGACGGATTTTTTTGAGGTGGTAATGACAAAGTTTTTATATACATATACATTTTTAATATAAGCTGAGTTCATATTATGAGTTCACATTGACATCTTATAATGAAATTCAAACTTCCCCAAAATAGTTACCCCAAGAACCTTATGAACTGACTTGAAATTAACAAACTTATAAACTAATGCAAGCTATTCTTCTTTTGAACATCGTTTGATCCATTACCTAACCTGCCCATATTGTCACCTCTATAAAAAATAGTAGAGTAATTAAGCTTAGCTTGGGATTCCATATCACTTGGAAGATAAGCGAAGGTACAAACACTAAAACTGCGACCATATAGTTGTATATTCTGAGAAGAATTCGCTCAATCTTACGGTTCTTAGAAATGCTGTAAAACCACAACAACGCTACATATATAAGACCATATGTAGTGGTAAAAGGAAGACCCTTGGGCATTATCCATCATATGGCGGTCCAGTCAGCAATGAGGCATTATGGGACGTTTTTTAAAATGGGTGTAGTGGGGATGTGGGGCATTATGTTAAAAGAGTTGTAAATAATTAATAAAAAAACCATAAAAAAAGTATTGGCCAAACAAAAAGAAGGAAAGCTGTGATTGGCCAACAAAATTTTCATCCGGCGTGGAAAAAAGGACGCCATGGAGCCAAAATACAAGGAAAACGCCCTGGGGGCGGTCGAGGCAGCGTTGAGGGGCGTTTTTCAAGGAAAAAAACACGCAAAAACCTTACCACTAAGCATGGTCTAATAGCCACCCAGTATCCATATAGGGAGTATCCACATAGGGATAGCCTTTTGTGTGGTTCAAAGGAAAAAAAAAAACTTTAACACCCTGCTAAGAGAAAATAGTTATCATTAGATAGTCAGATTAACCAAATAGCTCATATATTTTTCCTTAATATAACCACACAATATTAGATAATAGTTGTTCAACATTTAAGAAGATACCATCATTTCAGAAAACAACTCAGCCTGATCTGAGTTCCTCATCCCACAACTCGAGCTCAGCTTCCCGCCAAACTCCGGTTTTCCTACCGGAGAAAGCCCTCGCATTGGACCCGACCAACCAATGAGTCCTCACTGTGGGATTATATTTTTTCAGTGATGTTACCTGATAGATGAGACGTGAAAGCGAAACAAAGATCGAATTGGCGAACCGTTTTAAATCAATTGATTCTTCAAAACCAAAAAACAATTTTTTTCTTAGTTTAAACGGACATGATTAAAAGTCGATTAATTTATAAGGCTGAGATTGTCCTAAAAGATGGTTGCATTATACGCTATCTATAGAATATATAATTCATAATAGGTGCATTTAATGAGAGATTATTGTAAAGTAGGGTGTGGTTCGGCATAAATAGCAACACCTAAAAGTAAAAATAAAACGCATAAAATTGTTGACATTCCAAGATACATTGAATGACAAGGACAGTTATTAGTTGTCTCTCTCGTACCTACTCGCCGAACACTTAAATTTATGACCTTAACTAGTTTTATACCCTCCGCACGTTGCGGCGGCGTTATACGCAAAATGATAACGTATAGACTACAATCAACTAGACTCGTTTCAGAACTAAATTTATGTCAAAATGTATGATACCTCAAATTTATAACGTCGAATCAAAACGTGTTACATTTGACCCGATTTGTTATCAAACAAAGTTTACGTCAAAACGTACATAAAAAAACATTTAATAATTGACCCAACTCTTTTTCAAACAAAAAATATGTTAAAGCGTGAAGAACTCGAATTTATACCGACATGTCCATAAAATAAAAGCGTAAGAAATTAGTTTTAGGGTAAGCTAGAAACTTTAGAAATTGAGGGAGTCAAAGTAATATTTACAAAGTTAGGTAGAATGCGTTACATGTAAAAAATTTGAAGGATAAAAAGAAGTTAGACAGTATGGAGCTTTTTTGTCCAGTTAGAAAGTAGAAGGCTCATTTTTGTGAAGTTAGAAAGTTGGTTTTTATCAAGTTAGAAATTTGAGAGGGAAATTTTGTCAATTAAGAAAAGCTAGGGTGAATTTTGTCAAATTAAAATGAGTTACATGCCAAAAGTTTGAAGGTTAAAAAAAGTTAGAAAGTATGGGGGCTTTTCTATCAAGTTAGAAAGTAGAAGACTCATTTTTGTGAAGTAGAAAGTTGGTTTTTGTCAAATTAAAAATTTGAAAGGGAAAATTTGTCAATTAAAAAAAGTTAGGGTAAATTTTGTCAAATCAGAAAGGTGGTCACCACCTTTCAATTTAAGATTATACTAGTAATATGAACCGCGCGCGATGCACCGCGAACCCATTGCAAACATCAAATGGATTAGTTCAAGTGTTTTGTTATGCGTTAACTATACGAAAATGCATGTTTTGACATACTCGGTTCAACTCAATGTAATCTATATAAGCATTATGGTTGAATCAAAACGTAAAGTAAATCAAATTTATACCGCAATTATAACGTAACGTACCAAAAAAAACATAAAGCGTGTATAGAGAAATAACCGACATGTGTAATATTATAGCTTTAGAAAAATAGAAACCACAAAGGGAAAAAAAAAGAAAACACTTCACATCACCGGACAATCATGAGTGTTTTGCAAATTGAAAGGACCAAAGTCAGGAGTGTAAACATCAATGACAATGGTTTCTAGTATAGATATATAATAACAATAATAATTGTAATTTTACCCGTCTTGCGTTACTAGGGGTTGAAACGCGGAGTAACTTGAATTTGTACATTTGAATGAAAATGTATTACATTTAACCACGTCTTGCGTTCGAAAGTTAGTTTATAAAAAAGTTTACGAAACGTAAACCAACTCGAATTTATAATAAAAATACAAATGCAAAAGGTTAGTTTTTTAAAGTAAAGGAAAGAAAGGGGTAAAATTGAAATTTTAGAAACTCTAGGGGGTCAACACCAACAGGTTAAAACATACATGATACATGGTATAGGGATAAAGTGAAAACATTAGAAACTTGAGGGATTAATTTGTAAATCAAAGTAATAGTCTAAGGACTAAAATTGCCATTTTGTGAAAAACTGAAGGTAGCAAAACCAAAGGACATAAGTTGTAATATGGTGAAAGCTTGAGGTTGCTATGAAAAAACCATTGCAATACACCAATATGATAAGGCCCTGTCTATTCACACACACCTTTTGTCTATTTTCACACCTTGAAGCGCCAAGCTTTGGCCAAAGCTTGGCGCTCAGGGGCAATACTCCGAGTTTTGGCCAAAGTTTGGCGTTTTGGTGGCTTTTATTTTTGTTTAATTTGTTTTTAATTAAAAAACGCACATATACTTGTCGAGTTTTGACGTATTTTGTTATTACACGTCATTTTATGAGGTATATGGTCTATACGGCACGTTCCGGATAAGTTCGGTTACGTGTGTTTCCGTATTCCATGATTTCATGTGATTCTGTTTTACTTTTACTAGTAGTCCAACGTGCTGTTTTGTATGTCTACGCATCCTAGCGGATCAGTACTTGACGTATTTTGTCATTAATGTCGTAGTATGACGTGTATTGTCACTATTGTTCCGTACTATCACGTATTTTGGCCGTACGGGTCGTGTTGGTGTCATTCGGTATAGTGACGTTTATTGTCTGTAAGTGTCGTATTAGTTTATTTAGATTTAGGATTTGACTAGAGAGTTTGTTGATCTTACAAAAAAGTGCATTTTTCAAACTAAAAAGTGGTGTACTTCATAACTAAAAAGTGTACTTAATAACTAAAAATTTTAGAATTCAAATACTGTTGATAAGTTCATAACTAAAAAGTTTAGAATTCAAATACTATACAGTGCATGTGTTATATTTATCCTAAAAAATCTTGAAATGTTATTAAAAAAATCTACACTTATCATGTATGTAGAAGGTGTTTTCTCATGAAGCATATGGTATATGTGTGCAAATTGCTTCCTTAAGAACCAATAAAAAGCAAAATTTATATTTTCTATAGGTTTTGAAATTTCAGATAAATATTTAAAACTAAATGAAACTTGTTGAAAAGAGTAAATTCCCGTTCATGTCATATGGAAACAAAATGTTTGGTACCTATATTTTGGAAAATTGTTATTAGTCATGGACAATGTCAAAAACAAATTGTCACATTATTAATGCACTTATTTGTTATTGGATATGATTTTTTTACAATATGAACTAGTCAAATCCTAAATCTAAATAAACTAATACGACACTTACACACAATAAACGTCACTATACCGAATGTCACCAACACGACCCGTACGACCAAAATACGCGCAGTACGGAACAATAGTGACACCTACACGTCATACTACGACATTAAATGACAAAATACGTAAATATTGATCGGTAGGATGCGTATACATACAAAACGGCACGTTGGACTACTAGTGAAAGTAAAACATAATCACATGAAATCATGGATTACGGAAACACACATAACCGAACTTATCGGAACGTGCCGTATAGACCATATACTTCATAAAATGACGTGTAATAACAAAATACGTCAAAAATCGACAAGTATAGGTGCGTTTTTTTAATTAAAAACAAATTAAAAAAAAATAAAAACCACCAAAACGCTATGCTTTGGCCAAAACTCGGAGTATTGCCCTTGAAGCGCCAAGCTTTGGTCAAAGCTTGGCATATTGGTCTGGTCAACCAGTCAGTCTTTGTCTGGTTGACCAGACCAATATGCTAAGCTTTGGCCAAAGCTTGACGCTTCAGGGTGTGAAAATAAGATGGTGGGTGTGTAAATAGCATGGTCCTATGATAAAGCTTGGGTGTGCATATGAAAAATTTAATCAACTATTGCAACAAATGCCAATATATTGAAAGCATTGGGTTTGCATATGAAAAATTCAATCAACCATTGAAACAAATGCCAATATAATGAAAGCATTGGGTGTGCATATGAAAAAGCAGTCGACATTTCAGTTTAAGATATATAAGAATAAATACCCCACCTATATTTTGTGATTCATTTACTCATTTACCCTTTCTAGCAAAAATCATTCACACCACCACACACTTTAAGCAATATAGTCCGTAGCGTTGGGTAATGCCGTAAATGTGTATTTTTTTTGAACGGCCAACATCATCAATCTCGACTATTCTTAGGGCATTTTCTGGACCAAACGGAGTACCCCGAGAGTAACTGAGTTCACCACCAATTATGGGGAAAACCCGGCAACTCACCCGTCCGTATGCACGACGGTGAAATTATTGATGAAACCCGTTTGGCTCAAGGATCGAACCAACAACCAAGTTTTCTTAGGTCTTCTATCATTGTCCATCAGTACCTCACTTTGCACTAAGTAGGAGTTAAACCTGCATCTCCTAAGAAAAATACAAGTCTTCCACTACTGATCTAGAGATCATTGAAATCGTAAATATGTATTAAATCATAGTGTTTTGTTTCTTGGAATAAGCGTTTTTTTAATTTAATGTTACTAGCTTCTTCTTATTTAATGTTACTAGCTTCTAACTAATCTCAGCTAGTTTGGGGGTGGGGGGCAAGTGATGAACAGTCTTGTGTCATAGAGTGAATTGCGATGGAATGTGATAGAGTGAGGTGTGAAGTTGGTGATCGAGTGTTGTGTGTGATGGAGAGTGATTTGTTTATGATTTCTTAATATATATATTTAATAATAATTTTTTTGTATTAGCGTTACAAAGCAATACACTAATTAAGTTTTTTTGGTTGATTACTCCATTGTATATTATTTATAGGTTATAACTTTATTTTTGTTAACGTTTATTATTTGATATTGTTTATTTGATTTTTTAATATACATATCTTAGAAATTCCTTTTTTATCATTATGTATTTTTAAAATAAAGTTTCAATAAAACTCTAACCAAACATTAAAGCTTCATTATACTTGTTAAATACCAATAACATAATAACAACAAAAAAGGTAGATATAAAGGTGAATTATTAAAACATGAAATTACCATTGAATACACTAACCTAACTAACGATTATTAGGTAGATGTAATATTGGAACATCCGGTTAAAGTTTTTCGTTCCGTCACTTTCTGAGCAAAGGTATTCTAGCACAAAAGGGACGAAACTGGATTTTAGGTTAGGGTTTAGTTACTAATTTTAGTTTGCTATCATTCGAGTGTATACCTAAATAACACCGTGATAATCACACTTAATTACATACAATATCCTAATTTAAAAAATAATTTGATTTACTTGTAAAGATAGCTAATATTAATTTATATATATATATATTATATATATATTATATTTAACTAGGTTCGAACTATGTGTATTAACGGGTTGTATAAATGTAACTTTATATAATAAAAAAGATATATCTTTAAAAAACTTGTATATAAAATATAATATCTTGTGAGTCATCAAGATTTATCTAATGAACATTCCAAAACATTATAGCGATGCGTTTAAAAACACCTAAAATTTAATAAAAGTATATGCTCGACCTAGAATAATTATTTAATTCTAGTGGAAAAAAAACAATAATACAGTTATTATTAAATATATATCAAACGGGGACCTTTGATTTCTAATTTACCATAATTTCAATCATTGTACTCCAATATATATATATATATATAATATATATATATATAATATATACACACACTCATAATTCTAATTTTTTGTTTAAAATTAATTATAGAAAAACAAATATTTATTCTTGTCTCATTTTTTTTAAAATTATTATTATTTAATATGATCATAATAAAAACGAACATATATATTCTTATCTAATTTTGGTTTAAAATTAAACTAAATTATTATTATTATTATTATTATTATTATTATTATTATTATATTATTTAATATGATTATAATAAAAACAAACGTTTATCCTTATCTTAATTTTTGTTTAAATTTTTTATATAGAAAAACAAATATTTTTCTTATCTAATATTTATCTCTCTCTTAATTGTTGGAAAATTTTTTTTTATAGAAAAACACATATTTTTTTTTCTAATAATTTATTTAATTTATTTTTATTATTATTTAATAGAGAGATAAATATAAAAATAAAATAAGAAAGCATCAAGAAATGTTAGATGTCCAGATTTTTTATATTATTAGTACATGAAGATAAACAGTAAATGTTATGTACAAAATAAAACATTACATATTTACTTGTTGGAGTTATTGGTGTATTTATTTTGGACATTAGAAAGTCAATTTCATCAACTCTTTAAAAATTACAAAATGGCATGTTGGTAATTATCTCAAGAATCAAGTCCAATTATATATCTCATGAACTATATAAGTGGTATCAACCCCCATCATCCATTCATCCCACCCACACGAACAAACCAATTGCTATATATTAATACAATATCCACATTCAAATCAAACCAAAAATGTCTCTGGTGACAAAAGCTATTAGGGAAAGTGCATCAGAAATTTGTCATGGTGATGCAATTTGTCAAGAAAAATCAAGGGAATTACTAACCGAAATGGGACTACCCAATGGTATTTTGCCTTTAGAAGACATTGTGGAATGTGGGTATGTCAAAGACACCGGTTTTGTGTGGCTTATACAAAAGAAAGAGAAGAAACACAAGTTTGAAAAGATCGGGACGCTTACAGCATATGGAACGGAGGTAACCGCATACATAGAGAAGTTCAAGATCAAGAAACTCACCGGTGTTAAGTGTAAGGAGCTTTTGATGTGGCTCACACTGAGTGAGATCACTGTTTATGATCCGCCCACTGGAAAGATCAATTTTAAGACCCCTTCTGGCCTTAACAGATCTTATCCGGTGTCGGCTTTTCAACTTGATGATGTGAAGAAAGATGTTGGAGGTGCGAGTGTGGCTAAGAATGCCCAAGTGAAGGAGGTTTGAGCTATTGATGAAGTTTAATATAATACATATATAACAATGAAGTAATATTTATGATCACTTTCATTTTATGATGTTGTACCATCTTATCAATTATTAGATCTAATGCATCATGACTTTCGTTTCAAACATGAAGAGTAAATGTTTTTGTGTCACTACAAAATAGTTATCTTGCAAAATTCATGTAATCATCAAGAATCGATCAAGTTTGGGTCGTCACATAAATCACTTTTCATCAAATGGTCTTTGGCCTAGTGGTATCCAGGTGTGTAAAATGATATAGAAGTAGATTAGATTGTTGTTAAAAAATATGAATCAGTTTTCGTTATTATTCCAACCCATTAAGCCGACTTCTTAAATACGCTGAATAATGTTTAGAAATTGCTTAATATCCCAAGTACACCGAGTAAACACCAACACCATAGATGAGATAGTGTTTGAAGCATCTAATCGAGCAGATATTGTGCATCAACTGAAACGGAGAAACTTAAAACAAAGATTTGTAACGGTCGAAACGCTTACAATCTTACCTAACAATCATGATAAGATCGATAATTGTTAGCAACAATCATAAAGCTCTAATTATGATTCTGAGTGTTTTTATTTTCTGGATTCTGAATAATTCTAACCAATGATTCTCAACATGTTCTAAGACATCTTCAAGATTTAACAAAGATATTTGTCAACAATTATATCTCCGCCCTTCCAAAAAAAAACGTGTTTGTTTTCATTTGAATAATCTTTTCAATTTTTTTTTAATTTTAAATATATTTTTAAATAACGATGTAAAATACTAACATAGGGTTAGGGTAAAATGAAAACATATACGAGTTGCGAGAACTTAGAGAACTCGGCCTTACGAAAGGTTTTTTCAAAAATTTTTTTTTACCAAAAATCCTAAAAAAATCAACTTTTCCAAAAAATTAAAAAAAAGTTTAAAAAAACTTGTTTTTTTTTTTCATTTACAGCAACCGTGAATGCTGTATAAAGTGATGTCATGCTTATGTCATCACCAATTTACAGCTACTATAAGGGCCGAAAAACACCACTTCGAAGTTATTATTATTTTTTTATTTTTTACAGCAGTGTTTTCTAACATTTTAATCTAGAAGTGTGAAAAAATGGGGGCAAAATTCATACGAGAAGGTCGAGTTCTCTAAACTCATAACTCAGAGGGGTTTTCCCTTGATCTTGATCCTACTAACATATATTGTTATTATATATAAACCAACTTCGGATTTTAAACTACAGTACACCATTTTTATCAATGTATACTTTCAATGCAACATAGTAATAAAGTTGTATCTATTTAGAACTATGGTGCTAATGTTCTATAACTATGTTTATTAGATACTACATTGATGATGCAACCACAATGATAAAGTACATAGAATTTGACTGTATAGTTTTAACTTCTAACAAGAGAACACACACACGTACATGTACATATATGTGTATATAATTCAACTTCTAAGAAGAGACAATACAATGTATATGTGTGTATAATTCAACTTCTAATAAGATACAGTACACACACGTATATGTGTAGCTAAATAAAACTATTAAATGATCATGAACCAGAAGAAACCGCTTTTTAGCCCTTGGATCATATGTTAGCGGATATTTGAGATCTCCCTCTTACTTCTTTTCAATATTGGAGAGTCGCGACGATTGTGATTTTATATGGTTAGCAAATTGGTTTATATAGTTATAAAACTTTGTGCATCATAATTGAAGGCTTGTTGCATCACAAATAAAACTTGTACATAATACAAAATTAACACATGTATTAACTGTTCTGATGCATCATAGTTATAAAATCTAAACAAATAACATGGAGGGACCTAATCTCATGCGGTACAACAAACTCACCTTGAGTGCACGAAACACACAAATTCTCAAACATGTTTCCCCGATACTAAGCGTTCCTAACAAGTAGTTAAGACCCGATAACATGACAGCCACTCCACCTAAATCAAACTCAAATTCGTGTTCGAAGTCATGATATAAAGATTAATATTTTGTTCATCAATCATCATAGTTTTGTAAGGGAAGCATCTTAGGTCTAGACTAGTACATAATACAAAATTAACCCATGTATTGTTTAAACGAGTTTGAATAATAAGCAGGGACAGACTTACATGAGGGCCAGGTGGGCGGACGCACCCTTAATAAGGAAAAAATACAATGCAATTTATAGGCTAAAATCCTAATCACACCCCTTGAACTTTGAGATAAAGAGTATGTGAAGCAAAAGCTAAAAAAGTTTTAAAAAAATTTTCACCAAAAAAAAGTATTTGCAGAGGGGAAAAGCTCTATAAGTAGGTCAACGAAGAAGACAAGGTAGTTGATGGTTTTGGGTTATCATACTTTTTAAGAGGAACTACTCATCCAATATTTGATTATATTTATATTTTTTACTTTTCTTTTATCAGTAAAGAAGGATAACACAAAAGACAATACTTTTACAATAAACTTAGAAGGATTGTAGATCCCTTTGGTTAATTATCTTATTGGCTATGTTTTGATTCTTAATTCAAACTTATTCAAACATAACCACACTTATATATCAATTTCTATCCATCCCTCAAACCAATTAAGATACTTATTGAATTGATTGATAAGTTGATCCGTGGATGTAAAGTATCACAAGTTTAGAACTAAAATCATTCAATGAATTGGATCATAACTAAATGCAGGTAGCTTTTTTCCTTTTATACGGTAGTCAATATTTTATAAATTATTACCTATTCTTTTTTCAAATTTAATAAAAAGGATGGTGGTGATGATAAGTTGATAGCTAACAAACAATAGTAAAAGTATATAACTTAAAATCTGGATTTAGCTTTTTTTATTACATTAAATTAAAACACTATAAATAAACAACTTTTTAATGCATATATGTCTTGTATTCAATGCTTTGGGAGATTTTTGAAAAAAAATAATTTTTTTACTTTTCACTAAAAAGTATTTGCTGAATTACTTTTATCTCAAAACTATTTGTTTTTTTACTTTTAACCTAAAATTTTTTATCTTTTACTATCTATACTCACAACTTTTTTTACTTTTAACTTTTGTCCTTTATAGTTTTTATTTTTCGCTTTATGCTTCGTTCTAAATTTTGTGGGTTAATACATCGCAACGTGCGTCTATGGTGTAACGTTTTTACGTTTCGGTCTAAATTTTGCAAGTTAATACGACGCAACGTGCGTGTGTGGTTCAACGTTTTTACATCGTCTATTTCCCCCGTTAATTTGATAGGTTCGACATAACGTGCGGGTCCTGGATCGACTTAGTTATTAATTTCCATGTTTAGCTTTTCGGTCTAATTCCTTCACATAAACACGCCGCAACTTCAGTGTTGGTGGTCCCTACGGTAATGTGACATTGATGCTATTTGACATGGTTTTACGCCCCTGCCGCAACGGGGCTGGGCCGGGGGGAGCTTAATACTAGTTATTGATTAAAATAGAGCAAACTGCAATTTGCATCCATGTGGTATGTTGTCAGAATCAATTTACGTCCTTATTATCAAAATATGGATACTTGAGTCCCTAAGGTTTCCAATTCGCTACACTTTGAGTCCCTCCGCTTGCTGACTTCACTTTTCTATTTGAATGAAGGTAAAAAGATTGAATTAACCTTTCGTTTGTGTCCCTATGTTTTTTATTTATTGTAATTTGCGTCCCTGTTTTTTTTACATATTTCCCCCTCCAAAATCAACTACCATCTTTATCATTTTGCATCAAAATTAACTACCAGATCAACATCCATTGCACTCTTTTTATTAACTCATGTGTTAACAACTATAACAACAAACAAACTGAAACTACCATCATTTCAAACTATGATGAAACACAAAAACTGAAACTTGCAAACTAAAACTTGATCAACACAAACAAACTTAAACTTCCATCATTTCAAATTATGATCAACACAAAAACTGTAACTTGCAAACTGAAACTTGAACAACACAAACAAACTGAAACTTGCAATGCATTTCAAACATACATACTGAATTGATAACTAAATGACCAACTAAAAACTATTATCATTAAAACAATAGTTAGTGTTAACAACTATGATCTAGGACTGCAAGAGACCTAGATCATCCAAAAATACTTAGTGCTAACATAATTAGGCATAATTAACAACTATAATCTAGTATTAACAACTATGATTTAGGTACCTAGATCATAAAAAAACTACTTATAGTTAGCATAATTAGACACCAATATCATACAAAAAAATAGTGGTCCAGCCTCTTACTCGATCATGTCTTCACTCCTATCTGGTCAACCACGTTCAAATCGCAGTTCTAGGTTCAGGTTGTTCCAGAACCTAAGAACCACACTCAGCTGCACCACCACGTGGGTTAGGGTACCGTTGACCCTACTTGCAGCTTCAAAATGTTCACAATCAACAAACTACACTATTGTGTCCTAATTTTTACCTCTAACACCACTTGTGTCGATGAAGGCCTCAATATAATACGACATTTGGACGATCAAGTAGGTGAACGGGTCAGCGGCGACGATTGAACGAATCGGTGAAACGGTGGAAAGATGGTGGTACGGTGCAACGATGGAACAATCGGCGACAACGAACTGAGGGTTTGGATGGTGGCAGAGGGTGGTGGGGAGGTTAAGGGGAAAGGATGAGGATGTAAATTGATAATGAAGTGTGTGTATGGGGGGGGGGTATCAGTTGAGGTTAGTTTTTTGTGATGTGAAAAGACCATTTTTCCCTTACTATAATATATTTCGTTAGTTACAATACGGAATATACTTACGGCAGTTGGCCTCGGGGATTCAAAATGTAGCGTAATGGAAACCTTGTGGGACTCAAATATCCATTTTTTGTCATAGAGACGCATGTTGATTCTGACAACACACCACAGGAACGCAACTTGCAGTTTACTCTTTAAAATAACTTGAACATGAATAAAAAAAATTCCTACCTAAATTAGTAAAATCAATTTGCAACGGACTCACAAGCCATATTCCCTTACCGTTATCCAGTCCGTCACCTTCTAGTTTATTATATGTAGAGATAAGATTCTAAAATAATATTTATTTAACTAGTGTTATCACAATAACATTTTTCCACGCGGCCACGTATCTCACGTTCCGTCTAGGGTTATGCTAAACGTATCCATTTCATCCTAATTTTTTAGTCAATTGTTAGTTGTTTGACCTTTTCAAATCATTTAAATGCTCATATACTACTTTTTATACGCGTATATACCACTTTTATATGCCCGTACCCATATAAAAGTGCCATACCTAGTATACATTTGTTTATACAGGGGTACGTTTAGCCACACATGATCATGTGGCTCTTCTTGTAGCACACGAGCCCCATCTTTGTCTTCTTCCGTGATTCCTATGATTCTTATCAAATTGATAGCGACTTTCGATCTTCTGCCTTCCTTTCGTTAGCCTTTCTTCTTCATAATTACTACTTTGTTTCATAGATATTGCTTCTATGAAGTATTGTTCTTAGTTGGGTGGAAATGTGGAATCCTATTATTGTTCGAACCAATAATGGAACTACTGATGGATGATTTCAGCCAATCAAAACCAATGTTCAATTGGTGGGTCTCACTTTTGTCGGCCAGTAATGTAATCAAATGCCCCATTATAAAGACTGCATTGGTAGAGTTTTCTTGAAATTAATTAGTTTTCATTGATGGGATTTGATCTAATGATTATTGAGTGAGTTTAGAGAGTTCTCTAGTTGAATGGCTGGCCAGATACCAGGAGTCGAAAGCGCTCGGAGGAGGAGGTTCTATGGAGGGTCTGATTCTTTGTTTACCATCAATCCGGGCTATCGATCCACGAGGAGCAGGAGCTTTAATAATACTCATCTCACCACTACTTCCTTTTTGGTAAAGGTTAATGTTGTGTTGCTAAGAATTTACTAGCTAGATGTTGTGTTTGATATGATAAATATTATTGTATCAAGTAATTAGTTTTGTCACTTTGTCATGCTTGAAAATAGCAAACATGTATGATAAACCACTCAGATCAAGATGGGAAGCTTGGTTGTGTAGCTAGAAAAGCCAAAGAAAGACTGGATGAGAGGCTAAGAAGCCACAGGAAATCAGAAATCAACAGGTACAATCCTAACCACTAATTTTAACTGTCATGGCGTATGTTAGCAGATAACTTCATCACTTGCTAACATGCGCTTGTGACGATAACAAAACTAATAAAAATTGTCATCTTTGGTTACCCTTTTCCATTATCTGATATGGGTTTCCATTTTTGGAGCTGATTTTGTATCAAAAGTAGCCAAGAAAGATCTAGGGGTGCAAGTCTTGTTAAAGAAAGTGAAAGAAAGCCAAGTAGTTCTATGGTGGTTGGAGATTTGCAAATGGAGGGTTTTGGCTTGAAAAAAAGTGGATCAAAGAAGTTCAGTTGGGGGAAAATAGGGTTGAGTTGGAAATTATCGGAGCAAGACGAGTGTGTTGTTTGTTTGGAGAAGTTTAAAGTCGGCGAGAAGCTAGATCGTTTGCCTTGCGTGCATCGCTTCCATTCCATGTGTTTGTTACCATGGTTAGAGAGCCATGCACACTGTCCATGTTGTAGAATGAGTGTTCTAGGCTCAAATTGATTGGTTTGTTACTTTGTTGTACTTATGAAGCTTGTAATGGTTTGTAATGTTTGTGACATAAATATCTTTCGTGTACATATTGCTAAAAGAATCACATGTGACAAGGAATAACAATTATCAAACTGCATCATGATGAAAATTTTGAAAGGAAAAAGTTGAATTGTGAATTTGTATTGTTGTAGTTGGAGGGTAGTCAAGTAGACATATAGTATTTTATTTAGTGGTGGTACTATAATGTATGTCCAAATCAAGAAAACCTAATTATCATGGCTGGATGATGTGTGGATCGATGGGGACGTGAGGGTAAGGCACTCACTCATAATTTGTTTTAGTGGTTTTTTTTTCAAAAGTATCATTATTGTTAAAAGTTATATATATCATTAATTAATTCATAGGTCTCTACTGTGTAGAACTAGAACTAATGTCATGACCTCGATATCTATCAATGTAGTTTTTAAAAGACTTGTTTTTGTTATTTAAAAATGAATAGCGACGCAGCTTATTGTTCGTTTACCTTCTATTTCGATGTAAATTCATATTAAAAGCTTTAAATAAAAACTAATTAATAAATAAGTATATGAAATTAATGAAATCTGATATTCTAAGTATTTTAAAATCAAAATGGTATCCACTCATGAAATTCAGTAATATATTATTAAAGTTTGAAAGGGTTCCACATTAGTTTCGAATACGTCATTTCTGATACCTAATGGTTCTCCTAAGTTTAGACAAATCAAAATTTATTCTTGTTATGACTAGACAAATCAAAGTTTATTCTTGTTATAAGTTGAACCATTTCTAGTCATCTTGCTTTTATATCCGGTTGCAACAAGTACAAATCCGTAAATTGTTTGATCCAGGGGCGATGCTTTTTAGGGGCGGAAGGGGGCGTCCGACCCCTCGAACTTTTCGGCCAGTAGTGTTATATATGTAATTTTCGTATAGAAATTTTTGGGTATATACATTTTCGACCTCCCGGTTCTATTGAAATTTTTGGGTATATACGTTTTCGACCCCCCGGTAAAATATTTCAAGCTTCGCCACTGGTTTCATAACTCTATATCATAATATACTAATTTGTTTTATACTATATTTTTTACTACAAACACATTTCAAGGGTACGTTTGTGCTTCTTTTTACCACTGTTTCATATAAGTAGCGTTACCTCACCTTTTCCAACTCTACTAAAGAAAATTCATATACTCGTCACTATTTATCTTGCCACTCCAAGATGCACCTAAAATTTATACATAAAAAGTAACACTACGTTATATTGTCATATTTTCTATAACGTTATGCCGATTATATGATTTGTCTTATTGCATTGGTAAACAACAAATGTTGATAGGTGCGTTGAATTATTTTGTCTCGTTCCATTGTTGTTGCTACACAAAACCGCATATATTTATAGATATATATTTAATTATTTGAAAAAAACAAAAGGTCCTTACATATACCCAACGTCAAAGGAAAATCCTGATTTATATAAGTATGTGTTTGATTAGTTCATGGCGAGTTTAATACGTCTTTCATGTAATAACTCTGAGACAGATTAACGTTAAAATTTAACAAGGCATATTGTAAATAATAAATGTCTTTGGCAATAACTTGATCACTTCAATGCCAATTATCACTTGACCGTACAAGTAATGTTTTAAAAACCGATTCAAACCGGCCGTTAGTACTGGTTACCGGTTAAACTGCCCGGTACATCCGGTTAAACCACCTGATACACCCAGTTAAACTGTTTCTGAGACCAATCCGGTACGGTATAAAAACCGGCCAATTTTAAAACATTGCGCACAAGTATTCCATGCATGATTAAACAAAGATTATGCTTAACAAAGATCATGCTTATTTTGTATTTTATGGAGTTATGGTTTGGTTCAATGTTATCTTACCATACTAAAGACAAACATCAAAATAATAATTTTATGTAAAAAGTTGTTCTACGGATTACACTTGTATTTCCATTAACTTTATATATAAAAAAACATACATGATCTGTAGCAAAATTTAAGGATAACGTATTCTTTTTGTCATGGAACTTTTCCTTTTGTATTGAAAGGTCTTTGTCTCTATATCTCCACCCAACATAAACAATTATAAAATTTTTTTGTCATCAAATCTTCATAGATTCCACCATGTACATTTGATACATCCGTAGTGGAATATTGATATATAAAGTTATTACATATTTATAAAGGATTCTGATTACAGTAGGTTAATCACTTCTTAACTACTATAATACATCCGTAGTGGAATATTGATATAAAGTTATTACATATATAAAGACTTCTGATTACAGTAGGTTAATCGCTTCTTAACTACTATAATAATACTAAAGGGAAGTGTTGGGGAATTTATAATACCGGACGATTAGAGAGGCTGTAATCACTCTCAAATCAAATTATTTCGGTGGTTCACCCGAATAATTCAATCGGATACAACTCTGATTGAGGAATCGAACAAATTGTATGTGTGTTAGTGAATTCGTATGAACAAGGAATGTGACCAGAAACTGATTTCGAATTTTGGGGATGTTTGCAGATAACTGCCTTTGGCAGTTTTATTTCAAATTTTAATAAATTGCCTCATAACTGCCTTCATTTTGTTATAAATAAAAAATTAGTATTTAAAAAAATTTTATTTTCTAAGGCATTTCCCGACCCAGGGGCTCTGCCCCTTGGACCCCGCCAGATGAGATAGTGTTTAGAAATTGCTTAATATCCCAAGTACACCGAGTAAACACCAACACCATAGATGAGATAGTGTTTGAAGCATCTAATCGAGCAGATATTGTGCATCAACTGAAACGGGGAAACTTAAAACAAAGATTTGTAACGGTCAAAACGCTTACAATCTTACCTAACAATCATGATAAGATCGATAATTGTTAGCAACAATCATAAAGCTCTAATTATGATTCTGAGTGTTTTTATTTTCTGGATTCTGAATAATTCTAACCAATGATTCTCAACATGTTCTAAGACATCTTCAAGATTTAACAAAGATATTTGTTAACAATTATATCTCCGCCCTTCCAAAAAAAAACGTGTTTGTTTTCATTTGAATAATCTTTTCAATTTTTTTTAATTTTAAATATATTTCTAAATAACGATGTAAAATACTAACATAGGGTTAAGGTAAAATGAAAACATATACGAGTTGTGAGAACTTAGAGAACTCGGCCTTACGAAAGGTTTTTTCAAATTTTTTTTTACCAAAAATCCTAAAAAAATCAACTTTTCCAAAAAATTAAAAAAAAGTTTAAAAAAACTTGTTTTTTTTCATTTACAGCAACCGTGAATGCTGTATAAAGTGATGTCATGCTTATGTCATCACCAATTTACAGCTACTATAAGGGGCCGAAAAACACCACTTCGAAGTTATTATTATTTTTTTTAATTTTTTTACGGAAGTGTTTTCTAACATTTTAATCTAGAGGTGTGAAAAAAATGGGACAAAATTCATACGAGAAGGTCGAGTTCTCTAAACTCATAACTCAGAGGGGTTTTTTCCCTTGATCTTGATCCTACTAACATATATTGTTATTATATAAAAACCAACTCCGGATTTTTAAACTACAGTACACCATTTTTATCAATGTATACTTTCAATGCAACATAGTAATAAAGTTGTATCTATTTAGAACTATGGTGCTAATGTTTTATAACTATGTTTATTAGATACTACATTGATGATGCAACCACAATGATAAAGTACATAGAATTTGACTGTATAGTTTTAACTTCTAACAAGAGAACACACACACATACATGTACATATATGTGTATATAATTCAACTTCTAAGAAGAGACAATACAATGTATATGTGTGTATAATTCAACTTCTAATAAGATACAGTACACACACGTATATGTGTAGCTAAATAAAACTATTAAATGATCATGAAACAAAAGAAACCGCTTTTTAGCCCTTGGATCATATGTTAGCGGATATTTGAGATCTCCCTCTTACTTCTTTTCAATATTGGAGAGTCGCGACGATTGTGATTTTATATGGTTAGCAAATTGGTTTATATAGTTATAAAACTTTGTGCATCATAATTGAAGGCTTGTTGCATCACAAATAAAACTTGTACATAATACAAAATTAACACATGTATTAACTGTTCTGATGCATCATAGTTATAAAATCTAAACAAATAACATGGGAGGACCTAATCTCATGCGGTACAACAAACTCACCTTGAGTGCACGAAACACACAAATTCTCAAACATGTTTCCCCGATACTAAGCGTTCCTAACAAGTAGTTAAGACCCGATAACATGACAGCCACTCCACCTAAATCAAACTCAAATTCGTGTTCGAAGTCATGATATAAAGATTAATATTTTGTTCATCAATCATCATAGTTTTGTAAGGGAAGCATCTTAGGTCTAGACTAGTACATAATACAAAATTAACCCATGTATTGTTTAAACGAGTTTGAATAATAAGCAGGGACAGACTTACATGAGGGCCAGGTGGGCGGACGCACCCTTAATAAGGAAAAAATACAATGTAATTTATAGGCTAAAATCCTAATCACACCCCTTGAACTTTGAGATAAAGAATATGTGAAGCAAAAGCTAAAAAAGTTTTAAAAAAATTTTCACCAAAAAAAAGTATTTGCAGAGGGGAAAAGCTCTATAAATAGGTCAACGAAGAAGACAAGGTAGTTGATGGTTTTGGGTTATCATACTTTTTAAGGGAACTACTCATCCAGTATTTGATTATATTTATACTTTTTACTTTTCTTTTATCAGTAAAGAAGGATAACACAAAAGACAATACTTTTACAATAAACTTAGAAGGATTGTAGATCCCTTTGGTTAATTATCTTATTGGCTATGTTTTGATTCTTAATTCAAACTTATTCAAACATAACCACACTTATATATCAATTTATATCCATCCCTCAAACCAATTAAGATACTTATTGAATTGATTGATAAGTTGATCCGTGGATGTAAAGTATCACAAGTTTAGAACTAAAATCATTCAATGAATTGGATCATAACTAAATGCAGGTAGCTTTTTTCCTTTTATACGGTAGTCAATATTTTATAACTTATTACCTATTCTTTTTTCAAATTTAATAAAAAGGATGGTGGTGATGATAAGTTGATAGCTAACAAACAATAGTAAAAGTATATAACTTAAAATCTGGATTTAGCTTTTTTTATTACATTAAATTAAAACACTATAAATAAACAACTTTTTAATGCATATATGTTTGTATTCAATGCTTTGGAAGATTTTTGAAAAAAAAAATAATTTTTTTACTTTTCATTAAAAGTATTTGCTGAATTACTTTTATCTCAAAACTATTTGTTTTTTTACTTTTAACCTAAAATTTTTTATCTTTTACTATCTATACTCACAACTTTTTTTACTCTTAACTTTTGTCCTTTATAGTTTTTATTTTTCGCTTTATGCTTCGTTCTAAATTTTGTGAGTTAATACATCGCAACATGCGTCTATGGTGTAACGTTTTTACGTTTCGTTCTAAATTTTGCAAGTTAATACGACGCAACGTGCGTGTGTGGTTCAACGTTTTTACATCGTCTATTTCCCCCCGTTAATTTGATAGGTTCGACATAACGTGCGGGTCCTGGATCGACTTAGTTATTAATTTCCATGTTTAGCGTTTCGGTCTAATTTCTTCACATAAACACGCCGCAACTTCAGTGTTGGTGGTCCCACGGTAATGTGACATTGATGCTATTTGACATGGTTTTACGCCCCTGCCGCAACGGGGCTGGGCCGGGGGGAGCTTAATACTAGTTATTGATTAAAATAGAGCAAACTGCAATTTGCATCCATGTGGTATGTTGTCAGAATCAATTTACGTCCTTATTATCAAAATATGGATACTTGAGTCCCTAAGGTTTCTAATTCGCTACACTTTGAGTCCCTCTGACTTCACTTTTCTATTTGAATGAAGGTAAAAAGATTGAATTAACCTTTCGTTTGTGTCCCTATGTTTTTTATTTATTGTAATTTGCGTCCCTGTTTTTTTTAACATATTTCCCCCTCCAAAATCAACTACCATCTTTATCATTTTGCATCAAAATTAACTACCAGATCAACATCCATTGCACTCTTTTTATTAACTCATGTGTTAACAACTATAACAACAAACAAACTGAAACTACCATCATTTCAAACTATGATGAAACACAAAAACTGAAACTTGCAAACTAAAACTTGATCAACACAAACAAACTGAAACTGCCATCATTTCAAATTATGATCAACACAAAAACTGTAACTTGCAAACTGAAACTTGAACAACACAAACAAACTGAAACTTGCAATGCATTTCAAACATACATACTGAATTGATAACTAAATGACCAACTAAAAACTATTATCATTAAAACAATAGTTAGTGTTAACAACTATGATCTAGGACTGCAAGAGACCTGGATCATCCAAAAACTACTTAGTGCTAACATAATTAGGCATAATTAACAACTATAATCTAGTATTAACAACTATGATTTAGGTACCTAGATCATAAAAAAAAACTACTTATAGTTAGCATAATTAGACACCAGTATCATACCAAAAATAGTGGTCCAGCCTCTTACTTGATCATGTCTTCACTCCTATCTGGTCAGCCACGTTCAAATCGCAGTTCTAGGTTCAGGTTGTTCCAGAACCTAAGAACCACACTCAGCTGCACCACCACGTGGGTTAGGGTACCGTTGACCCTACTTGCAGCTTCAAAATGTTCACAATCAACAAACTACACTATTGTGTCCTAATTTTTACCTCTAACACCACTTGTGTCGATGAAGGCCTCAATATAATACGACATTTGGACGATCAAGTAGGTGAACAGATCAGGTGGGTGAACGGGTCAGCGGCGACGATTAAACGTATCGGTGAAACGGTGGAAAGATGGTGGTACGGTGCAACGATGGAACAATCGGCGACAACGAACTGAGGGTTTGGATGGTGGCAGAGGGTGGTGGGGAGGTTAAGGGGAAAGGATGAGGATGTAAATTGATAATGAAGTGTGTGTGTGTGTGGGGGGGGGGGTATCAGTTGAGGTTAGTTTTTTGTGATGTGAAAAGACCATTTTTCCCTTACTACAATATATTTCGTTAGTTACAATACTGAATATACTTACGGCAGTTGGCCTCGGGGATTCAAAATGTAGCGTAATGGAAACCTTGTGGGACTCAAATATCCATTTTTTGTCATAGAGACGCATGTTGATTCTGATAACACACCACAGGAACGCAACTTGCAGTTTACTCTTTAAAATAACTTGAACATGAATAAAAAAAAATTCCTACCTAAATTAGTAAAATCAATTTGCAACGGACTCACAAGCCATATCCCCTTACCGTTATCCAGTCCGTCACCTTCTAGTTTATTATATGTAGAGATAAGATTCCAAAATAATATTTATTTAACTAGTGTTATCACAATAACATTTTTCCATGCGGCCACGTATCTCACGTTCCGTTTAGGGTTATGCTAAACGTATCCATTTCATCCTAATTTTTTAGTCAATTGTTAGTTGTTTGACCTTTTCAAATCATTTAAATGCTCATATACTACTTTTTATACGCTTATATACCACTTTTATATGCCCATACCCATATAAAAGTGCCATACCTAGTATACATTTGTTTATACAGGGGTACGTTTAGCCACACATGATCATGTGGCTCTTCTTGTAGCACACGAGCCCCATCTTTGTCTTCTTCCGTGATTCCTATGATTCTTATCAAATTGATAGCGACTTTCGATCTTCTGCCTTCCTTTCGTTAGCCTTTCTTCTTCATAATTACTACTTTTTTCATAGATATTGCTTCTATGAAGTATTGTTCTTAGTTGGGTGGAAATGTGGAATCCTATTATTGTTCGAACCAATAATGGAACTACTGATGGATGATTTCAGCCAATCAAAACCAATGTTCAATTTGTGGGTCTCACTTTTGTCGGCCAGTAATGTAATCAAATGCCCCATTATAAAGACTGCATTGGTAGAGTTTTCTTGAAATTAATTAGTTTTCATTGATGGGATTTGATCTAATGATTATTGAGTGAGTTTAGAGAGTTCTCTAGTTGAATGGCTGGCCAGATACCAGGAGTCGAAAGCGCTCGGAGGAGGAGGATCTATGGAGGGTCTGATTCTTTGTTTACCATCAATCCGGGCTATCGATCCACGAGGAGCAGGAGCTTTAATAATGCTCATCTCACCACTACTTCCTTTTTGGTAAAGGTTAATGTTGTGTTGCTAAGAATTTACTAGCTAGATGTTGTGTTTGATATGATAAATATTATTGTATCAAGTAATTAGTTTTGTCACTTTGTCATGCTTGAAAATAGCAAACATGTATGATAAACCACTCAGATCAAGATGGGAAGCTTGGTTGTGTAGCTAGAAAAGCCAAAGAAAGACTGGATGAGAGGCTAAGAAGCCACAGGAAATCAGAAATCAATAGGTACAATCCTAACCACTAATTTTAACTGTCATGGCGTATGTTAGCAGATAACTTCATCACTTGCTAACATGCGCTTGTGACGATAACAAAACTAATAAAAGTTGTCATCTTTGGTTACCCTTTTCCATTATCTGATATGGGTTTCCATTTTTGGAGCTGATTTTGTATCAAAAGTAGCCAAGAAAGATCTAGGGGTGCAAGTCTTGTTAAAGAAAGTGAAAGAAAGCCAAGTAGTTCTATGGTGGTTGGAGATTTGCAAATGGAGGGTTTTGGCTTGAAAAAAAGTGGATCAAAGAAGTTCAGTTGGGGGAAAATAGGGTTGAGTTGGAAATTATCGGAGCAAGACGAGTGTGTTGTTTGTTTGGAGAAGTTTAAAGTCGGCGAGAAGCTAGATCGTTTGCCTTGCGTGCATCGCTTCCATTCCATGTGTTTGTTACCATGGTTAGAGAGCCATGCACACTGTCCATGTTGTAGAATGAGTGTTCTAGGTTCAAATTGATTGGTTTGTTACTTTGTTGTACTTATGAAGCTTGTAATGGTTTGTAATGTTTGTGACATAAATATCTTTCGTGTACATATTGCTAAAAGAATCACATGTGACAAGGAATAACAATTATCAAACTGCATCATGATGAAAATTTAGAAAGGAAAAAGTTGAATTGTGAATTTGTATTGTTGTAGTTGGAGGGTAGTCAAGTAGACATATAGTATTTTATTTAGTGGTGGTACTATAATGTATGTCCAAATCAAGAAAACCTAATTATCATGGCTGGATGATGTGTGGATCGATGGGGACGTGAGGGTAAGGCACTCACTCATAATTTGTTAGTGGTTTTTTTTCAAAAGTATTATTATTGTTAAAAGTTATATATATCATTAATTAATTCATAGGTCTCTACTGTGTAGAACTAGAACTAATGTCATGACCTCGATATCTATCAATGTAGTTTTTAAAAGACTTGTTTTTGTTATTTAAAAATGAATAGCGACGCAGCTTGTTGTTCGTTTACCTTCTATTTTGATGTAAATTCATATTAAAAGCTTTAAATAAAAACTAATTAATAAATAAGTATATGAAATTAATGAAATCTGATATTCTAAGTATTTTAAAATCAAAATGGTATCCACTCATGAAATTCAGTAATATATTATTAAAGTTTGAAAGGGTTCCACATTAGTTTCGAATACGTCATTTCTGATACCTAATGGTTCTCCTAAGTTTAGACAAATCAAAATTTATTCTTGTTATGACTAGACAAATCAAAGTTTATTCTTGTTATAAGTTGAACCATTTCTAGTCATCTTGCTTTTATATCCGGTTGCAACAAGTACAAATCCGTAAATTGTTTGATCCAGGGGCGATGCTTTTTAGGGGCGGAAGGGGGCGTCCGACCCCTCGAACTTTTCGGCCAGTAGTGTTATATATGTAATTTTCGTATAGAAATTTTTGGGTATATACATTTTCGACCTCCCGGTTCTATTGAAATTTTTGGGTATATACGTTTTCGACCCCCCGGTAAAATATTTCAAGCTTCGCCACTGGTTTCATAACTCTATATCATAATATACTAATTTGTTTTATACTATATTTTTTACTACAAACACATTTCAAGGGTACGTTTGTGCTTCTTTTTACCACTGTTTCATATAAGTAGCGTTACCTCACCTTTTCCAACTCTACTAAAGAAAATTCATATACTCGTCACTATTTATCTTGCCACTCCAAGATGCACCTAAAATTTATACATAAAAAGTAACACTACGTTATATTGTCATATTTTCTATAACGTTATGCCGATTATATGATTTGTCTTATTGCATTGGTAAACAACAAATGTTGATAGGTGCGTTGAATTATTTTGTCTCGTTCCATTGTTGTTGCTACACAAAACCGCATATATTTATAGATATATATTTAATTATTTGAAAAAAACAAAAGGTCCTTACATATACCCAACGTCAAAGGAAAATCCTGATTTATATAAGTATGTGTTTGATTAGTTCATGGCGAGTTTAATACGTCTTTCATGTAATAACTCTGAGACAGATTAACGTTAAAATTTAACAAGGCATATTGTAAATAATAAATGTCTTTGGCAATAACTTGATCACTTCAATGCCAATTATCACTTGACCGTACAAGTAATGTTTTAAAAACCGATTCAAACCGGCCGTTAGTACTGGTTACCGGTTAAACTGCCCGGTACATCCGGTTAAACCACCTGATACACCCAGTTAAACTGTTTCTGAGACCAATCCGGTACGGTATAAAAACCGGCCAATTTTAAAACATTGCGCACAAGTATTCCATGCATGATTAAACAAAGATTATGCTTAACAAAGATCATGCTTATTTTGTATTTTATGGAGTTATGGTTTGGTTCAATGTTATCTTACCATACTAAAGACAAACATCAAAATAATAATTTTATGTAAAAAGTTGTTCTACGGATTACACTTGTATTTCCATTAACTTTATATATAAAAAAACATACATGATCTGTAGCAAAATTTAAGGATAACGTATTCTTTTTGTCATGGAACTTTTCCTTTTGTATTGAAAGGTCTTTGTCTCTATATCTCCACCCAACATAAACAATTATAAAATTTTTTTGTCATCAAATCTTCATAGATTCCACCATGTACATTTGATACATCCGTAGTGGAATATTGATATATAAAGTTATTAAATATTTATAAAGGATTCTGATTACAGTAGGTTAATCACTTCTTAACTACTATAATACATCCGTAGTGGAATATTGATATAAAGTTATTACATATATAAAGACTTCTGATTACAGTAGGTTAATCGCTTCTTAACTACTATAATAATACTAAAGGGAAGTGTTGGGGAATTTATAATACCGGACGATTAGAGAGGCTGTAATCACTCTCAAATCAAATTATTTCGGTGGTTCACCCGAATAATTCAATCGGATACAACTCTGATTGAGGAATCGAACAAATTGTATGTGTGTTAGTGAATTCGTATGAACCAGGAATGTGACCAGAAACTGATTTCGAATTTTGGGGATGTTTGCAGATTACTGCCTTTGGCAGTTTTATTTCAAATTTTAATAAATTGCCTCATAAGTGCCTTCATTTTGTTATAAATAAAAAATTAGTATTTAATAAATTTTATTTTCTAAGGCATTTTCCCACCCAGGGGCTCTGCCCCTTGGACCACGCCAGGGGCTGCCGCCCCTTGGACCCTGTTCCCAGGGCCGCTGCCCTCGGACCCTCGCCAAGGGGGCGTTGCCCCCTTGGAACCCCCTTCGAGGCTCCGCCCGAATACTTGGAATTATAACAACTCGAACAAGTGTGCGCTCCCGCACCTCCTAACTTGTTCGATGTTATTATAATTCCCTTGATCACCAAGTTAATCCCCGATTACACTAAAATATCTAACAGAAAGCGGAAATAAATCAATCGTTTTACGAATCCAGGTTGTTCAACAAGCTCAATCAAAGCTATGATCACAATGTTCTTGAAGACGAAACTTCCCTACGATTCACGGTGACAAAATCGGTGCACTCTCAAGTTGTTGTTATTATTATTATTATTATTATTATTTACTTTACATGTGTTTATTTAATTGTTATCCTCAAGTTTGTTGGTTATTGTTATATGTTTGAATTTTATTAGGATAGCGATTGGTACTTTGTTATCATCACATATTTATTAGTGCCGACAATGAAAAAATAAGTATGTAAACCTTTTGAAAATAAATTTTTCTTAAAAAATGTGTGTAAAATTACGTACACCTTTTATAAAACTCTCCATCTACAAGTCCTTCGCAGAGTGGCTTTATGTCATGCCATCACCCGCCATCGTGCCACAGAGCGTCGGAGTACACCGCTCCATGGGCACTATGGGATGAAATCGTCTCCCCCTGCCATGGCTATAACGGGTGTTTTGTTGATTTGTTCAAGATTTTGAACCTTTGCCAACAGTCAAAAATATATATTCTCTAACTATATATATAGGGGTAGGTTATTGTACAAAATGACTTATCATACATTACGTACGAGACCATCCAGGCCGTCCGATCTAGCTTTTACCCCCATGCGAAATCGCCATTTTCCATGCGAAATAATCATTTTTTGAAAACCCCATGCGAAATGTAGGTGCAAATTCATCTCCTCTCATGCGAATTCATCACTAAAGGGTGCGAAATCACATGTCGTACGTAATGTACGTTAAGCCATTTTGTACAATATACTTTCTCTCTCTATATATATATCCTCACACACATATAGGGGTTAGTTAACATACAACAATTAGCCTTAACGTAGAATGCGTACACGACTAGAAATCCGCACGTTATAAACCTCAAAAATGAAACCCCACATATTATTTCTCTCAAATCCACACGTTCACAAACTCGGAAGACTTCATCAAACTCGGAAAGACTTGTCTCAAATCCGCATGTTCACAAACTCGGAAGACAATTGTACAAAATCCGCATGTTAAATCTCTCAAATTCGCATGATATACTCTAATCGCGTACGCGTCGTACGTTAAGGGTAATTATTTAGATTCTGGGACTAAAATTCTAAGGTAATTATTATTACGTTACAAAATTACTCTACTAGTGTAAAAACGCGATTTTTTAGATTCCAGGACCAAAATTGTAGGCTAATTATTATTACTAAAATTATAGAATTACTCTACTAGTGTAAAATTATGATTTTTTGTTGATTCTGGGACTAAAAGTGCAAAATCATGACTTTTTTAGATTCTGAGACTAAAATACGTAATTAACAAAATTGGAAAAAATATTCAAGAGTAAACTGCCAAAATGGTCCCTGAGTTATAGTCACTTTCGCCACTTTAATTTAAAACTCAAACCTTTTGAATCTAGGTCCTTGTGGTTTCAATTTTGTTGCCATTTTCATCTAAAAGCAAACTATGGTTAGATTTTTTCAGTTAACATTCAGCTTTTTTTTTCTTTCCATTTAATGAAAGGCAAAATGGTCAATTTTTTTAAATTTTAAACTAAAATGTTAAAAAGACCTTTTTGCTCTTCATTAAAAGTGAGGAAAAAGACAAAAAAAATTGGATGTTAACTGAAAAATCTGACAAGATTTTGATTTTTTTGATGAAAATGGCAATAAAATTGAAACATAGAGACATAGATTCAAAAAGTTTAAGTTTTGGATTAAAGTGGTAAAAGTGACCAAACCTCAAGGACCACTTTGACAGTTTACATAAAATTCAAAGTATGTTAAAAACTATTTGTAAAATAACTTAACCCTTGTAATCAAATCCGATAGGCAATGATCGAACTCAATGGATTGTAAAGGCCCAAATCACAATGACCCGCTGACCTGAACCGACTCGTCAACCCGGTCATCTCCGCAATTATACCCCATGAATTCTACCTGATTTATAAAGCTGCCCCCAAACCACCACCGTAGCCACTAAGAACATCGAATCAACCAATTACGATCACGGTATCTTCTTTTTGAATCTTATACATGACATACATATAACATTCGAAAATTTATCTGTTTTGAATAAGTAAATTGTTCAAATATTGTAATGTAGTTTAACTAAATAATTATACAATACATAAATGGCATGTAACTAGTAATGCTTTATAAATTCTATATATATGATATTAATCTTCTAAGAATTTAAGAATATGATATTAATCTTCTAATAATTTAAGAAGTTCCTGTTGCGGGTCAACCAACGAATCAAACAACGTAATTAAGGGCTTGTTTGACAACTTGTGAATAGGTAAATGTTGAATCAGTAAGAGTTTTAATCATTAAAAGTTAGTATAATGATTAACCCTTCAGAGTCAAATGTATGACCAATTCAGATAAGTGGTCTTAACCATTCAGACTCGCTATAATGCTTAACCATTCAGAGGCAAATCTCTGAACCATTCAGACATATGCTCGCGAAACAAACAGTCTGAGTCATTAAACAATGAACCAGTAAGAGGTCTGAAGCATTAAGAGTACTTTTGTTTTATATCAAGTGTTTTGGCCTTTGGGCACATATGCGTTTTCGAACCTCTTGTCATATAATATCCTGTTTCTGTATGATATATTATGAATTGATAGTTGATTCGTTTTTTTTTGACATTTTTGAATAGAGAGGCTGTTTCCAATGAGACTCCTGGCTCGATAGTAGTTTTGCATCAAGTTTTAGACATAAGACATATAACACTCAGCAATTAAGACAAAGGCCTATTAGTGCATATACTCCCTTGTCTTTCGGCTATCAACGCCACCACATGATGCATGATTAATCATCCCCTTTTTTAACGTTATTTTCACAAAATTATTAAAATAACGTTAAAATTAGTGCACTTTCACTTTTGCCCCCCCGAACACTCACACATTTATAAATTATATACGTATTTAGATGTAACCTTCATTTTCCGTATTTAGTTATGTATTGTTTTTTAATTTGTTGTGATAAGATAAGTAGCTAGGCTACTTTATATTTACCATACTTTGTTACCTGAGTTCTCCCTGCTTATTGACAAGCACCTGTGCTTATCTCTTATTGTCAGTCAGATTAAAAATGGATAAGAGAAAGCAAGGAAACAATAGGAAGAAACTTCAACACACATGAATATGAAATCCACCAGGATGAAACTGAAATCAATATTGAAAGATATTGAGTATATGGGTAATTATGTAATTTAATTTCTTTGTGTTTGATGATATCTTTGCTAAAAGTTATGTTTATTGATTATTAATTTATTATAATTTGATTTTATTTGCATATGTACATCTAGGCCCCTCTCATATGACATGGAAACACAAAAAGGCTTTGGAAAACAAGAAAGTAGTTTCTCTTGGTGGGAAGGTGAGATTTATATATAAACAAGTAGGGGTGTAACGAGCAGAGCCGTTTGTGAGCTAGTCGAGATCGGCTCACCAAACCTTGAATCGAACCGTGCTTAAACGAGCTCGAGCGTAAAATAAGTTTGTTTAATAGATGAGTCCAAGCCCGAGCTTCATTTAAAAGTAATTACATAACATATAGTTATATATGTATTCTAAGAAAATAGTTAATAAATAAAGGGAAATTGAATTTAATAATCCCACTTAGAGGTGGTTGGCCAATTTTAGATCCACTTTTGAATATTGCCACTAGCAATCCCACCTGTTAAATATTTTTTTCTCACTGCACCTACGTTAAAAAAACTTAACGTTAAGTTTTTTTTTCCAAATTCAAATTGATGTTTTGGGGCTTTTGATCAGAATGAGGATACTAGTCGATTTATGTAAAACTTACCTCAAATGGTGCTCTAAATGACGAAAACGATGCTTCAATTCATGTGTTTATACTTCTAATTAACAAAAATCAAGCCGGTTGGAGCACTGTTTCAAGGTAAGTTTTACAGCAATCGACTTGTATTCTCGTTCTGTTAAAAAACCCTAAAACATCAGTTCGAAATTCGAAGGTGCAGTGAGAAAAAAATATTAAAAAATGGGACTGCCAGTGACAATATTCAAAGTGGGTTCAGTATTGGCCAACCACTTCTAGTGAGACTATTAAAATCCAATTTCTCGTAAATAAAAAGTGAGCCGAGCTCGAGTGTTGGATTTATAGCTCGAAACAGCTAAGCTCGTTTACACCCTTGACTTAACAAGAGTGTTTTTTTTCTTCATAAAAATGGAAACCAAATTATGCTTGAAATATATATATATATATATATATATATATAATATATAATTATTCTAATCTTCTATAGCCTCTCAAGAAGCAAAGACTGCCTTTAAGCGTAGCGCGAGTAGCAATGAAAAATCAGAAAGAAAAGGATCAAAAGATGTTACAAGAGGTTCTAAATTTTCTTATGCAAAACTCATCTGTTATTTTACTGATTAAAACCTTTATACAGCATAACTGATATTGCCAACATTGTTTTAAATAGCAGAATATCTTACTTGGACAAGTTGGAGGGAAGCGTGGAAACCGTAGCAAACGGGGGTCAGTCTCACATAAACTCGACAACAGAACACTGATGTCAACTGCTGGGCGTTTTAGAAATGGCGTACTCGATGTTAAAGATTTGTTGAAATCTAATGCGTCTGCTAGTGCCCGTGGCAACTCAAGAAGTTATGGATTTGGTGGTGGTTCTAGAAGCCAAGGTGGCAAAAAGAACCATGGAAAGAAAGGCGGTAGTTGGAAAGGCAATTAGACTATTAAATGTATGGATAGTTTATAGGAATCTATACGGTTCACGAGTTAAGCTCGACACAAACCCGAACACTTGTTAAGAGTTTACGTGGCATATAGTTCCAATGATGGGATGTTTAAGGCTGCATAAGCTGCTAGCAAAGTTGATCAAGATAAAAAATCGCTTCAATTCTTGATGGAATTGAATCTTTCACAGTCCTGTGACGTAAGGATGTTAAATGGGTTGTGTTCACGGGTTAAGCTCTACACAAACCCGAACACTTGTTTGTAGGTTTTATGAAAATATTAACAAACCTATTTACATTCATAGATTAAGGTCTACATTTTATCAAGCCGGGGGTCTCACTGGAAGCAGCCTCTCTGTTCCTACGGAGTAGAGGTAAGGCTGTCTATATCTTACCATCCTCGGACCCTACCCTAGCTTTGCTATTGGTGGGTTTTACTGAGTATGATGATGATGCTTAAGGTCTACATTTGATTTTGATTTTGGTTATTTATGTTTTCTGCAAACCGCTCTGAAGTCCAATGATCAAGCCCGAAATACACATCATGATGACCTTAGAACCTGCTATGCCCACCATTAGCACATCCGAAAAGTTGAATAGTTGATTTCATTGTATCGCATAATCTCAGAACGTTTTGGTCTTCTTTTGTAAGGTTGCAGAAGAAGATGAATTACATCGATTGGCGAAAGCCACCGACCAGGTCATGTAGATGAGACAGAGGAAGTGGCGATGGTTGTCTTGGTCCGCGAGTGTTAGAATGGCACGGAACGAATTTCAAAGCCGGATTACATGTATAGTGTTGCGTCTGTTGAGGCCGAACCATGCAGCCCACGCAATGTTGTAAATAGCTTAGCCCGCAATGTACATACTTGGTGGTATTCGTTTCACAAAATGAAGTGAATTTTGAATGGAAAAATTTAATCTAAATCGTCGGTTCACCTCCTTTCTTGATACAAGGTAGTTATGTCATAGACTTTGTCAATACCCATACATAATCACAACTTACGCTGGGTGAATGAGCTCCAAGAAGGATGGGTGGAGGCCCCTTACCGATTTTTTCGCTCGTGATGTTAGTTTTACCGAAATATCTGAATTCTTTTTGTAGTATAAAATACTGAATTTTATAGAGTCTGGCCCTCACAAATTTGGATTTTGAAAGTCCAGCACCCACTGAGTTTTTGTTCAAACTCGCCACTGGTCACACATACGTGATACACAAAAACTAATAGTTATATAATAAAGTAAGGTTACGTTGTATTTACTTTAACTTATGTTGATTGAAAACATGACTTCATTAAAATGCTATGTATATCAGATACTAAAAAGTTTTTTTATTACATATTCATATAATAAACCAAATAAATATAGAAAATAATGCATTTATTCAATTATTTGTCCTCTCTATGATTGGTAGATGTGCCACCTAACCGATTAACCGTTGAAAATTTGATATTATTATTAATCTTAATGATTAAGGACAACCCTTATAAATTCAAACATTTCTCCAACAAGCCACAACCACAAGATTCAAGATATCACAAAAAAAAGATGACTAAACCAACACCACCATCAAGCCACCACCACACCCCACCGCCAGCCCACCACACACCACCACCGCCCATCGTTCACCACCCATCTCCACCGGTGGTTCACACCCCTCCACCTCCCGTGGTCCACCACCCACCATCACATGATAAACACCACCACTAATTATGAGATCTAGCAAGTAACACCATGTGTTGTAAAAGTCTTCTTCTATATATCTAGTTGACTTGATCACATATATTGTAATTTTCTTTTGTTACTTTTGGTATATCAATAATTGTGGTGTTATGTAAGATCTAATGATATATGATGTGTTGTAACATGTGTTAACTAATTGTGTACCTGTGTGTATTCATGTTTTATTAATGAAGTTATTATTCTAGTTATGCTTATGTTTGTGAAACATGTGATCTAAACTAGTTTCATATGGTTGGTGATCCAACAATGATGAACTATTTTGTTTCTCGATCGGGTTAACAAACCAAACCGATGATCCAACAACGGGTTTCTATACGATCGGGCTTTTCAAGGTTATATGTTTTGGATATCAATTGATTGTGTGATTTGAAATGAATTGTCTGTTGAAAAAACATGATCTTACGTGAAAGCATGTTAGATTTTTTTTTTTTGTGTGTGTGTGTGTGTGTGGGGGGGGGGGGGGGGGGGTATAGAGGACAGTAAAAACATGGTTTAAAATGTTTGTCTAAGATTTACATTTCTTCTTCACAATCCTTTTTATCTTTATGTGAGGTGTGTTTTATTTCAAATCCATCTGTTTTATTCTACTTATTGAACATTTATAAAGAAAAGAAGAGCCAACATTTAAATTAAAAAAATATATAAAATCAAACAAAACAAACCGATACTAAACAATAATAATTCACAACAAGTTGTTAACCATGATTAATCATTCAAAACAAGTTCAAAAATTATGAGTCGAGTTGTTCATGAACACTACAATAAAGAAAGCTTCAAACGATGTACACAACTGTTAGAATCCCCTCAGTAAAAGAAGGTTTTGTTTGAAAAAAAAATGATATGGGTATAGAATTTACTGATGAGTTACCAAGACATCATGACCAACCCATGCTATCGTCGACACATTGCCATAGAAACTTGCTAGCAGTTTACATGGCTAATATCACTGAGGAGTCACACACGAATGCTTTAGGAGGAACCACCGACGAAAGCAAATCAGCGTATTAGTGACGATTTATCTGTTAGTTTTCTTGTAAATTGAAGTAACACATTACAAATAGTATAAAAACAAAACAATCTCTCATTACACTTGGATTATGTTGTTATACTCATAATATGTTTATACAATAACAAACTATCTAGCTAAGTAGGGGGGGGGGGGGGTGTCGTTAGGTGGTGATGGTCCCGAAGGATGTTAACAAAGTGTATATCTTTTGATCATTTTGATTGGATTTTTTTTTAATATTAGAAGTATATGATCATTTTGATTGTGGGCACTAACACCCCCTTACAAGCATTGACGAAGATTGGTTGATCTCTTCACAAAATATAGACATAAAAATTATTATTTTCTAAAACACTCCGTTTTCATAGAGATACTAATGTATTGCTCGGAGATAAGGTTGCTAACGGTCATGCTAGGATATGGAGTTAAACCCAGTTTTATTAGGGTGGAGGAGGCGCCCTCGGGCCTCGGTTATGCCTGTGAGGGTTGATACCGTTTAGGGTACATCACCGCCGCTCTCTCGGGTAAGGCGGTCGGGTATGGTTGCTGGGTAGAGGAAGCCGTGTATGGGTGAGTGTTTTTTTGACCGTTGAACGGTCAAATGACTGTCACCAACATAAAATAAATAATAATAAATAATCAAGTTTTTGGGTAGTTTTATGGAGTGAAGCCATTGATTTTGTGGGTAAAAATAATGTGACAGTCTAGAGTTGGAGGGGGCTAGGGTTGACCAAATTGCTAACTTGGAAAACACTTAGAAAATAATCGTTCGATATCTTGCTCTGTTGTTAACGAGCTAAACATGAGCAAAGATTCATTCACTTCAACTACAACCCTAGCTAGGGTAGATGAAATGAGTGCCCTCTACCCTAAGCTATTTCAATGTAACTCCGTACTAGGGGTGTAAACGAGCGGAGCTGCTCGAACTCAGCTCGAAAAAAAAGCTCGAAACGAGCTCGAGCCTACAAACAAGCTTGTTTACTGAACGAGCTTGCTCGCGAGCTTAAGCCCACTTTTTATATAAATTTTAGTTATTAATATGATGAAAAATATTACTAAATTTTAGGGTTTAAACATTGAAGTATAGTAGTTAAACCCAAGTTTATTAGCGTCATTGATTAGAGAGGAGGAAGACGAGGATCTTCCGGAAAACATCGAGGCTGACCAGGCCGGTTCTGATGAGGAGAATGCAGCTGCGGGGCCTAATGGGTGGTTAACGAACGGTGAAGATGTGGATATGGAGAATCAGATTGTTCTTGTGGAGGATAAGAAGTATTGTCCTACTGCGGAAGAGGTGTACGGTGAGGAAGTGGAGACGCTGGTTATGGATGAAGATGAGCAGCCGCTTGAGCTGCCGATTATTATGCCTGTTCGGGATATTAAGTTTGAAGTCGGGGTTAAAGACTCGTCGACTACGCTTCGACGCAGTTTCTGTTGGGGCTTTTTTCGAATCCGACGTTGGTTCGGAATGTGCGTTGGTTGGACATCTTCAGCATGGGAAGACGGTGTTTATGGACATGTTGGTTGAGCAGACGCATCATATTGCGACTTTTGATCAGAATAGTGAGAAGCATATGAGATATACGGATACTAGAGTTGACGAGCAGGAGAGAAGAATTTCGATTAAAGCGGTTCCTATGTCGCTTGTTCTTGAAGATAGCAATTCGAAGTCGTATATGTGTAATATCATGGATACACCAGGTTTCCGATGAGATGACGGCTGCTCTTAGGCTTGCTGATGGTGCTGTATTGATTGTTGATGCTGCTGAAGGAGTCATGGTAAGTCGTTTGCTAGTTTGTTACATTGTTTACTTGATCTTGCAAAAAATGTATAGTTTGTATATTTATAAATATACATTTCTTACGCACTATTTGATATCTACTCATGAACAGGTGAACACCGAAAGAGCAATTCGACATGCAATCCAGGAGCGCCTACCTATAGTAGTTGTGATAAACAAGGTATTCTTTTTTATCATCTGATTATTGTTATTGAAGTTGCAATGATAAATATTTAAATATATAGTGTTTGGATAACTATATTCTTTTTCTGATTATTTGATTATGTAGGAATTAAATAGTTAAGGTCACGTAATCTGTTAAAGAAGTATAAACTGAAAGTCACCTACCTCCTATACAGTTAATATCAGTGATATATCGGTTATCGGTCCCATGTAAAATATCCGTGTCAAATATCGGTATAGATATTATCGGCGATATTGATCGATATATCAGTATATCACCGATTTTTCGATATCAGTACCTTTCTTCTTAGTTCTACCATTCGTCTTTCTTCTTATTGCTGCTATTAGTGTTTTATGTCTTAATTGTTTGTGTTAAATGTTAGTGTTTCTTAACCAGTTTCTACTTGCTACAATTGTTAGGGTTTTGTAAGTTGTAAACGGTTAATTTGTTAATGGTAGGAAAGTATATTGAATTGTTGGTGTTAATTGTTATATATAATTATTTATAAATTGGCATGATATTAAAATTACCGATATCTCACCACGATAACCTATATTTTAAATATCAGTCCTTGACCGATATCCGATATTTTATCGTATTAACTGCTTAGCATACCTCTTGCTTTAACGTAGTTTGGGAGGGCTTATAGTCGTTTTACAAGATATTTCTTTTTTACACGTAAATGTCTGTTTCGGTAATTTAAGTATTAAACTCTTGAATTGTTAAATTTTCTGCGCACTCAAAACATTTATTTAAACTTCAAACATTGGAAATGCATCCAGGTGTTATCTTGCACTTTCATACTCCTGTACCTAGTATTGTGAAAAAAGACTAAGCATTTTTCTATTTAGTGTAGAAGTACTAAGAACTTCTGTAATATTTTGTATTTGTAGGTTGACAGATTAATAACCAAGCTTAAACTACCTCCAAAAGACGCTTATCATAAACTGAGACATACAATCGAAGTCATCAATAACCACAATACCGCAGTCTCTTCGACAACTGTGACGTCCAAGTCATCGATCCCGCTGCCGGAAACCTTTGATTCGCTAGCGGTAGTGCAGGATGGTGCTTCACCCTGCAATCATTTGCGAAACTGTATGTTAAGCTTCACAGAATCCCTTTTGATGCCAACAAGTTTGCATCTCGACTTTGGGAGATTACTATTATTACCCCGCTACTAGAACCTTCAAAAAGAAACAACCTGCAAGCGGCGCTGAAAGGTCCTTCATACAGTTTATTCTGGAACCGCTTTACAAGATCTACAGCCAAGTTATCTGAGAACATAAAAAGAGTGTCGAGACGACACTAGCGGAACTCGGTGTTACTTTAAGCAATGCTGCTTACAAGTTGAATGTGAGACCTTTGCTTAGATTAGCATGCAGCTCGGTTTTTGGGTCAGCCACCGGGTTCACTGACATGTTGGTTCAACATATCCCGTCTGCGAAAGAGGCTGCGTCTAAAAAAGTTGACCATATTTGCACCGGGCCGAGAAGTTCAACAATCTACACTTCCATGTCGAATTGTGACCCTTCGGGGCCGCTTATGGTCAATATTACGAAACTGTATCCGAAATCAGATTGTTCGGTTTCGATGCGTTTGGAAGGGTGTATAGTGGAGAAATCCATACAGGTCAGACGGTGCGTCTTCTCGGAGAAGGTTATTCACCGGATGACGAAGAAGATATGACGGTAAAAGAAGTAACGAAACTACGGGTGTATCAAGCGCGTTACAGGATCCCTATCAATAAGGCGCCACCTGGCTCGTGGGTTCTTATCGAAGGTGTCGATGCGTCCATTATGAAAACTGCTACACTCTGTGACTCTGAATATGATGATGATGTGTACATATTCAGGCCACTTCAGTTTAACACTCTTCCTGTGGTGAAAACTGCAACCGAACCATTGAATCCAAGTGAGTTAACGAAAATGGTTTAGGGTCTTAGGAAGATTAGCAGAAGTTATCCTTTAGCGATTACGAAAGTCGAAGAGTCCGGAGAACATACTATTTTAGGTACTGGAGAATTGTATCTTGATTCTATAATGAAGGATCTCAGAGAACTATATTCAGAAGTCGAACTCAAGGTACTGTAATCGTTTTTTTCTTGTAATATTACTTGCTTATTTTTTGAACATTTTTTTTGTATGTATTAAACAGGTGGCGGACCCGGTTGTCTCATTTTGTGAAACGGTGGTGGAGTCTTCATCGATGAAATGCTTTGCAGAAACGCCTAACAAAAAAAATAAAATTACTATGGTATGTGCTGACTGCTGACACACTTAGGTTTTTTTTAGAGTAAATCAGACAAATAGTCCTTTATTTATATACAAAATTGCACTTTTTGTCATTTGTCTTCAAAAACACGCAAAATGTCCTTTATAATTAAATTTGCACGCTCTTTGTCCATTAAGCTAATGTTGTTAACTTTAAGGTAAAATGACCATTTTGCCCAAAGGACATAATCTGAAAATTATGTAATTTTCTGTTAAAATGGTCATTCTATCTTAAAGTTAATCTGAAAAGCTAACATCAGTTAGTTTAGAGGACAAAGAGCGTGCAAAATTTAATTATACAGGAAATTTTACGTGCTTTATAAAGACAAAGGACAAAGAGTGCAATTTTGTATATAAATAAAGGACAATTTGTGTAATTTACTTTTTTTTAATTTCATTACGGCTTTTGGAATATATGTCTTACATTATTCTATTTGTTAGATTGCTGAACCACTGGAGAGAGGACTTGCGGAAGATATCGAGAATGGTGTTGTAAGCGTTGACTGGCCCAGAAAGAAGCACGGTGACTTTTTTCAAAATAGATATGATTGGGATCTGCTTGCTCCAAGATCTATTTGGGCGGTTGGACCCGACAAGCAGGTATTATACATTTTAGAAGTTTTTAGTAGTTTTTCTCTCATTCTTTATATCTTCTTTATTGTTTAAATCATTTTGTAGGGACCTAATATATTATTGGATGACACACTCTCGAGTGAAGTCGACAAAAGTTTGTTGAACTCCGTGAAGGATTCAATTGTTCAAGGGTAAGTTGTTTCTTCTTTATTGTTTTATATTCTTTCATGTGAATTAGTACTAATATGCGCTTTTAACAGGTTCAAGTGGGGTGCACGTGAGGGTCCGCTTTGTGACGAGCCAATCCGTAACGTCAAGTTTAAAATAGTTGATGCGAAAATTGCACCAGAGCCGCTACATCGTGGAACCGGTCAAATCATTCCAACAGCTCGACGTGTGGCCTACTCAGCTTTTCTTATGGCAACACCACGTCTTATGGAGCCAGTATATTAAGTGGAGGTAATTACTCCAGAACTTATAGATTAATAACTAACTAATGGGTCGAAATGTAGATAAGAATAAGCAAATCGCGAAAGTTAAAGTTGTTTGATGTTTTAGTAAGTGGCTAAACATGTCATTATTAAGGTTGAGGGGCTATGGGCTAAACATGTCATTACTAAAGATGAGGGCTAAAGTTGTTTATTATTAAAGTTGTTTTAGTTAAGTTCTAAAGTACTAAACATGTCATTATTAAAATTAGGGGGCTAAAGTTGTTTATTATTAAATTTGAGGGGCTAAAGTTGGTTAATGTCAAAGTTGAGGGGCCAAAGTTGGTTGATTTGACAAAATAGCATATTTATAGTATAGATAATATTGATGTTTTCTAGGTTCATCCTAATTTTTGATTAAGTTCCGCATTTTCGAGCATATAGGTTAATATAATGTATCATGTGTGTATATATCTTTCAGATACAAACACCTATCGATTGTGTTTCCTCTATATACACGGTGTTATCTCGACGACGTGGGCATATAACCGCTGATGTTCCTCAACCGGGGACCCCTGGGTACATCGTCAAGGCGTTTGTTCCCGTAATCGAGTCATTTGGTCCCAAGGACAGGCATTCGCGGTCTCAACTTTCGATCATTGGGCTATTGTTCCCGGTGACCCATTGGACAAAAGCATTGTGTTACGTCCACTTGAGCCTGCACCGATTCAGTATCTTGCACGTGAATTCATGGTGAAAAACTAGGCGTAGGAAGGTATACCGTATAGCTTTTGTTTTGTTGTGGTTTGTAGTTGAATGGATGTGTTTAATGAAATGGTCTTTTGTGTTTTTGGTAGGGTATGAGTGAAGATGTGAGTATTAACAAGTTTTTCGATGAGCCTATGGTGATAGAGCTTGCTCAGCAGGAAGCGGATTTACACCAGCAGATGATTTAGACATCGTGATGAATGAGTTGTAGCGGTTAAATTGAGTTTTGGTGATTTGTTTTTAGCTTTGATACCAAAAGAGTTTAGACTTGTACGTTTAAGCACTTTCTTTGCTTCGACGAAGAAAATGATACTGTTTGACGGATTATATAAAACAAGGTTGCTTGAAAGATTTAATTAATTCTAATTAAGTACCAACTGCCATACATAAAACGGTTATGTATTTTTCATGCACCACGTATGAATAAATTATGTACCGACTGCCATATCTACCACGCCACTCGAAACCCCCAGACATTGATGTCAAATCCGTCGTTGGCACTGACCTCTCGCATTGTTATCAGCGTACACCATTGATACCTTTCTGGGTAGCTGACCTAGCTGATCTATGTACACAGAGCTCAATTAAAAGGAATTCTCGAGCATTGGCTTTAGCGAGGGCAATCATAGTTGGTACAGACTCTCGGTTGATGCAGCCATGCACCCACTTATAGCCAGATGTAGAATATGCGTCTGCACAAGGATGGAATGGTGTATTCTTTATGCTTATGTTATCTTCATCAATTGCTGGTTTGTTATCGGTTCGAGTTGTTAGAACTGAGATTAAAGGGAAAGTAATAGAGGGAAAATGGCTTTGGTTTAGTGGAAATTGAACACATGTTAAGGTGTTGGAATGTTAAGATTTTGCTATCTGAAGACACACAATTAGAACATCCAAAATTTCTTCAGTATTATCATGTTTTTTTATCAGGTAATTTCATGCATATCATCTTTCTTTGTGTATTCTTAATGTATGGTTGGTTACAAACATATTTCTTGATTGTTTATGGATCTAGAAAAAAAATCATCACCTATCAACAATGAATCAATGATCACCAACCTCCATAGCAAACTGCAACTCTACCCTTATATTATTGTTTTCATTTTTGTGAAAAGAAGGTAAAAGAAAATGCAATTAACTCTACAACCACATTTAGTGGCTAAAAAACAAAAAAAAAAAGACGCTAGAAGGAGGGCTTGAACCTCCAACCTTTTGGTTAACAGCCACACGCTCTAACCAATTGAGCTATTCCAGCTTTTGTTTTAATTGATATTTATTTTTACTTGTCGTAAATGACAAAACAAGTATAATATTAATGAAGATAGTAATATTCTTAGCAAATTTTTAAATGAAAATTTATATTCTTGTTTGTCGGTATTATTGAATGTGTTTCAAACGATGAAAGACTTGATAATTAAATTAAAATTATAATAATAAATAAAGTTATAGGTCAATATCTTCTACTTGTTTTGAACACAAATCATTTAATGCATAAGCTTATATTAAGTTTCTTTTTTTTTTTCAAAGGAAAAAAAAGATGCCTGTGTCTTATTACTCTAAAGTGGCGACGCGTTTTTATTTAGTTGGTTCATACCACGGTTAGTAGAATTTTAAAGGATATAAATCCAAATGATATATATTTCTAAAATAGAGTAAAATACACGGATTAGTTTATGTGGTTTGTTAAAATAACACATTAAGTCTCCACTTTTTGAAAACTACACTGGTTTTCCCTCTTGTTTGATAGGTTGGTACTCGGATAGTCCTGGAGTGGATGCCCGTTAGTTTTTGTCGTGAACTCCATGTAAAATGACTAAAATGCCTTTAGTATTAAATCAAAACATTAAAAGTAGATATATTAAAATTACATGTGGGACCCACCAGCACACTCACCACCACTTACCACTTACCATTC
The DNA here is from genome assembly GCA_947069175.1 of Scalesia atractyloides. Lineage (NCBI taxonomy): Eukaryota > Viridiplantae > Streptophyta > Magnoliopsida > Asterales > Asteraceae > Scalesia > Scalesia atractyloides. The sequence goes on from CAMTDV010000017.1 coordinate 4,083,491, forward strand.
TACCACCATCAACATCTCCACCACCTTAACTCCCTCCTCCATCCCGGAACCTATCATACACCACATTTAGAGAGAGAAACCATGCGAGAGAGAGAGAGAGAGTGATCGATCAAAGAGAGAGAGAGAGAGAGAAAAATAGAGATAGAGAAGGAGAAGTAAAAAAGGGCATAGAAGAGAGAGGGAAATCGATAAAAAGATCATGTATTGGAGACGATGGTAACGGCGGTGGTGGCTGGAGCTATCGACGACGACGATAACGATGGTGGTTTGTTTCTAGGGTTTCCAAAATTGCTAATGTTAACAAAGATGGTGAATTTAGTCGATTAAGGTACGTATTGCCTCTTAGGGTTTCGAGTTATGAGTTGCATTTGTGGATTAGAACCGATTTAAGGGTTTTATAGGTTGGGTTTCGTTATCGATGATGATTGTGTTGCTGTTGACGGTGGTGGCAACGATGGGTGGGTTGACGACACAGAATAATAATGATGGTGGTTTATAGAATTAGAGATTGTGGTGGTTCAGATAGTGGCTGTTGTTATGGCAGTAGTGCATGTGGTGATGTTTTGTGGTACAGATGGGTGATGGGGGTTGTGGTATTGTGACGGGTTAAGAGTTGGAGGAGTTAGGTTTAGGTGGCGTAGGTGGGGGTGGGTGGAGCTAGAGGTGGGGATGGGTAGCTATAATGATGGTGGGCGATTGCTTTGTAGAAGACAGATGGGTTTGTGCGCCCACACTTTTAAAAATAATATGAGCATTTATCATATTTGTTTGGATAAATTACTTGGTTTGTCCTTTAACTTTACATTAACTTGCATCGTGTGTCATTTTTCTTTAGAAATTACAGTGAGTGTCATTTATTTGAAACTTTTGCATACCACATGTCCTTTATACTAACCCTCAGTTCATGGTTAAAGCCAATCATGTGCCCTCACATGAGGGGCAATGTCACACCCCGACCCGCAGCGGAAATAAGAGTCGGGGCATAATTGGGTTATCACCAAAGCACATGACATTTACTATTATGTTTCATAATTAAATGAAGTCAAAGTTACATTTCTCAAACCTTCAAACATGTTCATTCATTACAAAGGAAAATAACCAAAATAATAATCCCAAAACTAAATCATTTTATTTCTTCTAATCCAGGCCCTAGGTTCCTAGCTGCTGCTGGTTCCCCTGTATATGTGTAAAATGGGATTTTTTTTGGGTCAACATAAGTTGGCGAGTAAACCCCTTTAGATAAACATTTAATAATTTTTTGGTTAGTTTATAAAAAAAAATATTGTGTAATCAAAAAAGAGCATATGTTAAAATAAAGCAATGGAAACATCGGTTAAATTTATAACATACATTAATAATTGATAACTACATGATATACCAAATCATATGTAATTAACATAAATGAACTGTGAGATCAAGGCTCAATAAAACGGAGCCGATCGTTTGATGAATGAAAATGTAAATTGAACTGTGTGCTAAAGGGCTCAATCAAACGGAGCCGAACGTATTGCAGAACTTAAAATGAAATTTTGAACTGTGATAAAGGGCTCAATCAAGGGACCCGAGCGTATTGCATGAACTTGAAATGAAAATAACCGATCGGCTCAATCAAACGGAGCCGATGTGCGGGCACGCCCTGAAAACCACATAAAAAAAATGGGGATCAAACTAAAACCTGGGGGTGGGGGTTACGGCCTCAGCAATTGCTGTACTGAAATAATAACTTGCAAAAAATTTCTAACTACTGAAAGCAAAACTAACCCATGTCATGATATAAATTTTGCCAATAACTTGGTTAAATAAGTAAGAAAAAGGGGACACATGATACCCCCCAAAAATATGTTTAAAAAAGGGGAATTTAAAGGGTTCATCCATTGGGTGCGTTGGATTTGAATTGGTGAGATGCGCCGATTTAGACGAAACGATTAAGAAGGACACTGACCTAGTAATAATAGGAAAAAAATTTTAAATGATGGTTTTTTTAAAGTTTTTTAATGGGATTTTTAGATAAAATTTTTGTGTTTTTATGGCTATTTTTTATCCTTAAAAATGTTATTTTTAAGTTTTTTTAAAATTGTTTTTAATTTAAATAAAACAAAAAATTATTTAAAAAAAAAAAAAATAATATTTTTTCTGTTTGCCCTTTGACCTTGCCGTTGACCGGTTGGGTCACGGTAATTTTGCGCCGAGGGGATTCGAACCTTGACCTTCGTTCACGCGCCGTAGCTCTACCAATGAGCTCGTGATAACCGATGAAATCTGTTTTAATTATATTAATACACTTATTCGAATTTACCAAAAATTCCTTTTTTTTACAAAACGTTTTATTTCATTGAACCGGCGTGTGGGGGGAAAATCGATCGCGTGACGTGCAGTTTGTGTTGCACACAGTCCAGCTGGCTGTGTGTCTAACCCGGTTTATTTTAATTTTATTATTTAAAAAAATTAACCCCTTGTTTTTGTTGGGAATGTTTTGGGTTTTGGTGTTTGGGCCCCTATATAAACTTTCCCCCTCCCCCTAACCCCCCCGTTTTTGGTTTTTTTTTCTTATTGTTTTTTGATTGTTTTTGTTTGTTTTTTTTTTAAGAAAAATATTTGGTTTTTTTAAAAATTTGATGTTTGAAAAAAGAAGTTTGGGGCAAGAAAAAGGAATCGTTTTTGAAATCCCGGGGAACCCTTTTTCTTCTGAGGGGCTAATCAACAAAATTAAAGAATTTTTTTTAAATTGAAAGAGTAAGAATTTTGCAGAGGGGAATTGTTTCCTCAACTAGGGGTTTCCCGGCAAACCCAAATTTTTCCGGCGAAACCAAAACCAGCAAAGTCTTTATGACGGGTTTTGAGTGCGGAAAAATTTAGCAGGGCCCAAAAAAATTGAAACAGAAAGGGGAAATTTTATGTTTATGTTAACACGGTTTTCCGGCGAGGTTGGGGGGAATTTCCGGGAAATTTTTCTTGGCTAAAGATTTAAAACGCCCCGAAAAGGGGGTTTTGGAGGGTTTGGACAGTTTGGATGTATTTTTTTGGAGTCAGAATTATTTAAGCTTAATTTTTTTTTGGGTTTTAAAAACCCAAAAAAACTTGGTTCATTAATTGAATTTAATTAAAAAAAATATGCGTCGGTTTATTTAATTAAAAAAGAACGAAAACTGTTTGGCGTTTGGTTACCGATTTCTTTTTTTCATATATCTAACCTTCCCTTTTTGGGTTTAAAAAATTTTTTAATTTTTTCATAAAAAAAAAAACAATGTGGGGGAGGGTTTGGGACGGGAAGTTAAATCTTGGGGATTGACCCGGGTTGGTCCGGTCAGTCCAAATTTTTTTTATTTATTTTTTGAACTTTTTATCAAATATAATTTTTTTTGTTTAGTTTATATATTAATTATGTAACTTTTTTAAAAACTTAAAAAACTCATAAATACTTAATGAAATTTCGTAACTTGATATTTGATTACAAAACGGAGCGGGTTTTTGGAGACCCCGATTTATACAAATGTTACAGTACCCCCTACTTTTAGGAATTTCGTCCGAAATTTCAAACGTTGATGTAGTAGGGAAAAGATGGGGATTTTTCACGCTTTGGGAGTCTTCCGTTCCCAAGAAAAACTCAGGCCCCGTTTGGGATCCCGGTACCCTAACAATAGGAATCCCGACTTCGACGTAGACGCTTTTCTCCTTAGTCCATATTCTCTAACGGCCTTTTCATTATAAGGGATGGATTCATAAATCTGAATATCCTTTAGTGGATATAAAGGGATTTTCATCAGCGAGGCACTTCTTAAGTTCGAAAACGTGGAATGTGGGATGAATTCTGTCGAGTTTTTTCCGGTTTAGGTCAAGCTTGTAAGCTACAGGACCTACTCTTTCGAGTATTTTGAAAGGGTCCTAGTAACGTGGTGCTAGTTTCCCTTTTGACCAAAACGAAATACTCCCTTCCCCGGGTGACACTTTTAAAAGCACATGATCCCCAACGAAAAACTCCAAAGGCTTCCGTCTTTTAAATCTGCGTAACTCTTTTGACGACTTTGAGCGTTTGAAGTTTGTTTCTGATTTGATGAATTTATCTGTTTGTTTCTTGGTCAATTCCGGACCAGTAATTTGAGCTTCCCAATTTCGTGCCAACAACAGGAAAATCGACACTTTGGGGCAATATAAAGCTTCAAAAGGTGCCATGCCGATACTAGAATGATAATGTTGTTGTACGAAAATTCGATAACGGGTAGGTGGGCGTCCAATTTCCCCCTTTAAAATCTTTTGAACATGCTCTAAGCATATCCTCAAGGGTTTGAATGGTGCGCTCAGACTGACCATCAGTTTGGGGATGATAGGGGGGCCGGTACTGAGATCTAGTCGAGGCCCATTGCGGATTGTACTGCCCCGCCATGTCCCTGAGGTGAAACGCCATCACATCAGAAATAATAAAAAATGGAACTCCATGCGGCTGACGATTTCTGATAAAATATGAGCAAGCTTTTGTTTTAAAATCTTCTGAATAGGAATAAAGTGAGTGATTTTTTGAGTCGGTCTAAATCCCCCCAAAATAGTGTCTACCCACTAGAAGTGCGAGGTTTAACCGGTAATGAAATCCATGGTTTTATTTTCCCACTTCCAGACAGGTATTTCTGGTTGGACCAGAGTCCTGAGGGGGGCTTTGGTTGTTAAACCTTTACTTTAGAACAAGTGGGACATTGGAAACAAAAACCGGCAATATTTTCTTCATTCCAGGCCAAAAAAAAAGGTGTATAGGTCTTGATACATCTTTTCGGCCCCCTGGGTGTATAGAATATCGCGTTATGGGCTTCATGCATGAGTGTTTCACGAAGGGTTGATATGGTTAGGAATCCATATACGTCTAGGTAATTACAAAATTTCCATCAGATTAGTTTCCACTTTAGTGGCTCCAAGGACATATCCTTTTGTACATCTTCCTCTGTTATTGAAACGTGTTGAGCTTCTCGAATTTGATCCTTAATATTGGTTATTATTTGCGAACATAGAAGATGAATAGAGTTCGCATAGCCCTTTCGATAAGTGCATCAGCCCCCACATTTGCTTTACCAGGGTTTGGGATTTGATTTAACAGTCGTAATCTTTAGAAGTTCGACCCATCTCCGTTGCCTCATTTAAATCTTTTTGTTTTAAGATTTTGTTGAAGACTCTTAAGGTCAGTGTATATTTCACACTTCGTGCCTAAAAAAATGGGCTCCCATATTTAAGAGCGAATAAAACGGCTCCAAGTTCAAGGTCATGAGTGGTGTAGTTCTTTTCGTGGGTCTTGAGTTGCCTTGAGGCAAAGCTATGATTTTCCTCTTTGCATGAGAACGGCCTCCCAATCCTTGCCCTGACGGTCGAAATAGATACAAAATCATCACAACCTTCAGGAAGAGTGAGGATTGGTGCATCACAAAAAATCTTTGCTTGGGGTTTGAAAAGCTTCTTCTTGCTTGGGCCCCCATACAATGGGTTTCCCTTTAGGGGTTAAAGCCGTGAGTGGCACCGAATGGAGAGAAGTTTGAAAGGGAAACGACGATAGTAACCGAGGGCAAGAAAGACTTATTCAGTTGGGTACGTGGAGCTTGCCATTCTTGACGGGTTTAATCTTTTGATGGGTCCAGTGTATTCCTTTGTCATTGATACATGCCCAAGAAAAATTTCACTTTTTAACCAGAAATTCACATTTAAAAGAACTTGGCATAAAGCTTTTCCTTTTCTTTTAAAGTGCAAGAATAAGTCGCAGATGACGTCTTGATAAACTTTGGATTTTGAATGTAAGAATATCGTCAATGAAAACAATAACAAATCGATCAAAGGTAAGGTTTTGCAGACTCTATTTTTTAGGTCCATAAAAAGTGGTGCGTTGGTTTCCCAAAACGGCATAACCTTGAATTCATAGGGACCTTTACCCGAGTTGAAAAGCGTTTTAGGGACGGTTCTTTTCAAAGCCCACCCTTAATGTGATGATAGCCCGATCGAAGGTCGATTTTCAAAAGCAAGGCCCCTTGTAGCTGGTCAAGAAGTTCATTATGAGGTAAAGGATATCGATTTTTGATAGTTAACTTTTGAGTCTTATAATCGTTGCACATGCGAAAAGATCCATCCTTCTTTTTTACGAAAAGTAAGGTGCACCCCAGGCGTTGAGCTGGGCTTTAAAAAATCCCTTGTCATTTAACTTTGCAATTGACTGGCTAGCCCCTTGCATTTCAGGGGGGGCTAACCTATATGGAGATTTTGCCCATGGCGTAGCACCAGGTTATAAAGATCGATACGAAAACTCGACATCTCTGATTGGAGGTAGTCCTGAAATGTCGTCAGGAAAAAACTTGTGGAAAATCTTTTACAACAGGAATATCTTCAAGTTTCTTTTCTGCGGTTCCCCTTCTTGATGATATGGCTAAAACGCGACATAATTCTTGCGAAGGTATTTCGAGCTTGATGAACAAGACATTAAGTTGAGTCTTTCGCCGAGGTTTTCCAATAATTCGAAGAGTCTGACCGTTTGCAAGAGGAATACGAATAAAATTTCTCACGACATACAATCTTCCGCATTATGCTGACTGAGCCAATCCATTCCGACTATGATGTCAAAACTTCCCAGCTTCATAGGAATAGATCGACCGAGAAATCGTGGTCGTTTAGGGTGAGCGTACAGTTGGGTAAAATAGAGTTTAACAAAACTGGTTTTCCATCTGCAACTTCCACTGTTATGGATTCCGCGAGCTTATCTCGATTTTTATTAAGATAGGTTCAAACTCTAATGACACGAAACTTCTATCCGCACCAGTATCAAATAACATAGAGGCATATCTACCATTTATAAGAAACGTACGTTGACCAACATTGCCGTCAGCTCTGGCCTGGTTTGCGTTAATATTGAAAGCCCTTCCTCTAGCAGGTGGAGGAGCTTGATTTGCTTGGTTCACTGGGTTGGCTTGGGCCTGAGCATGAATAATATTGGACTAATCTTGGACATGTGTTCCTGAAATTGACTTGGATCTCCACAGTTGAAACATGCCCGCATAGGTTGACCCATAGGGTAGTTGGGTTGATAGTATGTTTGGGCTAAATGTTGAGTGGGTGGAAATGGTTGTTTTTGTTGGGCTTGACCCATAAATTGTTGGTGGGTTTGGGTTATAGGTGGGTGGCGATTTGTTGCGTTGAGGTGCGCGGCATTGTTGTACAAGGGTCCAGCGCGACCGCAGCTGGTACAGTACTGGCAAGGATAGTCAGGGGAGTGGTGTACTGACAACGGTTACATTTTGGTAGTGGTCCTGTGTATGGTCTTTTGTATGGCGCGGGTGGAGGAGTGGCTTGTGTGATGGGTGCAGCAGGGAACAGGGGTGTTGGTGTGGGTGACTGCAAAGTTCCTGTTGTTACGCTTCCTCTTGTTAGCAAATTTAGAGGAAGGAGTGTGGTGGTTTGAGGTTTGTCCTCAGCAGGGGGCTTTCTTCTTTTCTTCCTTGAACTTCCCATTACGAATTCGGTTTTCGGTTAGTTCTGTTGCCAACACCATGGCAGCTTCGAGTGTTACCGGTGAAACACTGAGGACCGAATCTTGGATTTTCGAGGGAAGTCCTCGAATGTAATGCTCGATCAGACGGTAGGTTGGAGTGAATAAGTTCGGTTACCATCTGGTTCAACTCCAAGAACCGTTTGTTGTAAGTAGAGTGATCACCATCTTTTTTGTTTCAGGGCATGAAATTCATTTTCTTCCAATTTCTTAATCTCACTCCTAGGACAAGAATCGCCTAGTCATGATCTCCCTTAACTCCTCCCAAGTTAAGGCCCATCGCATCTTCCATTCCCCTCTTTCCCTTCTCGGTATTCCACCAAGTGAGAGCTACGCCGAGTAGTCTACCCGGTGGCATAACGAAACTTTTGCGATCCTCAGGACAATCGCGTTTAAGAAAACGTTTTCCATCTCCTCGAAACCAACGCATGGAGAGCAGTGACTCCCTCAGTCCTTCGAATTTTGGGGGATCGCAAGACTTAAAATGTTTGTAAGTGCATTTGCCGTAGTAGGATGGTCGTTGATGATCTGGTCCTGTTGTTGAGGAGGGTTAGTAGGATTTGCAGCAGAGCTTGTTGTACTTGCACTACGATGTCAGGTAATATCGTGGCATTTGGTTGGCGATATGAGTGGCCAATCGTTCCTGAGACTTTTCCGATTTCCTATTTCCTTCGATGCGGTCTATACGACATCTAAGGATCATAAAATGAGAAGATTGTGAGTTTATGGGTATCCTTTAGGTGTCATGTGTCTTAAAAAAAATGAAAATAACATAAATATCAATAATGCAACTTCATCCGAAGGATGTCTTGGGTTCGCTCATGTTGGGCCTCAAATGTCCCCCATACCTTCACCTATATAGTCATGTGGGCCCCCATGGCTATTGGTTTAGTAGGATTCACATTAGTATTGGCAATTTAACACTCGCATCCCCCGAATGCTAACCACAAAATATGCTCATGAGATATTTGGTCGGAACGTGTCCAGGTGTAGACACAATGACAACTCAAAGTGGGATTAGCTCTCACGACGTTTGGTATAGCATGCTTTGGCCTAATAGGTATTTCGTACTCTCATCGTTGGTCCCCAGGTAGGCAAACTGGTCCTTTATTTTGGATTTATACGAATGCCAGCCTAGACAGGACGTTCCGACTACCGGTACTAGTACCCTTCCAGTTACTACATGCCCGTCATGAGAACTCACTTTGATGAGATTTGAAAACACGAAAATCGTTGTAAAATCAATCATGATGTGGTGTGTGCTTGCATGGATGTGATATGTTATGATCATACGATTTCATGATAAGCATTATTTGATAATACATACTTATGAACATGCTTGAACAATATCAAATGTAACATTTTAACATAAACATATAAACATCATGAAATTTGGCATATAACACACAAAATTCTTATAGGTTTCTAATCGACTATAGTATAGGCTCTAAGGGTCTAATAACCTATCCTATATCCCTATAGTCATGGCTCTGATACCAATCTGTCAACACCCCGACCCGCAGCGGAAATAAGAGTCGGGGCATAATTGGGTTATCACCAAAGCACATGACATTTACTATTATGTTTCATAATTAAATGAAGTCAAAGTTACATTTCTCAAACCTTCAAACATGTTCATTCATTACAAAGGAAAATAACCAAACATAATAATCCCAAACACTAAATCATTTTATTTCTTCTAATCCAGGTCCTACGTGTTCCTAGCTGCTGCTGGTTCACCTGTATCATGTGTAAAATGGGAGGTTTTTGGGTCAACATAAGTTGGCGAGTGAACCTTATAGATAAACATTTAATAATGATTTTCTGGTTAGTTTATCAATAAAATATTGTGCATAATCATAAAAGAGCATATGTATGAAATCAAGCAATGGCAACATCGGTTACAATTATAACATACATTAATAATTGATAACATACATGATCATACCAACATCATATGATAATTAACATAAATGAACTGTGAGATCAAGGCTCAATCAAACGGAGCCGATCGTATTGCATGAACTGAAAATGTAAATTGAACTGTGTGCTCAAGGCTCAATCAAACGGAGCCGAACGTATTGCATGAACTTGAAATGTAATTTGAACTGTGCACTCAAGGCTCAATCAAGCGGAGCCGAGCGTATTGCATGAACTTGAAATGTAAATAACCGATCAAGGCTCAATCAAACGGAGCCGATCGTGCGGGCACGCCCTGATCAACCACATAATAAAATGGGGATCAAACTCAACCTCGAGGGATGGGGAGTTACGGCCTCAGCAATTGCATGTACTGAAATAATAACTTGCAAACAATTCTAACTACTGAACAGCAACAACTAACACACATGTCATGATATGATATATGCACAATAACTTGGTTATAATAAGTAAATGAATAAGACACATGATACACCCCAAAAATATGATTAAAACGGGGAATTTGAAGGGTTCACTCACATTGGGTGCGTTGGATTTGAATTGGTGAGATGCGCACGATTTAGACGAAACGAGTTAACGAAGGATCACTGACCTAGATAATAATAGGAAAAAAATATATTAAATGGATGGATTTTATTAAAGATTTTTAATGGGATTTTTAGATATAATTTTTGTGATTTTATGGCTATTTTCTATCCTTAAAAATGTTATTTTTAAGTATTTTTAATTGATTTTTAATTTAAATAAAACAAATAATTATTTAAAAAAAAAAAAAAATAATATTTTTTTACTGTTTGACCGTTGACCGTTGACCGTTGACCGGTTCGGTCAGCGGTAATTCTTGCGCCGAGCGGGATTCGAACCTGTGACCTTCCGTTACACGCGCACGTAGCTCTACCAACTGAGCTACGTGACTAACCCGATAGAAATCTAGTTTTAATTATATTAATACACTTATTCGAATTTACCGAAAATTCCTTTATTTTACAAAACGTTTTATTCTCATTGAACCGGCGTGTGGGACGGAACTCGATCGCGTGACGTGCAGTTTGTGTTGCACACAGTCCACCGCTGGACTGTGTGTCTAACCCGGTTATATTCTTGAATTATATTATACTTAACAACTACTCAATCTAACCCGGTTAGTTTTATGAATAAAAAGGGAATGTTATTACGCAGTGTGTGTGTAGTAAGGATCGAACTCGGGACTCGTATATAAACTTTGCACACAGTCCACCGCTGGACTGTGTGTCTAACCCGTTAATTATCCGAGTTTTAATTATTCTTATTCCGTTTTTAGATTCGTCTTCTTCGTTATGATTACTGGTTTTTACTCAGACAACTGATTCATGGCTCTACTACTTAAATATCATGCCTACTAGTTTGAATGAACAAACCGAACAGTTTGGGGACAAGAAATACCGGACAGGTCGTCTTCTTCAGAAAGTCCGGCGAGAACAGGCAACTCCGTTTTTGAACTTCGGCTGAGAGGGCTAATCAACAGAATTAAAGAATTAGATTTGAAATTGAACCAGAGTACATGAATTATTAGCACGATTGAATGTGTTTACCGTCAACTAGCGTGGTTCCGGCAAATCCCAGAATTTCTCCGGCGAAACCAGAAATCCAGCAAAGTCTTCTATGACTGACTTTGAGTGACGGAATAATGTTAGCAGGGTCCCAACAATAAATTGAAACAGCAAGAGAGGAAATTCTTACTGATTTATGTTGAACACGGTTTTCCGGCGAGAGTTGCAGGGAATTCCGGCGACAATTTTCTTGAGCTCAAAAGACTTGAAAACGCGACGAAAAGGGTTTGGAGTGTGTTTGAGACAGTTCTGGATCGTATAAATGATTGGAGTCAGAATTATTTGAAGCTTGAATGTTTTTCGGTTTCAAAACCCAAAACTTGAAGTTCATTCAATCTGAACTTTAATTAAAAACCGATATGCGTCGGTTATAAGTTAATTAAACGAACGAAAACTGATTTGGCGATTTGGCTTACCGATTTCCGTTATTCATATATCAGTAACCGTTAAACCTAGTTTGCGTATAAAATTTAATTGTTTTCATAATACCAACAGAAAACAACTAGTGGCGGAGTGGTTTGGAGACGGGAAGTTAAATCGTTGGAGGCAGTTGACCCGGGTTCGAGTCCGGTCAGCTCCAACTATTTTTTATTTATTTTATTTTGACTTTTTATCAAATATAATTTTTATAGTTTAGTTTATATATTAATTATGTAACGTTTAAACTTAAAATACTCATAAATACTTAATGAAATTTCGTAACTTGATATTTGATTACAAAACGGAGCGGGTTTTGGAGACCCGATTTATACAAATGTTACAGGCAAAACTGTTATTTTGTCATTTTTATTTAATTTAAGTGTATTTCCTTAAAAAACCATCTCATTTTATATATATAGGGAGATGATAATGAGAAAATCAGATATAAATGAGAAAACTACAAAAACTACAAAAAAACCTAAAAACACATCAAATTTTGTTTTTTATAATTTTTTTTATTAAAATTCGCTATTTTTTTAAATCGCTATTTTAAATGTATATATTTTTAAATAAATAAAAAATTAGCATTGCACATGTGTATTATATGTATATGTTGCACATACAACTTAATTTTTCTTTTTTTTTTTGAGAGGGGGTGGGGTGGGTTAGGGGTTAAGTTTTTTCCTAGAAATGCACATGTGTAGTATTTATTTATTTTTTTATATAACAAAAATAGCGAAATTTAATAAAAAAATTTTTAAAAAGGTTGGTATGTTTTTAGGCTATTTTTTGTAGTTTTCTTATGATATATCCTCTCTCTATATATATAGGGATATGGTAAAATGAAAACTCATACGAGGTGTGAGAACTTAGAGAACTTGATCTTTCGAAAAGTTTTTTTATTTTTTTACCAAAAATCCTAAAAAATTCAACTTTTCCAAAAAAAATGTTTCTTTTTTCATTTACAACAGCCGTAAATGCTGTAAAAAGTGATGTCATACTTATGTGATCACATTTTTACAGCTGATGTAAGGGGCCGAAAAACACTACTTCGAATTTTTTATGACAGTGTTTTCTAACATTTTAGTTTAGGGTTGGGAAAAAAATGGGTCGAAACTCGCACGGGAATGCCGAGTTCTCTAAGTTCTCACAACTCGGAAGGGTTTTCCCTTGATCCTAATCATATATATATATATAGAGAGAGAGTGTGTGTAAAATACATTATGGCTTAACGTACGTGATGTACACGACCAAATTACGCACGTTCATTTGAAAATCACGCACGTTACAAACTCAAAGAAACCTAATCACGCATGTAGGAAATATAAATCACGCACGTCATCACGCATGCCCTACCTCCCAGTTCAAAATCGCATCCCCCTGTTCTACGATCTGAAACCATTGTTACTGCCGTCTAACTCCAATCGAATCAAAGCTTAGTCATGTTCCTGCATCCTCTGTTCTACGGTCTGAATCAAAACTTCATGTTTCTTCATCCTCTGTTCTACGGTTTGAATTCGAGGGTCGATATTTTGATGAAACTTTTCAAAATCAACGATGAATTCGAACACAAATCGATGAAATTGACCGAACAATAGCCTAGTGAAACGAAAAAAATTTGAAACGAATTGGACGAAATTGATCAAACCCAGGCGGTCTGAAAATTTTATATAATCACGCATGTTATATGAAATAATCACGCATGTTGTAATTTGGTCGAGTATGTGATGTACCTTAAGCCGTAATGTACGTTAACCTTCCCATATATATATATGATATTTTTATCATTTATTATATGTATTTTTATGATTAGATACATGTTAAAAGTAATTTACATATGTGTAATAACCAAATTATATATATGCGTTATAAGTAATTACATATATGTAAAAAAATTAGTTTACATATGTGGAATTATAAAATCTCATATAGAAAATGATAAAACGACACTTTTCCCCTCATGTAAGGGGCACATAATTAGTCTTAACCATGAAAATGGATGGAATTTAGTATAAAGGACTTGTGGTATGCAAAAGTTTCAAATAAAGAACGTTCAGTGTAATTTCTAAAAATAAAGGACACACGATGCAAATAGTGTAAAGTTAAAGGACAAACCGTGTAATTTACTCCATTTTTTTGTTTATAATAGAGAGGGTAAATAAGTAATTTCACATGGAGTTAATGGCGAAAACTAACAGATATCCACTTCAAGAATTATCCGAGTAATAACATGCCAAACCACAAGGAACACCGGTGTAATTTTCCAAAGATGGGGACCAAAGGTGTTATTTGACAAACCAAATGGACTATCCATACATTTTACTCTTCTAAAATATACTAAAGTAGAATTTTATCTCACACTAGGCAGTTTTGGAGAACAACTAGTAAAACTAAAAGGTTTTTTTTATAATTTTTTAATTTTATGTGTAGAACTAGTGTAACACGAGGCTCTGACCCTAGCTCTTTGCAGCTGGCTTTCTGGTTCTTCGTGAATCCAGATTTTGTTGGTGCAGTTTTGTGTCCGTCGCTTGTTCTTATTACATTGTAATATGTACAGTCTTTATTTTGTGCGTCTGTATAGTTCTGGGTCGAGTTGGCCAAGTCAAGATATCCTCCTATCTTGATTTAGCACGGCGTTTATGTTATTTGTGTTGTGAAACAGCTTGCAGTGTGCAGCTGTTAGTTTGTTTGTGTGTTATGTTCTTATTGTTTACTGTTGGGATATGTCTGAATGCAGGCTCCCTACGAAGAACCTAGATTCTTTGTAGGATTACATGGTTCACGAACAACTGATTGTTTGTTATTTGGAAAGCCACGAAGAACCACGAAGAACAATTCTTTGTAGTCATATGTTGTTCGTCGAGATGACCCACGAAGAACCAGTTCTTCGTGGGCCTGCATGTTGTTCGTGAGCCCAGAAACCTTCTTTGTAGGGTTACTGGGTGTTGAGTCTATAAATACAGACATAACCTTCTCAGTTTAGAAAGAGAGAGCATCCAAAGTCTGTATAAGCATTGTGTGTATATATTTGTACTTGTTCTATTCTGTTAATCAAAGTTGTGAATTTTTTGGTTACTTGGGTTTGTTTGTATTTGCTTCGGTTTGCATATTTACGTGGATTATGCACTCGTAAGTGTGTTAACAAACAAGGAATTAGGTTTATTCTTGATCCTCCAAGTGGACCTACAAATTTGTTGTTTTTTGTTTTTCATCGTGGGTTGATTCGTGTTCTTATTTGGATTGAAAAGGGTGGGTAATGTTTCAATCTGGTCAAGGAAAAATTGACTACAACTTTAGTTCTAGCCCTACGAAGAGCGAAACTTCGATAGAGTATTTGACCTAAAATTGATGTCTGTGTGGTTTGAATTGGAGCGATTTTGATTCAAGAAGGCACACCAGTTGCCTACCACAGTGGAAAAGCTAATGAAGGCCGTTAAAAGTGGTCAATTTATGACCAGGAACTTTATGTTGTGGTTGACGCTTTAAGGCAATCATAGCAATATTTGATACAAAGAGAGTTTGGGTCTTTTAAGACCACCAAGCTCTCAAGTATTTCCACATGCAAAAGCATCTTGGGTACATACCAGGTGGGCAAGTTTTTCTAGAGAAATTCAATTATGTCATCAAACACAAGTCAAGAGTCTCCAACAAAGTAGAAGTGGTTGATACTATTAGTAGAAGAGCCACCCTCCTTGTAGATATCTTCTAATGAAGTGGTTGGATTCGAAATCCTAAAAAACTATATGAGACTCATGATGACTTCAACAAGATTTGGGAAGAGATCGACATTAAACAACATTGGGGGATTTCTACTACTTGATGGGTACTTGTTTTTGGGAAACGGACTCTATCTCTCTAGAACATCATTAAGGGAAAAAGGTGATTATAGAGTTATATGCTTGTGGAGTAGGAGCATACCCGGTGAGAGACAAGGAAATTGCTGCAGTTGAAGAGAGGTGTTTCTGGCCTCAACTAAAATGAGATGTGGCAAGCTTTGTACAAAAAGGCATGCGTTGTCAAGAACGCAAAGGTACAAAAATGTATGCCTTTGTAAGGCTTATATCTAACCAACTTATTTCGTGAATTAGGACATGAATTGAATGAAAAATATTTGAAAATTGTTGCAATTATCTCTTCTCTATTTGTAAACTTCTTTGAAGTTTAACCCGCTCAAAGAATCTATCACAGGTTCAGAGAGTAAGGTTCTATGAACATAAATACATACAATCGAAAATAATATAATGTTAGGATACTCGCCTTGTATACATAAGTATAGTGTAAAGTTCGAATACATATGAATTTATCATGCAAAGCAAAGGAAAAAAAAAACATATCCTAGATTGAGTAAACTTATCTCTAGCATAGTTACATAACTACTCTAGAGTAATTATATGATTACTCTAAAGTATTACGTTATGATCCAACTCATTTATATCACTCTAGAGTAAGAGCATTCACATCCTATCCATCATTTTTTACTCTATAATTACACTAAAAACAACTAGATTTTATATCTCCATTCAATTAAATAATAATATTTTATACCTTTATTATTATTTTTTCTCTAACCTCTACTTACAACCACTTTCAAAATATATTAAAAGATTATACAGGATGAACAGTGTCCCCCCAAATATACAGATGAACAGTAACATTTTCTCTCTCATCTACTCACAACCACTTAAACCACTTTTTATAATTTAAAAATCTCTCTCTCAATATCTAGTGGATAGAATGTGAATGCTCTAAGAAACATGTCTGGTGTAATTATATAACTGTAGAGTATTTTATACTTTAAGTATTAAACACATCTAGCATAATTATATAATTACTCTAGAGTAATTATGATCTAACTCAAATATATATTTACAATTATACCATCATATTTTTTAATCCTTTGATTCGTATGCTTAGTACACTAAGTATATTCGTACATGAACTTAACTTTATATACGTATATGTATATGCGTGCATTATTTTCCTTATATTTTGCAATACATTAATACCAAATATTTAATAAAAAGAAATAATTCTATAGCATATACAGTACTAAATTACTATTAAATGAGTGCATAAACTTGTTCCTTAATCCTAAACACCTGCAGCATTTCCGCAAAGCTGTCTAATTTAATTCCCCGTACATTTAAATTAATTTATCTTAAGGCCATCCGTAGTCATAAAGCCCTTTTGTGGGCGTTATGCGACACGTGTCGTGCCACGTCACACAGGGGCTTTATGAGGCGTTATGTCACTAGAGCCCGTAGTCATAAAGCTCATACCCATGATTACCTAATTATTAATTTTCAATTTTATTAATTAATTATAAAAACCCTTATCTATTTTTGATTGGTCAAAGTTTGAAAACCAAACACAAATAGCGCCGCTATATGCATGGCGCCACTTATTTTTTTTGGACTCATAAAGCCCCTTATCGCGGTGTTGTAGGCGTTTTTGGGCGCTATGAGTGGCTTTTTTGGGGCATATAGCGCCCCACTACGAATGGCCTAATGTGTATATGTTAGCATCTATGTGCTTTTATTAACCATTTTTTCTCATTATTTAGTGTTTTAATTTTTCTTACTGTATTGGTCCATGTAGTTCCACAAAACAAATTTAACTTATATAAATAAGAAAAATATCTTTGTTTTTATAATCTTTAAAACCAAAATTGCTCCTAAATAATAATGTAATTTTTGTCATAAGTTTTCTGTTTACTACTGCAAATAGGTTAAAATAAAAAAAAGGAAATAACAAGTTGTGAAATACAAGAGAAAACAAGCCAAAGAAACTATGTAGTTGATGTAAGATTTTCCCACAATCAACTTTTGATCAAATTATGCCCCAAGTACAATGAGTTAGTGTTTCAGCTATTACAAAAGATGTATCATGTCATCCCCAAGACATACTCAAACAAAGAATATTAATATAACATGAGATGTTAGAAAAATGTAAACACCAAGTGTTTGTGATATGTCATATTATGACATGCATTTTTGTTGAAATGAATTACTCCATGAGGTTTTCTTGAAACATGATCAGTTGATAGCCATTTCAATGGTGTCTTGGCCGGTGATGTTTCGGTCCATAGTAGTCTTCATGAATCTTCGGTAGCCAGTGGTCAACATGATGAGATTTCTTGGTTACCACTCTAGAGTTTAATTTTCTGTTCTTTGGCGCGGTACGTGATGGAAGCTCATCAGTTTTTGCTACCATTTCTTGTTCTTGATTGATTCTTTTTATCGATGAAATCTGTCACAAATGAGCCAAAGATCATGAGCTATAATCACAAACCAATGAAAAAGATGTCAATGTTTTGACATGGAATCATGATTAAGATACCAACCTTGATGATTTCTTGATTAGTGCTAGTTGATAAAGTGACCACTCTACCCAACCTTTTACCTTCATAACATTAAGAAGAACACACAATTAGATATACTCCATGATAATTAATCTCTTTGATCCACTTTACAAATGTAATTATGTAATTAAGGACCAAGATTATTTTAGCAATGCCAAAATGAGTTCAGAAAAGTTAACATACCTTCAACTTCATAACTATGGAAGCTTGAGAGAAGAAACACAATAAACATGAGATAAAGCTTCATACTTTGTGAGTCAAACTAAATGCAAATGAACCTCTTGAGAGTTAGGGTTTAGGGTCTCTCTCTCTCTCTCTCTCTAGAATCTTTAAGCAATGAATGAGAAACTTAGAATGGTTTGTAGGATATGCATCATCCCAACTTATTTATACAAACAAGCTTAGGGACCCATGGTCATGCTGCTGACCAACTATAGGATAATGCTATTTTCTGCTATTCTTTAATGGGTTACATGCTTTGTGCTCCATTAACTTGATTATTAAATGAATTGGTGGTTTCGAATAATAAGATAAATGTGGAAGTAGGGGACAAAAGTGCTCGTACAAAAAAGGTATATTGTCTCCATTGTCTTATTAAACATATTCTCATACAATTATACAAGACAATTATTCTGTTGAAGATGAACATAATGAACCATAGACTCAAAGGTTAAGTATTTGTGTTAACTTAATAGGAATTAGTTAAAAATTTTCTAATGAGTGATGATATAAGTTCTAGACTTGATTTTAAGATAAATTTGAGTGTCTTTGTTCAAAATGAAAAGATATTGGAAGAGAGTTTTTTTATTTTTTTGAATAGCAAATTTGGATCACTGATGGACCACTGGAGTATATAGTGCCACTAGCGGAACCACCCGATCATATACATCTCCACTAGGCATAATGTCAATACACCAATTCAGGAGGAAAGACAATATATATGAAAAAACACCCCTTATGGGAATCGAACTCAGAACATATCGGAGGAGATTGTTATACAACTTATACAAAACATTTTAAGGGTCATCTGATCTGGACGACTTCATAACCCTTTTAGGTTATGATGTCCGCTCAAAAGGTATTAGAATATTCATATTTATTTTCTTTAGTGATTACAAGTACAATATACACACGCACGAGTGCATCACAGCTAGCTAGTTCTTGTGGTCAGTGGCGGACCCATGATTTTTTTTAATGGGGTCCGTTTTTTCGGTGTTCAAAATTTTTATAACAATACGTTAAAATTTTCGGGTCGGTCCCCGTTCGGGTCTGGTTATAGCAAGGTTTGAACTAGATTTAAAAAAAAAATCAAGAAAAATGGGTCATAGACGGATTGAACCCATGGTTTGAACTAGATTTAAAAAATAATCAAGAAAAATGAGCTATAGAAGGATTGAACTCATAACCTCTTGTTGGAAAAAAGGAAGATTTACCACTACACCAGCTATCATTTTATTTCTTTGGTGTCCACCTAATTGTATTTATGGGGTCCTTAGACAATTTAATATACCGAATCTACTAATTTTTTTAAAAATAATGGGGTCCATGGACCCCGACCCACTAGACATGGGTCCGCCCCTGCTTGTGGTCCTACCATTTTGTTGACATCTCCTGCCACCAAAATCGGCTTTTTATGCTTATTTGTCTCACTCTCCTATTTGTTGAAGCAAATCTTGTGCAACCTTTCATCTAGGGTTTATTGTAGGTTAGAATATTTGATCTTACTCTTGAATTAATCGGATAATTTAGAGAAAAAACAAGAGTGAAAATGTAGTTAAGTTATAAAAACAAAATTAGTTGGCAGTTGGCGATTATCACCATGGGTGGTTATTTTGTTGGCGATTATCACCATGGGTGAGGAATAGCGATTAATCAGCGTCTAGTCGGGATTAATTAGTTGTTGCTATTAGCACTAATGAGCAACAACTTAATACTTATAATAAGTTATGCAACTTTCCATCAATCAACTCGACTCTCAGTAGAGGTGTTGCTCCTTGGACCCAACCACCATGTAACCCCGAACCCGCTAAGGTGGCACTGCCCCTTGAAAACCCCATGCCGAGGGGGCTTTGCCTCCAAGAACTGCATAATTCTAATCGGACATCAAGGAGAAGATAATTCAAAGAGACCAACAATTATATTGAAGCTTTAAATTAATGTTTATTTGTTTTGTTATTTAGAGTTTTTCTATTAGTATACATATTTATAGATGATTAGGGCAATCGTATTTGTAAGTTCTTTCTGATTCAATTTTATTAATAAAAAGTTTGAGGGTGAGGTGTTCTCAAATCTTGTTTGTTTTGTATTTTTATATATCATTGAAAGGGCATTAGATCTTGGAAACAAGTTCAATCATTTAAAGGAGGAAAATGTGGGTCGAGCGATTTTAGTCAAGAACCAGAAGATTAAGAGTAGTTTGATCAACACTAGTAGACCGATCATCATCGATTATCAGCAACATGTGAGCTACTGATTCTCGAATCTAGTTTTTTTGCGCTTTTATGTAACATTGAACGACTTCAGTTTCTAGATGTTCAAAATTGAATTTGTCTTGAATGATTGTGTACTCCACAATTTCTAGTATGTATCAATGTTTATTCGGATTTCTAATACGTATCAATGTTTAATCAGATTTCTAATACGTATCAATGTTTATTGCAACTTTATTTTTTTAGGTTTTCTCTTTCGTTGGCTATAACATGTGTTGGTAACGTAACGGTACCCTAACAACCCAAAAAATAAAATATGTATTATTAATACCAAAAAACAAAATTAACCATTTACCTTTTAATATACTTAGAGAATTTTCGCTTCTAATATATTAATACTAAAACATTCATTATCAATATTTTGCCGTAATGTGCGGGCTAGCGTCCAACTCGTTAGTATACATTATGATTCACAAACAATTTTAAAATGGACAAATCAACTATATGGGAATTAAAGGAAAACTAAAAACATATTGTTTTGACATTTTTGCACACATTCGAGAATAAGGAGCAAGTTCTAATGGAGAAGTTAAAATAATTGCTGAATTAGTTTTAGCAATATTAAGTACAAAGAAAGTCGAGAATAAGGAGCAAGTTCTAATGGAGAAGTTAAAATAATTGAATATTAAGTGCAAAGAAAGAATTGAAAATGGAATATCACGTGGGCTTAGTTAAATCAAGGATTGTTGCATTGATTAATTATTGGGCTGCAATTAGTGTTACATGAGCCCATATTGAGCTGCAGCCCACAAAACGGATTAAAAAGAAAAAGGAATAGGGGGTTCAATCGGTTCATTGCAGCCCACAAAATGGATTGAAAAAACAGCAGCCCATAGAACTCTTTTGTTTGGGTTAAGGGTAGATCCAGATTTTGTAACATATTTGCTTGAAGGGCGGAAACAAGGAGAATTCCCACGACAGTTGCGTTAAGAAGAAGGAATGTAGCCACTGATGATGTGATGTGCCCGTTATGTGAATTTGGAGAGGAGACGGTTCACATCACCATGATGTTCTATTTGGGATAATTATGAATGTCTTATGTATTTGTTGAGTTTTAAAGAGCGTCAAGGTCATATTTTTCTTAATTCGTTGATTTTTGATTAGTAGGTAACTGGTTTGAAAGTATCCTTGCACATGTTCTTATTTGGTTGTCAAACCATTAGGTCAATACGACCGAATTTCGTGTCATGCTATTATCCATCTAAATCCTAAGATGAATATGATAATGTATATGTAATCTTCAAACTTGCTAATTAACCAAAGTTATATTTATGGCTCTTAAACCTGAACCGTTAAGAGTGATCAACTTTTTACATTATTATTTATAACTTAATTAAATTTAGTTTTTATTAGTTTTAATTAATCAATCAAATCAACCAAATGAAAGATAAGTTTTAAATTGTGCCACACCCCTATTTTCACGTGTACCCGGTGGACCCGGTTGGGGAATATCGTGACGTAGTTGATATCATCATAACCAAACAAACACACGCACAACGGAAGTCTTGGATTTAAATTACTATTACAAACCGAGTGTTCAAAGTTCAAAAAATAAATTACAAGGTTTGTAATGAAAAGATCCACAGGCGGATCGAATAAATATGTACAAAGTATTTGTTCAATAGACTTAAGCAACCTAGGGACTTGCAAGATCCTCTATCGTCACTATAGCGCAGCTCCCGATCTATTGCGTGTTGCCACCTGTAACTTTATCTTTTGAAAATACGTCAGTTTTCACTGGTAAATACTAATAACCGACTCATTTTGAAATACTTATTAAAAATGATTTTTGGTGCACTTGGCACATTTTATAAATAACTTGGGATAGTTCAAAATGACCTTGTTTACAGTTTTACATGTTTGTCAATACATATGGGGTCCGGTGCAAAAACCGAATAACCTGATTAACCGACACACCACTTTAAACAATCCACCAACGGGATTTAATATTTTATTAGCATTAGCATCTGTCGGGTGTATGCCTACACCCTGCGCTTAAGGTCGTGGCCATTAGTAGCTTTAATGAGCCAAGGATATCCCAGACATGGTCGAATTAATCCCCGATGTTTAAGTTATCAAACAAAACAGAATAAAACAGGTTATAAGGATTTAGTAAATCACAATCCGATAACATGATCCCATACCCGACCAAGCGGTATTATTATACCGTATCCCAAGCCCGTATAGGGAAAATAAGTTAAAAGTATTTACCCGAGCTAATTCTTCAATAAAATAATACTCGGCCGATAATTCAAGAAGACAAGGTAACAATCTACCGGGAGGCTTTTAGTCTGGAAATGATGGTGTTTATAACCAATTAGAATGCTAACGGGTCCTATCTACTTTGTAGACTCGAACCGAGTAGCTTAAAGATAATAACGGTACTAAACACTGGATTAAGCGATGACCGGAATAGAATGTAGTTTAAACCCGACAAGTATGAAGACTTGTTTAATATGGGTAAACATGTTACATTCTGGATTTGGAAACTAAAATGATAAGGTTAAACCCATTTCGGTTAAATTACGTAAACTAGTTACGTAGGCCGAACCATACGCATATAAGCGAAACCGGGTAACCGGATGAGTCGTATACAAGTTTCATATACCATTATATTTAAAACATGTTGTAATATCAGTAGGATATCAACATGTATGCCGTTATGGTTTTAAAATCAAGTTACGCCTAAAAAGGGCGTTTTGGTCATTTTACGACTTGTAAAAGGAGCTTGCAAGTAAACTAATGTCATAGTCATAAACATTCTGTAAAAATGATTGATTTATGATGTTAAGACCAAACTATGCCCCGAAAGGGCATTTTGGTCATTTCACACATCACTTGACAAATTATTTAGGAATCTGAGTTTAGATTATGTACCTACTGTAAATATGTTTAAAATAAGTTTTGAAATCAGTAGGTATCAAGTCTCGATGCTCCAATATGGTTTTAAGCCATACTATTCGCCGAAACGGCGATTAAGTCACCAAATGGCGATATTCAAGATGTTTAATGAAAACTGAAGTTATGACCAAGTTTATATAACCATAATATGTTATTTAATATAACATATCAGTGGGTAAAAGGTTTTGTAATAAAAGCTTGGTTAAAATCTATTTATATGCTGATAGGGCGTTATCGTCATTTAAGGACATAATACAAGATCTTGTGTGCAAACTCAGTTTACAATCTGATTTGATATCCCAAATAATCCCATTTATGATATTACATCAGTAACTAATGAGTTTGGTTGAAGAAATTACGTTTAAATAATTTTATACGCCAAAAGGGCGATTTGGTCGCTTTAAAACATAATTTACGATTATTTTTGCAAAACTCAGTTATGACCAGATTTATAACATCAAAATATGTTAATTACATTAACATATCAGTACTTAACTCATTTGCACGCTCATTTATAGTTAAAACCTTATTTTTAACAAAAAGGGCATTTTAGTCGCTTTAGGCATAATAACGGAACTTGCAATAAAAACTCGGATTACTACATGACCATGAAGTATAACTCCAGAGGGTTATACTATAACATAACATGGTCATAATGTAACTTAGAATCAGTAACCTAAGTTGTTAATTCGGGTCAGAATCGAAAGTCAAAGTGGAAGTCAAACTTCGCGACTTTTGGTTGCGAACCGACTTTCAACCTGGAATTGACGAGCCGAACATGTTTACACATGTTCTAATAATTATTACCAAGTTGTTTAAGTGTTAAAACATATTTTATAACACCTACATTATCATATATGAATTTATTTTCAAATCTGACCCAGTTTGACTTTTTATTAATAACTTTGACCTGTCAATTGACCAAGCAAACGTGGTAATTAGGAGGTTCCCTTTTTAGGGATTAACACCTACCTAATTACGATCACGTAGCCATGTTAGTCTCGAAAAATGGCTGGACCATAATGGTCTAAACCGAAAGTCAAAGTGTTATTACGATAACGCTTGACTTTTGGCTTAAAAGCCTAATAAACGAAAATGCAAGGGAAATGATCACTTACTAGTGATCCTCTGATGAAAAAGAACTAAAATGGAAGCTCCCTTCAGTTAGGAATCTCCAGGAGATGAGAGGAATTGATAGAACAAGAAGAGGTGCAAGTTCTTACATGAACAAGACCCCTATTTATAGTTGAAGGAGGATCATGGAGGATGTTACATGTGTTAGAGGGAGTTAGGAGAGGTTTACAAGTGTCCTAGGACGTGGCCTAGTAGTATGGAGTCCATAGTTTCAAAATGGGGGTGGTTTGGAGGTTTGAGTGGGCCATAAGGCAAAAACAAAAATAGTTGGCAGACCAGACCTTAAGCTACGTTCCAGAGACCGTAAGTTGCGGTCGCGTTTAGCCAGCACACTCCAAACTTTGCATTTCTTGACAGTTTTAGCTCCTTTGACCTCCGAACTTGCGTAGAATGTTATAATTAGCATATGAAGCCTTCCTTGGCCATTATTAGGCATCCCCAAGAGTATGATCAACATCATAAACTCCCGGTTCTTTAAAAGGTCACTCAGAGGTAAGAATTTACATGTTTACGCTTTTAACCCTTCGTCGTAGAAACTTTTAAATAATCCCTCAAACGGTTTTCTTACGGCCAACAAGTGGCTCAATTGAGAATACGGACATCGTGTAAGGTCACTCAAAGGCTAAGTTTTAGCATGTTAACACTTTTAGTCCCTCCGTATCCATAGTTTTCGATTTTGGCAAGAATAGTCCCTCCTAGCCAACTTTAGGCATAAGTAGGATCAAGGACACGTGTCAATACATTATTGGACACGATTTTACGAGGTGTGACAAATTGATATTTAGTATAGATACTCAAGCGAGACGTGTAATACTGACTACATGCTATGCGTGGATAGAATACCCTACTTCGATAGCTGTCTATACTAATTAGGTTTTTGTATCTTGGACTAGAGTCGATTGTTAGGCTTTTGTAGTCAATGAGCATTGTTGGGTTAGGGTAGAATTTCATATTCCGACGTTTCACCAATTAGATTTTTTAGAGAAGGGTGGGTGATTGGTAAAATGGGCCCTCAAATGGCGAACACATTTGACTCATATATTTAATAAAAAAATGAACTTTTAATTGGTAATAGAAATTATGTGCTTTACTTTTTTATTATAAAAAACAGGCCCATATTTTTAATTTCAGTGAGTTAAGAATCTATAAGTTTGGTACTCGGGTCGTAATTTTTTTTTTCATACAGATCAGCGTACACAAATTTAGGGTTGGCATTCAAAAATCCGTAGGGTCGGACGAAGAACTACATTATAATTAAGCTATATAAAAACCATTGTATATCTTGACACCACAACCTATATACTAAGTCCGGCTCTAAGGATAGTTGTGTATACACATGGTTTTATAAAATACACTTGGATTGTTTAAACCACGAATAGACATTTAACCGGTGGTTGTTCTTTAGTTGGACCACTTAAGGTTAAACCAAAAGTTATGTATTACTAGGAGGAACTGGTGGGCAACGGTTAGATCATTTAACGTCTACGTCCGATCCGGATAGGATTCATCAAACTTTAGATCCCTATAAAAGGTATGTATGTATCTCAAATGTCTTTTAATTAAAGTTTCATATATATCTTGACGGGATGGCTCGGATGCCAACTGTAGATGACACAGGTCTCAATACTGGCGTCACCACTTGCTAGATTGGACCGATTAGAAAGGAGAAGAGGGAAGGAAGTTGAAGTGAAAGGGAAAACAAGTTAAAAATGATAATAAAGTGTCTAGAGTGTCTCTAGCCTTAGAAAAGGAAGAACGTAGCACAGTCTCGACTTTGAAAAAGGGATAGGTTTCAGGAGTTTGGGAGTGTTAGAGAGAAATAAGTTGAAAGATGATAAATTAATTAAAAATAATTTATCTATGTTTGTAATATAAATCAAATATGGTTATAATCCATTATTCCTTAAAAATACGAGCTTACAAAATTATAGAAAATTTGATAAATTATAGACCTATGTGTTCGTAATGTAAATCAAATATGTTTATAATCAAATTCCTAGATTATTTATAAAAGCTAATGCATATTATACACACACATTTGAAAAAAAAAACTACACATAAAGTATATAATAGTTTGAAGAGAATAAGTGTTTACTGGTGTCAAATGATAATATTTGTCGGGATTTTTTTAGCGATTAGGATAAAATGACAAGAGTACATACTTCGGAAATGGATCAAATTATGATTGATAAACATGTAACTAATATTACTACTATTGTCGGTTGCCTGAACCCTATGACCAAAGAACCGCCAAAAATTTTGGTATGAAAATGATGCATGCATTTTTATGTACTAAAACCAGTGAGGGTAAAGTGTCTGGACCATTGTGGGTGCATATAATATTTGAACCTCGAATATTAAAAAGGGAATGAAGTAATTTAGATAATTTGTCGGAAAAAGAATTGTGGCCACGAATTAATATGTTCACAGAGTTTCCTTATTCCTATATACGTCACATGAAAATTTTTCCTTTAACAATTTGATGAGTCCCATTGTCATCAACAAGAAAATTCGAGATCATAATTTTTGATGCACTCTAATTGGTGACAAGTCAAAATTTGAGAGCATGCCAAACAAATAATTAAAGAAAAATTTAGATTAAATTTGGAATGTTTTCTTGGCCCTAACAAAATTATAAAAATCTTATTATTCATTTATTTGGTTTATTAGATGAGATTTTCTTTTATTTTTTTTTATGTTGAAAAGAAGAATCATTTTTTAGGAATTTGTTCCCTAATATATACAGGACAATCATAGTGACCGTGTCAAATGTATTATGTAGTGTATAGCTATATACATCAATCATATAAATGGATGTAGGCCATTGTGACATTTATTTACATGCACGGATTCTATATTATTAGTGATCGTAAAGGTACGGGTTCTTAATTCATGTATTTTGTTACAACTTATAAATACATTATTACTCATATTATTACTAATTCTTTAAGTAATTAAGAACTTAAAAAAAAACCAAAACAATTGATAAACGAACTAAAAACGAGCTAGTACAACACTATAAATTGTCGACTTCGTCATAACGTGCGAGTTCCACATTCCAGTTAATGTCTGATGGTTGGTGTGTTTGAAGGATCATTGAGTTTGATTCTTTTCTACGAGCTTCTCAATAGTCTCTTGATATACTTTTGGCTTTGTGTGCTTGGAAGATTCAATCACAAGAATACAAAGGTTTAACGTAGTTCACTTGATTAGTATTATCGGCAAGTAGGGACCATGTATATCTTTGTGAATCAAGTTGTTATCAAATAAAACAACTCTTATGTCGGGTTTATACAATAAAAGGCTAATCAATGACCAAGGTGGCCCTATACACGGGTGTTTGAAGTGAAACATGGAGAATGATAAGCATAGATATAAACATATTTTTGAAAGGAATAGAAAGAAAACTATATATTAAAAAATCAAATTTAACGAGGCTATTTATAAGGGTATTAAGAAGAATAGAAACTTATATTAAATTTGTACGTGTACTATTACAAAATCCTGCAAGGCTGACATGAGATTATGACTATCAAAATCATCCTCACATAATAACATAGTAATCTAAAATGCAATTCTTATGCACGGAACTATATATTAACATAATTAACCCTAAAGAACTTGCAGCATTTCTTCAATGTGCTTATAACTTGTAATCCCATCCATTGTATTTTTTTTCAAAAATATTTATAAGCTTTTGAATAGTAATTCCTTATTATTTGTTTGAAACTCAGTTATGAATTGGAGCCTTTTTCCTAGCTGGAGTATAATCCATTTCGGCAATGTCTGTAATGACGTTCGGATATTGCTCAGTAACGACAACCTTCTTCGAGTTTTTCTCATTTTCTGCTAATTGATAAGTAGATTTGACTAGTAGTTTTGGATCATGTTTATTCTTCTGATCCTGTGTATGAAAATAGCTTTACTAAGTTAAAATCAAAAAGTCTGATTGCTTTAATAAAAATTTTAATCTGTAAATTTTCTCCTATTCATAACTTTGATGATAAAAAAACCAACCTGTGGGTTGATGGTCTTTGGACTAGCTGAAGTAGCTTCTGTCATTAGCTTTCTATTTATGCCTGCAAAAGTAAGAGAGGAGATAAATAATATGCAAGATTTAAGGAAGGATTTTCTACTATCAAACTAAACTAACTAGAGAACTGTGGAGCTACACAACAATTGCTTTGAAGTTTTCATCTCTCAATAACTGAAATTTCGATCATATCGTTTTAAGAACATATCTTTTATAATCGTTATACTTACTATTCTAGAATGGACTGAATTAACTAGGATTAAAAATAATAAAATTAGTGTTAGCCCACTGAAAAGTGATCAAGAAATGGTATATTATAGTTTTTAAGCATGTTAAACAATTTTGAGGCCATATAGTAGCCTTCATAAACCTTAGGAAACCAGTGGTCATGATGAGAGTTCTTGGTTACTATACTACAAGATAATAATCTCTTCTTTGTTGGGATACCTGATGAAAATTCAGCACTCTTTGCTAGCAATTGATCATCTTGAACACTTCCTTCAATTACTGATGAAATCTACAACAAATTCATAACCAAAACACCATTAGTCAATTATATTAAATTGCAAGAAATGTTTGGTTTCTACTCAAATTCATGTATAAATTTTCTACCTTCATAATATCTTGATGGTTGCTAGCTGATAAAGAAAGTTTTACCGCCCTTATACCTTCACAAAATCACCAAAAAAGTATTAAAATTAAGGATCATCTTCTTGAGAATCAACTTCAAATAACTTTACAAAGAAATTGATCAAATACCTTGAGCTTTATAGGTTAGGAAACTTGAAACAACTAAAAAGATCATCACATAAAGCTTCATACTTTTTGATGGTAAAAGGCTGAATATTAGCAAACTTAAGCTGGTTAACAAATGAATGTGTGTAAGATGTTCATTATCCCGGCTAGTATATATATACAAATGAAGTAGAGGACCCACATCAGGTTGCTGATTATTAGGGTTTTCAACTGTTTTTCCTACTTCTTTAATTGGCTTATAAGCTTATCTAGTATTATTAATTGCATATTTGTTGACTTAAATTAAATGGGTTGGTGGTTTTACTCAAAGTTCAGTGTGGAATGAGGGGACAAAAGTCAAAACTGTCCCAAAAAAAATTGGGTTTCCATTCTCTTGAAGCTATATATTTGTCTCTCACATCTGACATGACAAATTGTTAGAAGATGGATCTATAGTGAGAATATTGGTTTTGTCCTAAACTTTTAGGGGTTGGCTACAAGACTTCATTACCCTTTTAGTGCACGTTGTCCCCTTAAAGAGGTGTTGCAGAATCCATATTAGATTTATTTATTGACCACACACTAAAACAGACACAGATGCCAAGCTAGTTCTTGTCAATCAGTGCCACTATTTTTCACACCTCTTTCATTAAAAGAAGCCTTGGATGCTTCCTGGTCTCACTTCTATTGGCCAATGAGAGTCTGTCTTTGGCCTTCTTTAATTTATGGACCAATTATTTAGTGTAGGAAGTATTATCTTAACATATAAAACCTTGTGTCTATGTTCAAAATCTTTAACAGGAACATTTTATCTAGATGATGTATGTTCATTCTCGAGATGGCCCGTCGAGCTTGCACACATAAATTAACTATTCTATGCTATCATGTTAAGCTTGGGAAATCCAACTAAAACATGCTTAGATTTATGAATGAAACTAATTAAATTGATAATGTCACAAGAGATTAGCATCGTTTTTCTTGAACGGCAATGATGATATATGTTGCTACAAGCAGTGACAGAGCTTGACCAAAAGTTTCGAGGGGGCGGAAAGTCATGGGACTCAATTTATATATTGTATAAATATCTAGCCAAAATAATTGGGGAGACGATTCTATATAATTTTAAAATTTAAGCATACTACTACCCCTTTATGCCTTTATACTCAATTATCTACTCATATCTGTATTAATCAAATCTCATAGACATGTTTATATAAAAATAACGTGTGGTCCTAGCTATGATGCCCACACATAGAGCAATAAGTTCCAACTAAATTAAGCATACTACTACCCATAGAATATAATATTACGTCTGTTATTTTCCATGTAATAAAAAATAATTAACAAGAAAGTTTTCTATTGGCAAAGTATATTCTGCAACTTTTATTCAAAATAATGGTTCCTTTAGAGTACCAATAATTCCTCTATCATTAAACTCTTCCTTCTCATTCCAACTTTTTTGATTTGTTGATTTACAACTCTCTATGCTTCTACTACGAGATTGTGCATTTTTTATGAGCTTTTGAAGCTGATTAACGTATAAAAAAATCAAAAATTTTAACTGTGTTTCCGGACCTAAATACTAACTTGGGTAATAAGTGACAACTAACTAAAGGCACAATGGTATCTCTCATTTTCGGAGTATAGTCTATGTCATTTATCCCCACTGCACGTTCTTATAGAGATTTGTTGTCTATATATTTAACATCTTATTAGATTAAATCTATTGCTTATAACCGTTTGATCAAATATTGTACAATGGTTATTACTCCTGCCGTCCTCTCTCTGTCTACACACGTGTGTGTATATATATATATATATATATATATATCAACTAATTTTTTTTAAAGTGTAGAAAGGGTTATGGATCTTTCATTGCATCAAATTGTGTCTGGATGCACAATGTATCTACCTTTTAGGTTTGATTCAATGTTATAATTAGTTTTGATGTACATGTATATAACAAGTTGTCTAACCCAATATATAATCCCAATCTCATATAGTTTTGATGCACATGTATTTAACAAGTACGTCTAACCCAATATATAATCCCAATCTCATATTCGATAAAGCATGGCAATGGGCCAAGTATAACTAATCCCAATCCTATATTCGATTTTAAAATCATATTGCATACTCGGCCTTATACCCATCGGAAATATTATAGGTAATCCCGTTAGCTATCAGATATACCCATAGTTAAAATAAATAACACGCTCGGATTTTCATGTATGTATGTGTGTGTGTATATATAATATATTAAACGTCAATTCAGCTGGTATTTACTAGCTTATCACAAGACGGCCAAACAAGTTATTAAACTCTCCCCAAAGTTCACATCAATCATAGTGGTGCTCACCCATATTAAAGATTTGCTTGTAGTAGGAATCAAACCGAGGACCTGCTAGGAGGAAACCACTCAGTGGAAAACCACCTGAACTAGGTCGTGATGGCAACGTGTCACGAATGAAAAAACCACGAGAATTTGGTAAAAAACAATTAAAATTCAAATTTCTTTTTAGGCTTATTATTATTATCCGGATAAAATAATAGAAGTTAAATTAACACGTTTAAATTTACATGTATTGGTAAATAAATTTTTTTTACACATGTGTAAGTTTGTCATTTACACGTGTAAATTTGTTTTATTTACACATGTGTAAAAAACTTATTAGGAGTGATTTTGAATGGAGAAAGGAATTATTAAAAGAGTAAATTATTTTTTTAATGTTGTATCGTAATTATAAGAAAGTTTGTATTAAAAATACTAATATTGATTGGTTTTCTCATTCATTCACACGGTTCTCACAATATTTAGCGTTCTCAAGATAACCCTAATATAGATAAGGTGGGGATCCTGGCAAACAACTTGTTATTTGAGAACTTGAGAGAACCATTCTTAATCTTTTGATTTTTTTTGTCATTTTTTTATTAAATGGTTATTATTGGAAAAATATAATAAAACAAAAAAATATACGTAGATTGACGATATACATATATGTAGCTTACGAATGTACATAAGTGTAGGTAAATATATGTAGTTTGCAATGTGCTTATATGTAACCTGTCAATCTACATATATTTTTTCACTTTTTTTTATTTGGGTAAATATTAGTAACATAAAGAAAAAGAGTTTCAAAAAATTTACTTAGCTGATAGTGGTTCTCTCAAGTTCACAAATAACAAGTGATTCTCATTTGATCCTAATCACACACACACACATACATACATATATATATATATATATATACATACATACATATATATATATATATATATATATATGATGAAGTTTATTTCAGAAATGTTTTTAGTACGACAAGAAACCTAAATTGTTAACTTTTTTATTAGTTTATATAGTTTAAAAGTTTTTTAGTTTATACAAACATAGGTGTATGTTTTATATACATATAAACACATTAAATTAGTTTTTTCATATGTGTTTTAACGTTAAGTTTTTTTTACACTTATGTTAGATTATGTGTAGGTTATTTCCTACACATAAATTGAACATAGGTGGGTTGTAGATGTAAATGAATTTTGTTTATGTATTTCTTGAACGTCAATATAGATGAATAAACTTTATATTTAAAAAAATCATATATTTACAAGGTTTTTATATTAAAAAAATGAATTATTTATCTTCTCCTTACACTTTCGCATTTATTTATGACTTGATATGCCCCCACAAAATGGACGTTCCCGATATAAGTCCAATCATAAAGAAAAGATGACCGGACAATGGATTTAATAGAGGCTTGGTGAGGGAATCTACCAATTGATCATCACCCAATATGTGTGTAACCTGGAGAGACCATCTTATACATTTTCTCTAACGAAGTGAAAATCTAAAGCTAAGTGTTTCATTCGAGACCGAAACAAGGGATTTTAGCATATATGCCACAGGAAGATAGATGAGGAAGGAGTTTATAAATTCACCTATATTGTTAGAAAGTAACTGTTTTATTTTCTTTGGAAATAGTTTTCAACTAGATTTTAGTGGATAAACCCATATGTGTTTTGTATAGTAGTAAACAAAAATAATATAGTATTTATAGTTGTTAAATGATGCAATCGGGGAACATCACAGATCAGAGAAAATTAAATCAAGTGGAGCATTAGAAGAAAGTGAAGTAGCCGAAAACGGTAAGAGATGACTTTTATTAATGTGACAAGAATTATAATTGTCTTTCAAACTAGAGTTTATAGAAATAAATGAAGATAACATCTTGAAAATTTTATTGTTCGGGTGACTGAGTCTGTGATGGCAGTCATAGAGTTAGGTTGTTGAGTGGCGTAGACAGATGGTTTGATGGAGAACGTAGCTCATGCGTTCCATTGGTTGTTGTTCTACGGAGGAGTTATGTTTGGGTGAAACAATACTTGATGACAAGAACAAAAGAATAAAATTGAATTAGATAGTTATTGTCATGGCATAGAAGAGATATCAAAATATGTTACTAGATAACGATAATACACGTAGAACATTTTTTAGTATTAGGGATGTGTGTAGCGAGCCAATATGAGTTATCTGTAAACACGAACCATCACCAATAATGAGTTCCCCTGTCTCATCGTATGGGCATGAAGAGAAAGATTACTCAAGTTGTTTGTAGCATGGTGTGACACGCCACTATTAAAAAGCCAGTTAGTAGGAGGCATTCTGGCAACAATCATAGTATGAACATGCGAATTCTGATTGTAAGACGGAACGACTGTAACACCTAATGGCAACCTCCCAAATGTGGGGCAAAAAACCTCATTGAGGATAATGACAACCTCCTACATGTTGGGGCAAAACCTCATCGAGGATGATGAGTCCCTTAGGGGGGGTGATTATAACACCTAATGGCATACCTCCCAATATCGTCCGTGGACAGGAGAGATTCCTGTTCATTAGTAATGCCCTACCTCTAAAATCAACAACGCGTTTTGGGCTTAATGTTAGTGGATGAGAGGAGAACTTCACAGTTAAGCATGCTCAATTGGGAGTAGTACTAGGATGGGTGACCTCCTGGAAAGTCTCCACCAGGCAACCAAAAACAAAGCCGTGAGTTCCTGGATGGGCCACCCATCGGGGGCAAAGCGAACAATATTGGTGATAACCAGGGGCAGGGGTGTTACAACGAAAACATTAGGGCTTACCTTTTTCTATAAGGGACATTTAATAAGAGTGTGTCCACTTTGATAACACCACAATGTTGTTGTCTGACAGCAGGACCTGGTGGCAATGGTAGTATTCCGGGGCATGAATAAGCACCGGTTTGCGCACCGATATTGCGATTGTTTCATGGTTTCTGACTACTTCGGTTTTGGACGTGAAAAACATTTGTAGGTTGATGAGTTCAACTTCTAGTAATCTGTTGTGCGTGAAATAGTTCATGATCAATAAGTTTCTGATGTAACTCACTGAATGAAATCAGGTTATCTCGCATAGACTGCAACAAGAATCAGTTTATATGTTGATTGACCAAGATCATTTAAGATGATATCCACCACGTCTTAATGGTCCATGTTTTTTTTTTCCGAGGATTGCTAGCTCATCAACCTCTAATTTGATATCTGCATATAGTCTGTAATAGTCTGGGTTTGAGTTTTGGATTCTTGTTTGATATGTCCACGAGATGGTGAGACATAAGTTCTAGCTAAGATCTTCTAAGCTTCAAGAGACGACGAAACATTGGTGACCAGAGGGACTATTTGGGGGCACTAAACTTCCTAGCAAAGCTCCAAACAGTAGTTTGTCTTTCCTAAACCATTTAAAATAGTCTTTGTGAGGAGAAAAAGTTCCATCAGTGGCTACACTAGGGTTCAAAGCTTGATATGTGCCGTTGATAAATTTGTGTAGATCGAGTCCATGTAGGAATGCTTCGATTTGGGTTTTCGACACAAGATAACTAGTTGATGTGAGTTAGAAATGAGGGAAAATTGAACACTGTTAAACCTTTCATTGAGGTGTTAACAGAGAACAAGGATTCGTCTTTTGCAGCCATGGTGATTTTTGGTGAGGAAAAGGGAGACGAAGGTGGTGTATCGTGTAGTGAGGAGGTATTTGATCCTAACTCTAATACCATAAGAAGGATAAGACAATGGTTAGGAGAGATTGTTTCTATTATGAAAAACAAAGTACAATGGGTTCAAAGATATACACTATCAAAGTAAGTAAACAGGAGATATTCATACTAGTCTACAACAACCTTTTTGACTATACTAAATATTCAAAAATACAAATATAACTAAAATGTGAGAGGTGGACTTTATGTCTTGATATTAAGCATTCAATCCATTATAAAAAAATGAGCTTACCATACAAGTTTAAGTAGATAATTGATTGTGGAGTTTCATTTTGCTATATATATAATATATATATATATATATGAAAAAAGAAAGGATTATGCAAGTATTTATAAATAAGGGATTACCAATAGGGATGGCAATCGAATTCAAACGGAATAGGTAAACCGAAAACCCGAAGCAATTGGGTGTGGATGGTTTAGGTTTTTGGGGGGTGCGGGTAAGTGGTTTAGGTTTTTTTGGGGGTTCGGGTGGGGTGTTTAGGTCTTTTGGTGTTTATGTTTACGGTTTTGTTTTAGTTTTTTTTTTCTTTTTTTTTTGGGGGGGGGGGGGGGGGGGGATAGGGATGGCAATCGAATTCAAACGGAATAGGTAAACCGAAAACCCGAAGCAATTGGGTGTGGGTTTAGGTTTTGGGGTTGGTAGTGGGGTTGGGTTCGGGTGGGTGTAGGTTTGGTGGTTTAGGTTTTTTTGGGGTGGGGGGTGGTTTTTGTGTTTGTGTTACGGTTAGTTTTAGTTTTTTTTTTTTTTGGGGGGGGGGGGGGGGTGGGGGTGGGAGGGTTTAGGTTTTTTTTTTTTTTGGGGGGGGGGGGGGGGGGGTAGGCTTTTGGGAGAGGGTGGATTTAGGTTTTTGGGGGTGGGGGTGAGGGGGTTTAGGTTTTTTGGGGGTGTTGGTGGGTGGTGGGTTAGACGGTTTAGTCTTTTTCGTATTAGTGCACATATGCAGTGCGACTTTTATTTATTTATTTATTTTTTGAAAAATGTTTCTTTTATATATTATTTTGAGCGATTTTTAATAAATTTTTTTTTTAAAAAATTGATATGTTTTTTTGGCTTTTTTAGTTAGTTTTTTGGTTTTCTCATTTAGACTAATTTTCTCATGATCCATCCCCTATATATATTTATATATACCAAAATGTTCAACTCATGTGAGTTTTCATTTTATCCTTCCCCTATATATATATATATATATATATATATATATATATATATATAGGTGAAAGATAAAGCGAAAACCCACTTGAGTTGAGAAAACTCAAGAAAACCCTATGTGACATTTTTATTTTTTTCTAAAAAATGGGGAATGTAACATAAATGTACTTAAAAATTTTTATTAAAAAATGTAGAAAACGCCTACTTGTTTTTTTTAAATGTTCAAATTTGTATGTTACATTTTTTTGACATATATATATATATATATATATATATATATATATATATATATATATATATTATGTAATATGGAATTTTTAACATTTTTTTTTAAAAACTACTCGTATTTTTTTCTTGTTCTTTTACAAAAATGTTCAAATATATGAATCCTACATTCCATATTTTATTTAAGAAAAAAATAAAAATGTTATATTGGGTTTTTAGAAGAGTTTTTTTTAGTTTTTTCAACTCAAGTGCGTTTTCATTTTATCCTTCCCCTATATATGATTCGGTTTAAATAAGAGCCATCACGAGTTGTTAGAACCATAAGAATTTATGCATAAGCGTAGATAAAATGTTATAAACATATTTGTAAAAAAACAAAAAAATTTGCCGAGTGGATAGTTACGCCTGATGAAAAATTTGTTTACGATGATGTAAATTTTTTAAATCACCAATAATTTTTTTTACACTCGATGTAAATTTTTGCATGTGACATTTAATTTTTATTTTTATAAAACAAGTTATTTTTTAAGATTTTTGAGAATTAAAAAAAACATTTTGAAAGGCCTAGTTCTTACACTTCTCACAACTTAAAATAGTTTTCATTTTATTCTTTCTCTATATATAGTGTGTGTGCGCGCGCACGTGTGCATGTGTGTAATGTATTGAATTGTTCTTACATACATAATAAAATTATATAATAAAATTTATAATTGTAAATAAAAAAACTTAAAACTTATAAATATCAATTCTAATGAATTAACTAAAATAGTTTAAATTATTGCAATTATAAAAGAAAGTATTTTTTCAAACGAAATTCAATCTAAACTTAATATTTAGAGTAAACTGCCATTTTGGTCCCTGAGGTTTGGGCAGTTTTGCCAATTTAGTCCAAATCTCAAACTTTTTGCATCTGGGTCTCTGTGGTTTCAGTTTTATTGCCATTTTGGTCCAAAAGTGATTTTTGTCTTCTAAAATCCTGCTATTTTGTTTTTTTCCTCAGGGGCAAAATGGTTATTTTAAGCAGAGTTTGAGGTTTATTTATATATATATAATATATTAATGCTTAAAATGACCATGTTGCCTCTGAGGAAAATGACAAATTAGTAGGATTTTAGAAGACAAATATCATTTTTGGACCAAAATGGTAATAAAACTGAAACCACAGAGACCCAGATGCAAAAAAATTTAAAATTTAGACTAAAATAACAAAACTATCCAAACCTCAGGGACCAAAATGACAGTTTACTGTAATATTTACAGGTTAAACATTAAAAGATATGAAAACAATTAAACTCTATTTAGCCCCCTTTTAGGTGGGAAAATGAAAAAAATAAATACATAAAAGATTGCTTCTATGTATGTATGACACATGTGTCTAAAAAGTTTATTTAATATGTATAGTATAGATATATAGAAAGTATATGTAAATAATATTTTTAAAACAAGTAAAACTAATGTATAGTATATATAGATAAATAGTATACATAAATAATATTATTTAAAACAAGTAAAAGCTAAAAACTATAAACAGACATATTAAAAGGGCTGCTTTCTAAATTTCTAAGCTAGGAGGGATAAATTGAAAGTATAAATATATCTTAGTAAAGACACCAGAAACGAAGTGAAATTAGGGTCCAAGTGTGTGGAACCTACGAGCATTTGGCAGGGGACATATGAGTTGCCATGACCGCGACGCGGTCACCTACAACAAACGTGCATTGTTTTATTCAAATTAAAAAGCGTGTGATTTTTTATAAGACTATGTATTTTGACATGAGAGAATAGATATCAAGATGATAATAATTATTGTTTGTTGGGATAAGCTATGCAAATAAATATGTTTTAAGCTTCTCTCTCACATATATGTAATTCTTTTCAAATTGAGATATACTCCTCATAATTGAAAAAATGTATTCTCTGATTACATAAAGATAAATCGATTTGATTTATCGGTTTTAATTAAACAAATTAAGTCATCTTGTAGAGAAGCACAAATGTTAGTAAAAAAAAATGGAACTTAGGGTTAGGAAAGAGGGTTTTTTCATTTTCCCCAAAAATTCCTTATGTGCTGTATTAGTGATTGATTGCTCTACCTTTCTCAGTTTTACCCGGAATACACGATGAAGATTTTCTCAAATTAAATTATTTTAATTTAATTTAAACTTTAAAACTTTAACATTTTTAAAATGTTTTACGAGTCACATAATTAAAATAAAAAAGTACATAATTAAAATAAAAAAAACTAAACTAAAAACTACATAGAATTAAAATTCTAAACATTGGTTCCCCATTCGAGATGGTTTATCAAAATTTGCCCGCCGAAGTGTGACTAAACTTCCAGGTCGCGTAGTGCCTTTGGTACTCGAAATGGCCTCCCTCAATCGCTTCCGCCTCCTTTATGTCCTCACAGCCATTCATCTCCTCGTTAAAGACTTGGTTAAATCTAAGAATCCTTGCATTGATTTCCTTAAACTTTGAATGAATTTCATCTAACTATTGATCGGTATCACCCAAATGTTGATGTAATTGTTGAAAAATTGTGTTCCAAAATTGTGCGCAGCAGCGTGTACTCGGCCACATTTACCCAAGTGGTACCCTAGGCCATTTCTTCTTCTCCGGTCCAAAGTCTCCTTACCATTTGCGAGAAGTGAGAAAAAATTTGTGAAAAGAATAAGAGTGACACTAATAGAAATGTTTATGTGGTTGTGTATTTATATTAAAAAATGATAATTTAATTTTTAAATAGCAACGATCATATGACTTTTTGAAGAGACTCCAATGCTTCATCAATTATCGTTACCCACTCATCAGTTTCAGTAAAAGAAAAGTCCCAAGGTGGGTCACTGACCCTTCCCTAGACCCCACTCCGTCCTCCCTTGCAAAGTTAGCATGATAGTTGATAAAAAAAAATAATAAACTTAATTTAAATACCTACAAATCAAAGGTGTAATTTCTTGGTTGTTTGGTGTGGCAATAAATTAAAAGATGTAATAAAAAAATTATATGCTTGACCCTAAAATAGATACGGGTCTACCGACGAGATTTAATGGACTTACAAAAAGAAAATGTTAACCAAGGTTTGGAAACATGAATATCACATCCCCTAATACTGTTACTGATTAGTGGTGAACAAAGCCCATTCAGTCAAAAGTGTGTAGTCATTATCATCCAGGTGAACATGATCAGCGGATTCGAACTAATGCACGTGAATATCTTGAAAAATATTTGTCGTGTCGATTCATATACGTCTATTAGTTAGATTCAAATAATTAAACGGGTGATTTAGGAGTAATTAACAAGACCTCTCTCTAGTGGCGTCTTTGAGAATTCATGTACCATGTTCGAGCTCGAAAAATGTGCCCTTGTGCCTTAATGATAAACAATGCAATTACGAAATGACAAAATCGTAGTATCCAATTAAGCAATGCAATTACGAAATAAAATGAGAAATTTATAATATTCGAATGAGTTACATACTGTAATAACTAATAAGCTAATACCAACCAATGATTCGTGCAACCTTTCTTGCATTCTTCATAACAAATTGGTAGATCAACTCTTCACAGTTTATATTATCCAAGACTTCGTTTTCGATTAGTAATTATATTATCTAAGACTTCGTTTTCAATTAGTAATGAGCTTAATTAATTTAGTGGGCTAAATTCTAAAGTCTAAATCATAAAAAATGATTTGTAAATGAGCATTACTTGAAATTGGTATGGGTTTACTATTTTAAAAAAATTAACAATATATATATATATATATATGATTTTCTTAAAAAACATATGCCCCGCGAAATCAAGGGCCATGTGCGAAAGTCCTCCCCGCACACCATCTAAGCCTCCCCTGCCTCTATCATTCGTTCGTATATAGTCGCTCACATGGAATGTTACCTTTTGGTTAACAGGGCCATGCATGGATTGTGATAGTGTAAGGGTGCATGCGAACTAATGTGCATGGTTGGTCACCTGCCCTCCTAGACAACAATGCGTGGATCAAGTTCTTTCAAGACCTTTTTTAGCCTTATATACAAGGACTTATTTGCAAAATGTCTTTTCATGTCTAAGCTTAAATTGAATAAGTTAGATGACTTTCTTGTCAACAAGATATACTATAGAACACAGATATGTTAAGATAAATTTGACCGTTGACACTAATAATGTTCAATGTTATATAATCATAGTGCATAATAAGTTTTAACTTGGAAAGACCATACCACTAATGATCTTAAGTGGTATTTGTTTTTTTAAAATATTCATGGAATATTGACACGTATGATAATATTTTTTATTTTGAATTTTCATTAAGTGGTATTTTTATTTTGAATCATTATGGTATATGGTATTGTATTTTAGTCTGTCTGAAACAAAAAAAAGTTTATATGGATGGTGTTGTATTTTAATCTGAACGACGACTTTTACCACCACCTTCTTCCCCCAAATTTTTATAACTTTAATTTTATAATTACTACATGGATGGTGCTGTATTTTAATTTGACTTCTTTTATATAAATTTACAAATTAAATCCTCATTCATCAAGAGGTATCACTATTGGTATCCTACGTCAACACACGTTAAAAAATCTGTTATATTTTTTTAAATGATTAAATACTCTTACTATTATCTTATATTATATACATACATTAAAAACACTAGCCAATGAATAGTGTATTTAATATATTAAAAATGAATAGTGTATTTAATATATTATAATTATATTATATTATATTATATTATATTATATTATATTATATTTATATTTATATTTATATTTATATTATATTATATTATATTATATTTATATTATATTATATTATATTATATTATATTTATATTTATATTTATATTTATATTTATATTATATTATATTATATTATATTATATTATATTATATTTATATTTATATGTATATTTATATTTAAAACACAAGTCAATGAATAGTATATTTAATATATTAAAATATGAATAGTGTATTTAATATATTATAATAACATATAGTTTTTAAAAAATTTCTTATTATTTTAATTATTTTAATACACTATTCATTGGCTTGTGTTTTTAATGTAGGTATAACATATAGTTTTTTTTTAAAATTCTTACTATTTTAATATTCTCATTCCGATCAGGGTACCGGACGAACAACAACGGTACCGTACAACTTTTTTTTTGTTGATTTCTTTAACTTTTGTTGATTTCTTTTTTTTAACATATAGTTTTTAAAAAATTTCTTATTATTTTAATATATTAAATACACTATTCATTGGCTTGTGTTTTTAATGTAGGTATAAACATATAGTTTTTTTTAAAAATTCTTACTATTTTAATATTCTCATTCCTGATCACGGGTACCGGACGAACAACAACGGTACCGTACAACTTTTTTTTTTGTTGATTTTCTTTAACTTTTGATGATTTCTTTTTTTTTAGTTTCATGGGTAGTGATGAGTTCAGTGCCAACCGATATCGAATCGGTACTAGTACCGAAAATATGGTTACTGGTACCGGTATATGAAAGTAAAAACCGGTAGCGAACGGTAACAGGAACGCCAAAAGTCGGTACCGAATTGGTATTTAGGATCTTTCGGTTCGAGAAATTCGGTACCGGTACCAGTACTATTTGCTCATTTCTGACCACGGGTTTATACGAACAACATCATTACTATAAAACTTTTTGGTTGATTTTCTTTTGGTTTTTTTTTGGTGTTTTTTTTTACATTTTCTTTTTATTCTTGTCAGCGGTTTCATGTGAAACGCGCTCGTAGTAATTTTAAAACACATGTAAAGACAGACTAAATAACAAAAGAAATTCGCCGCAACGGGGCAACGGTTTTCATAACTAGTTATAAATTACTTTTATAAAGTAAAACATAAAAAGTTTTAATAATTACCTAACGAACCAAACCCCTTTATCTTCTTCATGTCTCTAGTGGTACCAATTAACCTCATTGCATGTCGCCTGCACCCTCTAGATAGCTAAAGGAATGAATCTAGATCATTTTTAGCCATCCCTCCTCGTTCATTAGAACCCTATTCTTGCATCATTCCACTCGTCACGAACATAACAATCCCACCTCTATCTTTTCCCTTGGATCGTGATTTTCAACCACATGAAACGAATTGAACAGTGTTCCAATGGGATAATTCTTTGTTCATATTCCAACAACTTGATCCATTCCAACCAATGATTTCATTAGCTTTAGTTATGTGATTTAAGTTCTACATATGGCCATTTCTTAATTTGTCGAACCGTGAGATTTGTTAAGCGAAACCCTAGAAAGAATGACAAGCGAGCACGGACACAATCTGCAAACTTGAAAGTTGGAACATCTGGACATCTACTGTGACGTTTATTTGGGATTGGGATTAGGTTTAAAATATTTCAAAAGTATGTGATGGGTATGATTTTAGGTAATACCCGAACTAATTAAATAAAATATACATATCCGTTTAACCTGAACCCTACCTGTAAACATTATTTTTTTGTCTTCCCTTGTTCTTAGTTAATACAGTAATCCAATGATTCACTGACTTATTGGTTTTTATATTTCTATGTTTTTATATGTTAGTTATATGTTAACTAAATAGTTAAAGTACTTGTCAAAAGGGCGCTTTGGAAATCTATGAAGCAACGCTATACGTATTATTTGTTGGAGAGAGGTGACTTCTGGTTATACAAGTCATGATATGAGAATTGAAGGTGTATTGGATGCACTATTAAATGCTTTAATTATGGAGTAAGCTTAAGACCCATTCAAAATTTTTCTCTAGCAATGATTGATTTAGTGATGAAAAATTACATTGATAACTTGTGTTGAAATAGTACGATTTGCACTAATGTGGTGGTGGAGGATTTCTAATTCCACCAATTCATAATAGATGATAAAAGGATATAATTTTGAATATAAACCCTATAAACTAGAAGTTGAAGATGAAAATAATGAAAAATAGATGTGAAGTTAATTCATAATGATAGAAAACCTTGTAATGAAGGATATAGTTTTCTATATATGTTTGAAATTCCCCATTTTGGGTACCAAATAGAAAACCCTGTAATGAAGTTCATAGACTTGTTAATTTGTTATACACTAAGACATAATATTTGAAAATATCCTTCACTAAGTTTTGTGTATCATTTGGGCCTTGGAGTATTGGGCCTTATACTTTAGTTGAGTGACACATAAATCTATTCATTTTTATGACATTTAGGGCCGGTTGGTTTGTGGTTATATATATGCTTTTAACCAAAAAAAAAAATCATCAAAAAATTTACTCCAGCGAAAATTTGAATAAACAAAGATTTTAACGCACTATGGTTTTTTAAGAAACTTTATGTACTTATAAAATCCAAATGAAATTAATGTTAAATAGAGAGTTACTATGGTACGCAGTTAGTATACAGTTTATTAGTGAGTAGTTAGTAATTTAGTATGCAGTTTATTCTGCATTTGATGCTACAAAACTCCGTAAAGTTCGCAATGCTTAAGTTAGAGAGGTAAAAATAAAAAAATCCCTTCTTTTGAGTCGAAATTTTCATCGTAAATAACGTAGGTTAGATTAGATTAGATTAGTTAGATTTCTGTCTAAACATCACACGTTGTTGCATCAAACCGACCCGGAAAATGTGAATATTAATATATGAAACTTTTTATAGAAAAGGGTTGAGGTGGGTTCAATTCACAGTTTCACATAGGATAAAGAGAAAAACAGTGCAAAGTCGTATGCTTTGAAGGTTTAAAAATTACCATGGACATGTAGTGGCAAGCAAAGCCAAATTTTTAAATGTTCTATTCTATGTCCATATTTCAAAAGTTGGTTATAAAAAAATGAAGATATGAGAGGTGCAGCGTGCACTTTCTGAAACTTGTTTTGAGAGTGAGAGAGATCTCCCCTCGTGCGGCTCACACGCTGACCATTCTGTTTGTCCCATGTCCTTTGTAATTCCATTCCTCGTGCACCTTCTGTGTTTGGCTTCTTTGACCTTTGACCACCACTCAATTGTATACTTTTTGGTCCTTTGGTTTTCAGCTTTTTGTATAACAGACTCTATTGTTTGCACCTGAAACTATCTTAGAATATTCATCTTCATGAAGTTTTAGTAATGATACTTACCAAAGAAGGGCAGTAGAATATTTATGATGAACTCAATAAGAATATTATTATTGACTTTGGATTAAGTGTATACAAGAGATGGTTACAAGTAAGTATACTTGTATAAAGAGTGTGTTCTCCACAAAGATATATGTCGCTCATGTGATGCGTCTCTTGGTACTCTATCTGTATATGTGGTTAAGGAATGCGATTCCTGATGCACTCTTCGCATATTGTTGATGTTGGTGATTTAGTGTCATCAAACTATTTGGGACAGTTTGATATACTTAAATATCAAATGAGAAGATTCAGATTACGAGGTGTAAAACA
The DNA here is from genome assembly GCA_947069175.1 of Scalesia atractyloides. Taxonomy (NCBI): domain Eukaryota; kingdom Viridiplantae; phylum Streptophyta; class Magnoliopsida; order Asterales; family Asteraceae; genus Scalesia; species Scalesia atractyloides. Next base: position 4,128,468 of record CAMTDV010000017.1, read on the forward strand.
CATACTCAATCTAAAATATTCTGATTTAGGTACCATAAAACCTCATTGGTTTTGAAGGGCGAAGCCCCTAGACCATGGATGGTTCAAGAGGGGCACCACTTCGTTTGCCAGGGATCGGGTGGAGCTCTTATGGGCTAAGCCTAGATGTTTCGTATTTACATAATTAGCATAAAATTGAATGAAATGGTGTAGTGAGTACTGATTACAGATTACAACTGATCATGAATAACAACTATGCATTAATGGAAAGTGATTGTCAATAACAATAATGAGAATAACGTTGTGTAGTAAGTGCGAGTAGTAGCAACTACTAAGGGTTAAGGAAGGAACACTATCCCTTGTACCCCATTGGATGCCCATCATCCCAACCCACAAGGGTTATGATCCCGGCAAATTACCTATGTACACCATCCGCATGAGCTGGGCACCATAAGGGTCGAACCCGTGCCACTACAGTTTCACATGTAGGCAATGAACTTCATTGGTAGTGGGTACCACTGAGCTATAAACTCATTGGTAGTAGCAACTACTAAATAGTAACATGCTTATGCTGAAGCTTTCCACTAATGCCAATGATATCAACATGCAGTTAAACCATCATACGTTGTACACTTTCACGATGAGTTGCAACGATCCCTATATAAACGAAATCATCTGGTCAGAATTAGCATATACGAAATAGTCAATTAGTTTTCACATAAAAAAACATCTTGTTCTTTGCTATTAATACCTTATATCTTATTCGATTAATTTCGTGGACGAAATGCTTTATAAAGCTATGTAGCAATTCTTGAATTCTAAACTTACATTATGACATTGTGTCCCACGTCCTCATTGGTACAAATGATTTGGCACACACTCCTCTTTGTGTCATTACATCATAATTATTTATCCTATCTTTTTGTGGAAATACCATCATCTCCTATAATACATATCAGGAAGTTTCAAAAGTTTACACGTGTATTACAAATTCACATACACATATATGTATGTCATATGACTGAATATGTTTGCGTGCAGTATATATAAAGAACAACCTCTAGTTGAATAGTTCATGTCGAATTCATTATGTTGAAGGAAGATGTCCTTTTGTGAGTTTTTTTTTCGGCTAAAATTATATTTCAACATCAAACTTTGTATTCTTTTGTGCAAACTTAGAGGCTCCAGCAAAAAAAAATATTTATAAGTGTAATTTTCTTTATATTTCGAAAGAATAATAATTTGTATGAATAAAGTGACAACTATGACAATTTGAGATAAAAAAATCCCAAGATATATCCTGTCATACTTTGAATTTTAATACTAGATACGTAATTAATTACTAATGACTTAGACCTGACTTTATGTGGTTTTAGCTGTAAAAAATGCTTTTAAAAAGAGATATATAATTTAATTATTAATACAAGTACATTTATTCTTTAATAATTGTAATAAAAAACATACAAGATATAGAAAGTACTATATTTAAAAAAATTATAGTTTAATAAACACTACATGATGTAATAAAATAATTAAAAATTTAATAAATACAAATTTAATATCTAAAATTAAAATAGTTTATTTCTTGCTACACATACACATGAAATTTGGACACAAAAAACAAGCTGAAGAACATGGAAAGGGAGGAATATTTGGCTAGTTCAAGAAAGACAGTTTTTATTAAGAGGGACAAATTGGATTATGAATGGGGTCAGATGATGATCTCACGTCATTGGATCCCCTTCAGTTCGCATTACCTGATCACGTGAAGGTTGGCAACAGTGACGGACTCATATAATTTCTTTTAGGGAACAATAGGAGATTTTAACCAAATTTATTGTAGGTATTGGAAGCATTTGTGGTTGGGGGAGGGGGCAAGGGCGTCCATCACTCATCATCCACTTATCACTAACAATATTCAATCAAGTTTCGTCATATCATTGAAATTTATTCTAATTTTAGTGAGGGCGCTCATCACTCACCACATACACATTTCCTACATCACTCACCACACACACATGCAGATTCATCACTCATTGTCACCACCACACATTTTCCCCACTACGAGTGATGAGAAGTGGCGGTGGTGTGTAACTTACTATAACTCGTGATGGTGGTGGTATAATGGGACGCCCCGGGTGGCCTAAGAATACACAAACTATTTTTAAGCTTTTAAGTATGTTAACAATTGTACTCCACACATGCATTTCCAAAATAGGCTATTTAACCCATTAAGAATACATATGGCTCAATCTATTCACACACCCACAACCACTCTGCCTAGTCGCACACTTTTGGTGTCCTAGACGACTCGTCTAGGCGATGGCTCAATCTATTCACACACCCACACCCACCCTGCCTAGTCGCACACTTTTGGTGTCCTAGACGACTCGTCTAGGCCTATACGGGTCGTCTAGGCACTAAAATCAACAGGCTCCGAGTGAGATGTCGGGCATAACATTTAAGTGGTCTAAACGCCCCGTATAGGTCTAGACGAGGCGTCTAGCAGGTTGGTGTTTTTTTGAGTTGAAAAATAGGTGTTTTGGTGGGGTAATTTGATTATTTTTGGAGGGTGGTGTTTTTTTGAGTGAAAAACTGGGTATTTTGGTAGGGTAATTTGAGTTGTTTTTGAAAAAAAGTTTTATTTTTTATATAAAAATATTTTACCGTTTTCAAGATTGCCCTTTAAAAATATTCGATCGTTTAAAAATATGTTATCTCCACAACGTTGGAAAACCCATCTGCGTCGGCACTATGGTCGACCGTAAGTGTGAGTCCGCCTCCGGTATATGACCCAATGAACGGGCAATGACAGTCACGTATGCGACGCCATACAAAAATCTGCGCTCATGTCGGTGATGAGCGGAGGCGAAGTACTGGGCCTGACCATGTGCAAGTACGCACAACCTCCTATACAACAAAAAATAAAAGAAAAGAGGTCGGTGCTCGTACACCACTCACGGCTTTGGTCGCGAGCCATAATAGAAGTAGAGAGCATCCTATATAGATACCTGCAGATAGTGTTAGCGAAATACAAAAATTACTAAATAATATTAATCATAATAATTACTGTAATAAACGTACGTACTTGTACAATGAGTCCTTAATATGTGAAATCCTCCCCTTCACCCTCAAATGCTCCCAAGTATCTGCTCCTGTAACCACCTCCCAAAATCCTAAAAAAGTGGGTTCTATCAACCACCACTAGCCCCTTCCTAAACATCTGTAGCGATCTCCTACTGTAAGTATAAACCGCTATGAACTGCAAACTCTGTTAGCGTAATCGTACGCCAAACACTAGCAAGCCTGAAAGAAACCTCAGGCGGAGGTGGAGGAGACTGTGGTTGTGCAGGCGGCTGGTCGGCCCGAAGAGGGTGAAATGTGAATGTCGATTAAAAACATGACAAGCAGCTCCCTGTAGCTCGGCGTGTGCGCTAACGCAAATAGACGATGACACGGTGAATCCACAGGAATGAAATAACGGAGTCTAGGCGTCTTACCAATGGCCTCCAGTGCATCCCAGTCGACCGCAGCATGCGATCCAACGTGCATCCTCCTAAGTCCTAAACTTCCCGCAAAAATGGGTGACATCGGTACCGGGAGAAAACTCCAGGTATGGGTGACCGTGTAGTGGATCCGGCGGGGATGGCGGAGCCTGCCGCGGACCCTACAGATGCGGAGCCTCGTGGATCTGATCCTCAACCTCGTCCACAATCAATCTGCAAAAAATACCGTATACGTATAATAGTACTAAAAATAATAATATTTATTATTATTATAAAATTTATTATAATTAGGGCTGTAAACGAACCGAACGAACACGAACAAGGCCATGTTCGTGTTCGTTCGTTAAGAAAATTAACATGTTCGCAAACTGTTCACGAACGCATACCGAACATAAGTTTATGTTTGTGTTCGTTCGTTAAGGAATTTCAGTTGTTCACGAACAGTTCGTGAACACTGGTTTCGTACACAAACAAACGCAAGCAAATACAAACGAAAGCAAACGAACATTTAACTGGAAAATAAAAAATAAAAAACATTGTTGTCCTTAAACATTGGATATAAGTAGTTAAATACAATTATCAAATGAAAAATCCAAACACAAGAAGTCTACTACACCACCAAACGATAAATCAAGTTTAACTAATCTAGACATAATTATCCCCAAAATGTCTTAGATAAATGGTTTATTATTTATTATTTTTTGATATAATCAAACGAACACGAACGAACGTAACCGAACACATTACCAAACGTTCACGAACGCAGTCGAACGATCGAGACCTGTGTTCATGTTCGTTCGCTAAGCTAACCGAATGAATTTTTTTGTTCGTGTTCGTTCGTTAAGTTAATCGAACGAAAAATAAACGAACTTCCCGCCGAACGGTTCACGAACTGTTCGCTGAACGTTTGGTTCGTTTACGGCCCTAATTATAATTATAATAATAATTATACAAATTTTAATAATAATAATAATAATTTAATAATAATAACAATTAATAATAATAACAATACTAATTCACTAATAACTATTTTAATAATAATAAGAATTTAAAAATAAAAAATGCCCCGTGTATGCCTCCTCTAGGGGTAAACTAGGCGCCCTGTTCATCCCTAAACTCATCTTCAACATTAATAAGAGCTTAAATATACGATTTATTTAATATGTGATTAGATGACTAATGTACTTAATGCCTGTGTTTATGGACAACGTAAAAACATAAGTAGGTAAATCTAATATTCTGTAAGTACAACTTTAGGTTCTCAACATGATGAGATTTTGCTAACCTTTCGAGAGTAATAAAGTTAATTAACTTGAGATTTTCAACATGATGAGATTTTGTTTAGGAGGATTAATGTGTTTGACATCAAAGACATTATAGCTTTAATATATGTAACAAAGTAATTAATATCATAGGATCAGTCAAAAATATGAAAGTTTCGGATCAGACGGGTTTTGACGGAAGTTTGGATGGAATTGAACTAATTCGGAAGAAATATGGCAGAAATAAGATGAAGTAGAATATTTCATTCATATCGAAAGAGTATACATCATTTTACAAGTTGGAGAGAGCATCAACAATCTCTCCAGCATTTCCCCTCAAATCTCCAAAACTCGTTTCTCAACTCAAACTATACAATATTCAACACACGCTTTATCTAGAATTTAATCCCAATGATCAAAACTAAATAACTAATGAAACGAAATGAACGAAATGATTGATGTAACTAAATTTTAACCTAATTAATTACCGATGGGTGCAATGAAATTATAGTTGACGGTAAAAGAAACATCGGCAATCTAGAATTTAATCCCAATGATCAAAACCAAATAACTAATGAAAAACAATTAAAGTTTAGAACCCAAAACTATAAAATCCAAATCTAATAGTAGGTAAGAATCGATTGAACTCGGCCACTAACACAAACCCTAGCCCTGGAGATGATCACAAAAGATTTAGGTTCTTATGCTTGTAATTGGATATTCAATGGTTGTTGATCTTGATTGCATGAAGTAATTGAAAGAATGAATACCTGAACTCTAAGATCCGTCGTTTGGATGTCAAAAACGATGGTTAAAAACGGCTAAGAAAGTCCGGTTGTTTTGATAACCCAAGAGATGGGTTTAAATAGGGAATGGAATCCTCTTTTTGTGAGTTTGTGGGTTTTTGTAACAACAAATTTCTTTTATTCTCTGCTATCTGTGGGACTTGAACTCAAGACCTTCCCCTCTTAACGTGTTTAAAGGTTTTGCTTTTACAAGTGGACCACAACCCCGTTGGTAATAAATGAGACATGGCTAATGAATTTAAATAATAAAATTTAACATTGGTTATTTGCATATGACTTCAGAGGGATTTTATTATCAAGTATTAAATTATACTGATCAAGATTTATAGGGCTTCAAACCTCAAAAAAATTTCCTAAGTAAATTAATTAATGAGTAAGTGCTCCAACAAATAAGCAAAATTAGAACAATGTTTATTGGGTAGGTAGCATGCTTTTTTTTCCAGGACTAGTGTTTATTGAGTTGTTCTTGTCTCTGATTAAAGCTATAAAAATTATTTATGCACGGTTTTCCGGTAGGGAGTTATTATTGTTGTTGCCATGATAGTATCCATTCATGATTCCCTCAGACATGTCTTTGAGAAAAAAATAATTAAAATATTTTCTGTAGGAACTATCAACATCCTCATTAGATTATATTCATGGCATACACATGTTCATTTGAGAATCTTCATACTACGTATCATTTATTGATCAATACTAAATAATAAATATGATAATTTTAGTGTTATCGATTTATTTGTAGTAACTGAGATTTAGATGAAATTAGATAAGAATTAATAATGAACATTAAGGTACTATTATGATTATGATTCCAAACATAATTGGACCTTAAAGGTTTTTAGGGGCGAAGTCTCTTGACCATGTAGGGTTCTAATGGGATACCTTCCAAGGGCGGATATACCTTATAATAAAGGGTAGGCCCTGCTACCCCTTAACGCTTCAGCAGCAGTGTAATTCTTTTGAAAATTTTACGTTTTTTCGATTTTATTACCCATATTCTTTGAAACGTTTCCCCTACACTCCTTTTATTTATGGTTACTGATATTTACTTGGAAATTAGATAAGAAATGATCATGAACATTGAGTTACTAGTATGATTCCAAACATAATTGAACCTTAAAGGGTTTTTAAAGGCGAAGCCTCTCTACCATGTAAGGTTTTCATGAGGCATGATCCTAGCAAGGTCTAGCGCTAGCACCATGTGGAGTCTAAGGGCTGAAATCCCGGGCTAAGGATTTTAAAGATGTCACAGAAAAAATATTACGAGACCAAAGTATATGTTATTTTGAATGCAACCCAATTTTTAGTATAAATTATATTAAAACGTATATGTAGGCAAAAAAAAAAAAATCCTTGTACTTCAGATTTTTGAAAAACATAAAATATTACATATTAGTAGAGGAAAACTAAATTATATAAGGAAAACTATAAAAAAATGAAAATGATAATTTAGAAGTCATGTAGTCATTGCCCACCCCATTTAAGGGTTGCGAGTCGTCTAGTTTCCCTAGATTTTCATGTATGCTACATCAGCGCCACGTCAATTTTTGTTCAGTTTCCTTAGAATGTTTAGTGTAGTACAGTTTTTCATATATTTAAAAAAATTATTTTAATTTAAATTAAAATCTAGTATATATATATATATATATATATATATGTGAGTACTAATTTCCTCTATATAATTTACCAACTTTCTTTCCTAACACATATTTACTATTCAATTTCTTTTGTTTGGATTGGTTTAAACTCTCTTATATGTTTCTCACACTCTCCACTCTTTATTTCATACACATTTGCTCAATGCTAAATTTATTATTGAGTTAAATTCCATTTTAGTCCATGTGGTTTGTGCCATTTTGGCAGTTTAGTCCAAATGTTTCATTTTTCACTTGTGGGTCCAAAAAGGTTTCATCGTTGCCATTTTAGTCCACTGTGTTGACTTCATCCATTTTTTCTGTTAACCAGAAGGGCAATTCCGTTATTTTATGTGTAATTCTGTTAACTAGAAGGGCAATTCGGCCATATAAAATGACCGAATTGCCATTATGGTTAACAGAAAAAATGGATGAAGTCAACCTAGTAGACTAAAATGACAATGGTGAAACCTTTTTGGACCCACAGGGGAAAAATAAAACAATTGGACTAAACTGGCAAAATGGAACATATAAATTTAGTACATTCTTCAAGTAAACTTATTTTTTATATGAAATACAATTTGTTCTTGTAATTTTGTCTCTATCTGTTTATTAAATTACGTGATATATTTTGTTCTTAAGGCGGTTTGACTGGTCCGGCCGATCTAATGATCCATATATAAAAACATTATTTTGTGGCTTATGTTCCTATATTTTGGGTTTTCTCTTTTGTTGTTTAAATTTGGTGAGTTGACAACCCGTAGCGTTCGTACGTGGTTCAACGTTTTTTTTTTTCTGTTTTGGTTCAGAATTATGGTCACGTCACAACGCACGGGTTCTAAAAACTCATATATAACTAAAAATAAACTAAAGTTTAATATATGCGGTGCCTAATTGATATTCTAAAATGAAATTTGTGATCTTCTTCGATCTCTTTCATTCGAGCTCACCGAAACAAAGAAATAGATAGAGTTTGTTTATATATATATATATATATATATATATAGATAGATAGATAGATAGATGAAGATGTGTGTACTATATGACCATTCAAGAGGACAAGTGAGTCTTCGCTATGCATGGCCCTCATTATTAACTTTTTAATCAACTTTGCTCTTCCCCTCACGGATGTTTGGCGCTAGCTCCCAGATTTCCGGTGAAAGTTTTTCCCCGTAACCAGTGTTATGTTCCTGGACGGGCCCATGTGTAAGTGGCCCCCTCCGGGTGCGAAGGTTGTTTGGTGCCCGGGGGTCGGGGTGCACCCGTCCACCCCAATATTTCAGTTAGAAGTATATAGGATCACCCCCACCCCCACAATTATTTTTTCTAAATATTTGTACACTATATGAATTAAAGTAAAGTTTGGTAAATATATTTTAACTCTTATTTTTTCATAAATATTTGTATATAAGTATGGGTAGTTTGGTAAATATATTTGAACTCTTATTTGTTTAACCCTAGATTACCCACTACACAATAAACTTAATCGCACGTTTTTATGTGTAAGAACGGATCCTTTGAATGAACGAAACTTTTTAGTTTTATTTGGAACTATTATTATTTGACCTGACTTGAATCGATAGCCGACTCGACTCGAAACATAACGATAAAATTTTTTTTTGGGTCCCATCACTTTACGACCCCTCAAAACTTTTGGTCAAGCTCCGCCACTGACCCCCTCCCTTAATCCTACTCCGTCCACCCTTATGCAAATGTATTTATGTAATTATACACTTACAAGATGACTGCGTAGCTATAAAAAAGAAAATGCATCAAGGCCAACCTCATATCATAAATTTACAGGGAAGGTCATTTAAATTCAAAAAATAAAAAAAATAGAACCGCTAAACTCACAAACTCTCTAACCTAGACCACACCTCCATATTACACAAATGCTGAACATAACAAAATAACCCTTAATCACTTTATTACCACTAAAAATTGATCTCATTTTTTTTTGTTATATAAAAACCTTATAAACATCAAGAAAACATGAAATCTCAAAAGCTAACATATAAAATTGAATAGCCACATCTATTGTCAAGTGATTTTTGACTGGAACCCGTGAAGACTTCTGTATGGCGTTTGAAATGCATGTGTTAAGGAATCTCGACCACTGGTATCAGAACAACAATTTAGTTCGGTTATGTGGATAGTGTTCATTGGTTCCCTCGATTTGACGTTGTTCAACTATTATGATGGATAATAGTATTATATTAAAGTCTTCCTAGTTTGATTTTAAATTATATGACTTGTCCCAAAATTAAAAACAACGATACAAAAGCCCAGTTTAAACTTGCATTTGGGGGAAGAATTGTTGAATTCAATTCCAATATCTGTTAGGTTTGATTATGATGAGGTCTAAACTTAAAAGACAATTTTATTTTAGTGAACAAATTTGTTTTATCTTCGACCGGCTTGTTTTTTGGTTAAACTTATAACAAGAACCCTAACAAGTTGTGAAGTTGACCCTTCTAATTTGAACACAATTCCTGCACAATATTAATATACCATGCATGCAAAAAAAAGTAAAAAAAATACAAAAAAAAATCACACTAGCTAGTTCGTTTACTATATGAATAATGATATACATGTCTTAATTATATACCTAAACATATTTTAATCTATACCTAAATATATTTTAATCTACCTAATGCTTGACATGTAAATCTATCGAAATTTCCCATTTTTCTAGGCAGTTCATTAATTTTATATTTGTAACTTGTAAGCATGTGAATTGTTTTTCTTCATATATTTCTCCTTTGCCAAGACACCTTATTTTTGTTGGAAATTTTCTTTCATCCCACATTGTTGAGTGCCTTATAAGGGATTACCCCTTATGGGCCTCCAAAGTATTAAATGGGTTGAGAAGTGGGTCAAGCCCACACGCGCGCCGAGCCGAGCCGCGAGCTCGCGAATGGGCACGTTTGAGGCGTACTTTGCACTTTGCTAGGAGCTGAGAAGCTTTTATTTTTAGCTAGGGTCCGGTTCAGGTGTGTTAGATCTGTGGATCGAGATAGAGCTGAGTTATGATTAGGATAGAGATGAATTCGAAACAGTGGGGGTTATCTCCACCAGTTCGAATTCGTATGGGATTAGTCTAGGAATTCGAATTTGAGATGGATATCTCTAGGAGTTTATATTCGAATTAGTTGATAATGTTTATCCCATCCCCGTTTTTCTCATCTCAGTTATGATCTCAACCTATAAATAAAGGCCTCCTGCTACCCATTCAAACACTCTAATTTTCGCAGCCTGTCATCTCTGTGTTTCTGTTTCTTCTTCAGCTTCTGCGTTTTCAGGTTTCATTGCTGTTGGAATACCAGATCAGTTCTGCATTAAATCTTGGGAGTTTACGCTGAAGCTCACAGCAATACGAGCGCGTAAAATCCTTTAAGAACAGGAATCATCCGTGCAGTTCAAGAATTTCAGTTTCTTAAATCGCCAGGTGGGTTTTAGTTTTTGCGTGTTATTTAAATTCGTCCGATAACGGGACAGTCTTCTTCTACCTTTCTTCAATCAGGTTGTTCAAGTTGGAATAAACTGGTTTGGTCAATAACTCGGTAATTAATAATAAAATAATTAATTTTCTGTTTGATAAAATTGTTTTCAACAATCTTAAAGGAACAGACGTGTATTGCCCACTCAACTATGGATTGATCACACCAATGATTCAAAATCTACAAGTGGGTGGATTTACACTCTAGCAGGAGGAGCAATTTATTGGGCGAGCAAGAAACAGACGTGTATCGCCCACTCAACTATGGAAGCCGAGTTCATAGCACTAGCTGCGGCTGGTAAGGAAGCAGAGTGGATTAGAGATCTACTTACGGACATCCGTTTGTGGGATGTTCCAATGCCGTATATTCCCATGTATTGTGATAGTGAGGCCACACTATCTAAAGTATACAACGCAGTGTATAATGGGAGGTCAAGACACATAGGTCTACGGCACAATTATGTGAGACAACTTCTTGAAAGTGGTACCATCAAGGTTGTCTATGTCAAGACGAGTAAGAACTTGGCTGATCCGTTTACTAAACCTCTGACGAGAGATTTGGTAGTGAATACCGCGAGAGACATAGGTCTAAAACCACAATAGAATCGTTAGTGATGGAAACCCAACTTGAACTTAGTGTTCCTATTTCTCAAGTTTAATGGGTAAAAACGAAGTCACTTAACGATAGAAGGTACTATCAATTTGATAGATCCATGTGAGGTATGATAGTTCGTCGTTGCCGAGAACAAGGGTGAGCTAATGTTCTTAACAAAGTTTTGGAGGTATTCAAGCAACGTGGATGATGTAAAACTTTGCCTATATGATTTAGGGGTGGTTCCGCCTCGAGTCAAGATAAGTGGTTTGTCTTCTAAAGGGTCATGAAAAGGGTTTATAGCGCACGGCCTTATTCGCGCTCAGTGAGAACGCAAAGTCGGCCGGTGATGTGTGGGGGTAAACCGAAATCTTCGTGACACCTAGTGACATCATCTGTCTAAGTGAGAGGAAACATTTCAACTTGGTGGGGGATTGTTGGAAATATTAATGAGGAACATACAAGTTGGTATGTTTCCTCCATCCCACATTGGTGAGGGAGGTGAAAGTTGAGTGCCTTATAAGGGATTACCCCTTATGGGCCGCCAAAGTGTTAAATGGGTTGAGAAGTGGGTCAAGCCCACACGCGAGCAGAGCCAAACCGAGCCGCGAGCTGGCGAATTGGCGCGTTTGAGGCGCACTTTGCACTTCGCACGTACGCATCATCGCTAGGAGCTGAGGAGCTTTTATTTTTAGCTAGGGTCCAGTTCAGGTGTGTTAGATCTGTGGATCGAGATAGAGCTGAGTTATGATTGGGATAGAGATGAATTCGAAACAGTGGGGGTTATCTCCACCAGTTCGAATTCGTATGGGATTAGTCTAGGAATTCGAATTTGAGATGGACATCTCTAGGAGTTTATATTCGAATTAGTTGATAATGTTTATCCCATTCCCCGTTTTTCTCATTCTCAGTTATCACCTCAATCTATAAATAAAAGCCTCCTACTACCCATTCAAACACTCTAATTTTCGCAGCCTGTCATCTCTGTGCTTCTGTTTCTTCTTCAGCTTCTGCGTTTTCTGGTTTCCATTGCTGTTGGAATACCAGATCAGTTCTGCATTAAATCCTGGGAGTTTACACTGCAGCTCACATCAATACGAGCGCGTAAAATCCTTTAAGGACAGGAATCATCCGTGCAGTTCAAGAATCTCGGTTTCTTAAATCGTCAGGTTGGTTTAAGTTTTTGCATGTTATTTAAATTCGTCCGATAACGGGACAATCTTCTTCTACCTTTCTTCAATCAGTTTGTTTAAGTTGGAATAAACTAGTTTGGCCAATAACTCAGTAATTAATAATAAAATAATTAATTTTCTGTTTGATTAAATTGTTTTCAAAAATCTTAAAGGATTTTATTTTTTGTGTTTAATCATTAGAAATAATGGACGGTGAACTACCAACAGCTAATCTGAGATTAATGAATCAAGAGTTTGTCAAGTTGGACAGATTCGATGGCCATAACTATACACGTTGGGTGGACAAGGTTAAGTTCATGCTCGTTGTGCTGAAACTCAACTATATCCTTGATCCAAGCTTGCCCGCAATCCCTTATGACCCTCCTCTTGAGGCTGGAGATGTCCCGAATCAAGATTTTGCTAAGCAAAGACTTGTCCGTAAGGAAGCTGCAGATCTTTGCCTCGGCCACATCAAGAATTCTCTTTCGGATCGTCTCGATGACTTATACGCGCGGATAACAAATGATAGAGAATTGTGGAAAGCTTTGGAAGATAAGTACAAGGCTCATGAAGAAGGTACTAACAAATACCTTGTTTCCAAGTACTTAGACTTTCAAATGGTTGATGACAAGTCAATCTTGGAGCAAGTGCATGAACTCCAAGTTCTTGTTAACAAACTGACCGCGCTTTCTATTCTGCTGCCCGAAAATTTTCAAGTAGGGGTCCTTATAGCAAAACTTCCTCCTACTTGGAAAGATTTCTCAAAGAGAATGATGCACAAGTCTGAGGACTACTCTTTGCATGAACTGTTGAAGCACCTTCGAATTGAGGAGGAAACACGCAACAGGGACAAAAGAGGTAAAGTCGGATCGAGTGTGAATCATATTGTTGGAGGATCTGGTCAAAAGGGAAAAGGGGCATCAAAGAATACAAAGTTTACAGCACCAAAGAAAAAGGAATTCAAAAAGTCACATCAAACGACCAACCATCAACCAAAGAGATCGGGTAAATGTCATGTTTATGGAGAAACCCGGCATTATGCACGAGAGTGCTCTCAAAGGAAATCTGGATCTACGGTTGGTTCTACAAGTGTTGTTGATATTGAGAAAGTCACCAATCTAGTGGCTAATGTGGGTCTTGGAGATGTTAACATGCTTTCTCAATATACACACGGGCATGTAGAGGATGGTTTTTGGATTCTGGAGCAACTGTTCATGTTTGTGGGAATCGTGGCTCATCTTTTACTTATGGTCCTGTTCCTCAAGGAACAGTGGTGGTATGTGCTGATGGACATCGAGTGGAAGTTCATGGTAAAGGCACAGTGCGACTAAACTTTAAAGATGGTCAAAGGGTTACCCTTCAGGACATCTTGCATGTTCTTGGTATCACCAAGGGTCTTGTTTTTGCTGATAAGTTTGATCGAAATAGGTACAAGATGTTCTCAAGAATCTCCGTGTGAAGTTTTCTCTAAATGACATCTATGTGGGTCAAGCAAAGAACACGGGTGGAATGTATCGCCTTGACCTAGCTGAAGATGGAGTTGATGAAGAAGAAGACTCGGATGAAGGTGGCGTTTCAGTGATTGATGGGTTTGGGAATGAAAGTGATAGTGATAGTGGTGATAGTGGTAGTGATAGTTTTTAATGTAATGCAATTGGTTTTGATTTGAATGAAATTATGTCTTCTGATTATATCGCTTGTCCAATTCTTTATGGCATAAACGTTTAGCTCATACAAATATTAAAAACATTGAGAAAATGCAAACTAAATGTTTATTGAAATTAAAAGATAAAGACTTTGAAAAATGCGAAACTTGTGTGAAATCAAAATTCACAAAGAAACCTTTTCCAAGTGTCCATAAACGTAATACATCACTACTAGAACTAATTCATTCAGATATTTGTGAACTGAATGGAGTCCTTACTCGTGGGGGTAAGAGATACTTTATCACTTTCTGCGATGACTTCAGCCGATACTTATATGTTTATTTATTGCATTCAAAAAACTAAGCTTTTGAGGCATTTAAAATATATAAGGCTGAGATTGAAAAACAAAAGGAGAAATGCATTAAAATTTTTCGCTCGGACAGAGGCGAAGAATACTATAATCGAAGATTTGATGCATTCTGCGAAGAAGAAGGCATCCTACATGAGAGAACTGCACCATATACTCCCCAACAAAATGGTTTGGCTGAGAGAAAGAACCGAACCTTGGTAGAGATGGCTAATTGTATGTTAAATCAATCGGGTCTACCTCGTATTATGTGGGGGGAAGCTGTGTTAACCGCATGTTATGTTCATAATAGGATCACTAGTCGTGTGATACCTACGAGTCCATAGGAGTTGTGGAAAGGAAGAAAACCAAACCTAAAGTATTTGAGGGTTTGGGGGGTGTCTTGCCTATTATTGCGTACCTGATCCAAAGACACTCAAACTGGGAGAACGAGCTTACAAGAGTGTATTCATTGGATATGCTCCGCAAAGTAAGTCTTACCGGTTGTTGGATGACCAATCAGGTACAGTTGTAGAATCCAAAGATGTGGAATTCTTTGAGAACAAGTTTTATAGAGATGATGAAAACTCAAATTACACCACATCTTCTAGTACTTCTGTGAAAAGAGTCGAACCTTCACCAATGGTTGAAGAACCTAGGAAAAGTACTAGAATTAGATAAGAGAAAAGTTATGGAGATGATTTCTTTTCTTACCTGGTTGAGGGAACTCAAAAGAAAGTGACGAGAGAGGTCATTTTCGCTGTTAATTTGGATGATGATCCTAAAACTTTCAGCGAAGCAATGTCATCAAAAGATGCTCCTTTGTGGAAGGAAGCAGTCAATGATGAAATGGATTCCATTATGGGAAATGGAACTTGGGAGTTAGCTGATCTACCCAAGGGAAAGAAACCTATTGGATCCAAACGGATTTTCAAAAGGAAGTATCATCCAGATGGATCCATCTCTGCCTATAAAGCGATATTAGTTGCTGAAGGGTATAGGCAGAGAGAAGGGATCGACTATTTTGATACATATGCACCTGTGGCTAGAATTAGCTCTATTAGAACTCTAACAGCGGTGTCTGCTTTGAAAGGGCTGTACATCCATCAAATGGATGTAAAGACTGCATTTCTAAATGGGTATCTAAATGAGGAGATTTATTTGGAGCAACCAGAAGGGTTTGTGATGCCTGGACAAGAGAACAAAGTGTGTAGACTTATTAAATCTCTTTATGGTTTGAAGGAAGCTCCTAAACAGTGGCATGAGAGGTTTGACACCATTGTGACTGCTTTTGGGTTTCGACACAATAGTGCTGATAGGTGTATTTATACTAAATGCGAACCCGGTTATACAGTCATGATTTGTCTCTATGTTGATGATATGTTGATCATTGGCACTCACCTTGAAGGTATTTCTAAAACTAAGAAATATCTGTCCTCAAACTTTAAGATGAAAGATCTAGGAGAAGTTGATACCATTCTTGGGATCAAGGAGAAAAAGAACTGAAAGTCATATTTCTCTAAGTCAATCTCATTACATAGAGAAAATTTTGACTAAGTTTCAACACTTGAACATTAAAGAGTTTAATACCCCATTTGATCCAAGTGTGAAACTTAATGTGAACTCAGGGAGAGCAGTGGCTCAACTGGAGTATGCGAGTGCTATTGGAAGTATGATGTATGCAACACATTGCACTCGTCCTGATATTGCTTTTGCTGTAAGCAAACTGAGTCAGTATACTGTCAATCCAGGGACAGAACACTGGAAAGCAGTGGGTAGAGTACTTGGATACCTGAAAAGGACCAGAAACTTAGAACTGACATACACGTCTAATTCCAGAATACTCGAAGGTTATTCTGATGCGAGCTGGATTGATCACACCAATGATTCAAAATCTACAAGTGGGTGGATTTACATTTTAGCAGGAGGAGCAATTTCTTGGGAGAGCAAGAAACATACGTGTATTGCCCACTCAACTATGGAAGCCGAGTTCATAGCACTAGCTGCGGCTGGTAAGGAAGCAGAGTGGATTAGAGATCTACTTATGGACATCCGTTTGTGGGATGTTCCAATGCCATATATTCTCATGTATTGTGATAGTGAGGCCACACTATCTAAAGTATACAACGCAGTGTATAATGGGAGGTCAAGACACATAGGTCTACGGCACAATTATGTGAGACAACTTCTTGAAAGTGGTACCATCAAGGTTGTCTATGTCAAGACGAGTAAGAACTTGGCTGATCCGTTTACTAAACCTCTTACGAGAGATTTGGTAGTGAATACCGCGAGAGACATGGGTCTAAAACCACAATAGAATAGTTAATGATGGAAACCCAACTTGAACTTAGTGCTCCTATTTCTCAAGTTTAATGGGTAAAAACGAAGTCACTTAACGATAGAAGGTACTATGAATTTGATAGATCCATGTGAGGTATGATAGTTCGTCGTTGCCGAGAACAAAGGTGAGCTTGTCACAGGCTGACCCGCAGCGGAAATGGGTAGTCGGGGCATGATTGGGTTTTCATCAAAGCTCATGACATTTACTATAAAGTTTCATATTTATTATTTCTCTTTAAAGAAGAAGTTACAATAAACATACAAACACAACATGTTCATATACATTTTTATTCAAATTACAAACTAAAGTACAATTACAAAGGAAAACAAAACTAAACGTTCATTCCAAGGCATTAACTTGTTTATTCTTCTAGGCCATCCTATGTGTTTCTTTTCTCAACCGGATCACCTGTATCATGTGTAAAATAGGGTTTTGGGTCAACAAAAGTTGGCGAGTGAATCTTATTTAAACATTTGAAAGGATTAGTTATGTTGGTTATTTGAATAAAATTGTGCATAACCAAATATGAATAAACGTAAATGTAAATTTAATCACAAAACACATAATATCAAACAATGCACAAGCACACACACCAAATGATGAAACAATGAGATCAAGGCTCAATCAAACGGAGCCGATCAAATGAGGCACCTGATGCTCAACTCGTCTCCCACGAGGAACTGATGGGCCTAATGAATGATTTGCACACAACTTGACAAGAATGTAAACACGTATCACAACAAACAATATTTACATCATAAGTTTAGGTCATATAATGGTAATAGCACAAGTTTGAATAAACGAAATAATTAAAGCGACACATGATACACCCCAAAACATGAATAAAAATGGGAATTTGTAAGGATTCACTCACAGTGGGTGCGTTTCCTGGATGACGATGAATGCGCACGAATTTTAGGATTTGATCGACGAGAAAAACTAACCTAAAATAATAACGAAATGGTTTGGTAAATAATTGGATTTTATTTGAGATTAATAATTTTAATTCATAACCTTAATAGGATTTTTAGATTTATTTTTGTGAGTTTAAGGACATATTCTAACTTTAAAAATATTATTATTTTTAAATAATTTTCTGATTAAATAAATTAAAAAAAGAAATAAAAAAAATGTTGACTTTTGACCATGTTGACCGTTGACCGTTGACCGGTCGGACTGTGTTTATTCTATGCGCTGAGTGAGGTTCGAACTCGTGACCTCCCGTATACGTGCACGCAGCTCTACCAACTGAGCTACGTGTCTAACCGGAAATAATCTCGTTTTTAATTATATTTATATACTATTTAGATTAAACTATATTCTGATTTAACAAAATGATTTGTATATTCTAGAGACAGGGTCATGGAACCGGCTCGAACTCACGACCTTTGCTTCGTGTGTGCACACAGCCCGACCAATTGGGCTGTGTGTTTAATCCGTTGGATATAAGATTTTTATTTCTTTTATATACTTACTGTCAAGTTTCATATTTGAGTTTTATAAAAAGGTTTGAATATTGTGACGAATCGAAACAAGAACAGAATCGAACCCGAGACTTGCTTATTGTTTTTGCACACAGTCCACCACTGGACTGTGTGTCTAACCCGGTTATTATTTCGGTTTTTATTATATTTATATGCTATCTCAATTCGTCTTCTTCACACATTTAAATTTCAGATCACCCGTTCGTGATTTGGTTTGTTAAATCAAAGTGTTTCTTACTGATTAACAAAATAATAGATAGAAAATTAAAGTAAGTCGAAGGATAATACCGAGGGCGGTGGTCTTGAATGTTTCCGGCGAGATTCCGGCGGCTGAGGTCAACTCCGGCGAAATGTAACTTGCGACAGAGGATCTACAGGAAGTTTGAGGTGAGTGTGGGTGACTTCTGTCTGAGCTCTAGAAGTCCTATTTTAGAGTAAGGCAATAATGGAATGGGTTCGGTTTCCCGGCGAGTGGATTTTGGTGATTCCGGTGGTTCTCCGGTGGTATTTTTTGGCGACTACCAGAAAATTCCGGTGATGAATTCTGACAAACAGAGGTTTGCAGATGGGTTGTGTACATTCTAAACAGTTCCCATAAACCCCTATTTATAGTTGAAAGAGATAGCTTAAATTGGGTTTCTGTTTAGAGAATTTCCGGTCAAAAACGGTTATGGCGAGATGTTAGCAGATCAATTGACTGCGGTTTTGACTCGGTTTGAGTCTAGGTGCCTGATAGAGAGTCAATTTCGTGATCAATTGAAGAGAAACGGAAATCTTGGTGATTTCCGGTTGACTGGGTGACGTTACATTGGGCGGCATTTTGAACCTGTCCGAGAGTATAAAAGGTTATTTGATTTGGTTATATCAGATGTTGAGTATGTGGTGTAGCGGTGTGTTGTGTGGTTGGTTACGGGTGTGACCCGGGTTCGATACCCGCGGTCTACACCATTTTATTGTTTTTTGCTTTTATAACTAATATATGTATATATATATATATTTATTATTATTTATTATTATTATTATTATTATTATTCTTATTATTATCTTTATTATTATTTATTGTTTTATATTATTGATATAACGAATCCCTTAAACGATTAACATAAATACGTAACAACAAGATCATAATACAAACTTGATTAAAATAAAATGGTAAGGGTTTTGGAACCCGTTTTTCGACAAATGTTACAGTATCCCCTACTTTTAGAAATTTCGTCCCGAAATTTAAGTAGTAGTGGTATGTTTGACTCAAAAGGGAGGGTGTTTTAATTTCATAATTAGAAGAGGGTGGGAGTTTAGATTTTCATTTGAGGTAGTAACGTTCCTAGTAAGGGTTGAATACCCTGCTACAGGAATCGCTTTTTGATGCCTAAAGTTTAAGAATGCGGAACATGGATAAACAGAGTTGATCTTACGCATAAGAGTTTTGAGGGAATTGATACGTTTAAAAAAGATAAGGTTATATCATAAAACAAAAATTCAACCATGATGATACTAAAACCTACACGGAACTTCTCATAACCGCCTGACAATGCTTTTGATCCTTTGACAAGAATACTTATATATAGGAAGTACCAGTGGCGTATCCACCATATTCTTGTCAAATTTTCATTGGCTTTGTCAGTAAGTTATAATTAGTTCTATGTGACTCTAAAATTTACAAAACAAACACAATAGCCAAAGTTTGAGTCTCAAATCTGAAAGGATACATGACTGAATGATGACAGTATCTCTCTTGTTTGTTATGATGAAGGGGTCAGTCTATGTAAAAGTGAGACACAACCCAACTTCTTTAAATGATGAGATCGAGATACGTCGAGATGTATGATGATATGAATGTTAAATCAGTGAGTATAAAACAAAACTGAAATAGTAATTCGCATTAAGATTCTTGGATACATAAATTTCCAATTTATAACTGAGATACGTAAAGATTGAGATAACATAAGAAAACATAAAAACTAAACGGTTGGAGTTGAGTCTTGATTCTTGGTGAAGGAATGCTAGTTGGGTGGTTCGTTTGGGCCGTTATTATCTTCAACAGGATTGGCGTTGATGTTGTAAGCTCTTCCTCTTGCTGGTGGTGGAGCTAGGTTTGCTTGATTTGCTTGATTTGCTTGGTTAACTGGGTTTGCTTGAGCTTGGGCGTTTATGATGTTAACCAATCCAGGGCACGTGTTTCTAAAGTGGGTAGGGTCGCCACAATTAAAACAAGCTCGAACATATGGGAACATGGGGTATTGGGGTTGTTGATATGTTTGGATCATGTTTTGAGTAGGGGGTGAGGCTTGGTTTCGAGGGGCACGACAAGTTTTGCTCCAATGACCATAACGCCCATAATTTGCACACAGTCGACAAGGTACGGTAGATGGATGGTGATAAAAACAGGTGTTGCATTGAGGGTGAGGTCCAATGTAAGGTTTCTTATTTGAGTAAGTAGAGTTAGGTGCTACTTGAGTGATTGGGATAGATTGGAGGGGTACAACTTGTGAAGCTGGTTGATTGTGTTGGGTGACAGCGAAAATTTGCCCATCTCGTTTTCTCTTAGAAGTAGGTTGAGAAGAGGATTCGGTTTGGGTGGAGTTTGAGGTTTCGGTTGATGCTTTATCCTTCTTATCCTCCTCCGTGAAGTCTTTATTCCGTATGCGGTTTTCGGTGAGCTCTGTAGCTAACTCCATTGCTGCTTCCAAAGTTGCAGGTCTGGTACTTATTACAGGGTCTTGAATTTTTGAAGGAAGACCTCGAATGTAGTGCTCGATCAAACGGTAGAGGGGAGTGAACAAGTTGGGGACCATCTGATTTAACTCAAGGAATCTCTTGTTGTATGTGGTGTGGTCGCCCTCTTTTTGTTTCAAAGAATAGAACTCATATTCCAATTTTCTTGATTTCGCTTCTTGGACAGAACCGTCTTGTCATGATTTCCTTCAACTCTTCCCAAGTCAAAGTCATAGCATTCTCAGCACCTCGCTTGGCCTTCCCTGTATTCCACCATGTAAGTGCTACTCCGAACAAACGACCGGTAGCATATCGCACCTTGCGATCATCGGGACAGTCGCAATTGAGAAAAGTGTTTTCCATCTCCTAAAACCAATGGAGGAGAGCGGTGACACCTTCAGTCCCTTCGTATTTTGGAGGATCGCAGGATTTGAAATGCTTGTAGGTGCATTTAGTGGCTTTTGGGGGAGGATTGACAATGTTTTGATCTTCTTGGTTGTTTGGGTTGACGGGATTAGCGGTAAGGGCCTGTTGTACTTGAATTACGATGTTGGGTATTACGGTAGCCATTTGTTGAGCGATTTGGGCAGCCATGCGCTCGCGGGATTTTCCTGATCTCATTTTTCTACGAGAGAGACTAGAAGACATCTACAGGGAATACGTATCAAGAGTATGAGTTTGACGTTTCAGGTGTCATGTGTCGTATTTAGAAATGAACATTCATAAAACAAATGAAGAATAATAAATTTACTACATCCATAGGATGTCTTGGGCTTTGCTCGTAATTGGGCCTTGCATGCCGCCATACTTCACCTCCGTAATCATGTGGGCCCCCATGATTACCGGGCTTTCATATGGTTCACATATGTTAGCCTGGTAACGTACACTAAAACCCGGAGAAAATCGAGAAATATGAATGTAACGTATGAAATTCGGAGTGCATCCAGGTGTGGACACGGTGACACCTCAAAGTGGGGTTAGTTCGAACGACGTTTGGTGTGGCATGCTTTGGCCTAATAGGTCCTTCGACTCTCATCGTTTGTACCCAGGTAGGTAAACTGGTCCGTTATATTGGATTTATACGAATGCCAACCTAGACAGGACGTTCCGACTACCGGTACTTGTACCCTTACAGTTACTACATGCCCGTCGTAGAACTCACTTTGATGAGATTGAAAAAATGAAAAATGCGACAAAATCTTGAATAAATGAAATACGAGGATGATTTGAATATGTGAACATGGGAATATGCGTGATGAATGTATATGTAAACATGTTATGTTTGACAATAAGTATAACTCATTAAGTATCACACAATATAATAGTGGAAGTGTTTGCATGCATTTGTGTGTGTAATAAATACGAAACAAATAAACATCATGAGTTTGCATGTAACCACATAAACAATTTAAAATCTAATCAACTATAGTATAGGCTCTAAGGGTCTAATAATGTAACATTTGTAAAAAAAACGGGTCTTCAAAACCCGCTCTGTTTTGTAATCAAATACCAAGTTATGAAAGTACATTAATTATTTATGATTATTTTGGGTTTAAACATTACATAATTAATAACTAAACTAAACCATAAAAAATTATATTTGATAAAAAGTTAAAATAAAATAAATAAAAAACATTTGTAGCTGCCGGGACTCGAACCCGGGTCAGCTGAGGAACTCCAACAACTTATCATCCTATCCCCAAACCACTCCGCCACCAAGTGTTTTCTGTTAACTTTAGGAGAGCATTTGGATCTTATATACAAACTCGAATAAACCGTTAATACCATCTGAATAACGGAAATCAGCAAACCGATCGCCAAATCACTTCGTTTTCATCTGGCCAGCTTATAACCGATGCATTTCGGTTTCTAATTACGTCCGAATTGAATGATCATAAAACTTCATCACTTCCGGTAGTTGAAACCGAAAAGTTATCAAACTCCGATTTAATTCTAGTTCCAATCATTTGTGCGATTCAGAACTGTCACAACAACACTCCCTTTCCTTTTCATCGCGTTTTTCAAATCATTTGAGCACCTTAAACTGTTCGCCGGAAAACCGTGTTCAACACAAACCGGTAAGATATTCCTTCCTTGCGATTTCAATCTATTGTTAGAACTTTACTAACATTAATTCATCACTCAAAATCAGCCACAGATGACTTTGCTGGATTTTCTGTGTTCGCCGGAGAAATTCTGGAATTGCCGGAAACTCGCTAGTTAACGGTAAGCACATTCAAACGTACTAATAATCAATGCACCCTGGTTCAATTTCAAATCTAATTCCTTAGTTCTGTTGATAGACCCTCTCAGCCGAAGGTTCAAAAACAGAGCTGCCTGATTCTCGCCGGACTCCATAAGGAAGACAACCTGTCCGGTATCTTCTTTCCCCAAACTGTTCGGTTTTGTACATTCAAGCTAGTCGTCATGTTTATTAATTAGTTAAATCATGAATCAGATATTTGAGAAAAATCTGTAATCGTAATGAAGAAGACGAACTTAAAAACGGGATAAGAGTAATTAAAATTCGGATTATAAACGGGTTAGACACACAGTCCAGCGGTGGACTGTGTGCAAAGTTCATAGACATGTCCCGAGTTCGATCCTTGTTACGCGCACACTTGTGTAATAACATTCTTTTTAAATCATGAACTAACCCGGGTTGAATCGGGTAGTTGTTAAGTATAATATAAATCAAGAATATAACCGGGTTAGACACACAGTCCAGCGGTGGACTGTGTGCAAGATAAACTTCACGTCGCGCGTTCGAATCCTGTCCCAAGCACCGGTCAATTGAATTAAAACGTTTTTGTAAATAAAGGTATTTTCAGTTAACTCAAATAAGTATATAAATATAATTAAAACTAAGTTTCTAACGGGTTAGTCACGTAGCTCAGTTGGTAGAGCTACGTGCGCGTGAACGGAAGGTCACCGGTTCGAATCCCGCTTGGCGCAACAATTACCGCTGACCGAACCGGTCAACGGTCAACGGTCAATGGTCAAACAGTAAAAAAAAATATATTTTTTTTATCTATTTATTTGTTTATTTTAATTTAAAAATCAATTAAAAATACTTAAAAATAACATTTTTAAAGATAGAAAATAGCCATAAACTCACAAAAATATATCTAAAAATCCCATTAAAATCCTTAATAAAATCCATCCATTTAATATATTTTTCCATTATTATTTAGGTTAGTATTCCTCGTCGACTCGCTCGTCTAAATCGTGCGCATCTCACCATCTCCAATCCAACGCACCCAATGTGAGTGAACCTTTCAAATTCCCCGTTTTAATCACGTTTTTGGGGTGTATCATGTGTCTTTGTTTATTTACATATTATAACGAAATTATTGTGCATATATCATATCATGACATGTGTATTAGTTTGTTGCTGTTAAGTGGTTATTATTGGATGCAAATTATTATTTTCATTACATGCAATTGCCGAGGCCGCAGCTCCCCATCCATCGAGGTTGAGCTTGATCCCCATTTAATTATGCGGTTGATCTTGGCGTGCCCGCACGATCGGCTCCGTTTGATTGAGCCTTGATCGGTCATTTCATTTTACATTTCAATACATGCAATACGCTCGGCTCCGTTTGATTGAGCCTTGAGTGCACAGTTCAATTTATATCTCCAGTTCATGCAATACGTTCGGCTCCGTTTGATTGAGCCTTGAGCGCACAGTTCAATTTACATTTCCAGTTCATGCAATACGATCGGCTCCGTTTGATTGAGCCTTGATCGCACAGTTCATTTATGTTAGTTATCATATGATATTGGTATGTTCATGTATGCTATCAAATGATAATGTATGTTATAATTGTAACTGCTAAATGCCAATGTTTGATTACTTACATGTGCTCTTTTATGATTATGCACAATATTTTATTGATAAACTAACCATATAATCATTATCAAATGTTTATCTATGAGGTTCACTCGCCAACTTATGTTGACCCAAAACCTCCCATTTTACACATGATACAGGTGAACCAGCAGCAGCTAGGAACACATAGGACCTGGATTAGAAGAAATAAAACGATTTAGTATTTGGATTATTATGTTTGGTTATTTTCCCTTGTATTGAATGAACATGTTTGGATGTTTGAGAAATGTAACTTTGACTTCATTTAATTATGAAACATAATAGTAAATGTCATGTGCTTTGGTGATAACCCAATTATGCCCCGACTCTTATTTCCGCTGCGGGTCGGGGTGTGACAAATAACCTATCCTATATCCCTATAGTCAAAAGCTCTGATACCAATCTGTCACACCCTGACCCGCAGCGGAAATGGTAGTCGGGGCATGATTGGGTTTTCATCAAAGCTCATGACATTTACTATAAAGTTTCATATTTATTATTTCTCTTTAAAGAAGAAGTTACAATAAACATACAAACACAACATGTTCAAATACATTTTTATTCAAATTACAAACTAAAGTACAATTACAAAGGAAAACAAAACTAAACGTTCATTCCAAGGCATTAACTTGTTTATTCTTCTAGGCCATCCTATGTGTTTCTTTTCTCAACCGGATCACCTGTATCATGTGTAAAATAGGGTTTTGGGTCAACAAAAGTTGGCGAGTGAATCTTATTTAAACATTTGAAAGGATTAGTTATGTTGGTTATTTGAATAAAATTGTGCATAACCAAATATGAATAAACGTAACACACCAAATGATGAAACAATGAGATCAAGGCTCAATCAAACGGAGCCGATCAAATGAGGCACCTGATGCTCAACTCGTCCCTCACGAGGAACTGATGGGCCTAATGAATGATTTGCACACAACTTGACAAGAATGTAAACACGTATCACAACAAACAATATTTACATCATAAGTTTAGGTCATATAATGGTAATAGCACAAGTTTGAATAAACGAAATAATTAAAGCGACACATGATCCACTCCAAAACATGAATAAAAAAGGGGAATTTGTAAGGATTCACTCACAGTGGGTGCGTTTCCTGGATGACGATGAATGCGCACGAATTTTAGGATTTGATCGACGAGGAAAACTAACCTAAAATAATAACGAAATGGTTCGGTAAATAATTGGATTTTATTTGAGATTAATAATTTTAATTCATAACCTTAATAGGATTTTTAGATTTATTTTTGTGAGTTTAAGGACATATTCTAACTTTAAAAATATTATTATTTTTAAATAATTTTCTGATTAAATAAATAAAAAAAAGAAATAAAAAAAATGTTGACTTTTGACCATGTTGACCGTTGACCTGTCGGACTGTGTTTATTCTATGCGCTGAGTGAGGTTCGAACTCGTGACCTCCCGTATACGTGCACGCAGCTCTACCAACTGAGCTACGTGTTTAACCCGAAATAATCTCGTTTTTAATTATATTTATATACTATTTAGATTAAACTATATTCTGATTTAACAAAATGATTTGTATATTCTAGAGACAGGGTCATGGAACCGGCTCGAACTCACGACCTTTGCTTCGTGTGTGCACACAGCCCGACCAATTGGGCTGTGTGTTTAATCCGTTGGATATAAGATTTTTATTTCTTTTATATACTTACTGTCAAGTTTCATATTTGAGTTTTATAAAAAGGTTTGAATATTGTGACGAATCGAAACAAGAACAGAATCGAACCCGAGACGTGCTTATTGTTTTTGCACACAGTCCACCACTGGACTGTGTGTCTAACCCGGTTTTTATTATATTTATATGCTATCTCAATTCGTCTTCTTCACACATTTAAATTTCAGATCACCCGCTCGTGATTTGGTTTGTTAAATCAAAGTGTTTCTTACTGATTAACAAAATAATAGATAGAAAATGAAAGTAAGTAGAAGGATAATACCGAGGGCGGTGGTCTTGAATGTTTCCGGCGAGATTCCGGCGGCTGAGGTCAACTCCGGCGAAATGTAACTTGCGACAGAGGATCTACAGGAAGTTTGAGGTGGGTGTGGGTGACTTCTTTCTGAGCTCTAGAAGTCCTATTTTAGAGTAAGGCAATAATGGAATGGGTTCGGTTTTCCGGCGAGTGGATTTTGGTGATTCCGGTGGTTCTCTGGTGGTATTTTCTGGCGACTAACAGACAATTCCGGTGATGAATTCTGACGAACAGAGGTTTGCAGATGGGTTGTGTACATTCTAAACAGTTCCCAGAAACCCCTATTTATAGTTGAAAGAGATAGCTTGGATTGGGTTTCGGTTTAGAGAATTCCCGGTCAAAAACGGTTATGGCGAGATGTTAGCAGATCAATTGACTGCGTTTTGATTCGGTTTGAGTCTAGGTGCCTGATAGAGAGTCAATTTCGTGATCAATTGAAGAGAAACGGAAATCTTGGTGATTTCCGGTTAACTGGGTGCTGTTACATTGGGCGGCATTTTGAACCTGTCCGAGAGTATAAAAGGTTATTTGATTTGGTTATATCAGATGTTGAGTATGTGGTGTAGCGGTGTGTTGTGTGCTTTGTTACGGGTGTGACCCGGGTTCGATACCCGCGGTCTACACCATTTTATTGTTTTTTTGCTTTTATAACTAATATATGTATATATATGTCACACCCTGACCCGCAGCGGAAATAAGAGTCGGGCGTAATTGGGTTATCACCAAAGCACATGACATTTACTATTATGTTTCATAATTAATGAAGTCAAAGTTACATTTTCAAACATCCAAACATGTTCATTCAATACAAGGGAAAATAACAAAACATAACAATCCAAATACTAAATCATTTTATTCTTCTAATCCAGGTCCTATGTGTTCCTAGCTGCTGCTGGTTCACCTGTATCATGTGTAAAATGGGAGGTTTTGGGTCAACATAAGTTGGCGAGTGAACCTTATTAGATAAACATTTGATAAGGATTTTATGGTTAGTTTATCAATAAAATATTGTGCATAATCATAAAAGAGCAAATGTAAGTAATCAAGCATTTGCAAATAGCAGTTACAATTATAACATACAATAACACTTGATAGCATACATGAACATACCAATATAATACGATAACTAACATAATGAACTGTGCGATCAAGGCTCAATCAAACGGAGCCGGTCGTATTGCATGAACTGGAAATGTAAATTGAACTGTGCGATCAAGGCTCAATCAAACGGAGCCGATCGTATTGCATGAACTGGAAATGTAAATTGAACTGTGCGATCAAGGCTCAATCAAACGGAGCCGATCGTATTGCATGTATTGAAATGTAAAATGAAATGACCGATCAAGGCTCAATCAAACGGAGCCGATCGTGCGGGCACGCCACAGATCAACCGCATAATAAAATGGGGATCAAGCTCAACCTCATGGATGGGGAGCTGCGGCCTCGGCAAATGCATGTACTGAAATAATAATTTGCATCCAATAATAACTACTTAACAGCAACAAACTAATACACATGTCATGATATGATGTATGCACAATAGTTTCGTTATAATATGTAAATAAACAAAGACACATGATACACCCAAAAACGTGATTAAAACGGGGAATTTGAAAGGTTCACTCACATTGGGTGCGTTGAATTTGAGATGGTGAGATGCGCACGATTTAGATGAGCGAGTCGACGAGGAATACTAACCTAAATAATAATGGAAAAATATATTAAGTGGATGAAATGTTATTAAGGATTTTAATGAAATTTTTAGATATATTATTATGAGTTTATGGCTGTTTTCTATCTTTAAAAATGTTATTTTTAAGTATTTTTAATTGATTTTTAAATTAAATTAAATAAATAAATATAAAAAAAATATTATTTTTTTTACTGTTGACCGTTGACCGTTGACCGGTTCGGTCAGCGGTAAATTCCTGCGCCGGGCGGGATTCGAACCGGAGACCTTCCGTTCACGTGCACGTAGCTCTACCAACTGAGCTACGTGACTAACCCGTTATAAACTCAGTTTTAATTATATTTATATACTTATTTGAATTAACCGAAATTTCCTTTATTTACAAAAACGTTTTAATTCAACTGGACCGATGCTCGTGACAAGATTCGAACGCGCGACGTGAAGTTCATTTTGCACACAGTCCACCGCTGGACTGTGTGTCTAACCCGGTTATATTCTTGGTTTTTATTATACTTAACAACTACCTGTTTTAACCCGGGTTAGTTCATGATTAAAAAGGAATGTTATTACGTAAGTCGTGCGCGTAGCAAGGATCGAACTCGGGACATGTATATGAAATTTGCACACAGTCCACCGCTGGACTGTGTGTCTAACCCGTTTAAAATACCGATTTTAATTATACTTATGTTCTGATAGAACTTCATCTTCTTCATCGGATTACACGAACAGCATAAATCGACTGGTTAGGATTGATTTGTGATTTACAAAGTTTTTAAACATTAACAGTAATTCAAGAGTAAGGAATGGAGAGAGTTTAAAGAACAGAATTTACCGATTGATGATATTCACAGAAATCCGACGGAGGTTCGTCGGTACTGGAAATGAACTCCGACTGTTGAACCAATTAACAGCGTTGATCGATTATTCATAAAGTTGAATCACCTAAACAAGGTTTAAAAGAAATGTAGGATATCTTACCAGTTCACAGGGGGTTTCCGGCAGTCTCAGAAACTTTCCGGCGAAGGTAAGATCTCCGATAAACGTTGGCTAGAATCGATTCTGATGATGGAGTTGTGTTAGAGACTTACTAATCACATGTTTTAAACAGAAAGAGTCGGAGGAATTACCGTGAGAATGTGAGTCCCGGTTTTCCGGTGACTTGCAGAAAATTTCCGGCGAACTGTTTCAGATGATCTTATGGTTCACAAATGCGATGAAAATGAAATTGGATATTGTTGTGATAGTTCTGAATCGTGCAAATGAACTGGAGCTCGAATTAAATCAGAACTTGAAGAAATATTCGGTTTCAAAAGCCGAAAAGATGAAGCTTTAAGTTCAATCACTTCTGACTTAATTAAAAACCGTCGCACATCGGTTATAACTGAAATTGAGAGGTAAACAATCGATTTGACGATTGGTTTGCCGATTATCGGTTTTCAGATAGCATCAACGGTTAAATCGAGTTTGTGTATAAGTTCCTTTTGCTTTCCTAGTGTTAACAGAAAACACGTTATGGCGGAGTGGTTTAGGGAATGGGTGTTAAGTCGTTTAGAGACTCAGCTGACCCGGGTTCGAGTCCCGGCAGCTTCAAATGTTTTTTTTATTTATTTTATTTTAACTTTTTATCAAATATAATTTTTATAGTTTAGTTTATTTATTAATTATGTATCGTTTTAACTCAAAATAACCATAAATAATTAATGTACTTTCATAACTTGGTACTTGATTACAAAACGGAGCGGGTTTTGGAGACCCGATTTTTACAAATGTTACAGTATCCCCTACTTTTAGGAATTTCGTCCCGAAATTTAAACAGTTGAAGTAGTAGGAAAAAGATGCGGGTATTTTTCACGCATTGAGTCTTCACGTTCCCAAGTAAACTCAGGTCCCCGTTTCGACTCCCAGCGTACCCTAACAATAGGAATGCGACTTCGTCGTAGACGCTTTTCTCCATAGTCCATAATCTCCACTGGTCTTTCAATAAAATGCATGGATTCATCAATCTGAATATCTTCCAGTGGAATATGGAGATTCTCATCAGCGAGACACTTCTTCAAGTTCGACACGTGGAATGTTGGATGAATCCTGTCGAGTTCTTCCGGTAGGTCAAGCTTGTATGCTACAGGACCTACTCTTTCGAGTATCTTGAAAGGTCCTACGTAACGTGGTGCTAGCTTTCCCTTTTGACCAAAACGAACTACTCCCTTCCACGGTGATACTTTTAAAAGCACATGATCACCAATGCTAAACTCCAAGGGCTTCCGTCGTTTATCTGCGTAACTCTTTTGACGACTTTGAGCTGCTAAAAGATTGTTTCGGATTTGATGAATCTTGTCTGTAGTTTCTTGGATCAATTCTGGAGCAGTAATTTGTGCTTCCCCAATTTCGTGCCAACAAACAGGAGATCGGCACTTTCGACCATATAAAGCTTCAAAAGGTGACATGCCGATGCTAGAATGATAGCTGTTGTTGTACGAAAATTCAACTAACGGTAGGTGGGCGTCCCAATTTCCCTTGAAGTCTATGACACATGCCCTAAGCATATCCTCAAGAGTTTGAATGGTGCGCTCAGACTGTCCATCAGTTTGGGGATGATAGGCGGTACTGAGATCTAATCGAGTGCCCATAGCGGATTGTACTGCTTGTCATGTTCGTGAGGTGAAACGACCATCACGATCAGAAATAATACTTAATGGTACCCCGTGACGGCTTACGATTTCGTTGATATAAATACGAGCAAGCTTTTCGTTCTTGAAATCTTCTCGAATAGGAATAAAGTGAGCTGATTTTGTAAGTCGGTCTATAATCACCCAGATAGTGTCATACCCGCCAGAAGTGCGAGGTAACCCGGTAATGAAATCCATGGTTATATTTTCCCACTTCCATACAGGTATTTCCGGTTGGACTAGAAGTCCTGAGGGTCTTTGGTGTTCAGCCTTCACCTTAGAACATGTGAGACACTTGGAAACAAAAACGGCAATATCTTTCTTCATTCCAGGCCACCAATAGGTGTACCGTAGATCTTGATACATCTTATCGGCTCCTGGGTGTATAGAATATCGCGTTTTATGAGCTTCATGCATGAGTGTTTCACGAAGATTGATGTGGTTAGGAATCCAGATACGATCTAGGTAATACAGAATACCATCGGATTTAGTTTCAAGTTTTAGCTCGGCTCCACAGGACATCTCTTTTCGTACATCTTCCTCTGTTATTGAAACGTGTTGAGCTTCTCGAATTTGATCCTTAATATCGGTTACAATTTGCGAACATAGAAGATGAATGGAGTTCGCATAACCCTTTCGACTAAGTGCATCAGCCACCACATTTGCTTTGCCAGGGTGGTATCTAATTTCACAGTCGTAATCATTTAGGAGTTCGACCCATCTTCGTTGCCTCATATTTAACTCTTTTTGATTGAAGATACGCTGAAGACTCTTGTGGTCAGTGTATATTTCACACTTAGTACCATAGAGATAATGTCTCCATATCTTAAGAGCGAATACAACGGCTCCAAGTTCGAGGTCATGAGTGGTGTAGTTCTTTTCATGTGTCTTGAGTTGCCTCGAGGCATAAGCTATGACTTTTCCTCTTTGCATGAGAACGCAACCTAATCCTTGCCCTGACGCGTCGCAATAGACTACAAAATTATCACAACCTTCAGGAAGAGTGAGGATTGGTGCATCACAAAGTTTTTGTTTAAGTGTTTGAAAAGCTTCTTCTTGCTTGGGTCCCCATACGAATGGTTTTCCCTTATGGGTTAAAGCCGTGAGTGGCACCGCAATGCGAGACAAGTTTGAAATGAACCGAGGATAATAGCCAGCAAGTCCAAGAAAAGACCTTACTTCGGTTGGTGTACGTGGAGCTTGCCATTCTTGAACTGCTTTGATCTTTGATGGATCAACATGTATTCCTTTGTCATTGACTACATGCCCGAGAAATTGCACCTCTTTTAACCAGAATTCACATTTAGAGAACTCGGCATATAGCTTTTCCTTTTCTAGAAGTGCAAGAACAAGTCGAAGATGACGTTCATGATCAGCTTTAGATTTTGAATAGACAAGAATATCGTCGATGAAAACTATAACAAATCGATCGAGGTAAGGTTTGCAGACTCTGTTCATTAGGTCCATGAAAACAGCTGGTGCGTTGGTTAATCCAAACGGCATAACCATGAATTCATAGTGGCCATAACGAGTTCGAAAAGCAGTTTTAGGGACGTCTTCTTCATGCACTCTAAGCTGATGATAGCCAGATCGAAGATCGATTTTTGAAAAGCAACTGGCACCTTGTAGTTGGTCAAGAAGATCATCTATGCGAGGTAAAGGATATCGATTTTTGATGGTTAACTTGTTGAGCTCTCTGTAGTCGATGCACATACGAAAAGATCCATCTTTCTTCTTTACAAAAAGGACAGGTGCACCCCAAGGCGATGAGCTAGGGCGTATAAATCCCTTGTCAGTCAACTCTTGCAATTGACTGGCTAGCTCTTGCATTTCAGAGGGGGCTAACCTATATGGAGATTTTGCAACTGGTGTAGCACCAGGTATAAGATCGATACGGAATTCGACATCTCTGATTGGAGGAAGTCCTGAAATGTCGTCAGGAAAAACTTGTGGAAACTCTTTTACTACGGGAATATCTTCAAGTTTCTTCTCTGTGGTCCCCTTCTTGATGATATGGGCTAAAAACGCGACATAATTCTTACGAAGGTATTTTTGAGCTTGAAGACAAGACATTAAGTTGAGCCCTTTCGACGAGGTTTCTCCAATGATTCGAAGAGTCTGACCGTTTGAAAGAGGAATACGAATAAATTTTTCACGACATACAACTTCCGCATGATGTTGACTGAGCCAATCCATACCGATTATGATGTCGAAACTTCCCAGCTTCATAGGAATAAGGTCGACTGAGAAATCGTGGTCGTTTAAGGTGAGTGTACAGTTGCGTAAAATAGAGTCTAATGAAACTGGTTTTCCGTCCGCAACTTCCACCGTTATGGATTCCGCGAGCTTATCCCGATTTTTGCTTAAGATAGGTTCAAATTCTAATGACACGAAACTTCTATCCGCACCAGTATCAAATAACATAGAGGCATATCTACCATTTATAAGAAACGTACCGTTTACCACATTGCCGTCAGCTCTGGCCTGGTTTGCGTTAATATTGAAAGCTCTTCCTCTAGCAGGTGGAGGAGCTTGGTTCGCTTGATTCACAGGGTTGGCTTGGGCTTGAGCATGAATAATATTGACCAGCCTTGGACATGTGTTTCTGAAATGACTTGGATCGCCGCAATTGAAACAAGCCCGCATTGGTTGGCCCATAGGGTAATTGGGTTGATAGTATGTTTGGGCTAAATGTTGGGTGGGTGGAAATGGTAGTTGTTGTTGGGCTTGACCCATTAACTGTTGGTGGGTTTGGGTTATAGGTTGGTGGCGGTTTGTTCGTTGAAGCGTGCGGCAGTTTTGAACAGTATGTCCTGCGCGACCGCAGCCGGTGCAGTATTGGCAAGGATAATCAGGGGAGTGGTGATACTGACAACGGTTACATTTTGGTAGTGGGCCTGTGTAGGGTCTTTTGTATGGCGCGGGTGGAGGAGTGAATTGAGTGATGGGTGCAGCAGGAATAGGGGTGTTGGTTTGGGTGACTGCGAAATTCCTGGTGTTACGCTTCCTCTTGTTAGCAAACTTAGAGGAAGGAGTGTGGTGGTTTGAGGTTTGTCCCTCAGCAGGGGCTTTCTTCTTTTCCTCTTTGAACTTCCCATTGCGAATTCGGTTTTCGGTCAGTTCCGTTGCCAACTCCATGGCAGCTTCGAGTGTTACCGGTGAAACGCTGAGGACCGAATCTTGGATTTTCGAGGGAAGTCCTCGAATGTAATGTTCGATCAGACGATAGGTTGGAGTGAATAAGTTTGGAACCATTTGGTTCAACTCCAAGAACCTCTTGTTGTAAGTAGAGTGATCACCCTCTTTTTGCTTCAAGGCATGAAATTCATCCTCCAATTTCTTAATTTCACTTCTAGGACAGAATCGCCTAGTCATGATTTCCCTTAACTCCTCCCAAGTTAAGGCCATCGCATCTTCTGTTCCCCTCTTTCCTTTCTCAGTATTCCACCAAGTGAGAGCTACACCAAGTAGTCTCCCGGTGGCGTAACGAACTTTGCGATCCTCAGGACAATCGCAGTTTAAGAAAACGTTTTCCATCTCCTCGAACCAATGTAGGAGAGCAGTGACTCCCTCAGTCCCTTCGAATTTTGGAGGATCACAGGACTTAAAATGTTTGTAAGAGCATTTGATGGTAGGAGGGTTGTCGATGTTCTGGTCCTGTTGTTGAGGAGGGTTAGTAGGATTTGCAGCAAGGGCTTGTTGTACTTGTACCACGATGTCCGGCAATATCGTGGCCATTTGATTCGCGATATGAGTGGCCAAACGTTCCCGAGACTTTTCCGATTTCTTACCCCTTCGATGTTGTCTAGACGACATCTACAGGATCATAAAATGAGAAGATTGTGAGTTTATAGTGTCTTTTTAGGTGTCATGTGTCTTTAAGAAAATGAAAATAACATAAATATCAATAATGCAACTACATCCAAAGGATGTCTTGGGTTCGCTCATGTTGGGCCTCAAATGTCCCCCATACTTCACCTACATAGTCATGTGGGCCCCCATGGCTATTAGCTTGGTAGGATTCACATTAGTATTGGCAATTTAACACTCGCATCCCCCGAATGCAAACCACAAAATATGTTCATGAGATGTTTGGTCGGAACGTGTCCAGGTGTAGACACCATGACAACTCAAAGTGGGATTAGCTCTCACGACGTTTGGTATAGCATGCTTTGGCCTAATAGGTATTTCGTACTCTCATCGTTAGTCCCCAGGTAGGCAAACTGGTCCTTTATTTTGGATTTATACGAATGCCAGCCTAGACAGGACGTTCCGACTACCGGTACTAGTACCCTTCCAGTTACTACATGCCTGTCATGAGAACTCACTTTGATGAGATTTGAAAACACGAAAATCATTGTAAAATCAATCATGATGTGGTGTGTGCTTGCATGGATGTGATATGTTATGATCATACGATTTCATGATAGGCATTATTTGATAATACATACTTATGAACATGCTTGTACAATATCAAATGTAACATTTAACATAAACATATAAACATCATGAAATTTGGCATATAACACACAAAATTCTTATAAGTTTCTAATCGACTATAGTATAGGCTCTAAGGGTCTAATAACCTATCCTAAATCCCTATAGTCATGGCTCTGATACCAATCTGTCACACCCCGACCCGCAACGGAAATAAGAGTCGGGGCATAATTGGGTTATCACCAAAGCACATGACATTTACTATTATGTTTCATAATTAATGAAGTCAAAGTTACATTTTCAAACATCCAAACATGTTCATTCAATACAAGGGAAAATAACCAAACATAACAATCCAAATACTAAATCGCTTTATTCTTCTAATCCAGGTCCTATGTGTTCCTAGCTGCTGCTGGTTCACCTGTATCATGTGTAAAATGGGAGGTTTTGGGTCAACATAAGTTGGCGAGTGAACCTTATTAGATAAACATTTGATAAGGATTTTATGGTTAGTTTATCAATAAAATATTGTGCATAATCATAAAAGAGCAAATGTAAGTAATCAAGCATTTGCAAATAGCAGTTACAATTATAACATACATTAACACTTGATAGCATACATGAACATACCAATATAATACGATAACTAACATAATGAACTGTGCGATCAAGGCTCAATCAAACGGAGCCGCTCGTATTGCATGAACTGGAAATGTAAATTGAACTGTGCGATCAAGGCTCAATCAAACGGAGTCGATCGTATTGCATGAACTGGAAATGTAAATTGAACTGTGCGATCAAGGCTCAATCAAACAGAGCCGATCGTATTGCATGTATTGAAATGTAAAATGAAATGACCGATCAAGGCTCAATCAAACGGAGCCGATCGTGCGGGCACGCCACAGATCAACCGCATAATAAAATGGGGATCAAGCTCAACCTCATGGATGGGGAGCTGCGGCCTCGGCAAATGCATGTACTGAAATAATAATTTGCATCCAATAATAACTACTTAACAGCAACAAACTAATACACATGTCATGATATGATGTATGCACAATAGTTTCGTTATAATATGTAAATAAACAAAGACACATGATACACCCCAAAAACGTGATTAAAACGGGGAATTTGAAAGGTTCACTCACATTGGGTGCGCTGAATTTGAGATGGTGAGATGCGCACGATTTAGATGAGCGAGTCGACGAGGAATACTAACCTAAATAATAATGGAAAAATATATTAAGTGGATGAAATGTTATTAAGGATTTTAATGAAATTTTTAGATATATTATTATGAGTTTATGGCTGTTTTCTATCTTTAAAAATGTTATTTTTAAGTACTTTTAATTGATTTTTAAATTAAATTAAATAAATAAATATATAAAAAAAATATTATTTTTTTACTGTTGACCGTTGACCGTTGACCGGTTCGGTCAGCGGTAAATTCCTGCGCCGGGCGGGATTCGAACCGGAGACCTTCCGTTCACGTGCACGTAGCTCTACCAACTGAGCTACGTGACTAACCCGTTATAAACTCAGTTTTAATTATATTTATATACTTATTTGAATTAACCGAAATTTCCTTTATTTACAAAAACGTTTTAATTCAACTGGACCGATGCTCGTGACAAGATTCGAACGCGCGACGTGAAGTTCATTTTGCACACAGTCCACCGCTGGACTGTGTGTCTAACCCGGTTATATTCTTGGTTTTTATTATACTTAACAACTACCTGTTTTAACCCGGGTTAGTTCATGATTAAAAAGGAATGTTATTACGTAAGGCGTGCGCGTAGCAAGGATCGAACTCGGGACGTGTATATGAAATTTGCACACAGTCCACCGCTGGACTGTGTGTCTAACCCGTTTAAAATACCGATTTTAATTATACTTATGTTCTGATAGAACTTCATCTTCTTCATCGGATTACACGAACAGCATAAATCGACTGGTTAGGATTGATTTGTGATTTACAAAGTTTTTAAACATTAACAGTAATTCAAGAGTAAGGAATGGAGAGAGTTTAAAGAACAGAATTTACCGATTGATGATATTCACAGAAATCCGGCGGAGGTTCGTCGGTACTGGAAATGAACTCCGACTGTTGAACCAATTAACAGCGTTGATCGATTAATCATAAAGTTGAATCACCTAAACAAGGTTTAAAAGAAATGTAGGATATCTTACCAGTTCACAGGGGGTTTCCGGCAGTCTCAGAAACTTTCCGGCGAAGGTAAGATCTCCGATAAACGTTGGCTAGAATCGATTCTGATGATGGAGTTGTGTTAGAGACTTACTAATCACATGTTTTAAACAGAAAGAGTCGGAGGAATTACCGTGAGAATGTGAGTCCCGGTTTTCCGGTGACTTGCAGAAAATTTCCGGCGAACTGTTTCAGATGATCTTATGGTTCACAAATGCGACGAAAATGAAATTGGATATTGTTGTGATAGTTCTGAATCGTGCAAATGAACTGGAGCTCGAATTAAATCAGAACTTGAAGAAATATTCGGTTTCAAAAGCCGAAAAGATGAAGCTTTAAGTTCAATCACTTCTGACTTAATTAAAAACCGTCGCACATCGGTTATAACTGAAATTGAGAGGTAAACAATCGCTTTGACGATTGGTTTGCCGATTATCGGTTTTCAGATAGCATCAACGGTTAAATCGAGTTTGTGTATAAGTTCCTTTTGCTTTCCTAGTGTTAACAGAAAACACGTTGTGGCGGAGTGGTTTAGGGAATGGGTGTTAAGTCGTTTAGAGACTCAGCTGACCCGGGTTCGAGTCCCGGCAGCTTCAAATGTTTTATTTATTTATTTTATTTTAACTTTTTATCAAATATAATTTTTATAGTTTAGTTTATTTATTAATTATGTATCGTTTTAACTCAAAATAACCATAAATAATTAATGTACTTTCATAACTTGGTACTTGATTACAAAACGGAGCGGGTTTTGGAGACCCGATTTTTACAAATGTTACAATATATATATATTTATTATTTATTATTATTATTATTATTATTATTATTATTATTATTATTATTATTATTATCTTTATTATTATTTATTGTTTTATATTGTTGATATAACGAATCCCTTAAACGATTAACATAAATACGTAACGACAAGATCATAATACAAACTTGATTAAAAAAAATGGTACGGGTTTTGGAACCCGTTTTTCGACAAATGTTACAGAGCTAATGTTCTTAACAAAGTTTTGGAGGTATTCAAGCAACGTGGATGATGATAAACTTTGCCTATATGATTTAGGGGTGGTGCCGCCTCGAGTGAAGATAAGTGGTTTGTCTTCTAAAGGGTCATGAAAAGGGTTTATAGCGCACGGCCATATTCGCGCTCAGTGAGAACGCAAAGTCGGTCGGTGATGTGTGGGGGTAAAGCGAAGGGGGCTATCAGGTTAATGGTTTAATTCCATTGGACACCATCAAATCTGTCTCTTCTTGTTTATCAACATAAACTGGGTTTAATCTTCGTGACACCTAGTGACATCATCTGTCTAAGTGAGAGGAAACATTCCAACTTGGGGGGAGATATTAATGAGGAACATACAAGTTGGTATGTTTCCTCCATCCCACATTGGTGGGGGAGGTGAAAGTTGAGTGCCTTATAAGGGATTACCCCTTATGGGCCGCCAAGTGTTAAATGGGTTGAGAAGTGGGTCAAGCCCACACGCGAGCCGAGCCAAACCGAGCCGCGAGCTCGCGAATGGGCGCGTTTGAGGCGCGAATGGGCGCGTTTGAGGCGCACTTTGCACTTCGCACGTACGCATCGTTGCTAGGAGCTGAGGAGCTTTTATTTTTAGCTAGGGTCCGGTTCAGGTGTGTTAGATCTGTGGATCGAGATAGAGCTGAGTTATGATTGGGATAGAGATGAATTGGAAACAGTGGGGGTTATCTCCACCAGTTCGAATTCGTATGGGATTAGTCTAAGAATTCGAATTTGAGATGGATATCTCTAGGAGTTTATATTCGAATTAGTTGATAATGTTTATCCCATTCCCCGTTTTTCTCATTCTCAGTTATGACCTCAACCTATAAATAAAGACCTCCTGCTACCATTCAAACACTCTAATTTTCGCAGTCTGTCATCTATGTTCTTCTGTTTCTTCTCCAGCTTCTGCGTTTTCTGATTTTCATTGCTGTTGGAATACCATATCAGTTCTGCGTTAAATCCTGGGAGTTTACGCTGCAGCTCACAGCAATACGAGCGCGTAAAATCCTTTAAGGACATGAATCATCCGTGCAGTTCAAGAATCTCGGTTTTTCAAATCGCCAGGTTGGTTTTAGTTTTTGCGTGTTATTTAAATTCGTCCGATAATGGGACAGTCTTCTTCTACCTTTCTTCAATCAGTTTGTTGAAGTTGGAATAAACTGGTTTGGCCAATAACTCAGTAATTAATAATAAAATAATTAATTTTCTGTTTGATTAAATTGTTTTCAACAATTTTACATATACAACTTGCTCCAACCCAATTTCACAAAAAAATATTTGAGAGAGAGAGAGAGAGACGCAGCTATTTCAACGAGAGAAGCATATATGGTTAGTTTAGGGTTATAGAGAGCTCTTTAGCCAAGGTGATAAATTAGTTGTTATTAATTAAAAAATTTGAGTTTAAGAAACCAAGCCAGTATTGGTAGACATGGTTACAACACCCACGTTCTCGCGATAATAGTTTAGCTATATTAATTAATACTTCCTATAACCAGTTCTAGGGTTTTGCTATATCAAAATCTTTTTTATTTCTATTTAAGAAGAGAATGGTTAGGTTGCTACTTCTTTTGTCCTCTGTTAAATTTAGTTTTTACTCAACTGAGTAAATACTTTTCATCCCTCTTCCGAATAGATCTTGTGAAGTAAGTTATTTATTAAACATTTTCGTTCTTGTATAATTATATATGATCATGAAGAACACATAAATATCAAAATGTATCTATAGCAATATGATACAAAAGTGCTTTGTAATGTTCACATAGAATATGTATATGTTTGGTTCTAAAATAAAACACATATAGCACTAGCTACATATGACATATGGTCCACTTGACAATATTAATTGTTTATTAACCCAAGGAATACATATATACATATGCACACCCTTTGTTTTGCCTGCAAAGTTGCAATCCTCCACAAATACGTTCATCCACCAATCAGTCATCATATCTCTCTCGATCATCACCATTCTTCCTGTAACTATTCAAAGCGCTAGAGTTTATGCTGTCATGGTATGGATACGTCATACGTATATATACACATATATTTATAATCTATAATTTTCTTCTATTCAACTCTTGAAAAGTGAAAACTTTTATATGTGTTCTTATCGATTCATAATTCAAGTATTGCATGAATTTGTCAATTATATCGTATATATGTTTGTAGGGAAACCGAAAGCCAGCTTGGTTAGAAGCTCTCTATGTGCAACAATTTTTCACACCGTGTTCAATTCATGAGAACTCGAAGAAGAACGAGAAGAACGTATTATGTTTGGATTGTTGTATAAGTATCTGTCCACACTGTTGGCACGCACATAGATTCCATAGGCTCCTTCAAGTTCGCCGTTATGTATATCATGATGTTGTGAGGCTAGAAGACCTAGAAAATCTTATCGACTGCTCAAATATTCAGGTAAAATTTAAATTAAAACTGCCAATTTTTTTTAAAATCTTCAACTTAAAAGGGCTTAGTATATATGCATTGTTTATCATTTTCATTATCAAAATTCATTAAAACACTTGCTAACTAGGCTCATAATTCCATCAGGCTTACACCATTAATAGTGCAAAAGTTTTGTTTATCAAGAAGAGACCTCAAAACAGGCAATTTAAGGGAGCTGGAAACTATTGTACTTCTTGTGATAGGAGCCTCCAAGAACCCTTTATCCATTGCTCTCTAGGGTGTAAGGTAATTCAATTTAGTTTCCTTGAATTTCATTATCATCACAACTTGCAGAAATTCCATTATCTCATGCTGGAATATGTTAAGGTGTATCACAACTTTTAGTTTATCAGAATGAAAATAGTTATGAATAACCCATATATCATAAAAAGGGGGAAGTGTATTAATTTGAAAATCACAAACAACCCTAATTTGGTCAAACAATTCAAATT
Organism: Scalesia atractyloides; assembly: GCA_947069175.1. NCBI lineage: Eukaryota > Viridiplantae > Streptophyta > Magnoliopsida > Asterales > Asteraceae > Scalesia > Scalesia atractyloides. The sequence continues at coordinate 4,170,257 of CAMTDV010000017.1, forward strand.
GGGAACTAAAAAACTAATAAAAAAGTTAAACCCCAATTTTTAGTTGGGCGAGTTTATTCTGGCTTTTAGCCTAAAATTGTTACTGAATACTTCAAATTGGAGCCAAAAGACTGTTTGTTATTTGTTATTTGAAATATGTATAATGACATAAGGAAGTACCCCACAGCCGGGCATCATGTTAGCATTTATACATTAATTAAACAAGAAAATCTTAAAAATATGGTCTGAATACATTAATTAACAAGAAAATCTTAAAAACATGGTTTGAATTTTCAAGTGAATTAGTGATTAGCCTTCGCTTATGTTGCCTAATGGGCACAAAATACTTGTGGTACTTTTATTCTAAATACATGCACTCGATAATTTAGAAATCGATAACTAGCAATGGTATTTCTAGGGGTTTTTTGGAGTTGTTTTTTATACCAACTCCACAAAATGCATCACTTGAAATCATAAAAAAAAATTAAAAATCTTATAGGTTATAGTAATTATTTCATTCTTTTAATAAGACTATTACTAAAGACACATAACCAGAAAATATAAGTACCGATGTCATCGTCTTTCTTGTTATGATGATAAGTTAAAAGAATTAATTATAAAAATTTAGCATCTTCATGGGTTAATACTATTACAACAAATATCTTAATAAATAGTAATAAGGTCAATTAGGGATTGTTTTGTGTCTAGTCTAACAGTTGCAGTTATTTTGCAAAATTCCAAGAATATACTTTTCATTTTTGGGCCAAGAATATATCAATCCATACATGAATGTACTTATAGCATCAGTACTATAGTATGTCATATCATTTATTCTCTTAACTTATAATCATAACAAGAATTATGTATATACCATAGTTGAAAAAGTTCTAGTCGCTCCCTAGTCGGAGTTGAGAGTACACGGGAAGTATACGGTCTAGGCGGAGAGTACTCAGGTCTCGACAGCCTACCTTGTAGCGATTACTCAGGGAATACTCGGCCTTCGAGAGATTGTTTTACAATAGTGGTATTTACTTTGTTTATATGTATAATAGCACTCTCCTATTCCGAATGAGGTAGTGCAATAAAGAAGTATGAACGTATATATAGAATGTAACTAGTAGTCTGCCCCAGAAAGAACACCTTACCCAAAAGTTTGATTGTACAACTACATGTAAATTGAGTTATATATGAACTTAACTGACTGCAAAATATTCCAGGTGGATTTTATACTCAAACATTATAGAGACCTCACACCATTCCTAAGGGTATGCAATTCCTTACAACTTGGTCCCGATTTTTTTATTCCAAATGAAAACGGAGATGATGACATGACAAATGAGATGCCTCACTCGACCGTGGTGGATTTTGACGACCCAATGAGCTCGTGCTCGGGTTCATCTGGTTCAGAAAACATGAGCGTGTCGATGTGCACTGAGTTTGTTAGCAGAAAGAAGAGAACTGGACTATACACTTGGGGAAGATCATCATCTAATGAGGTTCATTCTGAAGACGATATGACCTCAAGCATGAGTCGAAGAAAAAGTATTCCTCAGAGATCACCTATGTGTTGAAATGTGAGATCGAGACCCCTAATAATCTCAGGTTATCTCTTTTTTTAGATATGTTTTTCTTTTTCAGGAATACTATTATTCATCTAGTGCAAGAGCTTTCCATTTTGGGAAACTATATTTTTTCCTTATATATATATCTGTGTTGTTTTATGTTCAAGTTATTTATTACTTGGTTGGAGGGGTTTTTGTCTTGATCACATCACGTGATTTCCAATTCCAAGCAATAGTTTGTACATTTTTCAAATAAATTTTCGTATTAACTATTAAGCTTGTATGAACTCGAGGGCCATATTGTTCTATTACTAAACTTTTACCCATAATACGTATAAAAAATTCTTAATGTTCGTTGCACGTTTAAGTATTACTCATCGTCTCAAAATCATCGTCCTTTTAACTATTTTCAAGCAACTTTAAAATTACCAACATTTAGAAACAGAAAAAGTATTACTGATTATGTTTCTTATGTTGCCTCTGATTAAAATTAATAATACAAAAACTCAAAGAAAACATGCAATAATTCATCAAATAGTAAAACTTCAAAAGTTATGTGTTTCTATATAATGTACAATTAATTATACGTTTTTAACAAAAAGGAATAATTATTCTTATCAACCAAACACACTCTTGAGTGGTCATTGCTGCAACTCGATTATAATTAGCTAATGTTGTCGAAAGTGAAATTGTAGGTTGTCGCTTGCTACAAAATGACACGGCGGTAGACCAGATCATAAACACATATCTCATAGCGGATCTTCTAGTGGTGAGATAACCAGCATAATCGACATCAGTGTAACTGATTAAACCAAGCTCCAACTTCTCTTAAACATTATTCCATATCGCGATGTAGCTTTCACGTTATTATTACTCTGTGAACTGCATCCAAATAGCTTTTCCCTGGTTTCTGCATATACTGACTAAGTACTCCCATAGCAAACACAATATTTGGTCTGATAAGCATTAGATATATTAGACTTCCCATGAGTTGTTGGTTCATGGTCATATCTTCTAGCTCATTGCCTTCTTCGGCCCATAGACGCAAGTTCATCTCCATACGGGTTGCAGCCTATTTGCATACTTGCATTCCAAACTTGTCTACCAAGTCAGTAACTTATGTTGATTTAGGACAATCCCTTCTAGATCGTCTTTAACTCTAGACCCAAAAAGTGATTTAGTCTTCCTACGTCGTTCATATGAAATTTTGCACTCAGCTTCACCTTCAGTTGATTGATTACACAATGGAGATCCCACGGTATAATTCAATCGTAAACATAGACCAAGACAACCACTATCTTTCTTCCTTAGGTTCGAACAAGTAGACTAGTATCGACTATTGTTGACGAAAACCTGTTATTCTCTAGAAATTCACCACTTTTACTATACCATGCACGAGGTGCCCATTTTAACCCATATAACGCCTTTCTCAAGTTGCATAGGTGATTGTGAAACTTCTAGTCTCCAAAACCTCTTGGTTGATCCATGTAAATCACAGGATCCAAGTCATCATACAAGAATGCATTGCTCACAGCGGTCTGCCACAAGTTCCATCTTTTACTAGACACAATAACAAGTAAAACAGGTATTGTCGTGGGAATAACAACCGGACTAAACGTATCCTCATAATCAATTTCGTATTGTTGTGATAAACTCCGAGCAACTAATCAAGCTTTGTACCTCTTGATCAATCCACCAGCTCTTCATTTAATTTTATACATCCACTTACACAAAACTGGTCACATCGGCTAGTTTAGGAACCAAGTCCCATGTCTGGATTTTAGAAAGACCTGATAATTTGTCTTCCATGGCTGCCACCAGACTTGGTTCCCCGACTCAAACTTGATATCCTAGTCTTTGGGGTCATACCAAAGCCTAATTAACCTAGGTAGCTAGGCTAAGTCAGGTATTGTATCCACCAGGAGTATCTAGTTAATATTACATGTTTCGATAGATTGTGATAAATAACACTTAATACCTAACGATTCATTGATTGGGACTAAACAAAATCAAATATAATTGCAATCGACTAAGAAAGACAAGGAGACATGGTGGCACTACAATGTAAGAACAAGTGATCACTTTCTTGTTCGGATTCGGTATGTATAACCTATTGTAATTACCAAGTTGAAAAAGCCACATAGTCATAAGTTGTTTTAAAGTGTGGATTTTAAGGTTACATCGGCAAAAATTAATAAAACATTGCAACGAAGAACTAACACAAGACAAAGGAATCCGCTCATGTTGATCTAACGATCCGTAACCGAATAGACACATGTGCTAGGCTGTCGTCTCAATAAAAATCAATTCGTACAATATGAGATCCAGAAAACAATGAAAATCAATTCGTGAAATATGAGATCCAGAAAACAATCATTAGTGATTGATCATTAACATCCAAAGACTAATGATTGTCGATTGACTCAACAAAGGCTAATCTTCTTTTCAACAACAAAAGTTAAACACAACCCCTAATCAGTTCATGCTCCATTTTTTCATTAGAAAGATAATACAACACTCGTTCAAGCTTTTAGCAAGGTTCATAAATTAATTGAACATATCATCATATTAAAAACCAATACCCGATTGTGATCACAGAAAATTTAGAGGATCATAACTATAAAAAAATAGATATGGTCACTATCGAATACATACTTAGTAATGCGAACTAACTACAAAAATGAAAAACAAAAGAATGCTAACACAAGGACTATTCTGCGATCCCCTAGCGCCCGAGCTCGAAATTGCCAACCTCGCTGGTGCCGTGTGCGTCCTATGCAATGAGGATGCCGGCCATCCAAGAATAGCCGTACGTTTTCAAAAGTGGTCGTCAATCACCTTTTTATCCTTTTAGTTCTCTTGTGAGCTGCCTTATTAATTTGTTAACATTTTGTTTAACTGTTGGGGTAACATATGGTTTTTTTAGGCTCAAACTATTTGCACATCGGCCTTGCCTATTTACACACTTAGGGTTTATATACGTTGCGTATAGGCCTATATGCAGCGTATAAGGTTTCAAATCTACGCAGCGTATAGGCCTATACGCAGCGTAGATAAGGGGTAGGTACACGACCAGACAGTCAAACCTAGTACCTTGTCAAATCTGTCTGACACACGCTTCGTATAGGTCAATACGCAGCGTATGTCAAGTACAATATACGCTGCGTATAGACCCATACGCAACGTATGTCTGACAGATTTGACATTGATACGATGTTGTCTAGGCACGTGAATAAAGCTATACGCAGAGTATATACCTATACGAGGCTGATAAAGATGAATTTCAAACTGTATTTAGATATCCATCTCTGCCTACGAATTCTCGCAATTACTCGTATTCTTTTTCAATTTCTTTGTATACTTACTTCGGTGGGGATAAAATGTCGTCATTTTGAGACGTGAATTATTTCTTTAATCGCTATTCTAACGACAAGTGGGAAGAAAATGATGCTAATAGAGGAGGAGGAGGAGGAGGTTGTGTCCGACGTCCCTGTTAATCAGTAAAGCTATACACAGAGTATAAACCTATACGCAGCGTATATAAACCCTGGTTTTCTGTGCAATGATTGGTGGTCAGGCTCTAAAACTCATACAAACTATATGCAGCGTATAGATCTATACGCAGCGTAGATAAAAATAGGATTTAGTGTACAAATAGGCAACATGGTGTGCAATAGGCACACCCTTTTTTTAATTGCGGCCGAACTAGAATTACATCATAGTCCATCTTGATTCTTTAGATCCATGAGTTACTACCCAACCGCATTAACTCCTAACCCACCATGTATGCATTTATTTGCCTGCTCATACATCAAATTTGCCTGCTCATACATCAAAAGTTAAATTTATGATTATTAAATAATAGTTTATTTTTTAACGGCTAAATTTCACCAAAATTAAACGTTACCCAGATTTGAATCTGGCCCTTCTCCAAAGAGGTTCTCCCTCTTGGGCTACAACCCAATTGGCAAATAATAATTGATTTACTTTACTAAATAATTTATTAAGCCACACGTAAGCTGTCTTTGTAAGACCATACGGTATTACGGGGAAATTTGGGCTTTATTCGACACGTGGAATTCAAGTCAACGTGCGTCAGAAAAGTGGCGTTGTGGAAAAAAAGGAGGTCTGGGAATGGGCATGGAAATGTGGCGTTATCCGACACGTGGCACACGCTTTTTATTATTAATTTATATTTAAAAATTATCTAAAATCTTACAAATTTAATAGAAACCAATAAATAATAATTAATCATATAACTTAAAAATTAAAGACATTACATAACATCAAAAAATTAAAGTCACGCCCGTACATGTTATGGAACTCAACGAGAGCGACTTGGATGATGTCGACTCTGTTTAGCTCACCAGTGTCGTTGTCCACACCATTGAGAATCCCTTTAAATCTTGTACACTTAATATGAATCATCTGAAAACGTGAATAAAGTGCATCCATGGCCCTCACCCCTGATCTACAAACACAGTAAACTAATTTACATGAATTATAAACAAACATGGTATAAGTAATAAATGAACACACCTTATTTAGTTATATCTTTTTAAAAAATTTCCATCATACCTTACAAAATATAAAAAACTAACTAAATTAAAAAATAAAATTTGTTATTCAAAAAAATAAAGGCCCAAAACCTTTTATAAGCTTTATATATATCTACTAAATTATATATTTAATATATACGTCCATTTGTTATGCAAAAAAATCTTAGAGTGGAGTGAAAAACCATCTCAAAATAATCTAAAGCTCTCAAGTTCAAGTGGCATCACCAATGTTTTTTGTTTATTTTAATGCATTTCCCTTTAACCACATTTTTGGGCCCAACTTTTTTGTTGCCCGAGGCCTAAACTTTTTTAAGAGTTCTCGAGGATGACTCTGAGAATGGTCAAACTATATATGCCTATATAGGCTAGAATTTAGCTACAAAGTTCAAAACTCGTAAAAAGTGTAAGAAGTCTAGGTAGACATTGTATTTTAAATTTTAGACATAGTGTTTTAAATTCTTTTGGTGTGATATTACATATAAAACAAAAAACGTAACAATTTAAAAAATACTAAAATGTATTCTACGTATGAAAATTAAACACAATGCCAAGAAAGTTCCAGTTATGAGAGTTGACAATCGCATGATAGTGTCTCAAATTGGGTTCGAGAGTGGAAAAGGGAGCCTTTGTTGGATGAAGAGCTGTTGCAATAAAATAAATATAATAATTTATATTTATTTCAAACGCTTAAACTCGGGAAAACTTTTATAAAATAAATATATTTATTTATATTTATTTCAAACGTATAGAATATCGAATTCTTTTATAAAATAACTATAATTATGTATATTTATTTCGAACGATTAGAATCCGAAAATTATATAAAATAAATATAATTATTTATATTTATTTCAAACATCCACAACTCAAAAAGTTTATAAAATGAATATAATTATTTATATTTATTTCGAACGACTAAACAGAATACGACATATTACCATACGATCTTAACATGTATTATCAGTCTAGTTATTTGATAACAAACAAACGAGAGTCGATTCCTAAACAAGCGTATAACTATATAAATAATTCAATAATTACCTACGAGACTGCTATCGTGACTATGCAACATTTATATACATATATGTATATAGGGGAGGGTTTAAATGAGAACGCTAAATATTGCGAGAAGCGTGAGAACGAATGAAAAAACCACGAGAACTAGGTCAAAAACAATTCAAATTCAAAATTTCTTTTTACACTTAACATTATTATTCGAATACACTATTAGAAATTAAATTTACACATTTAAATTTACGTGATTCGTAAATAATTTTTTTTTACAAATGTGTAAGTTTGTCATTTACACATGTGTAAATTTGTTATATTTACACATGCGTAAGAAATCTAGTAAGAGTGATTTTGAGAGGAGAAATGAATTACTTGATGTTGTAAATTCTTTTTTGATGTTGTATTTTAATTACAAAGAGGTTTGTATTAAAAAAATTCGATTTTGATTGGTTTTTTCATTCGTTCTCACGGTTCTCACCATATTTAGCGTTCTCAAGATAACCCTTCCCTATGTATATATATAGACATCTTATGAAACACTAAGACGACTATTCGGGGAAACTTGTTAATATATTATACGAGTTATAGCGACTTATTTTCATATACATATTTGTTTCATATATGCACGATATTTCAAAACGACTAACACGATTCTATATATATATATATATTAAACCTCTTGGAAATTAAGTATTCCCAAGACGTAGTATCCATCACTGATCATAAATGGGAATAATTAAGTATATCATTATCGTTTCCACACATTTAACAACAGTTACCCATCGAATCATTCATAGCAATTCGGTAGAGCTCGGTGACATGTAGATTAGCTACGTTTTTAGTAGAACTTATAAGTTTATTCCTTGATAGGAATGTTATAGATTGCATGCTAGCGAATTACTTTTTTATAAACGACATTATGGAATCTTATTATGCTAGCTTTGCATTGGACATCAAGGTGAGTTCATAACCCCCACCTTTTAAAGTTTTACATTTTTATAAATGTTTTCGGGAGTGGAAAGATATGCAATTTTTGCAAAAGTACACAAAGTTTCGATGAATCAAAAACTATATGTTGCTAAACCATGATACGGACGAATTCCAACAAACTCAAATGGTTTACAAAAGGTTTACGCTACACATACCAGTTTACAAAATACACGCGTATTTTCGAAACGTGCATGAGTTTCATGAATAAGGACAATTTCTCCTCGTTACAACGGGACTAATTTGTCCTGTATACAAATAAGAGGACTGGTTGGTCCTGCTTTTAGACTCAAACTGGATAGGCCCATTTTCACTTGTGCGAGGCATAAAGACTCCGTGAGTTTATGTTTTCCCTTTTATTTAAACGTTTTTATAGTTTTAAACGCTCGAAGACATATACATGTTATGACAGGTATAGCTATAAAAATGAAAATATTTAGATCACATGCGGATAAGGCTTAAACGAAGGGAGCATTAATGTATAAACAAGTACCGAGGAACGAATGGATAGATCTATTGGGTTTTGGGGGGCGCCACTCTGAACGACAATAATAAGAGATCGTTATAGAGTGCTTTTGTGTCTAAAACGAGTGTCTCAGACACAACTTATCGCCAAGGTTTGGTTGCCTCCTATTCGACATACGGATTAGTTTCCTTGCAAAACATTAATGATCTTACAAGTTTCATTATGTTATACATACCATATTTATTACTTCTTTACCGTAGACGTATATTGATGGTTAAGCAAGTTTTACAAAAGCATACAAGGTTTTAATATGACTTGCCGAGGAAAATGATTTTATTACGTTTTCTCAACACTATTTAAACCGGTTATCAAAAGATTATTTCAAATATTTTTCGAACAAACTATGAACTCGCCCACATTACGTTGATTTTTCGCATGTTTCTTTCTCAGGTTATATTTTCAAACTATGGCACGGTTTGAATAGGGGAACCCCTTTAGGATTCGAGTGTTTAGCAGACGTTCAACTTACGAGAAGTCTTACCATTATTTACTTTCACTGTGCAATGAAGATACCAGTCGATCACGCCCAGCTCTGATGTAATCGAATTATCGGGGTGTGACAACTAACACTCTGATAAGATTTTGTTTTGTCAGAGTGTTAGTTGTTTTCAAATTAACATGTTCCAACCTTCTATGCCATAACTCTGTTTCTTTTGTTGAGGCAACAAAGAATATGCATACATCTGCTGTGGAGTTATCTTTTAACATGTCCACCACATAAACATTGCCACTTATGTGAGCAACAAGTTGTGTAGTGCTTTCAACTATAAGTTTGTCAATCTTTTTAACTACATCCTCCAACAGTTTTAAAGGTTTTCTTAGTAAAAAGTAAGCCATAGCCTTTGTCACTCATTTGTTAGGCACTGAGTAGATTGAATTTTAAATTATCAATAAAATTGATATCTTCAAATTTTAGCATACCAGCCTGGATTGTCCTTGACCCCAGTACTTTACCTTTTGAATTATTTCCAAAGGATATTTCACCTCCTCCATAGGCTATTTAAGCATGTAGAAACTCCCATTTTGGTAGCCATTAATGCATATTCACAATTCCTCATCTTCAATTAAATTCAAAGATCATTGTTTTTTAGAACTTTTGCATCAACCTTTTCACAAATAATTGTTTATGCTGAACTTTTCTTTTACCTCATCCAATAACTCTTTTGCACTGTTACAATGTAACACTTCTGCATAGATCTCATATGGTAGAGCCCTTGCAACCAATGACGGAGCTAGAAAAAAAATTAGGGGTATCCTATTTTTTACATACATCATACCATATTTATTTTATCAAAGTATCAAAAATAACTAAATGTGATAAAAAGTTTATTAGAGAATTAAAAAATATATAAATGTGCTAAAAATTGCTCAATACTTACTTATGTGTGTGTTAAAGAACCGTCTAGTTTTTAAACAATTAACTAAATAAAAGAAAATCATATAAAAATTTCAATATATTTTATGTTAAGTTAATAAAACTAGTAAATAATAAATAATTAAATGTAAACATAAAAAATATTATCTTTTACATTCACCTATGTTGGGATTGAACCCTACAAAAGAACTGATGATAGAAAGTCAAAACAGATCTGTCCTATATGATCCTGAATAAACAGAGTTTAGATTCACTCCTTTCAAAGACCAGCTACCAAACCGCTGCTAGTTCTAACACTGTCCTATATCAAAGCTCTGCCAGTTATAAAGTCTGCTGATTCACCAAACCTCTGATTGGTCAAAGATCTGCTTAATAGTCAAAGGTCTGATCATCCTTTGAACAACATCTGCCAATACTTCATCAGAGTTTATGCTTATCAGCGGTTAGGATCATCAGTGCTTTGCTATCAGTGTTTAGGATAGGTAGTGGTTATAGTTTGTTATTGCTGTTAGATGTCACTGTCAAGATGATGTTAGCATAGACTATCAGTGGTTAGGATTGTACTATAGATAGACAGTGCTTGTACTGTTCTATTTAGCTTTTCACAGCTGCACTTTCCTGTATACTTGTGTGTGTAGCTCGGTCTGAGGGGGAGTTTAGGGATTCATACATGTAAGTTACTTTGTAATCATTTCAATCTTTTGAGTAATGAAAACATGTTATGATGAAAACTATTCTCTCAATTAACTGTGTTATAATGTTTTAATTATTCTTCCGCTGCAGAGTACTTTATGATTTATCATTTTGTGATCAATTTGGTTAAAACAATACAATCAATTCAAACTCAGGTCCTAACAATTGGTATTAGAGCTTGGTCAATCAAATTTGATCTAATCGTCAATTTGACATAAGAAGATCAGCTCGATCTCATTGATATGGTGCTATTCTTAATTGTTGAAAACAGAGTCAAAATTGTGTGGAAATTCATGATTCATGTGGTTCTATTGTTTGTGTTCGAGTCTATGTTGATTTCAGGGTTATTTGATGAAAAGTATACATATTAGTCTCATATGGATAACTGAGATGAACTTTTAAATCATAATTTTTTTCAAAAGAACTGCTGGAAGTTTATATGATGTTAGATGTCACTGTCACGAAATTTGATAGTAGAAATTTCATGTTTATATCAGGTCGTGTATTGCTCTTCTGAATTTTTGTTGAAGATAATATACCTTGAGTTTTGCTTGTTTTTGATAGACAAAACTGAAGTACCTGCCTGAAGTAGAACCCTATTTTTAGAAAGGGAAGATACTTCCTCTGATAGTGAATCAAGAGGACTCTGGATGATAACCAGTACAAATCAGATTCAAGTGTCCTTGAAAACCTGTCCCTACAGACAAAATAGTTGTACTATCTGAGATATTCAACCTCTGCCAAAGCCTGTAAAGTGTTTGTACACAAGGACGAGCATGTGAATGAAACTTTGACTGAAAAGGTTTAAAAACCTATGTCATTGAAAAATCTCAGAAGGACATTTTGGTCTGCTAAAACTAACCTTGCAAATTATCAAAATTTTTATCAAAATCATTGACATCAGATATCACTTTGTGAGGGATTGCTATAAAAAAGGTATGATTTCTTTATAACATGTCCATACCAAGGATAAACTAGCAGGTGTGTTGACAAAAGCACTTGATGCTTCCACATTTGACAGTTTGATTTCTAGGTTTGGAATGCTAAACATGGATGAAAAACAAATTTCTTGTGATCCATGTGTAAATAGCAATAAAATATTTTTAGAAAATAAGAAATTCATCCTTAAGAGTAGTTAAAATTGAATTTTTCAATAAGTCTTTAAAATCTGTTCAAAGCTCTGATAGTCTAAAAACACTGTTGGATAGAAAAACCTATCCACTGACATGGAACCTCTGATAGTGTTAACTTATGGTCACAACCACTGATAGTTACTCTATCAGTGATTAGCCAAACAACTGTCTTCCATTGTCAATCCGAGGTTACACGTGGATAGATGTTATTCGACAGTCGTTGCATCAGATGCCACGTCATCATCACCTTTTGAAAACCCAATAAAACCCAATTTCGTCCACAAACAGAGTTTTCACTTCTACTGTGCCATTTTAAAAATCTCAAAGCTATTTCTTCTGATAATCATGGCTCCTAAAGCGAAATTAGCACAGGAACCACCGAAACACACACTTAAGAAGACGAAGAAGAATACTGAATTTTATGAAATCATTGATATATTGTCTTCTTCAAAGTATAAGACTCTGTTAACCTGTAACGCACAGATTTATCAGAATGCCCTTCGAGATTTCTGGGAAAATGCTGCGATTGAAAGTCTGAATCAAAAACCTTTGTCAATCACGTCAAAAGTGGGAGGGATCTTGGTTCCAATAACCCCACAAACCAACTCAGAGGTTTTTCTGATGAACGATCTAGAAGGTAAAACTTCTTTCCCTAAAAGTGAGTATCAAATTGTTTTGAAAAACAAAGGGTATACAGAAGATTTATCAAAAGCTACTATGAAAAAGGGAAAATTCTCACCTCCTATGAAACTTTTGTTTCATACCCTGCTCACTTGTGTGTCAAATAAAACAACTAGTTTTGATGAAATACCGTTGAAAATTCAGTACTTGGGGTATGCTATTATGTCTAAAACTGATTACAATTACTCCCAAGTATTATTTAATGATTTGGTAACCAATCTAGAAAATACGAAAAACAAAAGGGAAAATGCTTTCCTGCTATTTCCTAGATTCATAAGTTATTATTTGCAAGAGAAAATCCCAAAAGAAAGTGCACATGCTCTTGTTCAAGGTGTGCCTTTTCAAATAAACAGTTTATCATCTGAAACATATACTCGCCTTATGGCCAAAGAGTCAAAAGTTTCAAAAACACAAGCAGGGGAGTCTGAGCAAATTTTAGATGAGTCAACATATGCTCCTCAGACCTCAGCTGCTGAGCTCACTACTCTTGGTGACTACAGCAGCAAAACCACTGCTGTGCAACCCACACCAAAAACCTCTAAAAAGATTAAAAAGAAACTTTAAAAACCCACCAAACCTATCAAAAAGGACCTTTTGGAAGATGAGATCCCAGAAGTTAATCCAGTGACAACACAAAAGTCACATGAAAACACTGTTGCTACTTCCTCACAACAGATGGTAGAAAGATCTCCACCCAAAACCATAACTCCTCATGATTCCTCACAAAAGGAACATGTTGTAAGAACAGGGATCCCACAATTGATAACATCACCCTCACTTGAGAGTATGTTAAAATGTCCATCTCCCAGGACAAACCTGTTTTCCACCCCACTCTCTGCATTCTAAATCACAAAAACCACCACATCACTGTTTGAAGCCTTTGATAGTCAGTCACAAGAAGGCCACTCTCACTAACACATTACTGAGAGTAAAACTTCCACAATGGTTGTGTCTGATAAAAATCGAATGGTTATCCCACAAACAGTTGAGGAGGCTACAACACTTGGATTTCACAAAATCCTTGCTGATAGTTCAATTGGAGCAGCTACTACAGATGTTGAATCCATTGATTTACATCTGGACAGTAGTTTCATATATAAGTCTCCTTTGAAGGCAACCACTGTTGAGGGTACCAAGGTAACCTTTGCTTCAGTGGGAAGACCCTAGTACCAAGACAAAGGGGCATCTAAGGTTGAAGCAAGTGATAAATCACATGCTCATGATACCGTAGATAAAACTACCACCTCAGGTAGGAGCTCAGATGATCCTATTAACTTAGGAGACGAGCTGAAACATAAGGAATTGACGGATAAAGTCACAAAGATTGAGGCATCAGTGGGAGATATCAAAGATATGCTGCAACAGATGTTACATTCTGCGAAATCTCGAAACACTGCCCAATCCTCTGCTCAAGCCACCAAAATTGTAACACAAGTGTATACTCTGCTTTAACAACACATTCAGCATGCTAATCAGTTATATGATTCAAAAGTGCAGACATTCAAAGAAGAAGTTGAAGCAAGGTATAAAGATACACAGGAAGAGCTTAAAGTGATCAAGAAAATTCTGATTCCTGGCACTACCCCTGCACTTATCTTCGAAAGAGTTAATGATGCCAAAAGGGGGAGAAAATTGACTCTGAGGAAAATCTTTCAGTAACTTCTGCTGAAACATCTATCAAAGAAAAGGAAAACGGAGGTGATGAAACCCTGAAAATTCAAGCAGATGATGAAGATACACAAATGAAAATCGATCAAATTCATGTCAGGATAAAAGAGAAGGAGATGAAGGGCGCCACTGCTGGTCCCAAAACCACTGCTGGTACAAAAAGGCAAACCACTGACAGTTCAATCATATTGCCTTCCCCTTCTCAGCAACCACCTGTCAAAGTAACAGATGTTACGACAGCAGTGGTTTGCACAAATGCCCCTGCACCAAAACTAGTCTATGCTAGAAAAATAAGAAGAATGGCTACAGTGAAAAATGATTACATACCATCTTCACTTGTCATCCAAACAAATCCAAAACCAGTTATCACACATTTATCATCAAAACAAATCAGCTTTTATGAGCCACTCAAAGGTCAAAATCCAAACATAAATATTCCTATGGAAACATCATATCCCTTAGAGTTGGCTGCAGTAAAAGGAGAAATGCTACAATTCTATACAGAAGCTGATCCAACCAAAAGAACCTTCCCATCTCTTCATGGCTATAGAAATCCCAAGACCATTGAGGATTATCCAAACCTGAAAACTAAACAAGCCAAGAACATAGCAAAAGAAGAAAGCAAAGGGAAAGGTAATTCTTACTTAACAAGATTGGAGCAGCACGAGCTAAGTAAAGTTAAGAAATTAGAAGATTATGCAAAAGAGCTTAAAGAGAAATAACAAAAGAATCTCCAAAAGATGATCCTCAAAGGAAGCTAAGGGAAAACCTCATAAGATTTATCATGAAAGAAAAACCCTATCAAGTTGAGGAAGATAAATTTAAGGAGTGGTCCATCCCAGCTCTCAAACAAGAAGCAGGTAGAATTGATAGGATGAAGAAAGACCCTCAAATAAGACAGACTGCACCAGATTGGAAAGATGTTAAGAACCTAAGTGCAGATTTGGTTATAAAAACAACCATTCAAGCCCTCAACCAAAAGAAGAGGCAGCTGCAGATGGATATGCAAGATCAGCAAAGGGATGCTAACAAAAGTAAGTAGGCTATCACTAAGGAACCTTTGCCTGACTTGAATAAAGAACCATTGAAGCCTTTAGCTAAATCTGAAGATCTCTTTCAAAGGCTTTCAAAAATTTCACCTTTTCAAATCTCATCTCAAATAACTCCTCTCCCAAGAAACCCATTGAACTCAAAAATACTAAAGTGGCTCTCTGATAAAAAGACCCATGTCTTGACTCTTCTCAGGTCTAATGGGAAAGTTGTGAGTTTATCAAGGAAGGATGCACTAAGCCTGGGTATAGCTAACCTTCAAGATCTTTTGGAACTACAACTGTGCATGGATGAGGATGATGAAGATTCCTTGAACTTTGAATCACAATTCAAAGTACAAATCAGGGAAAAACTGATGAGATATAAAGATCATGAATAAAGAAGAGTTTTGGCATCATCTGTTCTAGGGGGAGATTGTTGGGATTGAACCCTACAAAAGAACAGATGATAGAAAGCCAAAACAGATCTGCCCTATATGATCCTGAATAAAACATAGTTTAGATTCACTCCTTTCAAAGACCCACTACCAAACCGCTGCTAGTTCTAACAACTGTCCTATATCAAAGCTCTGCCAGTTATAAAGTCTGCTGATTCACCAAACCTCTGATGGGTCAAAGATCTGCTTAATAGTCAAAGATCTGCTTAATAGTCAAAGGTCTGATCATACTTTGAACAACATCTGCCAATACTTCATCAGAGTTTATGCTTATCAGTGGTTAGGATCATTAGTGCTTTGCTATCATTGTTTAGGATAGGCAGTGGTTAGAGTTTGTTATTGCTGTTAGATGTCACTGTCAAGATGATGTTAGCATAGACTATCAGTGGTTAGGATTGTACTATAAATAGACAGTGCATGTACTGTTCTATTTAGCTTTTCACACCTGCACTTTCCTGTATAACTTGTGTGTGTAGCTCGGCCTGAGGGGGAGTTTACGGATTCATACATGTAAGTTACTTTGTAATCATTTCAATCTTTTGAGTAATCGAAACATCTTATGATGAAAACTATTCTGTCAATTTTTACAAGTTAACCAACAAAAACAAAATTACATCGAGATAGAAGGTCAACGGGCAACAAGCTGCGCCGCTACCCCTTTTTGAATAGCAAAACTAAGTCTCTTAAAAACTACATCTAAAGATCTCGGGGTTATGACATTTCTATGCATGACCCTTTGAACTCGGCTGTAACATTTGTCAAAAACGGGTTTTCCAAACCCGCTTCGTTTGTAATCGAATATCAAGTTATAAATGTTTCGTTGCGTATTTATGTTGATTTTAATTTTGAACGATGCATAATTAAAAAACAAACTAGAATATAAAAGCTATAATTGATAAAAAGTAAGAATAAAATAAATAAAATGAAAAACAGGCTGCCGGGACTCGAACCCGGGTCAGCCGAAAAGGCTCAACGACTTAACACGCACACTTATAACCACTCCGCCACTTGATGTTTTCTGTTAGTTCTAGGAATCAATTAAATCTTATGTTCAACCATGAATCAACCGGTTTACGCCAACTGTAACCGTAATCGGTTTCCAAACGTCCAAAAACGTTTGAGTGTTCGCGGTTTTCTGACAATAACCGATACACCGACACCTTCAATCAATTTAGTCTTGAATGGACTTGAATTCATGTGGTGATTGGTTTTAATAACCGAAAATCTGCACTTCCTGAATTACTCCAACCATAGCCCCTCTCGCGACTCAAACTCATCCCAGAACCTTCAATTTCACTTTCGCTCTACTTTCAGTTCGTCGGAAAAGCTTTTTGAACTCGCCGGACTTTCGCCGGAAAACCGTTTCTTCCATCAAATCAGTAAGTCTCTCAATTCTTTCATCGTCTATCAGTTGTTAAGTTTTTGCTAACTCAAACCCTTCAATCAGAATCAGTTTCAGACGACGATATCGGATAATTAACTCTCGCCGGAAAACTTCTGAAAGTTCCCAATTCTCGCTGGGAAACGGTATAGCCTTTTAAACCTTCTGGTAATTCTTATTCAGTGCTTCAATTCCGCATCTAGCTAATCAAAATTGTTAATCTGTCCGCTCAGACGAAATCCGTAAAAACAGAGCCGACGACTTCGCCGGAATTCTGAGATAGATCGTTTCTCTGGTATGTTTACTTCCAAAATCTTCTCTGGCATTTCATTTTAGTCATTTGAATGTTCGTCAATCGAATTAAACAAGAAACAGTAGAATCGTAGTCTGTGATTTTGTAACGAAGAAGACAAAGTTAGGTTTGTTTATAAGTTTTATATAAATTGGATATTATCTCGGGTTAGACACACAGTCCAGCGGTGGACTGTGTGCGCACATATATCACACGCCGCGAGTTTGATCCTTGACACACACGTATGCTCTGTAATAAAGATGTTTTCTTTTTCGAACTGAACCGGATTAACTCACTGAAGTTGTTAAGTATAATAAAAATCGGTATATTAACCAGGTTAGACACACAGTCCAGCGGTGGACTGTGTGCAACACTAACCCACAGGTCCAGGGTTCGAGACCTGTTGCACACTCCGGTTTGATGATTAAAACCCTTGTTAAAAAAATAAAAGAATTTTGAATAAACTAAAATAGTATATAAATATAATTAAAAACAGAATTATTTCGGGTTAGACACGTAGCTCAGTTGGAAGAGCTGCGTGCACGCGTACGGGAGGTCTCGGGTTCGAGCCTTACCCGGCGCACACTTACACTTTAGCAAACCGGTCAAACGGTCAACAGTCCCGGTCAACAGTCAATGGTCAACGCAAAAGTCAACATTTTTTTAATATTTTTATTTATTTAATTAGTTTAAAAATCAATTAAAAATACTTAAAAATAATGTTTATAAAGATAGATAATAGCCTTAAACTCACAAAAATATATATAAAAATCTTATTAAAATTATTAATAAAAATCCATTCATTTACCATACTTCCCGTTATTATTTAGGTTAGTTAAGTCTCGTCGATCAATCCTCCAAACTCGTGCGCATTTCATCATCTACAACCGAATGCACCCAATGTGAGTGAATCTCTACAAATTCCCCTTTTTTAATCACGTTTTTGGGGTGTATCATGTGTCTTACCATTTATTATATTTAAAATATTGTGCATACATCATATCCATGAACAAATGTGTATTCAACTTGTATCAGCTGTTTGTGTGGTTATTTTTTAGATTTAGTTTATCATTTTCAGTACATACATTATCATAGGCCGCCGCTCCCCATTACATTATGAGCGTTGAGCTGTTCCCCATTACATTATGAGCGTGAACCGGGCGTTGCCAACATACGATCGGCTCCGTTTGATTGAGCCTTGATCGCACAGACATTCATCATAGGTCGTCCGTTCCCCATTACATTATAAACGTGAACGTGACGTTGCCAACATATACAGTTTCATTCATGTTATATATTCATGCAAGTTGATATGTTATTGTATGTTATTGTTTGTGGTTGTTATTGTTATTGTTTGATTATTTACATTTGCTCACATATGACTATTGCACAATTTTTCCATGATAAAGATAACAAGAAATCAATAATAAATGTTTATCTAACAAGGTTCACTCGCCAACTTATGTTGACCCAAAAACCCCTATTTTTACACATGATACAGGTAATTCAGCTGCAACAAGAAACACATAGGATTGGCTTAGAAGAATAAACTGGTTTAGAGCTTGGATTGTTTAGTTGATTATTTTTCTTTGTATTTGTATGAACATGTTTGGAATATTGAGGATGTAATTTTCACTTTAATAAATATGAAACATATTAGTAAATATCATGAGCTTTGGTGATAACCCAATTATGCCCCGACTCTTATTCCGCTGCGGGTCGGGGTGTGACAGATTGGTATCAGAGCTTGTTGACTATAGGGATATAGGATAGGTTATTAGACCCTTAGAGCCTATACTATAGTTAATTAGAAATTTTTAAGATTTTGTGTGTTAGATGCAAAATTCATGATGTTTATATGTTTTATGTTTAATGTTACATTCAATGTTATGCAAGCATGTTCATAAGTACATATTATTATATAATACCTATCATGAATCATATTCTAATAACATATCATATCCATGCGAGCACACACCACATCATTTTCATGATTGTTTTTGCAATGATTTTTGTATTTTCAAATCACATCAAAGTGAGTTCTCATGACGGGCATGTAGTAACTGGAAGGGTACAAGTACCGGTAGTCGGAACGTCCTGTCTAGGCTAGCATTCGTATAAATCCAAACTAAAGGACCAGTTTGCCTACCTGGGGACTAACGATGAGAGTACGAAGTACCTATTAGGCCAAAGCATGCTATACCAAACGTCGTGTGAGCTAACCCCACTTTGAGTTGTCATTGTGTCTACACCTGGACACATTCCGACCATACATCTCGCAAACATATTTCGTGGTTTTCATTCGGGTAATGCGAGTGTTAAACCGCCAATACTAATGTGAATCCTACCAAGCCAATAGTCATGGGGGCCCACATGACTATACAGGTGAAGGTATGGGGGACATTTGAGGCCCAACATGAGCAAACCCAAGACATCCTATGGATGTAGTTGCATTATTGATATTTATGTTATTTTCATTTTCTTTAAGACACATGATATCTAAAAAAAAAGACTCCATAAACTCACAATCTTCTTATGTATGTTCCTGTAGATGTCGGCTAGACAACAACGAGGGGGTAGAAGATCAGGAAGGTCACACGAACGCTTGGCCACTCAAATCGCAAAACAAATGGCCGCGGTGCTTCCTGACATTGTGGTTCAAGTACAACAAGCTCTCGCCACAAATCCCACCAATCCTCCCCAGCAAGAAGACCAGAACATCGGAAACCCTCCTACCAAAAAGTGCTCATATAAACATTTCAAGTCTTGCGATCCTCCGAAATTTGAAGGGACCGAAGGTGTCACTGCTCTCCTCCACTGGTTTGAGGAAATGGAAAACACCTTCCTCAACTGCGATTGTCCCGAGGATCGCAAGGTACGATACGCAACCGGGAGACTATTTAGGGTAGCTCTTACCTGGTGGAATACTGAAAAGGGTAAGAGGGGATTCGAAGATGCAATGGCCTTAACGTGGGAGGAGTTAAGGGAAATCATGACGAGACGATTCTGTCCTAGAAGTGAGATTAAAAAGTTAGAGGATGAATTTCATTCATTGAAGCAAAAGGAGGGAGATCATACTTCCTACAACAAGAGGTTCTTAGAGTTGAACCAAATGGTCCCTAACTTGTTCACCCCAGTTTACCGCTTAGTCGAGCATTATATTCGAGGTCTTCCCTCGAAAATTCAAGATTCAGTTCTCAGCACTTCGCCAGCAACACTTGAAGCTGCTATGGAGCTAGCTACTGAACTGACCGAGAATCGAATTCGCAACGGTAAATTTAAAGAGGAGAAAAAGAAAGCCCCCGTTGAGGGCTAAACTTCAAACCATTCCACCTCCTCCTCTAAGTTTGCTAACAAGAGGAAACGTAACACCAGAAACTTCGCTGTCACACAAACCAATTTCCCTATCCCTGCTGCACCCATTACCCAAGTTGCCCCCTCACCTGCACCATATAAAAGGCCATACTCTGGCCCATTACCAAAATGCAACCGTTGCCAATACCATCACTTTCCTGATCATCCCTGCCAACATTGCACCGGCTGTGGTCGCGCAGGTCATACTGTTCAAACCTGTCGCATACCTCAGCGAACGAACCGCCACCAGCCCTCAACCCAAACCCACCATCAAATAATGGGTCAAGCCCAACAACCCCTACTACTACCACCTACCCAACATTTAGCCCAATCATACTACCAACCCAACTATCCCATGGTGCAACCTATACGGGCTTGCTACAATTGTGGAGACCCAAGCCACTTTAGAAACACTTGTCCACGTTTGGTGAACATTATACATGCTCAAGCCCAAGCAAATCCGGTGAATTAAGCTAACCAAGCTCCTCCACCTGCAAGAGGAAGAGCTTTCAACATCAACGCTAATCAGGCTATAGCTGACAGCAATGTGGTTAACGGTACGTTTCTTATCAACGGTAGTTATGCATCCATGTTGTTTGATACTGGCGCGGATAAAAGTTTTGTGTCCTTAGAGTTTGAACCCATCCTAAACCAAATTCGTGATAAGCTCATGGAATCCATAACAGTAGAAGTTGCTGACGGAAAACCGGTCTCATTAAACTCTATTATACGCAATTGTACTCTCACCTTAAACGATCACGACTTTCCAGTTGACCTCATTCCTATGAAGTTGGGAAGATTTGACATTATAATTGGTATGGACTGGCTCAGCCAACATCAGGCTGAAGTTGTATGGCGCGAAAAGTTTATACGCATTCCTCTTTCAAACGGTCAGACTCTACGAATCTTTGGAGAATCCCCATCGAAAGGGCTCAGATTAATGTCCTGTCTTCAAGCCCAAAAATATCTTTGCAAGAATTATGTCGCATTTTTAACTCATGTCGTCAAAAAGGGAAACATGGAGAAGAAACTCGAAGACATCCCAGTAGTAAAAGATTTTCCGCAAGTTTTTCCTGACGACATTTCAGGACTTCCTCCCTTGAGAGAAGTCGAATTCCGCATTGATCTTATACCTGGTGCTACACCAGTTGCAAAGTCTCCTTATAGGTTAGCCCCCTCTGAAATGCAAGAGCTAGCCAGTCAATTGCAAGAGTTGACTGACAATGGATTCATACGTCCTAGCTCCTCGCCTTGGGGTGCACCTGTCCTTTTTGTGAAGAAGAAAGATGGAACGTTTCGCATGTGCATCGACTACAGAGAACTCAACAAGTTAACAATCGCTATCCATTACCTCGCATTGATGATCTTCTTGACCAACTTCAAGGCGCCAGCTGTTTTTTTAAAAATCGACCTTCGTTCTGGTTATCATCAACTCAGAGTACATGAAGAAGACGTACCAAAGACCACTTTCCGAACTCGTTATGGTCATTATGAATTCATGGTCATGCCATTTGGTTTAACCAACGCTCCAGCTGTCTTCATGGATTTAATGAACAGAGTCTGCAAACCCTATCTCGATCGTTTTGTTATAGTCTTTATCGACGACATCCTCATTTACTCAAAGTCTAAGTCTGATCATGAACGGCATCTTCGACTCATCCTTACACTCTTAGAGAATGAAAAGCTTTATGCCAAATTCTCCAAATGCTAATTCTGGTTAAAAGAGGTACAATTCCTTGGACATGTAGTCAATGACAAGGGAATACATGTCGACCCCTCAAAAATCAAAGCGGTACAAGAATGGCAAGCGCCACGTACACCAACTGAAGTAAGATCATTCCTTGGTTTGGCTGGTTATTATCGCCATTTCATTTCAAACTTCTCTCGCATTGCTGTACCACTCACGGCTTTAACTCATAAAGGAAAACCCTTCATATGGGGACCCAAACAAGAAGAAGCCTTCCAAACCCTTAAACAAAAACTCTGTGATGCACCAATTCTCACTCTTCCTGAAGGTTGTGATGACTTCGTGGTTTATTGCGACGCGTCAGGGCAAGGACTAGGCTGTGTTCTAATGCAAAGAGGAAAGGTGATATCTTATGCTTCTAGACAACTCAAAACTCATGAGAAGAACTACACCACCCATGACCTAGAACTTGGAGCCGTTGTGTTCGCTCTTAAGATATGGAGATATTATCTCTACGTACTAAGTGTGAAATATACATTGACCACAAGAGTCTTCAACATATCTTCAACCAAAAGGAGTTAAACATGAGGCAACGAAGATGGGTCGAACTTCTAAATGACTACGACTGTGAAATTCGGTACCACCCTGGCAAGGCAAATGTGGTGGCTGATGCACTCAGTCGAGAGGGTTATGCGAACTCCATTCGTCTTCTATGTTCGCAAATCATAACTGACATTAAAGATCAAATTCGAGAAGCCCAACATGTTTCAGTAACGGAAGACGACGTACGAAAGGAGCTGTCCTGTGGAGCTGAACTTAAAATTGAAACTAAATCTGACGGTATTCTGTACTATCTAGATCGCATATGGATTCCTGACCACAACAACCTTCGTGAATTCCTTATGAATGAGGCACACAAAACACGATACTCTATACACCCAGGAGCCGACAAGATGTATCAAGACCTTCGATACACCTACTGGTGGCCTGGAATGAAAAAGGATATTGCTGTTTTTGTTTCCAAGTGCCTTACATGTTCCAAGGTAAAAGCTGAACATCAAAGACCTTCAGGACTTGTGGTCCAACCTGAAATACCTGTATGGAAGTGGGAAAACATAACCATGGACTTCATTACCGGGTTACCTCGCACTTCTGGTGGGTATGACACTATATGGGTAATCATTGATCGTCTTACAAAATCAGCTCACTTTATTCCAATCCGCGAAGATTTCAAGAACGAGAAGCTAGCTCGTACCTACATCAGCGAAATCGTAAGCCGACATGGTGTACCGTTAAGCATTATTTCAGATCGTGATGGTCGTTTCACTTCACGAACATGGCAGGCCGTACAAGCCGCGTTGGGTACACGATTAGACCTCAGTACCGCTTATCATTCTCAAACTGATGGACAATCTGAACGCACCATTCAAACTCTTGAAGATATGCTTCGAGCATGTGTCATAGACTTCAAGGGAAATTGGGACGCTCATCTACCGTTAGTTGAATTTTCGTACAACAACAGTTATCATTCAAGCATCGGCATGGCACCTTTTGAAGCTTTATATGGTCGTAAGTGCCGATCTCCAATATGTTGGCACGAAATTGGGGAAGCTCAAATCACCGGTCCAGAATTGATTCAAGAAACCACAGACAAGATCCATCAAATTCGAAACAATCTTCTAGCGGCTCAAAGTCGTCAAAAGAGTTATGCAGATAAACGACGAAAGCCTTTGGAGTTTAACATTGGTGATCATGTACTTTTAAAAGTATCACCGTGGAAGGGAGTAGTTCGTTTTGGTCAAAAAGGCAAGCTAGCACCACGCTACGTAGGACCTTTCAAGATACTCGAAAGAGTAGGACCTGTAGCATACAAGCTTGATCTACCAGAAGAACTCAACTGAATTCACCCCACATTCCACGTATCAAACTTGAAGAAGTGCCTCGCCGATGAGAACCTCCATATTCCTCTGGAAGATATTCAGATTGATGAATCTATGCATTTCATTGAAAGACCAGTAGAGATCATGGACTTCGGAGAAAAACGTCTAAGACGAAGTCGCATTCCAATTGTTAGGGTACGCTGGGAGTCAAAACGGGGACCTGAGTTTACTTGGGAACGTGAAGACTCAATGCGCGAAAAATACCCGCATCTTTTTCCTACTACTATTACTTAAATTTCGGGACGAAATTCCTAAAAGTAGGGGTTACTGTAACATTTGTCAAAAACGGGTTTTCCAAACCCGCTTCGTTAGTGATCGAATATCAAGTTATAAATGTTTCGTTGCGTATTTATGTTGATTTTAATTTTGAACGATGCATAATTAAAAAACAAACTAGAATATAAAAGCTATAATTGATAAAAAGTAAGAATAAAATAAATAAAATAAAAACAGGCTGCCGGGACTCGAACCCGGGTCAGCCGGAAAGGCTCAACGACTTAACACGCACACTTATAACCACTCCGCCACTTGATGTTTTCTGTTAGTTCTAGGAATCAATTAAATCTTATGTTCAACCATGAATCAACCGGTTTACGCCAACTGTAACCGTAATCGGTTTCCAAACGTCCAAAAACGTTTGAGTGTTTGTGGTTTTCTGACAATAACCGATACACCGACACCTTCAATCAATTTAGTCTTGAATGGACTTGAATTCATGTGGTGATTGGTTTTAATAACCGAAAATCTGCACTTCCTGAATTACTCCAACCATAGCCCCTCTCGCGACTCAAACTCATCCGCAGAACCTTCAATTTCACTTTCGCTCTACTTTCAGTTCGTCGGAAAAGCTTTTTGAACTCGCCGGACTTTCGCCGGAAAACCGTGTCTTCCATCAAATCAGTAAGTCTCTCAATTCTTTCATCGTCTATCAGTTGTTAAGTTTTTGCTAACTCAAACCCTTCAATCAGAATCAGTTTCAGACGACGATATCGGATAATTAACTCTCGCCGGAAAACTTCTGAAAGTTCCCAATTCTCGCGGGGAAACGGTATAGCCTTTTAAACCTTCTGGTAATTCTTGTTCAGTGCTTCAATTCCGCATCTAGCTAATCAAAATTGTTAATCTGTCCGCTCAGACGAAATCCGTAAAAACAGAGCCGACGACTTCGCCGGAATTCTGAGATAGATCGTTTCTCCGGTATGTTTACTTCCAAAATCTTCTCTGCCATTTCATTTTAGTCATTTGAATGTTCGTCAATCGAATTAAACAAGAAACAGTAGAGTAATCGTAGTCTATGATTTTGTAACGAAGAAGACGAAGTTAGGTTGTTTATAATTTTTATATAAATTGGATATTATCTCGGGTTAGACACACAGTCCAGCGGTGGACTGTGTGCGCACATATATCACCCGCCGCGAGTTCGATCCTTGACACACACGTATGCTCTGTAATAAAGATGTTTTCTTTTTCTAACTGAACCGGATTAACTCACTGAAGTTGTTAAGTATAATAAAAATCGGTATATTAACCAGGTTAGACATACAGTCCAGCGGTGGACTGTGTGCAACACTAACCCACAGGTCCCGGGTTCGAGACCTGTTGCACACTCCAGTTTGATGATTAAAACCCTTTTTAAAAAATAAAAGAATTTTGAATAAATTGAAATAGAATACAAATATAATTAAAAACAGAATTATTTCGGGTTAGACACGTAGCTCAGTTGGTAGAGCTGCGTGCACGCGTACGGGAGGTCTCGGGTTCGAGCCTTACACGGCGCACACTTACACTTTAGCGAACCGGTCAAACGGTCAACAGTCCCAGTCAACGGTCAATGGTCAACGCAAAAGTCAACATTTTTTTTTATATTTTTATTTATTTAATTAGTTTAAAATCAATTAAAAATACTTAAAAATAATGTTTATAAAGATAGATAATAGCCTTAAACTCACAAAAATATATATAAAAATCTTATTAAAATTATTAATAAAATCCATTCATTTACCATACTTCCCGTTATTATTTAGGTTAGTTAAGTTTCGTCGATCAATCTTCCAAACTCGTGCGCATTTCATCATCTACAACCGTAAACAAATGTGTTTTCAACTTGTATCAGGTTTTTGGGGTGTATCATGTGTCTTACCATTTATTATATTTAAAATATTGTGCATACATCATATCCATAAACAAATGTGTATTCAACTTGTATCAGCTGTTTGTGTGGTTATTGTTTAGATTTATTTATCATTTTCAGTACATACATTATCATAGGTCGCCGCTCCCCATTACATTATGAGCGCTGAGCTGTTCCCCATTACATTATGAGCGTGAACCGGACGTTCCAACATACGATCGGCTCCGTTTGATTGAGCCTTGATCGCACAGACATTCATCATAGGCCGTCCGTTCCCCATTACATTATGAGCGTGAATGTGACGTTGCCAACATATACAGTTTCATTCATGTTATATATTCATGCAAGTTGATATGTTATTGTATGTTATTGTTTGTGGTTGTTATTGTTATTGTTTGATTATTTACATTTGCTCACATATGACTATTGCACAATTTTTCCATGATAAAGATAACAAGAAATCAATAATAAATGTTTATCTAACAAGGTTCACTCGCCAACTTATGTTGACCCAAAAACCCCTATTTTTACACATGATACAGGTGATCCAGCTGCAACAAGAAACACATAGGATTGGCTTAGAAGAATAAACTGGTTTAGAGCTTGGATTGTTTAGTTGATTATTTTTCTTTGTATATGTATGAACATGTTTGGAATATTGAGGATGTAATTTTCACTTTAATAAATATGAAACATATTAGTAAATATCATGAGCTTTGGTTATAACCCAATTATGCCCCGACTCTTATTCCGCTGCGGGTCGGGGTGTGACATCGGCTAAGTAGGTCCACAGCCTGTGGCGCAAGGAACCCAAAAGTGTCAAAGGCAAATGGGATAAATACATGCTGGTTGTCAAGACATGCTTTCTCGTGTTTGGTCACTTTGCCCGAAGCAGCTTTTAAAGCAGCCTGACCCGCCGTGAAAACACTACCCCCTAAGCCCACAAGGGGAGACCCCTGTTAGATCCACACATGCATGTTTTCCTCCTATCCATCCGAAGACCAAAATAACGGCTGGTCTAAGCGTAGATCTTCCTTCAAGTGGATCAATTAAGAAATTCACGGGTGCCTCTTTCTTAGCAGAAATCCCAGCACATCTGAATATGTCAAAAAGGACATCCCTAACCAAATCATGTTGGTACTTGAAACCCGGGAGCTCTCTACAATGAACCGCATGCTCTTCAAAAGAGTCCAAACATGCCTTATGATAAACATGGCATATATCATCAACTCGAAATAACAGAATCATGAGGCGATATTTAAGGATAGTGTGGTACTCCACCGGCGACATATGTTGACCTAACCCATCTATAGGTATGGCTAGAAGAAAATCTTGGGCATGTGTTGCTCGTACACACTCAAAACGGCTTTTTGTCTAACGGTCAAGTCAAACTGTACTTCAATATCCTGGACAATTTTACTAAAAAGAGCACTCACCAATGCATGTTGGTCTTTAGGGGGCGGTGTCCTTTTTAGTGAAACCGCCGAAATCGAAGCTTGGAATCATATCACGAAGACAAGCCAAAGCACAATCATAATCAATCTCTCAATTGATTGTGTTAAAATGTTTTAACTGTTCTTCCGCTGCAGAGTACTTTATGATTTATCATTTTGTTATCAATGTGGTTAAAACAATACAATCAATTCAAACTCAGGTCCTAACAACCTAAGATTTGGTTTGTTACATTGGGCCTTGAATCTTTAAAGAGCCCACCCCATCACATAGTTATATTAGGTTAAACGTTGAAGTGTTGGGCCTTTATTTCATTTTCTTCATCATTCTGCCGCTGCAATTGCCGGAGACGGTTACCGATTAAACAATTTCTATTCTTTGGAACATTATCTTCTATCCCCTCTCCGATTCCTCTAATGTCCAATGGTATCCTAATATTTTCTAAAAGTATCATACATAAACCGGAGAAATAGACAGAAAAATTGCACTTCACGAAAATAGTTGAGGGGTAGCCCGTGCACCCCGTGGATTCAAATAGACCCGCCCCTGCTTGCAACAATAGTTGCTTTGGCATCTATCTCAAACTTTTGGAAACCTAGCATAGAATAATCTTCCGTTTTGTTTTGGCTCCCGAACATTAGGATTTTCGGTACTAGGTGTTGTTGGAATATACGGTCCGAATATTACAGACTTCCAACATCCTATGTTTTGTTGAGCAAGAAAATGTACCATCCGACATTGCCAGATGTTGTATTCTGATCTGACCAGCATAAGTGGTTTGCTAGAGATATGGGAATCATGGTTATTAATTGACATTTTTCTTTGATCTTTTTTAGAAGAACAGAGTATGTGTATGATACTTTTGAGTTATACACTTTTCTACTCTGAATTACGAACATATTGTATCTCTATGAGCTGATCTTTTAATGTTAAACTGATTGTGAAATCTAATTTAATTTGACCAAGCTCTGATACCAATTGTTAGGATCTTAGTTTGATATTTGTGAATTATATTAAGTTAAAACAGACAATTATGGTTATAATTCAAATAATAAACTCACAAGTAGGAATATATTATCAAAAACTATTTTTTATTAAATCAAATGGTTACAAGTTTTACAACATAATCATTTTACAATCTCCTCCTCAGCCTGATCATTCACAGATCCGTTCGTACAAAAGAGAATGTGTGTGAAGTGATGAAATAGATCTTTAACAGGTGAGATCTATTTATAATAAGTACAAAGGTCTGTTTGTGATTGGCTGGCATCACCAAAGTATCATCGGATCCCAAATGAAAAGTCAAGCCATAATTGAATCATGTCGAAGCTTTGACACAATATTCATTCTTTGACTTTGGGTGCGCTCCAGTTTAACTCAGACAGGCCCAACTAGTCACAGTAGAAAAAAGATACCAAACGATGAGTTTGTTTCCCGCTAGGGATGAGCATGGTACCTGTACTGTACCGAACCGATACCGGTATCAAAAATCATCAAAAAATGGTACCGATGCTGGACTGGTAAGGTACTATCGTGTGTGCGGGTGTCTATAATTTTAGGTATATTTTTAAGTACTTTTTACTCACGAATCAAGCTTTAAATTTATAAAACACGATATAAGACTATCACTCTACACACGTTACGGCAAGTGCACCCATCGTGAACGTAGTATAGTGATGGTAAGATACTGAGGTCCTCCAAGGACACTAGAGCTTTTAATACCGACTTATTGTCAACGTCTAATCTAACTAAATTTTTTGATAAAAGTTTTGATATAAAATAAAGATAACATAAAAAAAATATAGTTATGAAAACAAATAGACGAGAAGGAATCACTTGGTTCCGACTCCTCTTTTATATTTCCTTTGATGATTTCCACACTTTGAGCTTTCTAAGAGATTATCTTTAGTTTATAGTAGTAGGCCCTCTTCCAGGTAGCGTTACACTCAACCTATTGGTTTGAGTCAGCAGGGATACAATCCCGGAAGGTTGGAATATTGAAAGATAATTAAACAAGTTATTAATGCAAAATATGGTAGGCTCCCTTCCAAGTAGCGTTACCCTCGGGCATATTGATCTGAATCACCAAGGATACAGTCCCGCTAGGCCGGATAAAGTTTTAATAGTAGTTTATTTATGAGGGGTTCAAGTCAATCTTACTTATCCCGATTTGATGCTATCTACCTCAAGGGAAAGCTTGAACCAAGTTCTCGCACGATCTATACACTGAACGAGACAAGAATTTTACGTAAACACCCTTCTAAACCCTTTCCAGGTAGTTAACGCTCTTTATATAGACCGTAAAGACATGAATGAATGAACCAACAAGACATAAAGAAATGTTTAACCAAAGTTCACTTTTAACATAAAAAACTATGAAAGTCATTAATACATACCTAAATAAAAAGGTTGCCAAAGCTTGGAAATCAAAAGTAAAACATAAAAGATTCGTCTTCACCAAGCGATGTAAGAGATTCAGCCAAGCATGGCCTTTGTTTGACAAGAACTCTTACTATCGATCTTGGATCCCGAGACTACTACACACTCTAAAGATGGAAAATGGATGATAGTGGTGGGTGGTAGTTTTATAGTGGTGGTGGACTGATGGTAAGTGTGAGAGAAGCGGTTTGCCAAGGGATCGGTTTGAGTGAAACCAAGCACCCCTATTTATAGTTGCAGCCAGACTGCCCCGCGCCCACCTGGTACGGCCCCGTGGCCTTCATTCTCTCTATTCCTTATTAATTGCAGCTTCAAATCTTGTACTAACACGTCCGCGTGGGTCAACGACACGGCCCGTGGCCATTGTACTTGTTGTAGTATCTCAGATTCTACGAATCTGGAAGTTGACCACGCCCCGTGTTGCCTTGGCACGACCCCGTGTTGGTTGTCTGTTGCTGTTATCTTTCTGTAGAGAATCTTTATTGGGCACGACCCCATGCCTGGTAGGCATGGCCTCGTGTCAAGGCCTCTGTCTTCTTTATTTTGTTGTTTTGGATGTGTACTGGGGTTCGGCAGGTTACGTCAATCCTTCTTTATAGTATTAGTGTTGGTTTTTGCTACTAATTTGCTTCTTTTGTTCTTTTTAGCTCATTTGATCCTTTAATTTAAAAGTAAACAAAGACACATGTTTTTTCCAACATTAGTACCGAAAAAGGGTTGATATTATGCCTTGTTTGATGTAATTTATATGTTGCATTTTGCATACATTAGCTACCGGTATTTGAAGGTAAAATCGGTATTTTACCGGTACCAAATAAATCGATACAGGAAATTCGGTGCCGGTACGGTACCGACACTAAGTACCAAATGTTCATCCCCAGTTTCTGGTATAAGTATCCACAATAATTATAAGAAACCAGCTAATGGATCCAGGAAATAATTTCACCTAACAAACTTTTGTGGTTAAATAATTACATCAATTGCTGGTAAAATTCCTTTTTAGGGAAAGTTTAGGTATGGAAGTTTTTTTTATATGGAAGGAAATTTCAGTAATCAAGGAAATTTTGGAGGGAAAATGATATTTCGGATGAAAATCATGTTTTGGATGAAAATAATATTTCAGATGAAAATCATATTTTAGATATAATGATATTTAAGATGAAAATGATATTTTTGGATGAAAAATGATATCTCGGATGAAAATGATATTTCGTGTAATAACCCTCAAAATGTCCCGAACCATCCCGTAATCAGAAACCCGAATGTGCACGACGAAAACTAGAACAAAAAATAAAAAATAGTTTCACTCCTTGTCGCGTGGCGCGACAGTGTTTCCTGAAACCCACGGTGGCGCGACAGGGTCAAAAGTGTCCGGATGACACATGGCGCTATGTGGAAAGCCTATGTGGTGACTAAGCTAACCTAAGCCTTAGGGCACCCTATCGCATGTCGCGACATGATCACCAAAGGATGTCGCGTGGCGTGACGGCGTGTAAATCTAGCAATAAATGGGGCACGTCTTAGAGAGTCTCAGTGCTCATTCTCGATACTAAAAATCGATTTTTAAACACTTGTTTCATTGTTTCGTATACCATGTATAAAACCTTAATCACCAATACGATACACTGTCCGATCGATCAGAAAACCAACCAACGAATGCCAAAGCTCTGCCTGAATAAGGTGAGTCTTTGTTAACCAATTGTGGTTTGATCTCATGATTATCATTAGGTTTGATTTAGTTTTACACTAATACTTGTTACATTATGTGTATTTAGGACCTAAACGAGGAGGCTTGAATACCCTAAATTTATAAGGTAAGACATTCAATTTTTCCTCACTATATGGTGAGACTCAACAGTGTTAAAACCCTAAATTTTTTCCGGTTTTTACTTACGCTTATAGTGATTAAGTCTTTATATTCTTATAGAAAAACTATCGCTAGAATGTGAGGTTTTGTATATTTTACTTACTAATCTTTGCTATTGGATAAATGAGCCAATAGTGATATGACCACAGTCGTAGATCTGCTTTAGTGACAAGTTCCAGTGAGTAGTTGTAAGATATAAAAAAATGTAAAAATTCTTATTGTTGTAATTGTAAGACTGTGTTATTTTATACAAATAAATGTACTTACCTGATCAAATGTTTTTAAACGTCTTTCAGGTGAATAAATTACTGTGAAAGGAAGGAAAAGTGCTACGAGGAACAAACGCTTATATAAGTGGCTATTTCACCTAAATAAAGAAACCTCTTTAGTAATTAAGAGTTCATCCCTACAAAAAGCTTTTTTGTAAATATGCATTTACCCCACAAGTTATGAAAAACAAATCTCGGTATTTAATAACTCTGATATTTTTCCTCACACACGATCCTGATGAAATTTCCGCTGCAAGTGTTTTAATTAAGACCGGTACCACTTGAATTGTTCACGGCTCCCGTCAAGGGTAGGGTCGGGGGTGGTGGAAGAATGTGGTATAAGAGTCACTAGTTTAGAAAAATAAGTATTGTGATAATGCCTAGAGATTAGAATTCATGATATGGATAAAATATTTTTTTTGTTGAATAAGGTTATTGTGATCCCAATAAAAAATAAATATATTCACGATTTTCGAAGTTCGTTGATTTTATGGTTTTTACTAACAGTATGAGCGATCAAGAGCTGTCAGAAGCTATTCAGAATTTGTCTGTTACTAACACATATATGGAAATAAATGATGATCAAACTGGAATTCAAACCAGATATGATGAAAACATTAACGAACCAATGGTATTTAATAAGGCTGGCAATATATATATATATATATATATATATATATATATATATTTGTAAGCACGATTAGACCTGTTTACTGAAAAAAATACACAACATGATTTTTTACTTTTTAAAAAAATAAATATAATTAGGAGCTTAGGATCCATCATTTCTTCTTCTTGGCACATAAAACATAAAAATGTGTTATAAACATGAGATATAAAGTAGTTAAATGAGTTGTATTTGAGGGTCCCTTGTACGGATCGATCGGGTCCTAATTTGGCAAACCTAAGGTAAACGTGCGGAATCCGTTTGCATAGGCGACATTGGATACTAGTTTATTTGTTGGGATTGAACTCTACAAAAGAACAGATGATAGAAAGCAAAAAATAGGTCTGCTCTATATGATCCAGAATAAACAGAGTTTAGATTCACTCCTTCCAAAGACCAGCTTCCAAATCACTGATGTAACATTTGTCAAAAACGGGTTTTCCAAACCCGCTCCGTTTTGTAATCGAATATCAAGTTATAAATGTCACGTTGCGTATTTATGGCTATTTTAATTTTTAATGATCCATAATTAATAAACAAACTAAACTATAAAAGTTAAAATTGATAAAAAGTAAAAATAAAATAATTAAAAAGAAAATGAGGCTGCCGGGACTCGAACACGGGTCAGCCGGAAGTGAACTCAGCGACTTAACACACACACACATAACCACTCCGCCACTTGTTGTTTTCTGTCAACTATAGGAAACAAATGAATTTTATAGTCAATCATAGATCAACCAGTTGCGCCAAACTGAAAACCGTAATCGGCTATTCAACCGTCCAAAACGTTTGAGAATCGCGAATTCTGTTTTTATAATCGATGCACCGACGATTCTAATCAAGTTTGCCTTGAATGAACTTGAATTCCAGAACCGAAGACATTCAATATCAGAATTACTTCAATCTTTGATCTCTCTCGCGACTCAGAAACATTCTACAAACCTCCCATTTCACTTTCGTCATACATTCAGTTCATCAGAAAAGTTTATTTTACTCGCCAGAAAATTTCTGCAAGTCGCCGGAAAACCGTATTCTTCATCAAAA
The DNA here is from genome assembly GCA_947069175.1 of Scalesia atractyloides. Lineage (NCBI taxonomy): Eukaryota > Viridiplantae > Streptophyta > Magnoliopsida > Asterales > Asteraceae > Scalesia > Scalesia atractyloides. Next base: position 4,204,440 of record CAMTDV010000017.1, read on the forward strand.
CAGTAAGTCTTTCAATACTTTCGTGGTCTATCAATTGTTAAGCTATTGCTAACTCAGACCTTTCAATCGAAATCAATTTCAGACGTCAATATCAGATAATTCCAGTTCGCCGGAAAACTTCTGAAAATCCTTATCTTCAGCTGTGAAACGGTATAGACTTTTAAACCTTCTGTTAACTTTTGTTTAGCACTTCAATTCCACAATTAGCTAATCAAAACTGTTAAATCGCTCGCTCAGTTGAAGTTCATAAAAACAGAGCCGACGCCTTGCCGGAATTCTGAGACAAATCATTCCTCCGGTATGTTTGCTTCCAACACCGTCTCTGTCATTTCATTTTAGTCTTATGAATGTTGTTGATCGTTTTAAAACGAGAAACAGTTGGGTAAATTTATGTCTGTAAAAACTAGCGAAGAAGATGAACTGTGTTAACATTATAAGGATAATTAAAATCGGTATTTTAAACGGGTTAGACACACAGTCCAGCGGTGGACTGTGTGCAAACAATACGCACACGCCGCGAGTTCGATCCCTGATACACACACCCTCTCTGTAATAAAGATGTTTTATTTTTCTAACTGAACCGGATTAACTACGTTAGTTGTTAAGTATAATAAAAATCTGTATATTAACCAAGTTAGACACACAGTCCAGCGGTGGACTGTGTGTAGCGTTAAAGCACAGGTCCCGGGTTCGAGACCTGTTAGTGACACCGGTTCGATGATTTAAAATGTTTTTGAAAATAAAAGAATTATGAATAAGCTGAGTTAATATATAAGTATAAATAAAAACAGAATTATTTCGGGTTAGACATGTAGCTCAGTTGGTAGAGCTGCGTGCACGCGTACGGGAGGTCTCGGGTTCGAGCCTCACCCAGCGCATGTATTTACACAACAAACCGGTCAAACTGTCAAAGTCAAAAAGTCAACGGTCAACTCAAAAAGTCAACATATTTTTATATTTTTAATTATTTAATTTAATTTAAAAATCAATTAAAAATACTTAAAAATAATGTTTTTAAAGATAGGAAATAGCCTTAAACTCACAAAAATACATCTAAAAATTCTATTAAAATCCTTAATAAAATCCACTCATTTACAATATTTTCCGTTATTATTTAGGTTAGTAATTCTCGTTGTTCAACTCTTCTAACTCGTGCGCATCTCACCATCTCCAATCAAACGCACCCAATGTGAGTGAATCTTTACAAATTCCCTGTTTTAATCACGTTTTTTGGGTGTATCATGTGTCTGCTATTTATTATATTTAAATCATTGTGCATACATCATATCATGAACAAATGTGTATTCAGTTTGATTCAATTGTTTGTGTGGTTATAGTTAGATTTAATTCATTATTTTCAGTACATGCAATTTCATAGGCCGCCGCTCCCCATTACATTATGAGCGTTGAGCATGTTCCCCATTACATTATGAGCGTGAACCTGGCGTGCCAACATACTATCGGCTCCGTTTGATTGAGCCTTGATCGCACAGACATTTATCATTTTCAGTACATGCAATAGGATCGGCTCAGTTTGATTGAGCCTTGATCGCACAGTTTGTCACACCCTGACCCGCAGCGGAAAAGGTGACCGGGGCATGATTGGGTTATCATCAAAGCTCATGACATTTATTATACGTTTCATATTCATTAAATACAATTTAATAGGAAATTTACAACTATAATTACATCATGACCTAACATCAATCTAAGCTTCTTTGTTTTCTTCTAAGGCATTTCCTATGTTTTCCTTGCTTCATCCTGTTCACCTGTATCATGTGTAAAAAGGTTTTTGGATCAACAAAAGTTGGCGAGTGAATCCTATGGAAAACATTTGAACAAGTTTATTTAATTGATTATGAAATGAGTGCACAACCACACATGAGTAAAAATAGATATAAACTTATTCAACAATCATTAGATATTAAATAAAGCACACATGAACAATAATGGAACGTTTAGAGGCACGCGTTGCTCTACTCGTCTCTCACGAGGAACTGATGGGTCTAATGAATGAATTGCATAAACATGATAATATGAAAGACATAACTACAAACAATATAAACTCAATGATACACACATGAACAATAATGGATTGGTTTTGAGGCACGCGTTGTTCAACTCGTCTCCCACGAGGAACTGATGGGCTTAATGAATGAATTTCATATAATTTGACAAAATGAAATAAGTAATCACAACAATATAAACAATCTAAGTTTAGATGACGATATGGTATGGCACAAGTTTAAATAAACGAGTTAATTATTTTGTGACACACGATACACCCAAAAACGTGTAATTAAAAAGGGGAGTTGTCAGATTCACTCACAGTGGGTGCGTTCGGTTGATGATGTTGAATGCACGCGAAGTGGTTTTAACCACGAGTGAAATTAACCTAGATAAATAGCATTATGGTTCGGTAAGTAAACGGATTTTATTGATCCATTTTAGTAGGATTGTTGGGTGTATTTTTGTGAGTTTAAGGCTATTTTCTAACCTTAAAAATGTTATTTTTAAGTATTTTTAATTGATTTTTAAATAAAATAAATAAATAAAAATAATAAAAAAATTTGACTTTTTTGACCGTTGATCGTTGACCTTGACCGTTGACCGGTTCGTATGCGTGTATATGTGCGCTGAGTGAGGCTCGAACCCGAGACCTCCCGTACGCGTGCACGCAGCTCTACCAACTAAGCTACGTGTCTAACCCGAAATATTTCTGTTTTTAATTATATTTATACATTCATTAGATTAAACAGAAAATCCTTTATTTTTAAAAACGATTTTAATCCAAAGAATCGGTGCGCTCCACAGGTCTCGAACCCGGGACCTGTGGCTTATGCTAACACACAGTCCACCGCTGGACTGTGTGTCCAACTTGTTAACTAAACTGATTTTTATTATTCTTAAATACAAACTAAGTATTTTCATTTCTGACTTATTTAAAAAGGTAGATAATTGTCCGAGTCGGTGCAGTAGACCGGACTCGAACTCGTGTCCTGTGATTAAACATACACACAGTCCACCACTGGACTGTGTGTCTAACTTGGTTATTTTTCCGGTTATTAATAAACTTAACATATACAACATGACTCCGGTTTGGTTAACAAAAAAAGGCATTTTTATTAAGGCAGCATGCGTGGGACATGATTCGAACTAGAGACGTTAGTGTGTTTAATGTGTACACAGTCCACCGCTGGACTGTGTGTCTAACCCGAGTAATAACTTGATTTTAATTATACTTATATGTTACCGAACTTTGTCTTCTTCGTCAGTTTTAACCAGAATCGGAAGTCCGACTGGTTCAATGTTTTAATCGGTTTCTTTAGCGTTTTTTAGTTAATTACAGGTGAGATTAAATAAAAAAAAGGGAGGATTTAAGCGTGAGGTATACCGACTGGATTCCTCTGTTTTCCGGCAGAACTCCGGCGACAGTAACAGGTTCCGGCGTCGTGTGTCTTGCAGCAGCGAGTCTTCAGAAAACTTGAAAAGGATGTGGGTGACTTCGGTATAAGCTCAAGGGGTTTAGTAAGGCTCAGAAAAGGAGGGTTCGGTTTTCCGGCGATGAGCAGAAAATTTCCGGCGAGTGAGTTTTCGCCGAGAAAGGGTGCGGTTTTGAGCGAAAAAGTTTGCAGAGGTTCGAGGGGGTATTTATAAGGCAAGTCGTCGATGAATTTGGTCCGATTTCCGACTTGATTCGTCGGTTAGAAAATCTCCGGCGGTTATAACTTGTGTCGCGAGTTCAGGCGTCGGTTATAACCGATGATGAGTTAAAGTTTACGTTATAACTGAAAAAGTCGTAAATTCTTGGCGAGATCGCCGGGATTTCCGACGACTGTATTTGGGCGCCGGTTTTGAATTCGGAAAGTCATGTTATGAATTAAATGATTCTAACATTTAACAAGAAACATCAGTGGCGCAGTGGTTTAAGTGTTGAGTGTTAAGTCTGTTGAACCGTGACCCGGAGACTGACCCGGGTTCGAAACCCGGCAGAAACAATTTATTTTTATTTTCTTATTTTTAACAGTTTTTCAAAAACTAATTATATATTCCCATATAATAATTAATTATGTATCGTTTAAAATTATTTTGGGTATTAAATTCGCAACGAAATTTTTAACTGATTGATCGGTTAATAAAAGGAGCGGGTTTGGTAAAATCCGTTTTTGACGGATGTTAGACAGTTTCATTCATGTTATATATTTATGCAAGTTGATATGTTATGGTATGCTGTTGGTATGTTATTGTATGTTATAGTTGTGGTTGTTATTGCTACTGTTTGATTTTCTACATTTGCTCACTTATGATTATTGCACAATTTTTCCTTGATAAAATAACAAGAAAATCAATAATAAATGTTTATCAAACAAGGTTCACTCGCCAACTTATGTTGACCCAAAAACTCCCATTTTTACACATGATACAGGTGAACCAGCTGCAGCCAGAAACACATAGGATTGGCCTAGAAGAATAAAATGATTTAGAGCTTAGGAATTGTTTAGTTGGTTATTTTCTTGTATTTGTATGGACATGTTTGGATTATGGAGAATGTAATTTTGATTTTAATAAATATGAAACATAATAGTAAATAGCTTTGGTGATAACACAATTATGCCCCGACTCTTATTCCGCTGCGGGTCGGGGTGTGACAGATTGGTATCATAGCCATGACTATAGGGATATAGGATAGGTTATTAGACCCTCAGAGCCTATACTATAGTTGATTAGAAATTTTTGAGATTTTTGTGTGTTACATGCAAAATTCATGATGTTCATATGTTTTATGTTTAATGTTACATTCAATATTATGCAAGCATGTTCATAAGTACATATTAGTATATAATGCGTATCATGAATCATATTCTCATAACATATCATACCAATGAAAGCACACATCACATCATTATCATGATTGTTTTTACAATGATTTTTGTATTTTCAAATCACATCAAAGTGAGTTCTCATGACGGGCATGTAGTAACTGGAAGGGTACAAGTACCGGTAGTCGGAACGTCCTGTCTAGGCTGGCATTCGTATAAATCCAAAATAAAGGACCAGTTTGCCTACCAGGGGACTAACGATGAGAGTACGAAGTACCTATTAGGCCAAAGCATGCTATACCAAACGTCGTGTGAGCTAACCCCACTTTGAGTTGTCACTGTGTCTACGCCTGGACACATTCCGACCATACATCTCGTAAACATATTTTGTGGTTTGCATTCGGGTGATGCGAGTGTTAAATCGCCAATACTAATGTGAATCCTACCAAGCCAATAGCCATGGGGGCCCACATGACTATACAGGTGAAGGTATGGGGGACATTTGAGGCCCAACATGAGCAAACCCAAGACATCCTATGGATGTAGTTGCATTATTGATATTTATGTTATTTTCATTTTCTTAAAGACACATGACACCTAAAAAGACTCCATAAACTCACAATCTTCTTATGTATGTTCCTGTAGATGTCGGCTAGACAACAACGAGGGGGTAAAAGATCAGGAAGGTCTCACGAACGCTTGGCCACACAAATCGCGAAACAAATGGCCGCGGTGCTTCCTGACATTGTGGTTCAAGTACAACAAGCTCTCGCCACAAATCCCACTAATCCTCCCCAACAGAATGACCAGAACATCGGCAACCCTCCTACCAGCAAGTGCTCATATAAACATTTCAAGTCTTGCGATCCACCTAAATTTGAAGGGACCGAAGGTGTCACTGCTCTCCTCCACTGGTTTGAGGAAATGGAAAACACCTTCCTTAACTGCGATTGTCCTGAGGATCGCAAGGTATGATACGCAACCGGGAGACTATTTGGGGTAGCTCTCACCCGGTGGAATACTGAAAAGGGGAAGAGGGGAATTGATGATGCAATGGCCTTAACGTGGGAGGAGTTAAGGGAAATTATGACTAGACGGTTCTGTCCTAGGAGTGAGATTAAAAAGTTGGAGGACGAATTTCATTCTTTGAAGCAGAAGGAGGGAGATCATACTTCCTACAACAAGAGGTTCTTAGAGTTGAACCAAATGGTTCCTAACTTGTTCACCCCAACTTATCGTTTAATCGAGCATTATATTCGAGTACTTCCCTCGAAAATTCAAGATTCAGTTCTCAGCACTTCACCAGCAACACTTGAAGCTGCTATGGAACTAGCCACTGAACTGACCGAGAATCGAATTCGCAATGGTAAGTTTAAAGAAGAGAAAAAGAAAGCCCCTATTGAGGGTCAAACTTCAAACCATTCCACCTCCTCCTCTAAGTTTGCTAACAAGAGGAAGCATAACACCAGAAACTTTGCTGTTACACAAAACAATTTCCCTATTCCTGCTGCACCCATTACCCAAGTCTCCCCTTCACCTGCACCATACAAAAGACCATACTCTGGCCCGTTACCAAAATGCAACCGTTGCCAATACCACCATTTTCCTTATCATCCTTGCCAACATTGCACCGGCTGTGGTCGCGCAGGTCATACTGTTCAAACCTGCCGCATGCCTCAGCGAACGAACCGCCACCAGCCTTCAACCCAAACCCACCAACAAATAATGGGTCAAGCCCAACAACCCCTACTATTACCACCTACCCAACATTTAGCCCAAACATACTACCAACCCAACTATCCCATGGTACAACCTATGCGGGCTTGCTACAATTGTGGAGACCCAAGCCATTTTAGAAATACTTGTCCAAGGTTGGTGAACATTATTCATGCTCAGGCCCAAGCCAATCCGGTGAATCAAGCGAACCAAGCTCCTCCACCTGCAAGAGGAAGAGCTTTCAACATTAACGCTAATCAGGCTAGAGCTGACGGCAATGTGGTTAACGGTACGTTCCTTATCAATGGTAGTTATGCATCCATGTTGTTTGATACTGGTGCGGATAAAAGTTTTGTGTCTTTAGAGTTTGAACCCATCCTAAACCAAAATCGTGATAAGCTCATGGAATCCATAACAGTAGAAGTTGCTGACGGGAAACCGGTCTCATTAAACTCTATTATACGCAACTGTACACTCACGTTAAACGACCACGACTTTCCAGTTGACCTTATTCCTATGAAGTTGTGAAGTTTTGATATCATAATTGGTATGGACTGGCTTAGTCAACATCAGGCAGAAGTTGTATGCCGCGAAAAGTTTATACGCATTCCTCTTTCAAACGGTCAGACTCTACGAATCTTTGGAGAAACCTCGTCGAAAGGGCTCAGCTTAATGTGCTGTCTCCAAGCTCAAAAATATCTTCGCAAGAATTATGTCGCGTTTTTAGCTCATATCATCAAAAAGGGAACTATGGAGAAGAAACTTGAAGACATCCCAGTAGTAAAAGATTTCCCGCAAGTTTTTCCTGACGACATTTCAGGACTTCCTCCAGTAAGAGAAGTTGAATTTCGTATCGATCTCGTACCTGGTGCTACACCAGTTTCAAAGTCTCCTTATAGGTTAGCCCCCTCTGAAATGCAAGAGCTAGCCAGTCAATTGCAAGAGTTGACTGACAAGGGATTCATACGTCCTAGCTCCTCACCTTGGGGTGCACCTGTCCTTTTTGTAAAGAAGAAAGATGGATCGTTTCGCATGTGCATCGACTACAGAGAACTCAACAAGTTAACAATCAAGAATCGCTATCCATTACCTCGCATTGATGATCTTCTTGACCAACTTCAAGGTTCCAGCTGCTTTTCAAAAATCGACCTTCGATCTGGTTATCATCAACTTAGAGTGCATGAACAAGACGTCCCAAAGACCGCTTTTCGAACTCGTTATTGTCATTATGAATTCATGGTCATGCCATTTGGTTTAACCAACGCTCCAGCTGTCTTCATGGATCTAATGAACAGAGTCTGCAAACCTTATCTCTATCGTTTTGTTATAGTCTTCATCGAAGACATCCTCATTTATTCAAAGTCTAAGTCTGATCATGAGCGACATCTTCGACTCATCCTTACTCTTCTAGAGAATGAAAAGCTTTACGCCAAATTCTCCAAATGCGAATTCTGGTTAAAAGAGGTGCAATTCCTCGGACATGTTGTCAATGACAAGGGAATACATGTCGACCCCTCCAAGATCAAAGCAGTACAAGAATGGCAAGCGCCATGTACACCAACTGAAGTAAGATCTTTTCTTGGTTTGGCTGGTTATTATCGTCGTTTCATTTCAAACTTCTCACGCATTGCTGTACCACTCACGGCTTTAACTCATAAGGGAAAACCTTTCATATGGGGACCCAAACAAGAAGAAGCCTTCCAAACCCTTAAACAAAAACTCTGTGATGCACCAATCCTCACTCTGCCTGAAGGTTGTGATGACTTCGTGGTTTATTGCGACGCGTCAGGGCAACGACTAGGCTGTGTTTTAATGCAAAGAGGAAAGGTTATAGCTTATGCTTCGAGACAACTCAAGACTCATGAGAAGAATTACACCACCCATGACCTAGAACTTGGAGCCGTTGTGTTCGCTCTTAAGATATGGAGACATTATCTCTACGGTACTAAGTGTGAAATATACACTGACCACAAGAGTCTTCAACATATCTTCAATCAAAAGGAGTTAAACATGAGGCAACGAAGATGGGTCGAACTTCTAAATGACTACGACTGTGAAATTCGGTACCACCCTGGCAAAGCAAATGTGGTGGCTGATGCACTCAGTTGAAAGGGTTATGCGAACTCCATTCGTCTTCTATGTTCGCAAATCATATCTGACATTAAAAATCAAATTCGAGAAGCCCAACATGTTTCAGTAACGGAAGATGTTGTACGAAAGGAGCTGTCCTGTGGAGCTGAACTTAAAATTGAAACTAAATCTGACTGTATTCTGTACTATCTAGATCGCATATGGATTCCTGACCACAACAATCTTCGTGAAATTCTTATGAATGAGGCTCACAAAACACGATACTCTATACACCCAGGAGCCGATAAGATGTATCAAGACCTTCGATACACCTATTGGTGGCCTGGAATGAAGAAGGATATTGCTGTTTTTGTTTCCAAGTGCCTTACATGTTCCAAGGTGAAAGCTGAACACCAAAGACCCTCAGGACTTCTGGTCCAACCCGAAATACCTGTATGGAAGTGGGAAAACATAACCATGGACTTCATTACCGGGTTACCTCGCACTTCTGGTGGGTATGACACTATATGGGTAATCATTGATCGACTTACAAAATCAGCTCACTTTATTCCTATCCGCGAAGATTTCACGAACGAAAAACTAGCTCGTATTTATATCAGCGAAATCATAAGCCGACATGGTGTACCGTTAAGCATTATTTCAGATCGTGATGGTCGTTTCACTTCACGAACATGGCAAGCAGTACAAGCCGCTTTGGGTACGCGATTAGATCTCAGTACCGCTTATCATCCTCAAACTGATGGACAATCTGAACGCACCATTCAAACTCTTGAAGATATGCTTCGAGCATGTGTCATAGACTTCAAGGGAAATTGGGACGCTCATCTACCATTAGTTGAATTTTCGTACAACAACAGCTATCATCCAAGTATCGGCATGGCACCTTTTGAAGCCTTATATGGTCGTAAGTGCCGATTTCCAATATGTTGGCACGAAATTGGGGAAGCTCAAATCACTGGTCCAGAATTGATTCAAGAAACCACAGACAAGATCCATCAAATTCGAAACAATCTTCTAGCGGCTCAAAGTCGTCAAAAGAGCTATGCAGATAAACGACGGAAGCCTTTGGAGTTTAACATTGGGGATCATGTACTTTTGAAAGTATCACCGTGGAAGGGAGTAGTTCGTTTTGGTCAAAAAGGCAAGCTAGCACCACGCTACGTAGGACCTTTCAAGATACTCGAAAGAGTAGGACCTGTAGCATACAAGCTTGATCTACCAGAAGAACTCAACAGGATTCATCCCACATTCCACGTATCAAACTTGAAGAAGTGCCTCGCTGATGAAAACCTCCACATTCCTCTGGAAGATATTCAGATTGATGAATCTATGCATTTTATTGAAAGACCTGTAGAGATCATGGACTTCGAAGAAAAACGTCTTCGACAAAGTCGCATTCCAATTGTTAGGGTACGTTGGGAGTCGAAACGGGGACCTGAGTTTACTTGGGAACGTGAAGACTCAATGCGCGAAAAATACCCACATCTTTTTCCTACTACTACTACCTAAATTTCGGGACGAAATTCTTAAAAGTAGGGGATACTGTAACATTTGTCAAAAACGGGTTTTCCAAACCCGCTCCGTTTTGTAATCGAATATCAAGTTATAAATGTCACGTTGCGTATTTATGGCTATTTTAATTTTTAATGATCCATAATTAATAAACAAACTAAACTATAAAAGTTAAAATTGATAAAAAGTAAAAATAAAATAATTAAAAAGAAAATGAGGCTGCCGGGACTCGAACCCGGGTCAGCCGGAAGTGAACTCAGCGACTTAACACACACACACATAACCACTTCGCCACTTGTTGTTTTCTGTCAACTATAGGAAACAAATGAATTTTATAGTCAATCATAGATCAATCGGTTGCGCCAAACTGAAAACCGTAATCGGCTATTCAACCGTCCAAAACGTTTGAGAATCGCGAATTCTGTTTTTATAACCGATGCACCGACGATTCTAATCAACTTTGCCTTGAATGAACTTGAATTCCATAAGTGAATCGGTTTTTATAACCGAATACATTCACTATCAGAATTACTTCAATCTTTGCTCTCTCTCGCGACTCAGAAACATTCTACAAACCTCCCATTTCACTTTCATCATACATTCAGTTCATCAGAAAAGTTTATTTTACTCGCCGGAAAATTTCTGCAAGTCGCCAGAAAACCGTATTCTTCATCAAAATAGTAAGTCTTTCAATACTTTCGTGGTCTATCAATTGTTAAGCTATTGCTAACTCAGACCTTTCAATCGAAATCAATTTCAGACGTCAATATCAGATAATTCCAGTTCGCCGGAAAACTTCTGAAAATCCTTATCTTCAGCTGTGAAACGGTATAGACTTTTAAACCTTCTGTTAACTTTTGTTTAGCACTTCAATTCCACAATTAGCTAATCAAAACTGTTAAATCGCTCGCTCAGTTGAAGTTCATAAAAACAGAGCCGACGCCTTGCCGGAATTCTGAGACAAATCATTCCTCCGGTATGTTTGCTTCCAACACCGTCTCTGTCATTTCATTTTAGTCTTATGAATGTTGTTGATCGTTTTAAAACGAGAAACAGTTGGGTAAATTTCTGTCTGTAAAAACTAGCGAAGAAGATGATGTGTGTTAACACTATAAGGATAATTAAAATCGGTATTTTAAACGGGTTAGACACACAGTCCAGCGGTGGACTGTGTGCAAACAATACGCACACGCCGCGAGTTCGATCCCTGATACAAACACCCTCTCTGTATTAAAGATGTTTTATTTTTCTAACTGAACCGGATTAACTAAGTTAGTTGTTAAGTATAATAAAAATCTGTGTATTAACCAAGTTAGACACACAGTCCAGCGGTGGACTGTGTGTAGCGTTAAAGCACAGGTCCCGGGTTCGAGACCTGTTAGTGACGCCGGTTCGATGATTTAAAATGTTTTTGAAAATAAAAGAATTATGAATAAGCTGAGTTAATATATAAGTATAAATAAAAACAGAATAATTTCGGGTTAGACACGTAGCTCAGTTGGTAGAGCTGCGTGCACGCGTACGGGAGGTCTCGGGTTCGAGCCTCACCCAGCGCATGTATTTACACAATAAACCGGTCAAACAGTCAAAGTCAAAAAGTCAACATATTTTTATATTTTTAATTATTTAATTTAATTTAAAAATCAATTAAAAATACTTAAAAATAATGTTTTTAAAGATAGGAAATAGACTTAAACTCACAAAAATATATCTAAAAATTCTATTAAAATCCTTAATAAAATCCACTCGTTTACTATATTTTCCGTTATTATTTAGGTTAGTAATTCTCGTTGTTCAACTCTTCCAACTCGTGCGCATCTCACCATCTCCAATCAAACGCACCCAATGTGAGTGAATCTTTACAAATTCCCCGTTTTAATCACGTTTTTGGGGTGTATCATGTGTCTGCTATTTATTATATTTAAATCATTGTTCATACATCATATCATGAACAAATGTGTATTCAGTTTGATTCAATTGTTTGTGTGGTTATAGTTAGATTTAATTCATTATTTTCAGTACATGCAATTTCATAGGCCGCCGCTCCCCATTACATTATGAGCGTTGAGCATGTTCCCCATTACATTATGAGCGTGAACCTGGCGTGCCAACATACGATCGGCTCCGTTTGATTGAGCCTTGATCGCACAGACATTTATCATTTTCAGTACATGCAATACGATCGGCTCCGTTTGATTGAGCCTTGATCGCACAAGTTCATTCATGTTATATATTTATGCAAGTTGATATGTTATGGTATGCTGTTGGTATGTTATTGTATGTTATAGTTGTGGTTGTTATTGCTACTGTTTGATTTTGTACATTTGCTCACTTATGATTATTGCATAATTTTTCCTTGATAAAATAACAAGAAAATCAATAATAAATGTTTATCAAACAAGGTTCACTCGCCAACTTATGTTGACCAAAAAACCCCCATTTTTACACATGATACAGGTGAACCAGCTGCAGCCAGAAACACATAGGATTGGCCTAGAAGAATAAAATGATTTAGAGCTTGGGAATTGTTTAGTTGGTTATTTTCTTGTATTTGTATGGACATGTTTGGATTATTGAGAATGTAATTTTGATTTTAATAAATATGAAACATAATAGTAAATATCATGAGCTTTGGTGATAACCCAATTATGCCCCGACTCTTATTCCGCTGCGGGTCGGGGTGTGTGACAACTGATAGTTCTAACAACTAGCCTATGCCAAAGCTCTGCTAGTCATAAAGTCTGTTGATTCACCAAACCACTGATGGGTCAAAGGTCTGGTCTTAAGTCAAAGGTCTGATCATCCTTTGATGAAACATCTGCCATCACCTTCATTAGAGTTTATGTCTATCAGCTGTTAGGGCCATCAGTGCTTTACAAACCGTGTTTAGGTTAGGCAGTGGTTTGAGTTTGTTAGTATTGTTAGATGTCATTGTCAAGATGATGTCAGCATAAACTATCAGTGGTTAGATTAGTACTATAAATAGATAGTGCCTGTACTGTTCTATTTAGCTTTTCACATTTATCTCTTTACTGTACATTCTTTTCTATGTAAGCTCGGTTTGAGGGGAGTTAGTGATTCGTACATGTAAGTTATCTGTTAATCATTTCAATTTTATGAGTAATGAAAACTATTCTCTCATAGATTATGTTATAAAGTTTTAGTTGTTATTCCGCTGCAAATTCCTCTATGATTTATCATTCTGGTGTAAAATTAGTTAAAACAATACAATCAATCCAAACTCTGATCTTAACAATTGGTATCAGAGCTTGGTCAGTCAAATTGATCTAATCGTCAATTTGACCTAAAAAGATCAGCTCGATTTCATGATATTGCGCTACTCTTAATTGTCAAAAACAGAGTCGAGATTTTGTAGAAATTCACGATTCATGTGGTTTTTATTGTGTTGGAATCTATGTTGTTTTTAGTTTATTGTGTTGGAATCTACGTTGTTTTTAGGATTAATTGATGAAGAGGATCCATATCAGTTCCATAACAATGACTGAGATGAACTCTAAATTCATAAATTTGTCAGATCTAATTGATTCTCGTATCACGAATCTTTCTACGAGTTTTATAGTAGAAATCGCTTGTTTATATTAGGTCATGTATTTCTCCTCGGTTTTTAGTTTGGAGATAATACTTCTTGAGTTTTTGCTTGTTTTTGTTAGGCAAAACTTAAGTACCTGTTTGAAGTAATACCCTATTTTTAGAAAGGGGAGCTACTTTTTCTGATAAGAGAATCAAGAGGATTCTGGTTGATGATCAGTCAAAATTCAGTTTTAAATGTCCTTGAAAGCTTCTTCTTACAGACAAAATAGCTTGTACCTTAAGAGATATACAACCTTTGTTGAGTGTCTGTAAAGTGTCCGAACACAAGGACGAGCATGTTAATGAAGTTTTGACAGAAAAGGTTTCAACAGTTAAGCCATTAAAATTTTTGAGAAACATTTGAAAGTAGTTTATCAAAATTAACCTTGCAAATTATCATATATTTCCTTAAACTTATTAACATCAGACATCACTTTGTGAGGGTTTGCTATGTAAAAGGTCTGATTTCTTTACAGCATGTCCTTACCAAGGATTAACTAGCAGATGTGTTGACAAAAGCATTTGATGCTTCCACATTTAACAGTTTGATTTCTAGGCTTGGAAATGCTAAACATGGATTAAAACAATTTTTCTTGTGATCTACGTGTAAATAGCAACAAAATGTTTTTAGAAAATCAAAAATTCATCCTTAAATAAAATTGAATTGTTCAATAAACCCCTAAAGTCTGTTCAATGCTCTGATAGCAAAAAAAACACTATGGTTTAGAATAATCTATCCACTGATGTGGAACCTCTGATAATGTTAACATTTGGTCACAACCACTGATAGTTTACTCTGTCAGTGGTTAGCCAAACAACTGTCTTCCATTGTTAATCAGAGGTTACACGTGGACAGATGTTACTCGACAGTTGTTGCATCAGATGCCATATCATCATCACTTTTTTTTGAAAACTCTATAAAACTCTATTTCATCCACAAACAGAGTTTTTCACTTACACTGTGCCATTTCAAAAACTCTGAAAAATTTTTCCTCTGAAAATCATGGCACCCAAAGCAAAATCAACACAAGAATCTCCGAAACACACTCTTAACATAAACAATCCACACAACTATCTCTGTACTTTTGAGAAGACAAAGAAGAATACAAAACTTCAAGAAATTATTGATATATTGTCTTCCTCAAAGTACAAGACTCTGTTAACATGTAATGCACCGATCTATCAGAACGCCTTTCGAGATTTCTGGGCAAATGCTGAAATTTAAAGTCTGAATCAAAAACCTTGGGCAATCACGTCAAAAGTGGGAGGAATCTTGGTTCCAATAACCCCACAAACCATCTCAGACGTTTTTCCAGATAAACGACCTAGAAGGTAAAACTTCCTTCCACAAAAGTGAGTATCAAATTGTTTTGAAAAACAAAGGGTATACAGGAGACTTATCAAAATTAACCATGAAAAAGGGAAAATTCCCACCTCCTATGAAATTTTTGTTTCATACCCTGCTCACATGTTTTTCAAATAAGACAACTAGGTTTGATGAAATACCATTGAAAATTCAATACTTAGAATATGCCATTTTGTCTAAATATGATTACAATTACTCCCAATTATTATTTAATGATTTGGTAACAAACCTAGAAAATAGGAAAAACAAAAGAGAAAATGCTTTTCTATTATTCCCTAGATTTCTAAGTTATTATTTGAAACAGAAAATCCCAAAAGAAAGTGCACATGTTTTGGGATTGAACCCTACAAAAGAACAGATGATAGAAAGCCAAAAAAAGGTCTGCTCTATATGATCCAGAATAAACAGAGTTTAGATTCACTCCTTCCAAAGGCCAGCTTGCAAACCACTGATAGTTCTAACAGCTGCCCTATGCCAAAGCTCTGCTAGTCATAAAGTCTGTTGATTCACCAAACCACTAATGGGTCAAAGATCTGCTCTTAAGTCAAAGGTATGCTGGAAGTCAAAAGTTAGATCATCCTTTGACGAAACATCTGCCAACACCTTCATCAGAGTTTATGTTTATCAGCCGTTAGGGTCATCAGTGCTTTACAAACAATGTTTAGGTTAGGTAGTGGTTAGAGTTTGTTAGCATTGTTAGATGCCATTGTCAAGATGATCTCAGCATAAACTGACAGTGGTTATGTTAGTACTATAAATAGACAGTGCCTGTACTGTTCTATTTAGCTTTTCATATTTTTCACTTTATTGTACATTCTTTTCTGTGTAAGCTCGGTCTGAGGGGAGTTAGTGATTCGTACATGTAAGTTATCTGTTAATCATTTCAATTTTATGAGTAATGAAAACATGTTATGGTGAAAACTATTCTCTCATTGATTGTGTTATAAAGTTTTAGCTGTTATTCCGCTGCAAATTCCTCTATAATTTATCATTTGGTGTAAAATTCGTTAAAACAATACAATCAATCCAAACTCAGATCTTAACATTATTACTGATGAACACCGTTTCATTGATTAGTAGACGTTACAGATCCTGAAAACACTTGGACGGAGTTCCACCTCTGTCGTGACAAAAATTCTGAATCTTACAAATGAGAAACCAAAGACTCCTATATATGGTAGTGCAACTTCGCCCCGGAATGAGACATGACCAAGTTCGGGCGAACTTGTCGGCGAACTTGTTCATGTGCTCTACAAGTTCGGGCGAACTTGTCTTATATCACACATAAACTTAACGTATCGCTCCGAAACACAGACTCGACGTTATACGATGACGTAGGCAACATATATATGCATCCACAGACTCCCCCTTGGATGTTGTCGTAGTCATCAGTCTTCAATTAAGTTCCTGAGTCTTAAATGTCCTCTTGATCTTTATTTCTTGAATAACTTTATCATCCATGATCTTCATGACTTCTACAATCATTTTCTCTTTTCTTGAGCTTGTCTTGATAAAATCTTTAATCACTATGCTCCCCTTGCTTTGAGCTTTCTGGTATCTTCAATCAACTTTTTTATCCAACTCCCCCTTAAAATCTACTTCCTGTATCAAAGTTCTTCAAACACACAAATAAAACATTTCAAATTCAAACTTTGAAATCTCTAAATACAACCATTTCAAATTTTAATCTTCTCATTAGTTTTAAACCGACTCAGTTAATCAAGTCCAAATTAATGACCTTGAACAGCTGATTTATGTATCAAGTTCAACTTAATGATCTTGATTAAACATTTTGACACTAAACTGACACATTTATTCAAATGTAAGTTTAAAATTAATGAACTTTTAAACTTTTCAGATCAATTTGAAATTTTCAAACTTTTGATCAGCGGCTTTAGATTTTGAAAATCATCATTTCATCATCATTGGTCAAAACTAAAAGATAATATAATCTTTTTGTTTTTATGTAATGAATATCATACCCTAACTATGTAGACACATATTTACAAACATATTTTTGTTGAGGTTTTGTTAAAGGATCATATCAGTTTTTGAGACATATCACTAGTACCATTGACCTTTTGAGACTTTAAGTTTTAAACAAATTTACCTAGATTGTCGATATGTTTGTCCACTTAAACTTCGATACATTTCTCAATTGTTCCAAGATATCTTAGGTAGAATTATGAAACTTGACTCAACTATGGTTTCCATCTCAGAAAATACCCCCGCATCAAGATTCCCTAGATTTCATCTTACAGCTGAGTATAGTGTAATTGATCTGTATCTGGGTTGCGAGACCTTGAGAGCTCAGGTTAGTACCACCGTACCGACAAAGAGATGAAGACTCGACTTTAAAGGTAGTGTTCCAATTTTAGAATCTTTTGAACTGCAATTGTAGTATCTTTCGATATTTCCAACTTAATCCAGTTTTAGGGTTTTAATGCAAAAGTATTCTACAAGTTCTAGGCAATTGCTTACGCAAAATCAGAATAACTTATATAATACCCCAGATATCAATCATCTATAAAGACCTCGTATGTTAGAATCTGGCAATCTTTCAAAAGAAATTTCAGAGTACTAAGTCCATATATCCGAGAGATGTTAATCCACAAGATTAAGTAGTTGTAAAATTTAGTTTATATCCCGGAAACAATTTACCGAACGTGTAAAGCCTATCGACACATCCACAGTAAGACTTGTTTATACTTTTTAACTTTACAATTCCTTAGCATACTGTGATAGTCCACTGATGTACTATCATTTCCTTTTTGACACAAAACTCTTTTTGTCTATTTCAATGTTTTTATACTCTTTGATTTTTCATATGTTTTTGTATTTTCTCAAATATTTCTCCCCCTAAAATCAAAAACATATTTTTGTATTTTTGTTTTTACGAAATACTAATATAAAAGATAGACAAACCAATGTGGATCACATGAACTCGTCGTCCGATCCATATTCAACCTCTGCTTCCGCACCTGTCAACAAATTTTTAATACCGTTAAGCCTCATTAGATATTTAAATCTTGTTAAAGGAAAAACTTTGATATAAAAATCAACCTTTTGTTCATCGGTGTAGATTTTTTCTATTCGCACCAACTTCTTTTCATAGTAGTCACGAATGAAGTGATAACGAATTTCAGTGTGTTTAGTTCGAGAGTGATGAACAGGATTTTTAGTGATGTCGATTGCTGCCTTATTGTCTACATATAAAGGCATATCAAAAAATTGCAATCCATAGTCCCTCATCTGTTGTTGAATCCATAGGATTTGTGAACAAAAACTGGAAGCAGAAATGTATTTTGCCTCACAACTTGAGAGAGAGACCGTAGTTTGTTTCTTGCATTGCCACGTTACTAATCTAGTTCCGAAGAACTGGCAATCAGCCGTCGTAGACTTTGAATTCAGCTTGTCCACCCCAAAGTCCGAATCAGCGTATCCCGTCAGATCAAAATTATCGTTCTTTGGATACCACAAGCCGGTGCTTGGACATCCCTTCAGGTAACGGAATATTCGCTTAACTATCTGACTTTGTGACACTCGGGGACTGAACTGATATCTTGCGCAAAGGCAGGTAGGATACATGATATCTGGGCGAGATGCTGTCAGATACATAAGAGATCCTATCATCGACCGATAGAGCGTATCATCCACTTTGGTTCCTGTTTCGTCAATGCAAATCCATGATTCAGCGCCAGAGGAGTCGAAAGCGGCTTCGAGCTATCCATTTCAAACTTCTTCAAAATATCGTGAACATACTTCATTTGATGAATGAATATGCCGTCTTGTAACTGATCCACTTGTAACCCGAGGAAAATTTTCATTTCGCCCGTAGAAGACATTTCGAACTTCTTCTACATAATCTTCTCGAATTCTTTGCAAAGACTATCATCCATTGAACCAAAGATGATATCATCCACATAGATTTGCATGATGATTAGATGATTTCCGAATTCTTTGGTAAATAATGTACTATCCACTGTGCCTCTCGTAAAGCCGTTTCCAACGAGATGTTGAGATAACGTCTCGTACCAAGCTCTTGGGGCTTGATGTAATCCGTATAAGGCTTTATCCAAGACATAAGCTTTGTTCTTGTTCAGCGGATCGACGAACCCTGGTGGTTGGCCGACGTACACTTGTTCGCGTAGCTTACCATATAGAAATGCGGATTTCACATCTAATTGGTACACTTTAAAACCTTTCCAAGCTGCGAATGCAAGGGAAATGCGGATTGACTCTAAATGTGCAACCGGTGCATAGACTTCCAGATTGACTCTAAGCTTTGCTCTGATACCAATTGAGGGTCCCTTGTACGGATCATTTGGGTCCTAATTTAGCAAACCTAAGGTAAACATGTTGAATCCGTTTGCATAGGCGACATTGGATACTAGTTTATTACTGATTAACACCGTTTCATTGATTAGTAGACGTTACAGATCCTGGAACACTTGGACAGAGCTTTGCCTCTGCCGTGACAAAATCTCTGAATCTTACAAATGAGAAACCAAAGACTCCTATATATAGTAGTACAAGTTCGCTCGGAATGAGACATGACCAAGTTCGGGCGAACTTGTTCATGTGCTCTACAAGTTCGGGCGAACTTGTCTTATATCACACATAAACTTAACGTTTCGCTCCGAAACACAGACTCGACGTTATACGATGACGTAGGCAACCTACATATGCATCAATAGACTCCCCCTTGGATGTTGTCGTAGTCATCAGTCTTCAATTAAGTTCCTGAGTCTTTAATGTTCTCTTGATCTTTATTTCTTGAATAACTTTATCATCCATGATCTTCATGACTTCTACAATCATTTTCTCTTTTCTTGAGCTTGTCTTGATAAAAACTTTAATTACCATGTTCCCTCTTGCTTTGATCTTTCTGGTATCTTCAATCAACTTTTTTATCTAGCTCCCCCTTAAAATCTACTTCTAGTTTCAAAGTTCTTCAAACACTCAAATAAAACATTTCAGATTCAAACTTTGAAATCTCTAAATACAACCATTTCAAATTTTAATCTTCTCATCAGTTTTAAACCCACTCAGTTAATCAAGTCCAAATTAATGACCTTGAGTAGCTGATTTATGTATCAAGTTCAACTTAATGATCTTGATTAAACGTTTTGACACTAAACTGACACATTTATTCAAATGTAAGTTTCAAATTAATGAACTTTTAAACTTTTCAGGTCAATTTGAAATTTTCAAACTTTTGATAGCAGCTTTAGATTTTGAAAATCATCATTTCATCATCATTGGTCAAAACTAAAAGATAATATAATCTTTTTGTTTTTATGTAATGAATATCATACTCTAACTATGTAGAAACATATTTACAAACATATTTTTGTTGAGTTTGTGTAAAGGATCATATAAGTTTCTGAGACATATCACTAGTACCATTGACCTTTTGAGACTTTAAGTTTTAAACAAATTTCCCTAGATTGTCGATATGTTTGTTCACTTAAACTTCGACACATTTCTCAATTGTTCAAAGATATCTTAGGTAGAATTATGAAACTTGACTCAACTATGGTTCCCATCTCAGAATATACTCCCGCATCAAAATTCCCTAGATTTCATCTTATAGGTGAGCATAACGTAATTGATATCTGTATCTGGTTTGCGAGACCTTGAGAGCTCAGGTTAGTACCACCGTAACGACAAAGAGATGAAGGCTCGACTTTAAAGGTAGTGTTCCAATTTTGGAATCTTTTGAACTACAATTGTAGTATCTTTCGATATTTCCAATTTAATGCAGTTTTAGGGTTTTAATGCAAAAGTATTCTACAAGTTCTAGGCCATTGCTTACGCAAAATCAGAAGAACGTATATAATACACCAGATATCAATCATCTATAAAGACCTCGTATGTCAGAATCTGGAAATCTTTCAAACGAAATTTCGGAGTACTAAGTCAATATATCCGAGAGATGTTAATCCACAAGATTAAGTAGTTGTAAAATTTAGTTTATATCCGGAAACAATTTACTGAACGTGTAAAGCCTATCGACACACTCACAGTAAGACTAATTTATACTTTTTACCTTTACAATTCCTTAGCATACTGTGATAGGTCCACTAATGTACCATCATTTCCTTTTTGACACAAAACTCTTTTTGCCTTTTTCAATGTTTTTGTACTTTTTGTTTTTAATATGTTTTTGGATTTTCTGAAAAAATGTTTTCCCCCTAAAATCAAAAATATATTTTTGGAACTTTTTATTTTTAGAAAAACATTGACCAACTGATGAGAATTACTTCAATTTGTTATCTATTACTGCTTCACAATTTTACTTTTAAAGCGCTCTCCCCCTCATTATAACAAAAACCTTGACATTTTTGTGTTTATAACAATTTATATCCATGAGTTTTTGTCTTGTTCAACAGTGAGGGTTCTGTGAAATTCTTTCCAAATTTCCTTAAAAATTTGTAAAATTTTCAAGTAAACGTTATTAAAACATGTTTTCGAAAAATTTTCTCCAAAAAATTTTAAAAATTGTAAAGTAAACGTTATCTGAATATAATAAGGCATTTATATAGAATTTGATAACCCAATTCGTCTTCATTGTGTGCTACGGAACTCCATTCTTAGTAATTTACTTTCTCCTCGGAAGCTCCTGCACAAAAATTCAAATAATTAGTTGAATAGTGACACCCAAACCTTTGCAATCCTAGGTGTGATTTCTTCAACCTTAATTTTGACTTTCTTTTCACAATCAGGTTTATTGGACTTTCTCAAGTTTCGGAAAGTCCTCTAACCTTTCAATTTTCACTAATTGTGTAACTTCTTTTTCTTTTATCAACCATGATTGATTTTTCGTTAAAACTTTGCTGAAATACGATGTAGAAACTTTTTATTCATTACTATTCGAGGATTCATGAGTTCCAAAATTTGAAAACTTAGTAATAACTGGTTTCACCTTGTTTGTAGTTTCTGTACATTGTTTCCAAACCTGAGTTGATACTCCATAATTTTTGTTATCAATATGAGCATGTGTCCCTTTATCCCACATTTATGACACAACCTGTTATCATATCGTTTTCTATCAAACCATACACTCAAATCATAACACTAATTTGACGTGTGATAGCCATCTTTCCTGCTTCGTCTGTAATTTGACGTTGAAGCACTGTGGTCCAACCTGCACCACTTATTTACAAATTTTTGTGAGTTTTTGTAATGATTGGATGATCGTACCGATGAGCTTTTATGTTTCTTTTGAAAATTTTTAGAACTTTGTTTTTCTTTTTGTTTTCGTTCTCCATTCTGCTTAGAAGGTTTTTGCGTTGAGCATTCACCTTTTTCAGTAGATTGTAGAACTGTTTCTTGAAATTTTTCTTTTAGTTTTAAAAATATTTCATTTTTCTCTTTTTTAATACTTTCATTACCGGTATCATTATCACAATTCTCAATTATGACATCGTCATAATTTGTGACATTGTTACTTATTGGAAATTCCTTTATATTCTCATTGATCGATTTTGGACATATATGATCTAACTTTAATGAGGAAGTCACAAAACCTTCCAATAACTTTTCTGAATTAACAGCTTTATTTTTAACAGTCTCAACTTCTTTTTCAAGTTGAGCAATTTTCTCAATATGAGAATTTATTGCTTTTTGATTTTCTATATTTAATTTTTCAAAAACAAATTTTTTTATTTTTAAACATTTTTATTTCATTTTGAAAATCTACTACCATCTATAATTTTTCATTTTCTAAAATTTTTATTTTGTTTTCAAAATTCTTTTCATTTTCTTTTAATTTTTTATTTTCTAATGTCAAACTCTCAATCTCACTCAAGGGTTTGGCATTATCTGCTCGATAGATATCTACATCATAAACTGGGCAGATTGGTTTAGAACTTGAACACTCATTTGTAGATGTACTTGAAACTTGTGATTCACAGTTCTTTGGCATTATACTACCTTCCCTCTTAAACTGATCATTTGAACTTTGTGCTTCCTGATCATTTCCTTGATCACTAACACGATCAGACTTCTTCTTGATTAGCACCTTCTTGTTCTTAATCATCTCAACACTTTCCAAATATTAGCACCCAGAGATTTCCACAAATCCTGTGCAGTTTTGTACTCTGGTAACAAAAACAAGATATCTTCTTTTATCGATTGCTGTAACACGGTTAGTATCTTCTTCTCATGGGCATATGCATCATTCAGTTTAGGTGTAAACTTTGATACTGAAAGCTTATCTCCACGTTCATCTACTGGCCATTTAAATCCAGTTTGAACAGCAACCCAACCATAGAAGTGATTTGCTCATACCCAGTTCTCAAATTTTTCTTTCCAGCCTTCATACTCGTTCATACCCATCAATTTTGGCGGCTTCACGGACTCCTTTTCTTTTTCCAAATGTATCTGTCGTTCAAAAACACTTGAAAAATGATTCGCAAACAGACAATTTTAGTAAAATTTGACTTCTTAATCGACAATATTAACGTATTGGTTCGCTAAAAACGTTTAAAAATTTTCGGAAAACTATTTTTATCAGATTAGAGCTTTAAACTCGTCTCGTCGATACGAATCTAATGATATATGATGTCCGAGACGTATTTCTGAATTTTCATGTCTTTTTTTTCTTTTTTTTTCTTTCTTTTAGAAACCTTTGTACTAGTTCGGGCGAACTTGTAACAGATTATGAAAATGAGCTACTTAACAAGTTCAGGCGAACTTGTATTGAGCTTTATGAAAATATCTCCCTGAGAACAAGTTCAAGCGAACTTGTAAGAACTTTAAGAGATTTATCAAGTTCGGGCGGACTTGTACTAGATTTCACAAGATTTGATCAAGTTCGGGCGAACTTGATTGAATTTGAAGAATTATCTAGCAAGTTCGAGCGGACTTGATAGAAATCAGTGAAAAATCAATCAAGTTCGGGCGAACTTGATGATAAGTTCGAGCGAACATGTGTTTTCAACATGGTTTTTTTCAAATTTTCTACATGAATTTGTTTGTTTTAAGCTCTGATCGTTTCAAGGGTTTTACTATTATGGATTTTACGTATTATACTTGAAAATCAGTCCATTTTATCCTTGAAATGTCCAAGAAAAGTTAAAAATGAAAGAAATGAGTAGAAGATGAGATGTTCTATGTCCAATGTCTTTAAATTAGGCCAATCCTACTCTGATACCAATTGAGGGTCCCTTGTACAGATCGTTCGGGTCCTAATTTGGAAAACCTAAGGTAAACGTGCGGAATCCGTTTGCATAGGCGACATTGGATACTAGTTTATTACTGATTAAGACTGTTCATTGATTAGTAGACGTTACAGATCCTGGAAACACTTGGACAGAGCTTCGCCTCTGTCGTGACAAAATCTCTGAATCTTACAAATGAGAAACCAAAGACTCCTATATATAGTAGTACAAGTTCGCCAAGAATGAGACATGACCAAGTTCGGGCGAACTTGTTCAGGTGCTCTACAAGTTCGGGCGAACTTGTCTTATATCAAACATAATCTTAATGTTTTGCTCCGAAGCACAGACTCGATGTTATACGATGACGTAGGCAACAAATATATGCATCAACAGTATTCATGTTTAATTCTTGCGCGCGTCGTCAGTGACCTGTTAAACCCGATAAGATACGATTTGCCAGCCCTAGTATTTAAGGCGCAACCTTCAGCAAAAGTACCGCCCAAGAAAAGAAGGTGGCATTGGAAAGGAAAGCGAGAGAGAAGGAGAAAGAAGAACCTAATAGTAGATGTACAACCACCAACCGAAGAAAATCCATTCCCTGCACCAATGTAAATGTCATGGGAGGAACTTTTGCAAGAAAGTTGTGAACTATTTAAAAAAGTGACGAAAGAAATTAACCCAAGAATCAAGATAGACTTTAACATGCAGCCCTATTCTCCAATACCAAGGAACCCAGAACCAGTAGTCCAACAACAAGCATTTCAATGCAGGACCAGTAACTTGACATTTCAAAATATGATGAATAACCATTTCCCAACATTCCAACCTGAACCTCTAGTGTACCTACCATTGAGTCTAGAAAACATAGTAGAACTACGTCACTACGAAGAAGAACTAGTGGACGTCGGCAATTGGATCTGAACAGTCAGAGAGAATCTCATCTGGAAATACAAGGAGAGGGAGCACCACCTTTGAAGCAGAACTAATTTATAATATATTTGTATATATTAATAATTTTTTAGTAAGAAAACAACTAATATATATATATATATATATATATATATATATATATATATGACGCATAATATATAAAAACATAAAAGCCGCAATAATTGGCGATTTTGATGATATATTCTTAGTATATGTGTGATATTATTTTGATTACTTTATTATTTGTGATATTAGTTTATGAAATATGCTTGCAATTCAGATGTTGAACAAAGTTCCTTCTAATCAGTCAATCCATAACAACCATGAAAATTCTTTGGATAAAAATGCTATAGAGAATATAGTAGCCCAAGGAATGCATTGACTTTGATTATTGAAGTAATTAGGAACCCAGTGTCTATAGATAACAATTAGACTATAAGTAAGAACGCAAACCTGCCACTAACCTTAACACAATGTAAATGGAGAGAATATCAAAGCTCCATTTCATATCAAATTAAAGGCAATAAATTACGGATGCAGTTACAAGGACTTCCTAGCTTGTAAGCCAACAGAATTTGCTGGTAACTAAGGAGCCATGGCAGCACTACAATGGCTGGAAAAGACTAAAGTTGTTCTAAGGATCAGTAAATGTGTCAAAGAGGATAAGGTGATGTATGCTTCTAATCTCTTTAGAGACGAGGCATTGGAATGGTGGAACGCAATCCTTCTAGCAAAAGGAAGTGACATGGCTTATGAAAAAGAACAAATGGCTGCAAAGCTCCTAAATCATAAAATGGTTAATGTGGATTGTCAATATGACAAAAATCTTCAAATATGCAAGAATGGTACCTACTCTGTCCTTGCCCGAATTTGAACTAATTTCTTGTTATATTTGGGGATTAGTCAATGAAATCTGTGATATGGTAAAGGAAGCTAGACCTTAAACCATTGAAGAAACAGTTGACCTGGCCAATACATTGACAAACGAATTGATTCGCATGTGAGAAAAATATCAGAAGAAGGAGTTAGACCAGAAAATTAACCAAGAACTTCGTTCTGGTAATACTTATAGGAAGAAAGGAATAGGCAAATCATCCACATAACCTTTCCGTAGAACCTGTAGAAAGAAGCATTCAGGGATATGTACTTTTAATAAAACCTCATACTGTAACTTTTGCAAGATGACTGGACATGTAGAGGAAGAATGTAGAAAGAAAACCCGAATATGTTACAATTACAGAGAAATAGGACATATTCGTCCATATTGTCCAAGGCTGACAATAGTACCGGAGAGCAAGAGAAATACTACGGAGGGATCTAAGAAGAATGCACGAGCTTTTGTACTTACCGCACAAGAAGCAGCGATGATTCCCACATGATCTTT
Organism: Scalesia atractyloides; assembly: GCA_947069175.1. Classification (NCBI taxonomy): domain Eukaryota; kingdom Viridiplantae; phylum Streptophyta; class Magnoliopsida; order Asterales; family Asteraceae; genus Scalesia; species Scalesia atractyloides. Next base: position 4,231,017 of record CAMTDV010000017.1, read on the forward strand.
GGTACGTTTCATGTCCATGAAATCTATGCTAAAGTGTTATTTGACTCTAGCACAAATCAAAGTTTCATAAATACAACATTTTGTCAAGCTCTCAATCAATCATTAACTAAGCTTAGTCAAGCTTGTACGGTAGAAACGACAGAAGGAAACTCCACCAATATTCGTGAAGTACTTCAAGAAGGAGAGATAGAATTATAAGGGCATAAGTTTAGTGTGAACCTACTTCCGATGAATCTGGCCATGGATTCGATGTAGTATTAGGAATGGATTGGTTAGTAGCCACCCATGCTCGAATCTTATGTGATCAAAATTCTGTTCAGATTCGTATGTCAACAGGGGGAGTGATCATAATCCATGGAGATAAGCCAACCAAGTCAACAAAATTCATCTCGGCAATAAAAGCTGCCAGTTATGTACAGGCAAGGCGTAGTTACATGATCACTGTGATCATTAACACTTAAGGAAAGGAACTGAAAGAAATTTCAATAGTTTCGGAATACCCTGCGGTTTTCCAGAAGATCTATCTGGACTACAACCCGATCGTGAAGTAGAATTCGGAATCCATCTGATACCTAGAACTGTACCAATCGCTAAAGCACCCTATCATTTAGCACCATCATAAATACTTAAGATGAGAAAAGCTATTGGATGAATTACTAGTAAAAGCTTTCATACGACCCAGCTCATCCCATGGGGAGCTTCGGTGTTATTCGTAAAAAAAGAAAGATGGATCAATGCGTATATGTATCGATTATCGGGAGTAAAATGAGGTCATAATTAAGAATCGACACCCATTACTGAGAATTGATGATATATGTGATCAACTCAAAGGAGACCGATAGATTTCAAAACCGATTTACTCTTAGGATACCATCAACTGAAAGTACAGGAAGAAGATATTCCTAATACTACTTTCAGAACTAGGTATGGTTATTACGAGTTTACGGTCATGCCCTTTGGTCTAACAAATGCTCCAGTTGCATTTGGACGTGATGAATCGAATATGTAAAAGCGTACTTGGATAAACTTGTAATTGTTTTTATAGACTACATACTCATTTATTCCAAAAATGATGAAGATCATGCTAAACAACTTCATTTGCTTCTAACATTGTTGAGAAAATAAAAGCTTTATGCTAAATTCTCTATGTATGAATTGTGACAATAAGAAGTACAATTTCTAGGACATTTGATTAACCATCAGAATTCCTATGGACCCCACCAAGATTGAAGCTATCACCAAATGGAATGTCCCTAAGTCCCATATAGAAGTTAGAAGTTTCCTAGGACTAGCAGGATACTATCAACGTTTCATTCAAGACTTTTCCCGGATAGCAGTTGCGTTAGCCAAGTTAACGTGTAATCCGTCAAATTTGATTAGGTACCTAAGCAAGAAGAAGCTTCTGCAACCTTGAAGCAAAAATTAACTAATGCATTGATACTTGCATTAACAAAAGGCATTGAAGATTTTACAGTTTACTGTGATGCTTCTAAAGTAATATTGGGAGGTGTACTGATGCAACGTAAGAAAGTGATTGCGTGCACATCCAGACAATTAAAGAGACATGAAGAGAAGTACATGACACATGATTTAGAACTAGGGGCGATAAATTTTTCCGTCAAAATTTGGAGACATTATCTGTATGGTAGTAAGTTCACTATATTTACAGATCATTAAAGCTTAAGATATATTTTTGGGCAAAAATAGTTGAACATGAGGCAAAGACGCTGGATGAAAATTCTAAGCGACTATGATTGTGAAATTCAATATCACAAAGGCAAAGCCAATGTAGTAGTAGATGCTTTAAGCCACAAGCATTATGAGAAACCAAAACGAGTACGTGCTCTCTGATTAAATCTGCAAAAGACCCAAAATTGAAGCGGGCACCTGTAAATTTTGTATTTGCCCCAATGTTGTATTGACACATTATGTAGCATTTTTGCCCCAATGTTTGCTAAAATCATGTGCTTTAGGTAGCAAAATTTGGTTAACCAAATTGTCCAATAGATTGTCTACATTCGTTTAATTGAACTTCATGGTCACTCTAATGTGCGGTTACATAATATTGTTTATATCTTACAAACTTCTGATTGTAGATATTATTGAAGTGGATAACGTCAAGAACCTTTTACCTGACAAACATCCACCTGCTAATGTAGATTTGATTGAAGTGGTTAATGTCTAGAACCTTATAGCTGACAAATTCCACTTGCCAATGTATCCATAGTCCCAAAAATTTATATTACATGTATTTTGTACCCTTGAGGTCTATAACCAATTGTAATATTTTTTTTTCTCTTTCATTACATTGGTTCTATTTTTTCAGGGAAATTAGGCTAGTCTTTTATATACATCCAAGAATTTGTTTCACAAGCAGCTATAGGACAATATCAATCTCTTTAGTTACATGATGAATGATATAACTGTCATTTAAAAAGATGCGCATTAACTTATAATTTATGGCAGTTTTATGGCTGCCAATATTGTGTTTTTCAATGAAAAATGCAACATGAGACATATGCCTAGGTATTCATTCCCACTACAATTCATCTAAGAAGGTTTAAGTTACGGTAACTATTTAAAATATTCATTTCAAACTTGAAGTCACAACAATTTTTTTGGAGAATTTAGATAAATAGTATTTCGTATATCATCTTAGAGTGCTAAGTAAATTTTGCACCATCCGTCATACATTCAAACCAGGTACTCTCCCATTTGTTATCTATTAGCAAAGTGAGTACTTCTGATATCAATATTTAGATTTGTTTATACTAATTTGAGCACATTTTTACTATGTAATGTATCAATTTTATGGTTGTTTATTTGCGTTTATATAACTTTCTATTTACAGTTGCGGATCACTACGCTTGAAATAACTAATCAAAATCTATGCAAGAAACTTCACGAGTACCATATGAGAGGCTATATAAAGTTCTTTGAGATATTGGATTTAAATAACCCCAACTTTCATCAATTGGCCGATAACACTCTCAACTTTTGATTTGTACACCAGCACTTCCAACTTTCAACTTATTGGCCGATAGCACTCCATAACTAATTGAACCCTAACCCAGTTAGCTGATGTCAGCTGCCACGTCATCAGGAATACTATGCCAGCTGCCATATCATAAAAAAATACCACATCAGCTGCCACATCAACTGACACGTCATAAAAAATGGCATATCAATTGCCACATAAGCAAAAAATGGCCAAATCAGATGCCACGTCAGCAAAAAACTAACTGGGTTAGGGTTTAGTTAGTTAGAGAGTGTTATCGGCAATAAGTTGAAAGTTGGGAGTGCTGGTGTACAAATCGAAAGTTGGGAGTGTTATCGGCCAATTAGTGAAAGTTTGGGGTTATTTGAATCCAATATCCCAAGTTCTTTGGACAATAGTGTTTTCTTTCTCGTTTTCGGTGTTCATCGAATCGAATCACGAATTTTCGAATTACTCGAATTGAATTTTTGAAATAATCTTTTCTTGAATTCATATTCGATTAGAAATATATCAATTCGATTCAAATTTGAATATATTAGTTTTAATTCAAATTCATTTAAAATATGTTAATTCATATGGGCTATTTGGGCTTGTAAATGAGCTACTTTAGGACTTAGATTAAATTTTAGATTTATTAATACCATAGCCGCAATTAAATTTATATGTATGCATTACATATAAATATAATAAATGAATATATATAATTTGAATTCGAATTAAAAATTAAAAATTCTTATTCGATTTACTGGACACTAATTAGAATTGAATTGAACTCTTGATAATTGAATTGAATTCTAGATAATTTAATCGAATTGAGTCGAATTTCAAATTTTTTCGAATATGAATCGAATTATGAACACCCTTAGTTTTCACACCTGAATTCGAATGTACTAAATTATCATACTCTTATACCCAGTAATTTTGGTGCACACATACTTTAAAGGCGAACCATTTTTGATCGAATATATGTCACAAACCATGGCTACGGTGCAATTTGTCATGTGAACCAAACCCGCGTTAAGAAAAAAAAAACCAAAAAGACACGGCACCACTACAAGAAAACGTGGCAATAGCGGGGACAAATGACGTCGTATCGACGTTAATACTCTATTTGTCGCTACTATACCTAGATTAAACTCCAGCCGTTGGATCAAGATAAGAAATGGGAGGTTGAGGCTTAAAGTTGAACACTTTGTTCCGGATCGACCAATGGCGATGACATATAGCTTGTTGCCGCTATTGTTGTCGCCGCTAATTGTAACGAAAAGTAATAAGTTTTTGCCGTTTTGGCTTTAGGCATTTATATCACAAGAAACCAAAAAGAGTATTGTTGTTAAAAGGCCATATAGGGTGGCCGGCCGTCAGAAACTGACCTGCTTTGGATTATGAAATTTATACGCAATATACTTTTACTCACATGTTATAACTATTTTATTGAGATGTTCTATGGATGTGTATCTCATCATGCTGCAAATTTTTTATTTTATTTTATATATTTATTTATTTATTTATTGTCTCAAACTAAGAACCGAAGCAATCCTTGTAATCAAAGAAATAAGAAAATGGCTTTTGGCTTTTTCTTCAAAGGAAATTATTATTTTTCAACATGAGACGTATTTTATTGAATAGTTTAATAATATTTCTTGGATGATTGTCATATGCTTTAACTTATAGTAATGATTACTACAATTTTTCATAAACCATTTAACATTAAACTGAAACTAGAAAATAGTTGAATAACCAAATAGCTTTAGGCAACCAACTTAGAAGACACATGAAAATTGGAAAAGAAACGCCTCAACCGAGGTTACAAATGAAACATAAAGCTTAAGTATGATAATAATTCAATCGAAAGGATACTCAGACGATCAAGCTAGCTAGAAGCGTACGGCAACATTGTGGCTGTCTGTTTATCGCAACCATAAATGTCACAATAAGATTGCCATGTTAACATGAACACAGTAATAAAGCTAACCGCGAACGCTACAATCTTCCATGAATATTCAATGAAATTGCCGATAGTCGTTAAAACTAGTAGCAACCAGAGTGCTAGCTTCTTCAATAGCAAATATATCTTCGTCCTCAGTCGACTCTCATAAACTTCGTTAATTTTATCTATCACGTCCTCCCGCAACTTGGATTTCCCTTTGGTTTTCATCGTCGATGTAGAGCCCCTCATCCCTGTGAAGAGTCTGGCAACTTTAGCCGGACCCATGTCACCTAGGATTACCTTTCGATCTTTGAGGTAAGTGGCATCATCCTTATTAGCGATGAGCCCACACATGAAATCCATGTATTCACTAAGTGGGAAGCTATCTGACTTGGCCGTCACTGTCTCGTAAGCAACCAAATTTCTTAAAATGACTTCAGAGTCTTTATTCAAAGTAAGTGTTGGCAGGTAAATATTTTTTCCGTCGATGCGTATATCTTGAATTCCTTGGTTTTCTTCTAGGCTGTGAAAACGGAACCCAGCTTTACAATGAAGTTTTGAAGCTGGAGGGATGAGAATTTTTCTTTTGGAGAAAGCTTCTAGAAAGGAGACAGTTTGTAAATATGCTTGAATAATCTCTTTCTGTGGAATTTTTGGATTGATATTCGGAACATTTCCAGCAGTTGGTGTCTTATTAGAAACTTTGTCGGGCTGATCATCAACGTCTCTATTAAATTGTGTCTGAGGCTTAGGATCTTTGGGATTTTCATCAGAGAGTTCACTGTTTACTATTGAATGATACATATAATCTAGAAGGTGGTGTACACTAGAAGGAGCTTGTGACTCCAAACACAACTTAAGTGGTGAATGGATCTTACAAAAAGTGCGAAATATGGAAGGTGAAAAGTTATTGACTGAACTGGAGGAACTACCTGATGATGAATGCAAAGTCTCGTCGATCTTCTTCAACACCATAAACGGAATTTGGTTCTCTACCATCAATATATCTTTTGCCACCATTCTTTTCTTTGCATCATAAACTGGATTATGCCAATAAGGATCTTCAAAGGACTCTTCTGGCTTATTGTCCACTGTCACTGTCATGTCATTGTTTACATGTATATAGAAATTCGTCTTTATAACCTCTTCAAGAGATTGTTTAGCTTCAAATGCTTTGTTCTTTGAAACAAGTTGATGTTTATCTACTGGACTATTATAGGTACGGAACAGATTAAGCAAGAATAAACAATCAATGGCAAAAATCCTAGCCAATGATTTATCATCATCCTCCAGGAACATGTCATAACATGAACGAACACTGGGGACAAAGTCTTGAACAGCAAAGACAAAGTCGTGATACTTCTCAATACCGTAAAATTTTAGGACCTCTCTCATGACAGCAAGTTTTTTCTGCTCCATCTTCTTGTATGGCCGCTGTCGAAAGTGATGGATCGGACCTAGCCCGATCTGTTGTGGTTCATAGGCCTCTGGTTTGGTTTGGGTTATGGTTTCAGGTAATTCAAATATTGAAACAGAAGGGAATTCATCATGAATTTCGAGCTGATTACTAAAAATGTTGTCAATTTCATCAACCCATACATTCTCTTTAGGGTCTGAAATCAACACTGTATCTGTGGAGGCCATGGATGATGATGGTGATAATGCTACAGATGGTGGTACTTAGGATGCATTAACTATGTAATGTGATGTGTTTTTATAATGTATTACTAGGTGTGAACTTTGTGCTATTTGTAATTTGAAAACGTCAATAGTTTTAATTAACTATTAATCCCGTTAATCATGTGTTGCTTTTATAATTAGACAAAACTATATAAAAAGACTTGATGCCGTTCTAGAGATTAATTGCGTCACCAAACGCAACGTCACACCCCATTGCTAACTCGTTGATTTTCGGAGTTATTTATCTTTCATTAACGTACTAGATTGTAAACCCGTGTATTGTAAAAGATTGTGTAATAGTCATGTTGTATAATTGAAAAATGAAATTAAGTACAATAACGTAAAAAATTACAAATAAATAATTTATATAATACAAATTATATAATATCTGATGTTCACTATGTTTTAGTTGATTGAAAATACTATTTTTGTGTTTGAATCATGCATTAATTAAAATCAAGGGTGAGGATAACATATGTAATAACCCGATATGTTGTGTTGCTCCTCTTGTGTCAAACACACCACAATCACATCATTTTCCCTCACCGTAATCTGTCGCTTCTTCACACAACCTTAAAGCCGCCGTACAGTTTCTTACGCCATTGTTTTTTGAAATCGCTAATCATTACACATCCTAAACTACAAGGGTTTCTTCGTAATTGAAGTATAGTATGGCGGTTACAAAGTTCAGGGGCTGTTTATGGCATTTCAGAAGATGGTAACCACCACCCCAGGGGGTGCGAAACCCCCTAGGGTTGCCTCCTTTGATCGATGGCTTAAAGGGGCACCACCAAGCGACACACCTATTCGATTAGTGGCTGTGATTGAGAAGGAAAAGACGCACCTCTTCATGTGTGATCACAACCATTCATTCAAAGGACATGCCTATTCACGAAGGGACATGTCTCTACACTCATAACTTTTAGATTAGTATAAATAGGGGCTTTAGTTTTCATTTGTAATCATCACATTGTATTCAAATTCAGTATTCAATAAAGTTACGTTTATCATTTGCGATCTAGAGATCAAAGATCATTCTGGGCAACAATTGGTATCAGAGCGTCAGGCTCTAGGCATCGTAGGGAATTCACGATCAGGTTTTATTTTTTAATTCGCAAGTTCAATTCGGTTTATTATCTTTTGATTCAGTGTCGAACCACGGGTTAGGAATTTGATTCCGTCGGGTTGTACGATGGTTAAGGATTTGTGGTTGTGCGAAACCAAGAAAGATAAAGTTTCTTGAATGTGAAGATTGTTCGGTCAGAGGATATGTCGGCGATAACCGGACCGAATCCACAAATAGTAATTCAAAAGGAAGGAAGTTCTCTTTCCTAGTTTCAATGTCCAATTTTGAAACCGACAAATTACACGGTTTGGGCTATTCGCATCAAAACGATTTTGGAAGCGAATGAACTTTGGGAAACGATTGAACCGGCAGAAAATACACAAACGGATGTTAAGAAAGATAAGGCGACAATTGATTATCTGTTTCAAGCAATACCAGAAGACGTTGTATTGCAAGTTGCAAGACTGCAAAGGAAATTTGGGAAAATCTAAAGACAATACACGTTGGTGTTGATCAGGTACAAAAGGTTCGCTGGCACGCTAATGTGAGAGTTCGAGTTAATGCAAATGAAAGAATACGACACTGTGGACTCTTTCACTGCAAAGATATACAATATCGTTACACGTGCAAGTGAATTAGGGACAACGCTGAGTCAACCGACTCTGGTACGCAAACTCCTAAATGCCGTGCCAGACAAGTTCACTCAGATTGTCGCCTCCATGGAACAATACTCCAATCTAGAAACAATGGCGTTAGAAGAAGCAGTCGGAAGATTAAAGATTATGAAGAAAGGCTAAGGTTAAAGAAAGGAAGCCCAGGAGATAGCCAAGATAAATTAATGTTTACACATCACGACAACAATTTAGGCAGAGGAAGACAGTTCGGAAACCGCGGGTGTGGCAGGTTCAACCAACCGCGTGGAAATTGACGAGATAACAAAGCCAAGCAAAGCACTAAGCACATCCTCATACAGACCAAGAGGTGGAAATTCTAAGAATTGGCGTTAGAAGAATAATACTCCATGGAACAATACTCAGATCTAGAAACAATGGCGTTAGAAGAAGCAGTCGGAAGATTAAAGATTATGAAGAAAGGCTAAGGTTAAAAAAAGGAAGCCCAGGAGATAGCCAAGATAAATTGATGTTTACACATCACGACAACAATTCAGGCAAGGAAGACAGTTCGGAAACCGCGGGTGTGGCAGGTTCAACCAACCGCGTGGAAATTGGCAAGATAATAAAGACAAGCAAAGCACTAAGGATCCTCGTACAGACCAAGAGGTGGAAATTCTAAGAATTGGAGGAAGTTTGGAAGGAAGCAAACAGACACAAGTAAGATCCAGTGCTTCAAGTATCAAGAATTTGGACACTTTAAGAAAGACTGTCCTGAGAAAGATGTTGTACAAGAACACTCAAATCTCGTCGAGGAAGACGAAGCACCCGTATTGCGAATGGCAATACAAGAAGAGAACGTTGTTCAAGAAAGGGTTCTGTTAAACGAAGAAGGCATAGAACCAGAAAGGTACGCTACAGAAGATGAAAGTCTATGGTACTTAGACAACAGGGCAAGCAACCACATGACAGGTGTGCAAAGTCACTTCTGAGAATTAGATGAAAAGGTGACGGGGCAAGTACGTTTCGTGACGGGCCGCACGTAGAAATTAAAGGCATAGGTTCAATACTACTGGAATGTTTGAACCAAGAATAGAAAACTGTTTCACAAGTATACTACATTCCAAATCTAAAAAGCAACATATTGAGCCTCGGACAACTCACATAAATCAGTTGCAAAGTAGTTATGGATGGAGACTTACTAACAGTATGCGACAGAAATAGAAAGTTGTTAATGCGAGTCAGGAGATGACGAACAGGCTGTATAAAGTAAAGTTGAAGATTGGAAGGCCAATCTGCCTGCTCTCAAACACAGAAGATTTAGCATGGTTATGGCATGCGAGGTTAGGTCATTTACACTTTGACGCTATCAAGGAAATGACTTGAAAGAACTTGGTACATAGAGTTCCTCAAATAAGTCATGCCAGTCAAGTATGTGACGCATGCTTATTAGAAAAAAATAGTAGGACACCATTTCCAAATCAGGCGAAATTCAGATCCTCAAAACCTCTGGATTTTGTCTATGGAGATTTATGTTGTCCTATATCCCCACCAACACATGCTGGGAAGAAGTATATATTTCTACTTGTAGACGATTGCACTTGTTACATGTGTGCATATTTACTAACTTTCAAGGATCAAGCATTCAAAACTTTCAAGCAGTTTAAGGAAAAGGTAGAGACGGAAACACGAACCAAGTTAAAGATGCTAAGGACGGATAGAGGAGGAGAATTCACGTCGGCTGAATTCAACAAGTATTGCAAAGACAACGACATAGCAAGACAGCTTACAGCGCCGTATTCCCCACAACACAATGGAGTAGTGGAAAAAAGAAACAGGACGATGTTGTCAACTACCCACAGTATGTTAAAGGCAATGAACATGCCACAGAATTTTTGGGGTGAAGCAATAAGACATACACTATACGTGTTAAACCGGATTCCAACGAAGGCTTTGGTGAACAAGACCCCATATGAAGCATTGAAAGGAAGAAAGCCGAATTTGGAACACTTAAAGGTTTTTGGCTGCACAGCATACGCTAAGGTGTTACCACTTCAACAGAAGAAGTTAGATTATAGAAGTGCACCCATGGTATATCTTGCAATCGAAGAAGGATCAAAGGCATACAGTGTAACATTTGTATAAATCGGGTCTCCAAAACCCGCTCCGTTTTGTAATCAAATACCAAGATATGAAATTACATTAAATATTTATGAGTATTTCGAGTTTAAACGTTACATAATTAATATATAAACTAAACTATAAAAATTATATTTGATAAAAAGTTAAAATAAAATAAATAAAAAATATTTGGAGCTGACCGGACTCGAACCCGGGTCAACTGCCTCCAATGACTTATCTCTCCGTCTCCAAACCACTCCGCCACCAATTGTTTTCTGCTAACATTATGAAAGCAATTGAATTTTATACGCATACACGACTTAACGGTTAATGATATCTGAATAACGGAAATCGGTAGCCGAATCGCCAAATCAGTTTTTGTTCGCATAGTTAACTTATAACCGATGAATATCGGTTTCTAATTAAAGTTCAGATTGAATGAACTTCAGGTTTTGGGTTTTTGAAACCGAAAGACATTCAAGCTCCAAATAATTCAGATTCCAATCATTTATACGATTCAGAACCGTCTCAAATACACTCCAATCCCTTTTCGTCGCGTTTTCAAGTCCTTTTAGCACAAGAAAACTGTCGCCGGAATTCTCTGCAAATCTCGCCGGAAAACCGTGTTCAACTCAAACCAGTAAGATTTTCCTCTCTTGCTGTTTCAATCTATTGTTAGGACACTACTAACATTAAACCGTCACTCAAAACCAGTCACAGAAGACTTGCTGGATTTTCTGGGTTCGCCGGAGAAACTCTGGAATTCGCCGGAAACACGCTAGTTAACGGTAAACACATTCAATCGTGCTAATAATCCATGTACTCTGGTTCAATTTCAAATCTAATTCTTTAATTCTGTTGTTAGACTCTCTCAGTCGGAGGTTCAAAAACAGAGTTACCTGTTCTCGCCGGACTTTCTGAAGAAGACGACCTGTCCGGTATTTCTTTTCCCCAAACTGTTCGGTTGTTCATTCAAACTAGTAATCATGTTATTTAAGTAGTAGAACCCTGAACCAGTGGTCTGAGTAAAAACCGGTAATTACAGTGAAGAAGACGAACCTAAAAACGGGTTAAGAGTAATTAAAATTCGGATAGTTAACGGGTTAGACACACAGTCCAGCGGTGGACTGTGTGCAAAGTTTATATACGAGTCCCGAGTTCGATCCTTACTACACACACACTGCGTAATAACATTCCTTTTTATTCATAAAACTAACCGGGTTAGATCGAGTAGTTGTTAAGTATAATATAATTCAAGAATATAACCGGGTTAGACACACAGTCCAGCGGTGGACTGTGTGCAAAACAAACTGCACGTCACGCGATCGAGTCCCGTCACAAACACCGGTTCAATGAGATTAAAACGTTTTGTAAAATAAAGGAATTTTCGGTAAGTTCGAATAAGTGCATAAATATAATTAAAACTGGAATCCTAACGGGTTAGTCACGTAGCTCAGTTGGTAGAGCTACGTGCGCGTGAACGGAAGGTCACCGGTTCGAATCCCGCTCGGCGCAAGTATTACCGCTGACCGAACCGGTCAACGGTCAACGGTCAAACAGTAAAAAATATTATTTTTTTTAAATATTTATTTGTTTAATTTAAATTAAAAATCAATTAAAAATACTTAAAAATAACATTTCTAAGGATAGAAAATAGCCATAAACTCACAAAAATATATCTAAAAATCCCATTAAAATCTTTAATAAAATCCATCCATTTAATATATTTTTCCCATTATAATTTAGGTCAGTGATTCCTCGTTGACTCGCTCCGTCTAAATCGTGCGCATCTCACCAACTCAAATCCAACGCACCCAATGTGAGTGAACCCTTCAAATTCCCCGTTTTAATCACATTTTTGGGGTGTATCATGTGTCTTGTTCACTTACTTATTATAACTAAGTTATTGTGCATATATCATATCATGACATGTGTGTTAGTTGTTGCTGATAAGTAGTTATTATTGTTTGCAAATTATTATTTCAGTACATGCAATTGCTGAGGCCGTAGCTCCCCATCCCTCGAGGTTGAGTTTGATCCCCATTTTATTATGCGGTTGATCAGGGCGTGCCCGCACGATCGGCTCCGTTTGATTGAGCCTTGATCGGTCATTTTATTTACATTTCAATACATGCAATACGCTCGGCTCCGTTTGATTGAGCCTTGAGCACACAGTTCAATTTACATTTTCAGTTCATGCAATACGATCGGCTCCGTTTGATTGAGCCTCGATCTCACAGTTCATTTATGTTAATTATCATATGATGTTGGTATGTTCATGTATGCTATCGATTGTTAATGTATGTTATAATTGTAACTGATGTTGCCATTGCTTGATTTCATACATATGCTCTTTTATGATTATGCACAATATTTTATTGATAAACTAACCAGAAAGTCATTATATAAATGTTTATCTATAAGGTTCACTCGCCAACTTATGTTGACCCAAAAAACCTCCTATTTTACACATGATACAGGTGAACCAGCAGCAGCTAGGAACACGTAGGACCTGGATTAGAAGAAATAAAACGATTTAGTATTTGGATTATTATGTTTGGTTATTTTCCTTTGTAATGAATGAACATGTTTGAACGTTTGAGAAATGTAACTTTGACTTCATTTAATAATGAAACATAATAGTAAATGTCATGTGCTTTGGTGATAACCCAATTATGCCCCGACTCTTATTTCCGCTGCGGGTCGGGGTGTGACAGATTGGTATCAGAGCCATGACTATAGGGATATAGGATAGGTTATTAGACCCTTAGAGCCTATACTATAGTCGACTAGAAACTTATAAGAATTTTGTATGTTATATGCCAAATTTCATGATGTTTATATGTTTATGTTAAAATGTTACATTTGATATTGTTCAAGCATGTTCATAAGTATGTATTATCAAATAATGCCTATCATGAAATCGTATGATCATAATATATCACATCCATGCAAGCACACACCACATCATGATTGATTTTACAACGATTTTCGTGTTTTCAAATCTCATCAAAGTGAGTTCTCATGACGGGCATGTAGTAACTGGAAGGGTACTAGTACCGGTAGTCGGAACGTCCTGTCTAGGCTGGCATTCGTATAAATCCAAAATAAAGGACCAGTTTGCCTACCTGGGGACCAACGATGAGAGTACGAAATACCTATTAAGCCAAAGCATGCTATACCAAACGTCGTGAGAGCTAATCCCACTTTGAGTTGTCATTGTGTCTACACCTGGACACGTTCCGACCAAACATCTCATGAACATATTTTGTGGTTAGCATTCGGGGGATGCAAGTGTTAAATTGCCAATACTAATGTGAATCCTACCAAACCAATAGCCATGGGGGCCCACATGACTATATAGGTGAAGGTATGGGGGACATTTGAGGCCCAACATGAGCGAACCCAAGACATCCTTCGGATGTAGTTGCATTATTGATATTTATGTTATTTTCATTTTTTTTAAGACACGTGCCACCTAAAAGATACCATAAACTCACAATCTTCTCATTTTATGATCCTGTAGGTGTCGTCTAGATCGCATCGAAGGAGTAGGAAATCGGAAAAGTCTCAGGAACGTTTGGCCACTCATATCGCCAACCAAATGGCCACGATATTACCTGACATCGTAGTACAAGTACAACAAGCCCTTGCTGCAAATCCTACTAACCCTCCTCAACAACAGGACCAGATCATCAACGACCCTCCTACCATCAAATGCTCCTACAAACATTTTAAGTCCTGCGATCCCCCAAAATTCGAAGGGACAGAGGGAGTCACTGCTCTCCTACATTGGTTCGAGGAGATGGAAAACGTTTTCTTAAACTGCGATTGTCCTGAGGATCGCAAAGTTCGTTATGCCACCGGGAGACTACTTGGTGTAGCTCTCACTTGGTGGAATACGGAGAAAGGAAAGAGGGGAACGGAAGATGCGATGGCCTTAACTTGGGAGGAGTTAAGGGAAATCATGACTAGGCGATTCTGTCCTAGGAGTGAAATTAAGAAATTGGAAGATGAATTTCATGCCCTGAAGCAAAAAGATGGTGATCACTCTACTTACAACAAAAGGTTCTTGGAGTTGAACCAGATGGTACCAAACTTATTCACTCTAACCTACCGTCTGATCGAACATTACATTCGAGGACTTCCCTGGAAAATCCAAGATTCGGTCCTCAGCGTTTCGCCGGTAACACTCGAAGCTGCCATGGAGTTGGCAACAGAACTGACCGAAAACCGAATTCGCAATGGGAAGTTCAAGGAAGAAAAGAAGAAAACCCCTGCTGAGGGACAAACCTCAAACCACCACACTCTTTCCTCTAAATTTGCTAACAAGAGGAAGCGTAACAACAGGAACTTTGCAGTCACCCACACCAACACCCCTGTTCCTGCTGCACCCACCACTCAAGCCATTCCTCCACCCGCGCCATACAAAAGACCATACACAGGACCACTACCAAAATGTAACCGTTGTCAGTATCACCACTCCCCTGACTACCCTTGCCAATACTGTACCAGCTGCGGTCGCGCTGGACACACTGTTCAACACTGCCGCGCGCCTCAACGAACAAACCGCCATCAACCTATAACCCAAACCCATCAACAATTTTTGGGTCAAGCCCAACAACAACAACCATTTCCACCCACTCAACATTTAGCCCAAACATACTATCAACCCAACTACCCTATGGGCCAACCTATGCGGGCATGTTTCAATTGTGGAGATCCAAGTCATTTCAGGAACACATGTCCAAGACTGGTTAATATTATTCATGCTCAGGCCCAAGCCAATCCTGTGAATCAAGCGAACCAAGCTCCTCCACCTGCTAGGGGAAGGGCTTTCAATATTAACGCAAACCAGGCCAGAGCTGACGGCAATGTGGTCAACGGTACGTTTCTTATAAATGGTAGATATGCCTCTATGTTATTTGATACTGGTGCGGATAGAAGTTTCGTGTCATTAGAGTTTGAACCTATCTTAAGTAAAAATCGAGATAAGCTCGCGGAATCCATAACAGTAGAAGTTGCAGATGGAAAACCAGTTTCGTTAGACTCTATTTTGCGTAACTGTACGCTCACCCTAAACGACCACGATTTCTCAGTCGATCTTATTCCTATAAAGCTGGGAAGTTTCGACATCATAGTCGGAATGGATTGGCTCAGTCAGCATAATGCGGAAGTTGTATGCCGTGAGAAATTTATTCGTATTCCTCTTTCAAACGGTCAGACTCTTCAAATTATTGGAGAAACCTCGGCGAAAGGACTCAACTTAATGTCTTGCCTTCAAGCTCAAAAATACCTTCGCAAGAATTATGTCGCGTTTTTAGCCCATATCATCAAGAAGGGAACCGCAGAAAAGAAACTTGAAGATATTCCTGTTGTAAAAGATTTTCCACAAGTTTTTCCTGACGACATTTCAGGACTTCCTCCAATCAGAGATGTCGAATTTCGTATCGATCTTATACCTGGTGCTACACCAGTGGCAAAATCTCCATATAGGTTAGCCCCCTCTGAAATGCAAGAGCTAGCCAGTCAATTGCAAGAGTTGACTGACAAGGGATTTATACGCCCCAGCTCATCGCCTTGGGGTGCACCTGTACTCTTTGTAAAGAAGAAGGATGGATCTTTTCGCATGTGCATCGACTACAGAGAGCTCAACAAGTTAACTATCAAAAATCGATATCCTTTACCTCGTATAGATGACCTTCTTGACCAACTACAAGGTGCCAGTTGCTTTTCGAAAATCGACCTTCGATCTGGCTATCATCAGCTTAGAGTGCATGAAGAAGACGTCCCTAAAACTGCTTTTCGAACTCGATATGGTCACTATGAATTCATGGTTATGCCGTTTGGATTAACCAACGCACCAGCTGTTTTCATGGACCTAATGAATAGAGTCTGCAAACCTTACCTTGATCGATTTGTTATTGTGTTCATTGACGATATTCTTATCTATTCAAAATCCAAAGCTGATCATGAGCGTCATCTGCGACTTGTTCTTGCACTTCTAGAAAAGGAAAAGCTTTATGACAAGTTCTCTAAATGTGAATTCTGGTTAAAAGAGGTGCAATTTCTCGGGCATGTAGTCAATGACAAAGGAATACATGTGGACCCATCAAAGATCAAAGCAGTTCAGGAATGGCAAGCTCCACGTACGCCAACTGAAGTAAGGTCTTTTCTTGGACTTGCTGGTTACTATCGTCGATTCATTTCAAACTTCTCTCGCATTGCGGTGCCACTCACGGCTTTAACCCATAAAGGGAAACCATTTGTATGGGGGGCCAAGCAAGAAGAAGCTTTTCAAACTCTCAAGCGAAAACTTTGTGATGCACCAATCCTCACTCTTCCTGAAGGTTGTTATGATTTTGTAGTCTATTGCGACGCGTCAGGACAAGGATTAGGTTGCGTTCTCATGCAAAGAGGGAAAGTCATAGCTTATGCCTCAAGGCAACTCAAGACACACGAAAAGAACTATACCACTCATGACCTTGAACTTGGAGCCGTTGTATTCGCTCTTAAGATATGGAGACATTATCTTTATGGTACGAAGTGTGAAATATACACTGACCACAAGAGTCTTCAACATATCTTCAATCAGAAAGAGTTAAATATGAGGCAACGAAGATGGGTCGAACTCCTAAATGATTACGACTGTGAGATCAGATACCACCCTGGTAAAGCAAATGTGGTGCCTGATGCACTTAGTCGAAAGGGTTATGCGAACTCCATTCATCTTCTAAGTTCGCAAATTATAACCAATATTAAGGATCAAATTCGAGAAGCTCAACACGTTTCAATAACAGAGGAAGATGTACAAAAGGAGATGTCCTGTGGAGCCGAGCTAAAGCTGGAAACTAAATCTGATGGTATTTTGTATTACCTAGATCGTATATGGATTCCTAACCATATCAATCTTCGTGAAACACTCATGCATGAAGCCCATAAGTCGCGATATTCTATACACCCAGGAGCCGATAAGATGTATCAAGACCTAAGGTACACCTATTGGTGGCCTGGAATGAAGAAAGATATTGCCGTTTTTGTTTCCAAGTGTCTCACTTGTTCTAAAGTAAAGGCTGAACACCAAAGACCCTCAGGACTTCTGGTCCAACCAGAGATACCTGTCTGGAAGTGGGAAAATATAACCATGGATTTCATTACCGGGTTACCTCGCACTTCTAGTGGGTATGACACTATATGGGTGATTATAGACCGACTCACAAAATCAGCTCACTTTATTCCTATTCGAGAAGATTTCAAGAACGAAAAGCTTGCTCGTATTTATATCAACGAAATCGTCAGCCGACATGGAGTTCCGTTAAGTACTATTTCTGATCGTGATGGTCGTTTCACCTCACGAATATGGCAGGCAGTACAATCCGCTATGGGCACTCGACTAGATCTCAGTACCGCCTCAAACTGATGGACAGTCTGAGCGCACCATTCAAACCCTTGAGGACATGCTTAGAGCATGTGTCATAGACTTCAAGGGAAATTGGGACGCCCACCTACCGTTAGTCGAATTTTCGTACAACAACAGTTATCATTCTAGCATCGGCATGGCACCTTTTGAAGCTTTATATGGTCGAAAGTGTCGATCTCCTGTTTGTTGGCACGAAATTGGGGAAGCTCAAATTACTGGTCCGGAATTGATCCAAGAAACAACAGATAAGATTCATCAAATCCGAAACAATCTTCTAGCGGCTCAAAGTCGTCAAAAGAGTTACGCAGATAAACGACGGAAGCCCTTGGAGTTTAGCGTTGGTGATCATGTGCTTTTAAAAGTGTCACCGTGGAAGGGAGTAGTTCGTTTTGGTCAAAAGGGAAAGCTAGCACCACGTTACGTAGGACCTTTCAAGATACTCGAAAGAGTAGGTCCTGTAGCTTACAAGCTTGACCTACCGGAAGAACTCGACAGAATTCATCCCACATTCCACGTGTCGAACTTGAAGAAGTGCCTCGCTGACGAGAATCTTCATATTCCACTGGAGGATATTCAGATTGATGAATCCATGCATTTTATTGAAAGGCCAGTAGAGATTATGGACTATGGAGAAAAGCGTCTACGTCGAAGTCGCATTCCTATTGTTAGGGTACGCTGGGAGTCGAAACGGGGACCTGAGTTTACTTGGGAACGTGAAGACTCAATGCGTGAAAAAACCCTCATCTTTTCCCTACTACTTCAACTGTTTAAATTTCGGGACGAAATTCCTAAAAGTAGGGGATACTGTAACATTTGTATAAATCGGGTCTCCAAAACCCGCTCCGTTTTGTAATCAAATACCAAGATATGAAATTACATTAAATATTTATGAGTATTTCGAGTTTAAACGTTACATAATTAATATATAAACTAAACTATAAAAATTATATTTGATAAAAAGTTAAAATAAAATAAATAAAAAATATTTGGAGCTGACCGGACTCGAACCCGGGTCAACTGCCTCCAATGACTTATCTCTCCGTCTCCAAACCACTCCGCCACCAATTGTTTTCTGCTAACATTATGAAAGCAATTGAATTTTATACGCATACACGACTTAACGGTTAATGATATCTGAATAACGGAAATCGGTAGCCGAATCGCCAAATCAGTTTTTGTTCGCATAGTTAACTTATAACCGATGAATATCGGTTTCTAATTAAAGTTCAGATTGAATGAACTTCAGGTTTTGGGTTTTTGAAACCGAAAGACATTCAAGCTCCAAATAATTCAGATTCCAATCATTTATACGATTCAGAACCGTCTCAAATACACTCCAATCCCTTTTCGTCGCGTTTTCAAGTCCTTTTAGCACAAGAAAACTGTCGCCGGAATTCTCTGCAAATCTCGCCGGAAAACCGTGTTCAACTCAAACCAGTAAGATTTTCCTCTCTTGCTGTTTCAATCTATTGTTAGGACACTACTAACATTAAACCGTCACTCAAAACCAGTCACAGAAGACTTGCTGGATTTTCTGGGTTCGCCGGAGAAACTCTGGAATTCGCCGGAAACACGCTAGTTAACGGTAAACACATTCAATCGTGCTAATAATCCATGTACTCTGGTTCAATTTCAAATCTAATTCTTTAATTCTGTTGTTAGACTCTCTCAGTCGGAGGTTCAAAAACAGAGTTACCTGTTCTCGCCGGACTTTCTGAAGAAGACGACCTGTCCGGTATTTCTTTTCCCCAAACTGTTCGGTTGTTCATTCAAACTAGTAATCATGTTATTTAAGTAGTAGAACCCTGAACCAGTGGTCTGAGTAAAAACCGGTAATTACAGTGAAGAAGACGAACCTAAAAACGGGTTAAGAGTAATTAAAATTCGGATAGTTAACGGGTTAGACACACAGTCCAGGGGTGGACTGTGTGCAAAGTTTATATACGAGTCCCGAGTTCGATCCTTACTACACACACACTGCGTAATAACATTCCTTTTTATTCATAAAACTAACCAGGTTAGATCGAGTAGTTGTTAAGTATAATATAATTCAAGAATATAACCGGGTTAGACACACAGTCCAACGGTGGACTGTGTGCAAAACAAACTGCACGTCACGCGATCGAGTCCCGTCACAAACACCGGTTCAATGAGATTAAAACGTTTTGTAAAATAAAGGAATTTTCGGTAAGTTCGAATAAGTGCATAAATATAATTAAAACTGGAATCCTAACGGGTTAGTCACGTAGCTCAGTTGGTAGAGCTACGTGCGCGTGAACGGAAGGTCACCGGTTCGAATCACGCTCGGCGCAAGTATTACCACTGACCGAACCGGTCAACGGTCAAACAGTAAAAAATATTATTTTTTTTTAAATATTTATTTGTTTAATTTAAATTAAAAATCAATTAAAAATACTTAAAAATAACATTTCTAAAGATAGAAAATAGCCATAAACTCACAAAAATATATCTAAAAATCCCATTAAAATCTTTAATAAAATCCATCCATTTAATATATTTTTCCCATTATAATTTAGGTCAGTGATTCCTCGTTGACTCGCTCCGTCTAAATCGTGCGCATCTCACCAACTCAAATCCAACGCACTCAATGTGAGTGAACCCTTCAAATTCCCCGTTTTAATCACATTTTTGGGGTGTATCATGTGTCTTGTTCACTTACTTATTATAACTAAGTTATTGTGCATATATCATATCATGACATGTGTGTTAGTTGTTGCTGATAAGTAGTTATTATTGTTTGCAAATTATTATTTCAGTACATGCAATTGCTGAGGCCGTAGCTCCCATCCCTCGAGGTTGAGTTTGATCCCCATTTTATTATGCGGTTGATCAGGGCGTGCCCGCACGATCGGCTCCGTTTGATTGAGCCTTGATCGGTCATTTTATTTACATTTCAATACATGCAATACGCTCGGCTCCGTTTGATTGAGCCTTGAGCACACAGTTCAATTTACATTTTCAGTTCATGCAATACGATCGGCTCCGTTTGATTGAGCCTCGATCTCACAGTTCATTTATGTTAATTATCATATGATGTTGGTATGTTCATGTATGCTATCGATTGTTAATGTATGTTATAATTGTAACTGATGTTGCCATTGCTTGATTTCATACATATGCTCTTTTATGATTATGCACAATATTTTATTGATAAACTAACCAGAAAGTCATTATATAAATGTTTATCTATAAGGTTCACTCGCCAACTTATGTTGACCCAAAAAACCTCCTATTTTACACATGATACAGGTGAACCAGCAGCAGCTAGGAACACGTAGGACCTGGATTAGAAGAAATAAAACGATTTAGTATTTGGATTATTATGTTTGGTTATTTTCCTTTGTAATGAATGAACATGTTTGAACGTTTGAGAAATGTAACTTTGACTTCATTTAATAATGAAACATAATAGTAAATGTCATGTGCTTTGGTGATAACCCAATTATGCCCCGACTCTTATTTCCGCTGCGGGTCGGGGGGTGACATACAGATCGTATGATCTGGCAAAGCACAAGATATGTGTCAGCAGAGATGTAAAGTTCATGGAAGGTCAACCATGGAACTGGGATAGTTATATGGAAACGGTAGATTCAGGGAATCCCGAATGGACGAACTTTGTCATTCAAGAAGATGACAACCCACCAGAGTTAGAAAATGAACCAGGAAGTCCTGATAATAGCGGGCCACATCATGAAGATTCGAGAATAGATCAGATAGAAGACAAGACTCCTATGTAACCCAGCCAGCACATTCGTACAATCAGAACTCATCAGGAAGTTCAAGCAGATTATCAAGTAGAGGTCCATCTACATCTGAAAGTACGACAAAGAGTATTAGCGATACTCTAGTAAAACCGAGAAGTCTCGAAGAACTATACGAAGAGACGGAGGAAATTCAAGTAGATCCACAAGAATTACTACTTGCTGAAGAAGAACCACGGAATTACAGGGAAGCATCTAATGACCGAAGGTGGATTGAAGCAATGAAGGCTGAGTTAGATTCAATAAACAAGAATAACACTTGGAGATTGACAGAGTTGCCAAGAGATAACAAGGCAATAGGATTAAAGTGGGCATTCAAGACAAAGAAAGATGCAAATAGAAATGTGGTTAGACACAAAGCAAGGCTGGTAGCAAAAGGATAAGTTCAGCAACATGGAATAGACTTTGACGAAGTCTTTGCACCAGTAGCACGCATAGAGACAGTTCGACTAATGTTGGCTTTAGCAGCACATCAAGGTTGCGAGGTACATCACTTGGACGTGAAGTCTGCATTCTTATACGGAGATCGCAAGGAGGAGGTTTATGTCTCACAACCATAAGAATTTGTAAAGCCAGGAGATGAAGGAAAGGTTTACAAACTATCAAAAGCACTATATGGATTATGACAAGCACCACATGCTTGGAATACGAAGTTGGAACAAACCCTAAAGTCACTTAACTTCAAGAAGTGCACTTTAGAGAATGCAATCTATACAAGGACGAGTAAGACTTCTACACTAATAGTCAAAGTCTAAGTTGATGATTTGATAGTCACTGGAACATCAAGGAAGGAGATAGATGTTTTCAAGTCTCAAATGGAGAACAAGTTTGAAATGAGCGATCTAGGATTGCTAGCATATTATCTGGGAATATAAGTTATTCAAGCAGGGGGTGAGATAGCCATCAAGCAGACAGGCTATATCAACAAGATACTCAAAGACGCTGATATGTTAACCTGCAATGACACGAAGATTCCTATGAATCCAGGAACAAAGTTAACAAAGACTGAAGATGGAGATCTAGTAGATGCAATGCATTACAGAAGCCTGATAGGTTCTCTCAGGTACTTACTGCATACAAGGCCAGATCTATGTTACCCAGTCAGTTTGCTTAGTAGATTCATGCAAGAACCAAAGGAGCATCACTTGAAAGCAGTGAAGCAAGTACTACATTATATCAAAGGAACTAAGGAGCATGGAATCATCTATAAGAAGCAAGGAGGATGCAAGATTACAGGTTATAGCGGTAGTAGTTAGGAGCTAACACAGGCAAAGGAAAAGGAACAACTGGTCTGGTTTTCTACTTTGGAGATTCACCTATAACCTGGTGCACACAAAAGCAACAAACAGTGGCACTCTCATCATGTGAATCTGAATTCGTGGCAGCCACTGCAGCGGCATGCCAAGCACTATGGCTTAAGAGACTGTTAAGTAAAATCACAGGCTGGAAGGAAGAAAAGATAACACTAAGAGTGGATATTGTTTTTGCAATAGCACTCATGAGGAATCCAGTCTTTAATAGAAGAAGTAAGCACATTGACACACGCTATCATTTCATAAGGGAATGTGTGGAGAAAGAGGACATCAATGTGGAACACATAAGTGGAGAACTACAACGGGCAGAAATACTAACAAAGGCACTAGCAAGGGTCAAGTTTGCTACAATGTGAGAACTGCTCGGAGTTCAAGATCTACAACAACCCAAGGATGTTCATGATTAGGGGAGTGAATGAAATCGTTAATCATTACACATCCTAAACTACAAGGGTTTTTTGGTAATTAAAGTATAGTATGGCGGTTACAAAGTTCAGGGGCTTTTTTATGGCATGTGTATTAAACCTCGGAGATGGCCGGGTTGTGAGCATTACATCTGAACTGGTGTATCGTCTGTTTGGGCTGCCTCGGGGAAAAAATACGCTGGTCGAGCAAAATAAAGCAAACAAAAAGAAAGATGCAGTTGTACAAGAGTTCAAAAAGCAGTTTAAGGCAAAATATGGGAAGAGGTTGTCGCCATATCAGCTTATGCTTCACATCTTGGGTATCGACGATTATGAACGGTCGTTCGTCCTGGACTTCCTGGTTTTGTACTTCTTGTTCCTGGGCGAAACTACGAGTAGCAATTCAGTGAATGTGCGCTATCTACCATGTATAAAAACAGGTGTTGATATAAAGTTTTGACTGGTGTTCGTACATGGTAACATGCCTAAATCGCATGAAAAAAGCATGGCACGGTGATGCGGATGCTTTTAGATGACCAATGGTGTTACTTGCGGTAAAATGCTACTCATTAAAATGTAATCCTTTGAGTTAATGCTATACATTTTGTATTAATGTACTAAACAGCTTGGCACAATTGAGAAGAAAAAAATAAGTTTGTCGCATAGTTCACCGCTAATTGAATTGGTGACTGATGAAGTATTGGAAGAGCTTGTTTCGGAGATGGACAAAATACACAACGATCAAGAAAGAAAAATGAAAGGTAAGGTTCAGGCGAAAACAAATCGGCTGCAGAAGTTGAGTTGGTGGGTAAAGGGGAAAGAAGAAACCGATCTTCGGAAAAGAAAAGCGGTTCGTCGGAAAACACAAAGGAAAGAAGCCGAACAAATGGTGAACGAGAATGTGGATGAAGCAACTGAAGATGATGACGACCACCTAGGTATATACAAACATTGTGCAGACTACTTGCTGTCACAAACTAACAACCAAACGAGTCCGTTGTTTATAGGTACCAATGGAGAGTTTCGTGTGCCACTGATATCACAATACAGGAACACACCATTGCCACCCCCACGTCCCACGGGAAATTCGATCCGGTAAATAAATTATGTTTTGAATTTGAATTGAATTTATATTAAAAATTGTCTGAGCAGTTACTAAACCAGAATTTTACAGGTTAAGTCCAATCTTTTGGACAATATATTCAAGGACTTTGAAGAATGTGTATGCAGGATCAACAACACCCTGAAGGAATCGTGTTTTATGTACCCGGATTAGGGCTGTCCAAACTGCTCGATGATCGAGGATCGTTCGACGATCGCTCGAAAAATGCCGAAAAATGCTCATTCGATTCTCGCTCAATTTGTAAATGAGCCACTCGGCTCGGTTCGATTTGAAAACGAGCCAAGCATGAGCAAATGTCCGCTCGCTCGTCGATCGCTCGGTTTCGCTCGAATTATTTTTTTTCTTAAATAATTAATATACATATTATATATTTTAAAGATTTATATATATATATATATATATATATATATATATGGGAAGGATAAATCGAAAACTCTATTGAGTTAAGAAAACTCAGAAAACCTTATATCTACCATTGATAATTGTGATCAATGGCTATGATCAATTTGGTTGTAAAAATGATATCACTTTTAAAATAATAATAAAAGAAGTACAAACAGGGGTATTATTGGGATAAATGTAAATAGATGTTATGACAAGACTGGCACATTGAAAAATGTAAAAAGTCTTCATCATCCCTCTCCTAATTAAATATTGAGACATTTACAAAAGGAAACAAAAAGTCTCTGTTATCTCTCCCTCTCTCTAATGACCAAATTTAATCAAATCATATCTTTTCCATAGACTTCCAATTGTTAAGATCCAGTTACATTGTTTTATATGAAAATTGTTACATAAAAAGTATTACAGAGAAAATGTTACATTCTAAGACTAAAGTAACTTGTTTGAAGTACATGTGACTGCAGAAAAAAAGTTGTCACGTATGTACTAATCAAAAGAGCAAAGCCAATAAATTATATATAACACGCATCTTTATGTTACATAAAAAATGTAATATACATATAGATGAAGTTACACCACATGTGTAAACATAAAAATATAATATACATATAGATGAAGTTACACCACATGTTTAAGAACCTACTTTATATTTTGTAACATGAAAGGTCATATGTGTAACAAAAACAAAAACCCTTATATTTTTTTTAACATGCTAGGTCACATGTGTGACATCAACAAACACAGCCCTACTCTTTTTCATGTATCTATAGTAATCTAATAATTATATGTTTCACGTAACAAAACCCACTCTATTATGATGTAACCAAACCCACTTTGTTTTGTTATGTAACTAAAAAACCCACTATGTTTCATGATTATACCAAGAACCCACTTTATTTTCATAACATGCAAGGTCATCTATATATATATAACAACAAAAACCACTTTATTTTCTGTAAAATGCTGTCACATGTGTAACACCAACAACACACAAACCCACTCTATTTTTATGTATATAATCTAACAATCATCTGTTTCATGTAACAAAACCCATTATATTTTTATGTAACCAAACCCACTCTGTTTTGTTATATAACAAAAAAAACCCACTATGTTTGATGATTATACCAAGAAAATAGCTATAAGAAATATCAATAATCTAACAATAAACAAGAACTTGAATCCAACTGTTCGATTTGTTGAGATCTCAAACCCATAAATGCCAAATTTTTACACAACAAAATAATACAATAAATAATAAGAAACAACATAAACACACATTATATAGCTTAAAAACCCGATTCGACTATAAATACTTACAAAAATTGTGTAATTTCAGATCAGAAAAACATAAAAAAAACCTTTAACAAGATCCATATCTGAATCAGCGTCATCTTCATATTCATGTGTGATTTTCTTCAAAACGCCGAATCCAGATCTTGTGAAGAGAGAGAAAGACACCACCAGATCTATTAAGCATTGCTCGATCATGACTCTCACACTAGATCTAGTAACCACTGCTGCGATGGTGGTGGTGGTGAGTATTCTTTTTAATCATGAATAAACTTGTGGTGGATGTTTTTTTTGGTCTGGACAAAAGCCTTTTTATGAAGCTTGATGTAAATTTAGTTGAGATGAGAGATATAAAGTTTGTCAAAAATGATGATGATAGAGATAACAATGAAGATTGCTTTAATGAAAACAGTAAATCATTAAATGGGATTAAAAAATGGGGTCATGTTAACATACTATACAAAAAATGTGACAGGTGAAAAGTATGAAACTATTACATTAATTGATGGTTGAAGGTGAACTTCCAGATTTACTCTTTAAGTTTGCTGTCACAAAAAACACATGGAAGCTTATTGTCCATAAAATTAGGTTTCTTGGGTTTTTTGAACTAGCATGGGATTTCTACATATACTTCACCTCTATATATATATATATATATATATAGTTTTATAGATAAGTAGCTCAAGAAAAATTAAAAGAAGAAGTTTATGGCTTTTGAACTGAATGACAGTTTGTATTTCGCACTTTATTTTGTGTTTCTTGATATTGTTAAGAACATTTTTAGATTTAGAATCAGGATTTTAGTTATGTATTGCTTTTGTTATAAGGTGTTGGACATGTTTTAATTAAGTTAGGATTTGTATTTGTTGAATGCAGCCTTGTAATAGTATTGATTTCAGTTTTTTCTTTGTTGCTACACATGTTTTAATTCCGGTGCTGAGAAAAACCAAGCGAAACCGAGAAAAAACGATCCGCTCAATTCAAATTCAATCCGAGCACGAGCATCGCTTTTGTGCTTGGTTTTGCAAATTCGATCGGATCGGAGCGGTTGTAATTCAATCCGAGCACGAGCAGACCCTCGCTCGGATCGGATCGGATCGGCTCATGAACACCCCTAACCCGGATAATGAGCTGCTGAAAAAAAGATTGTTGAATGGAATGAGATAAAGTTGAAGCATCTTAATGTTGTGGGTGAACAAAAGACAGTACATGTCGAAGGAGACAACAGAAAATCAAGCATTAGAGCTAAAGGAGAAATAATGGATGCGGCAAAGGCGGATGATAGGCTAAACCATGAAGGTGTTAATCTCGGGCCAGCTAGTGCAGCCTTTACCGGCTATAACACTCATGCTAACGTAAAAAATAATGGTGGTCTATCAAAAAAATTCTCCGTTTTCACCAATGACATCGTCCTTTGTGGTGGAGGTAGACGCAACAATTAAAGCTGGACAAAATGAAAAGACACCTGAAACATCGTTCAATGTTTTAGGTATACAAGCCTTGAACTTGACGATGGCGCTGGATCATGTTTGGTCTGATCAGGCGCGTTATTTCACTGAGAGTCGGGTTAGATAAAGCTGAAGACACAGTTGCGTAGTGTATATTATGTGCAGTACGCAACAAGTGGTATGTAACCATATCAATTATAATTTTTTTATGTTAACATTATTTCGTTACAAGTTTCATGAATGAAACTATATTCAAGTACACATTCGTTATATAAAAAATGTTTCGGGTTGTAGGGATGTATTATTCAGCAACAATGGGGGACTCACAGTATGGAGGGGTCCGTTTGAGTCCATGATACCAGGAGTCACTATACATGTGGATGTGATAAGTGCTTGGGCTGTAGATTTAAACTACGAGGAAGAGATGAGGTGTAACACCCCAACCAATGACGGCGGAAACGTCAGGGCGTCATATAGCCCATGATCAACTAAAAATTAAATATTCTATTAATCAATTCAAAGATCACCCAATACATCAAGGATAAGAAATAGTTCGAAACAATTCCATATTATTTATCTAAGTCCAATAAGCATCCTATGCGAATAGCAAATCTTGTATAGTATCATCAAACAATGTAACCTGAAACATGTGCAAAATAAAGGTCAACTACAAAGAGCTGGCGAGTAACATAGGGTATTAGTACATATAAACATAATTGGAAAATTTTGTACAATTCAATAGCATAGCATAATATCTAAAGCAATTTGAAATGGAAACATGAAACTAAGGGCACACTCAAACCTTGTGTCGACTTGTAAGTGAGGAACCCAAAGGGTTAACCTCTTGTTAGAGTAAGTAGGTTCTATCATTCCCAGAGGAACTCCCCCTAAAAAGGCTAAGGAGTGGGAATGGGGTGTCAATCCTATAGCGCTATAACATACTATCACGCGGCTTGATCGTAGTTAATGAATGTACAAATAGTAACCATGTAAGTTCAAATAACACATAGATAACATGCAAACCATAGAATCGAATTGTAAGTTGAGTATAACATGTGATAGTTTGTGTACTTGATATTGGCACATGAATCACCCCAAAAGTGTAAAAAATACTAAAAAGGGGACTATGTTACTCACCTGGATTAGCAAAGCAAACACACAAGAGCTGGTCGTAGTGAAGTTGTGGGAAAACCCAAAGTGTCACCCTATCATGATTGAGTTAATAGATAAGGACCTAGTGTCTAAATCATATTAGGATTGTGAACTCGGTGTTAGATAAGTATAGTGTGAAGATAAGTTTTAACAATTAAATTTCGAGATAAAACTACTTGATTGGAGCGTTCCGGACTCGCCGGATTCTGGCGAAATTGCCGGAAAAGATGAGAACAGAAAGTCGTGATGTGTCTTGTTTTTGTTTTCAAAGTTTGGTTCTTTTGTCAACATTAGTCCCTACGATTACGAAAATGATTAAAGCAGTTCTAAACTTGTTTTGTATAGTTAATGAGTAAATTAATATGTCGAATTCATTCAAATTAAGTTGTAGATATTAAAGTATAATATTCTATTGTGAAAATAAAGTATAATTATTCTAGATGGATTAAAGAAATCGTAGATTATGATAAATGAAATTTACCGAATATTTAAAAAGAATAGTCTGTATCCACAACTATGGAAATTGATCTCAAAATATATAATTTTACAGATTGCAAATTTATTTTGCATGGATTAGCAAATAAAAAAAAGTATGTAAGTTATTAAGTTGGATTATTACTGTAATTTACATATATAATTATCAAATATATATATATATATATATATATATATATATATATATATATATATAGCTAGTATTGGATCACATTGATCCGTAGGTTTTGAATCAAATATATATATAGCTAGTAATGGATCACATTGATCCGTAGGTTTTGAATCAAGTCAATATTATTACTATTATTTTTTTTCCTTTTTATAAAATAAATCATAAAACCTATAATTCAAATCTTTTTCTTTTTTTTATTAACTAGTCATGTTTTCAAAAGACTTTGTGCTTTAAATAGAATCCAAAATTATTAATTTCGAACCCAAATTCCCAGATGTTACATGAGGAAATTGGGAACAGCCCTCAAATTTTTCTACAACTCTGGAATGTTGGTATGATGTTATTTGTTTAATATTGATTCCCATAAATTATATTTGTTATAATAACACCAAAAAACAACTAAAATGTTTTTGCTAAACATTAAATTTTAGCTGGAGGATGAATTTAACTTGTCTGAGAAGGACGGATTAGCCAAATTCTCTGAAAACATGAACTCCGTGCTGGTCGGGACGGAACAAAAAATGTTTAAAGGTTTCCAGATGATATATCTACCTGTCTTAAATGGGGATCACTACTATCTTCTTTTTTTTCAACTTGGCAACAACCCAAATATTGATTATTGACAACATAGAAGGAAATGCGCATATTGAAGAAAGATAGGGCGAAACTGCGCAGAAGATGGTACCGTCGAATTAGATATATAACACTTGTTTATACATATAGTGTAAAAAACAATAACATTTAACATGCGAAAATCTATTATTGCAGATCAATGTGTTTTGTGGGTTTCTAATGCAGATACAACCGGTAGTTGCTAAAAACTACGGGTAACTAAACCCGTTAGACTGGAATTCCCATGGCAAACACTGTATACCGGCATCGATTGTGGTGTTTTCCTGATGAGGCACATGAAAACTTATAAAGGTAAACTACAACATACTCCAACTATGGATAACCACCTGTAATACATGTGAAAAAGGTATACAAATTGTGAGAATCGTGTTTCTTTACCTTGTGTAGGAACCAGCATAAGAGAGTGGAGGTGTGGCTTCTCGACTCAGTGAAACATCAAGGGAGAAGTGTTGGGTAACCAAGCAAAGGAAATCATAGATCTTCGCAAGTACATTGCTAAAATGCTTCTTAGTGACGTAAACACCGAACGGGCCATGGTCGAGAAGGAGATGAAATAATTCGCAGATTTAGACGAGGATGATAGGGTGAAACTTGAAGAGAATGCATCCTGGAGGATTTGTAAAAGGTTGGATAGTGACGTGAATGTGGAAGACAACATCACCAACAACCCTAAATAACGCATTTTAGCTTTTATCATGACTTAATATTTTGTTGATCTTGTTTTGACGTTTAAACTATCGTCTAACGTTATGTTGCTCTATATTTAGGGTTTAAACAAACGTCTAACGTTTGATCCTTTTTTTCGTTTTAGTTACCATATGACACCTATTTTGAGGATGTACTTAACTGAATAAAAACTGTTTATCAGCAGTATCCTGTTTATATATTATAAACCATATCTGCCAACTACATGTTTCTAACATTGTTACGTCTATAACGTAACACAACACCTTGTATAAAAAGAATTGGTAGAAAATGATAATCGGGTACTCATGACATAGCATTACGTGTTTCGGTAAATGAGAGTTACGTACTCTGTGAATAAACTAAATTCCCTAATACATGACACCAAGGGTTTCTTGTGAAAACGCTCTGGCTTTTGTAAAGGAATATATAAGACCCGAATACAGCAATGGTCCAATAGTCCGACCCGAAGTCATCGGATCCCGCGTCCAAATCATTTTATTTTATTTAGTATAAAATGAGTGTAAAGATTGCCACACAATACTTACTAACATTGCCAAACCAAAGAGGTGAAATAGTATAGAGGTCGGGAAGTGCTCACTAGACTCCACATCACCACACAATCTACAAACCACCGAACCCACAATAATGTTTCTCCTAGCCAAAGCCAAAAGAGTCATTAATCTATACATCTTCGCTTTCGACATAAAATCTTAACTTTTTAGGAATCCAACAATTCCAGTTTCTAATAAACGGAACCGCAAAGCATTGAACGCTAACTTTTTCATGGAGGCAACTGAAAACATATCCATAGCATTACTAGGCCATGTCCATCGCTCTGGTTTCTAGAAGAAGACGCTTGTTGCAACGTATTCATACAATCCATGAACTCCTTGTTGTCTGTTTATTTTTATTTTATTTTATTTTTTGACCGGCAAATGTGTTATTATTCCTTGCTATCTGTGGGACTTGAACCCAAGACCTCCCTCTCCTAAGGTGTTTGAAGATTTTGCCTTTAACAATTGACCACCATCCCATTAGACTCCATTTATCCAGTTCCATGTGACGGTTTGACTATCCATCAGGAAAAAACGTTCGCCAAACAAATTTTATCCTTTTCCAATTAAAACATATTAGGATAAATATTCTTAAGCACTTCATGAGATAATCAAGGATCCGAGCAAAATCGATTTGCCACTTGATTCCGAGCTTTGCAGTCGTTTTCCATGTACTAGACATCGTACTCACATGAGGAATATAAGACCATGATCTTTTGTTATAATGCATGGCGAAAATGACTTGGTTATTATAGGTCACAAATAGTATTGTTTTGTTTGATTTATTTCTGTTCAAATTTATTTCAAATGTTATAAAATGACAACGATGTCTTCTTCTTCCTTTCATAAATTAAATATTAAATATAATATACATAAAAACTAAAACATTAAATATCAACTTTACAATTGTAGTTTACATATATCAAAATGTATTGCACTCCAACTTAACCTTAATTTGGCATCACAGACAACACTTCACTCGTTTTTTTACGGGCATAAATCCCTTTCGACACTATTGTATTCATGCCGCTTTCCCCTTTTTTCTTTTCCATTTATTTTTTTAGCCAATCAGAGTATTATACATCACCCATTAATTTATATTTTATTTATTTATTTTTAATATTATTTTATGAAAGTAGTCGGTTAAAACACTATACTCGTGTGGATGTATGCTTTAGTTAAAGCCACATTACTTAGAAATAACATGATACTAACTCTTACACATTTAAATTATTCCACCAACACATAATCTTAAAAGATATAACGATTATATTATATATTATACTTTATTTATTATTTATATTATCTTAGTGTATCAAAGTTAAAATAACACTTTTGACTTTTTCAACTTTTTGCATAAATTTGATTGAGACTGATATATTATCTCTTGAATGATCGCAGATTATCTACTTGTTTCTTTTATTATTGAATGACCGTAGATTATCTATTTGTTTCTTTTATTATTCTTATTATATCTTTTTTGTTTATTTTTTATTAATATTTAATAGGTAATCTCAATTTATAAAACAAAGACATTTATACCGAGAATGAGATTAATTTCACCCATAGCAAGGGGTGGTCTGGTCTCCTATTCAGAGTTTCTATATTTAGATCGGAAAAACCGGGGTATAAACCTAGTATAAAAATGTGTAATTATTCTTAACTATGTCAATAAGTATGTTTATGATGATATACACACTTTAGATATAAAAAATAATATTGTGTTAGGATAGGTTATAGTTATGACATTTATTGTCTATTGTTCACATCAAACTAACCACGCGGATCCATATATAGCTTGAAAACTAAAGAGATCTTTTTGGTGCTTGTCAATTGTTTATAGGATTTGTAAATCGACCAACGATAGAAAACGAGGCGAGGGATGACGTGATTTTCGCTAGGATTTCAGGATGCAAGTTGTATATTTAAATTTTAATATGTTTATTATTATAAAGGCTGTAGAGAATAATGTTATCCTTAAATATATTCTAGTTATAATAATTTTATAACTAACTAGTGTAATATGGTATCAATTTGTCCATGGTTTCATTTGACCGGTGTTGATGACTTGATGTAGTTTGTACTCTTAACATCGTACGTTGTTCCTTCATTTCTAGTTTCATGTTAGTCTCGGTTTTTAACATCTTTTCTATTAAAAAGAACCAAAGTGTCACATAATTACATATCCTATCTCTATATTCACAAACTAAAAATTACCTAATTAATTTTTTTTTTGTAATACTTATATATATTCATTTAAAAAAGATCTGACGACCCTTACCCAAAACCAAAAGTAGGTCGTAGAAGTATGAGGCCAGCTAGCATTTGGCCACTTGTGTGGGTAGGTATGGAGACGAGCTATTGGGTGGTCCCACAAAAATACAAATTTGTCAAATAATAATAGAGGTATCGTGTTTACTACCATGATGCCAAAGGACTCAAGGACAAACACAACGTGGGTCTAGTCTTTTACTCACCCACACTTTTATTACTTTTATTTTTGAAATAAATATAGTTAAAGACCTTAATTTAAAGATATTATATTTCTATGTGTATTTCAATGGTTTGCATAATATTATAACCATGATAATCTAAAGGTAAGTTGTAAACCACTTGTATCATCACATATATAGTAAATAAAAAGATACGAACCCTTATTGGATCAAAGACGAAAATACCCCAAAGTGCTCGGTAACAAAATTAACAATAGACTGGGTCGTGTTCGAACCACTGGCCTGCACCAACGCCTCACGAGCCAAGACCAACGTGCCCGAAATGCTAACCAAAAATGTTATCGCCTTAGCCGCAGCCCGAGCCTGCTTCTCGGCCTCTCTCTGGATCCGAACACTCGGTACATTGTCATAAACCTTGTTTAACTCGGCCGCAGTCTTCCTCAAATTCGACTGCCCGCTCATATTCCCTAGCGATCGCCCTATCCCGTTAAACAACTTCACGATCTCCTCATCTCGCAAATCGCCTTGTATGATCTTTTGCTCGCGTAGCACCTTCACGTCCTTCGCGTCGTCAATAATCCCGCACATGAAATCGACATACTCCGTGAGTTCAAGACCAAACCCGCCCATTAAACTGTTTTTCGCCATTAGTTTTTCATAGGTCATCAAGTTTCTTAATATGACTTCCGAATCATAATTAAGAGTAATGACAGGGAGATTACATGTTCCATCAACAAAACTTATGTTTCTAATCCCTTCTTCGCTTGTCGACAAAACAAACTTCACTCCGGCGGTATCGCTAAGCTCGGAAACCGAGGGCACCCGGATCTCTTGAACCGATGATGTCTCTTTATCCGTTTCGTAAAGAATCTTCTCTAGAGATTCGAGAATCCCTAGAAAAGGTTTAGCACCCGGAACTAACCCGGCCGCTTGGATTACTGCTTCCAGTAACTCTTCAGTGGCCGGCTTTTCATCCGGGATACTTCCAGGTTTCGAGAAACCAACATCTCCCGAAACCTGGTTGTCCACAATGGAATGGTACATATAACAAAGCAGATGGTTAACGCGTTCGAAATCAATCTTCTCTTTCGAGAGAAGAAACGGAGAATTCTTCTCCGCGAAGTATCGAAACTTCGATTCCCAGAAATCTTTAACATGTTCTCCACCAGCATCCGAAAGAGCCTTTTCAATCTCCTTCAACACAATCAAAGGAATCTGATTTTCCAACATGATCAAATCCTTTTCATCAATTGCAAAACCTTTGTCCATATACACACCAAGTTGATCAAGCAAGAACAGACCGTCTATCGCGAAAAGCCATGCGAACGCATCCTCGTCGGTTTCGGGGAACGAATCGTAGCAAGGAGAAACTACGGGGATGATGTTCTTGATTCTTTCGGCAACTTGGTCTTCCAGATCAGGAATCTGGTAGGGTTTTATTACGCGTTTGACCGCGGTGAGCTTGTTTTGTTGCATCTTTGAATACAGCTCAGTCCGGAAATGGTGTTTCGGACCGAGCCCGAATTTTTGAGGTTCATAGGCTTCGGGTTTTTCATCTTTGATGATTTTTGGAACAGTGAATATGGAAAGTGGTGGTGTGTCTATGGGAACTGCAAGTTGTGTTTTTAGGGTTTTTCTCATTTGATCTACCCATGGTTGGTCGCCAGTGGTTGGAGCCACAAAGGAGTTTACAGAAGCCATTTGAAAGATGATCTTTTGCTAATTTCTTTGTATTATATTGACTGTAAATGGGCTTTGAATGGGGAAGCGTGACTCACGTGGTGTTCAAAGAAATGGTTCAGCTTTGTGTTCTGTCAATGTTAAACATGTGATGAACCCGGGTTCACAGCCCAGTGGTCATGGCAATGAACAGGTAGAGGTTTAGTCATAAGTTTGAAACCCGGGAGCCACCTCGAGTTTTCTATTACAACGTATTTACTTCAGAGAGTTGGTTTTCACAATAGGGTCGACTCTTGTGGAGGGTGCAACTCCTGTCAAGTGGCAGAGGGCTGAAAATTTTCTCGGGGATAGCCAAACCACATTCGACCAAGGCGTGAACCCGGTTTAGACAACATAGTCCTTTGTAATGAGTGGGGTGACGGGTCTGCGACTATTGCGACTAGCAGGTGTGAATTAACCGTCTGTTGTGAAGTTCACAAATAAAAAAAAAATGTTAAACATGTGATCTATAAAAATATAGTAGTATAATACATCATATAATACCTAACACGCGCAATTATTGTTACAAGTTGCAATAATAATTGTTTGGTCGTTTGATGCGTATATGGAATTCCATTAGTAATATTAAATTAAACAAGTTTTTAAAGTTATGTATACATGAAGTTTCCTTACTAAAAGTAAATGTTATGAACTAATAACTTATTTTAGATTTATTATTTCATTGGTCCTATATAATATCTAAATTTCTCTTCTTGTCTCAAAATGAATATTTATCCCATAATTACATTAATCACTTTCTAGTCCTAATACTTGTGAATCACACAATGTAGAATAAATAATACAATATGAAATGAATACAATATCCTTAATATAATTTATACATTTGTAAATATTTCGATGTATACAACGTTTGAGGTTTTAGTTGTAATTTTTCCATCACTATCTGATATTAAAAGTATGCTTTTAACTCTTGAAAAGTGTTACTTACAGTTGCCTATGAGTGAAAATCGTCTGACTCAAGAACAAATCAACCGTTGAAAATGATTCCCGACTCTTTTTACTAGTTGTCGTGAAACAAACACAGAGTGAAACCATCTAATGGAATCTGGAAGTAGGTATAGCATTCTTTCTTGGCGGAATTCGAGCGAGATATTTTTCCATAAAAGCCAAAAGTATTCATAAAATGATGAGATGCTCAATAGGGTTTGTGGATGTGGTCTTATAAGATGAAGTAATTTGTTTTTATGGAAAATGGATATAGAATTTAGATTAGTACATTGAGAAAATTAAGTCTTTGATTGTGATTTTATTGCTTTATTCCTTGATAGCAGCATCAGATAAAATTCAACGAATTTGAAACCATTGATTTCGCTATAAATGTTGCGAAATAATAAAGTTGACAAATAGGTATAATTAAATAAATTAGTTTCATAGCATATCTATTTTATTAAGATTAAGATAAAGGAAAGTTGAAAGTTAACTGGTTATTTATAATAATATTATTAAGATTAAGATAAAGGAAAGTTGAAAATTATCTAATAATATGGTTATTTATATAATTATAAGTATAATTTTGGTTGATTTGATTATTAACGCTGGAAGTGGAGTTACGGAGATTAAGGTCAGGAAATCAAATGATTAAAGAGTGTGATGGCGAGGGACTCAAACTAAAAATTATAAGTTTTAAGAATACATAGAGCAATTTAGACTAGACAAAGATCTAAATTACTGTTTACTCTATGAATAATTATTTTATCCTTACTGTTAAAATATCTGGTATCTGAAATGGTGATAAAGATAGAAAATAGTTCAAGTAAATGTAAGAATAATGGAAATTTGAATGGGAAAGCCCTAGAGTGTTACGAAACCAACGCTGATGATAAGCTTTAGATTTTGTTAGGTTAGTGATGAATGCAAATCACAAAAACAATGATGCATACATATATGGTGGTGGCACCTGTCACACACCCCGACCCCAAATAGGGAAAACTCGTTTTTGACAAATGTTACAGCACCTAACACGACATAACTATAATCATATTTTTGGTTGAATATAATAGCATAGTTGTTTAAATTTTATTTTAATAGCAAATACTGTAATACGAAATGAATACAATTTACTTTACCAGCATGTTGATTGCATTTTTGGAAAGTGATTTATTACCTATAGGTAAGTAACAATAAAATAAGTTATAGTCCGTTTCACCTAAAAATGAAATAATTACTCTTAGTAATATTTTTGGTGTTAAAATATATAGTCTTTTTCAAATTCTTCCAAAAGTTAGATGGTTAAAACTTATGCCATTTTCTTCATTTAGTATGAAACCTAGATCTAGTAGTTAATGTCGTCGAACTCCGAATCAGTAGTAGTAATTAACTTAAACGAATTGGATTTAAAATTTAAATATTCCTTATGGGAATTAGAAATTGTTTGGATGGATTTTGATCCATGTAACACCCAGATTTCACCGTCTAGATAGTCATTCTAGTTTATTTCTTTGGGTTTCGAGTAGTGGAACAACAGGCAGTCTTGATATTGATTTTCCAAGATTAGTAGGTGTCTTAGCCGTTCTAAAAAAAGTCATAATTTTTTTTTTCTTTGATTATTTTATCATTTAATGAATACACTTTTTGCTTTACAAGTATATTAATTAATTGCGAATTTAAATGAAGCCCCCCATGAGTGTCTCTTGTCATTTTTATTCATTATTTGCAAAAAGAAAAAGCAACCAAAATGATGAAGGATGGATGGCCAATTGGTCAATTATCATTATTAATATTAATTTTTATATTTTTTGAACAGCATGGTATTGAATGAATGTCATCCTGAAGATGGAAATTTTCATACTGAAAGTCAACCAGCATAGTATATTCAATGACTGTCTATTTACAAATTAAATAAACTTGTCGCTTTTTGTGGATATTTGTTCGTAACTACACAAAAAAATTGATCTGTTTTTGGGATTTAATAATCACTAGAATTACGACCCGTCACAATGCGGCGGAGATTTTTTAGTTATAACTAAGTCGATCTAGGACCTTCAAGTTATGTTGAACCTGTCAAACGGGAATAAAATATACGATCTAAAAACGTTCACTCACACACGCACGTTGCATCGTGTTAATTCACAAAATTTAGAACGAAACGTAAAAACGTTAAACCAAAGACGCACGTTGCGATGTCTTAAGTCACAAAATTTAGAATTAAGCATAAAGCGGAAAATTTGCGTAAAAATAAAAACTATAAAGGACTAAAGTTGAAAGTAAAAAAATTTGTGAGGATAAATTGTAAAAGATAAAGTTTTGGGCTAAAAGTAAAAAACAAATAGTTTAATGTTAAAAGTAATTTATGAAATACTTTTTGGTGAAAAGTAAAAAAAATCATTTTTTTTTTTGAAAAAACCCCAAATAAGGTTACAACAACTATATGCATATCCATTTTTTCTTTGAAAAAACCCCAAAGCCAAGATTACAACACATACATGCATAAACATGTTAC
Organism: Scalesia atractyloides; assembly: GCA_947069175.1. Classification (NCBI taxonomy): domain Eukaryota; kingdom Viridiplantae; phylum Streptophyta; class Magnoliopsida; order Asterales; family Asteraceae; genus Scalesia; species Scalesia atractyloides. The sequence goes on from CAMTDV010000017.1 coordinate 4,269,933, forward strand.
TTCTTTATAGTGTTTTAATATAGGAATATTGAATTACAATAATCTCAACTATTTGTCGTTGGCCACCAACGGTCCCAACTTAAAAAATAACCACTGGCAGTCCCAACTATTGACATATTGGCCACTAATGGACCTTGACTAACAGAACCCTAACGTCGTTAGTCTCTGGTCGTCGAAAAACCATTTTTTGCCAGAAAAAGGTTTCTAAAAGTCCGATCTAAAATTACAAAGAGGTTTGGGATGAAAATGTTAAGTTTTCCGGCCACAAAGTTGAGTTTTTAGGTCAAAAAGAAGTTTTCCGGCGAAAAAAATGAGTTTTCCGGCGACTTCAATAATTGAGGGCTTTTACTAGAAAAAGGTTTCTAAAGGTCCGTAATAATATTACAAAGATGTTTGGGACGAAAATGTTGAGTTTTTTTGCCAAAGATAAGTTTTCCGGCCAAAAACGTTTTTCCGGCGACCGGAGACTAACGGCGTTAAGGTTCTGTTAGTCAGGGTCCATTGGAGGCCAATATGTTAATAGTTGAGACCGCCAGTGGTTATTTTGAAAGTTGAAACTGTTGGCGGCCAACTACGAATAGTTGAGATTATTAAAATCCAATATTATTTTAATATATCCCTTCTTTCTATCTCTATTTATACATATATATATATATATATAAAGAGAGAGACATAGTTAAAAAGAATGTGAAAATAAAATATAGGGATGTAGGAATAATGAAAGCCCTGTTTTTTTATATTTATATAAAGATTTACATGTCAAATCCCATGTTCCAATGAAACTAGATTAATAATAATAAAAGTTAAAAACACGTAAGGTCGATGTGATTTGCACATATTTCACAAAATAATGACTCCAAGTTAGGGTGGAAGGGGTGGTCATCATCCACAACACACCACACCCAATTACAATTTGACATCTTACTATATAACATTCCATCACAATTTACTCATGCTCATCACACCCAATCACAACTTAACAAATCAACACCAAAATCAAACACACACACACACATTTTTCAATCACTCCTCAACACCAAATTCAAAGCACACACACATTCTCCTATCACCATCTATCTATTACGCGTGATAGCACACTCGCGGCGGTGTGCTTGCACTCATCACACATCACAACCGCCCCGGCCACCCTTACACCAATGCTTCTATGGTATGAATTTTACAACTATGGTGGTCCTAGCCGGCTAACGGCGTTTAATTTTTCCAGTGAAGTCCGTGTAAATGACTAAATTACCCTCAATATATAAAAACATAAGAATTTAAAAAAATCAATATCAAATATTAAATAAATTAAGTATATATAAAAACCAGAAACCACAAGCATCATCATCCCTAACCCTTCTTCTCCGGCCTATCCAGAATGTATTTGCCTTTAATATATGCGTTTTTCTTGTTCTTCTTAATCGATCTTGAGGATAAATGCTCTTTTCTTGTTCTTTTTCATCCATGAACAAACTTCATTCACAATCAACGGCCCATTCAGAATGTATTTGCCTTTAATAAAAGCAGATTGAGAGTCCGAGATCACCGATCCAAAGGCGATTAGCAAGGATCTTAGAGATAACCTTGTTAATCACCTCAACAAGGCTTTGGCCGATATTTAGTCTTCGTAATAAGAGCTATAAACGACGACGCGCACCCCTATTGAATTACCTGTTCATAAAAATATCTCAGAATATTAATGAAATCATTCTCAAATAAGAGCCAAAAATATATAAGAAATTTAAAATTGAGCCCATTAGGATCCGGGGCCCTGTCATCCCCACAGTCGAACATAGCATGCTTGATCTCCTCGTTCCAAAACCGCTCTATGACACCATTCGCCTCTGGTCCCAAAAGTCTTTTGATGTTGTCGCTGTTTAAGCATGGCCGCGTACTCTGCTCCTTTTTAAATTTGTTTCTAAAAAAATTAAAAAAACGTACTTTTTAATCATAGTCGGCTTCGACGCCCATGAACCATCAATATTCAACCCATGAATAATGTTGCACGCCTTCCTGATGTTGATCATGGAATGGAAGAATTTAGAGTTTCCTTCCCCATCATCCTTCGCTCACGTAACCCTAGCCCTTTGTTTCAAATCTTTACTCTTGTTATCGACCATCTTCGTAAGGACTTTCTTACCCTCCGAAAGCACCCACTCCTCCTCTTTCGAAAGCTCCATGTTTTGCATTATGACCCCCAGGCCTTTAAGCTCGTATCTCACACTAGCATCCTCCTCTCCTTCATTTTCAATCAATTTGTCCCTTCAATCTTTTAGTTTGTTTCTAATGTGGCAAAACTTCTTTGCCAATAATATATCTAGCAGCCCTCTCCAACAAACGAATTAACCGCCGACTCTATTACAGCTTCGAAACCTGGCCAATACAACCAAGAATTGAAAACCTAAACGATTGCGACCCATAATTCATAGGAGAAGTGACCAGAGCCCTAAGACAGGCATCGGGTCATTTGTCAGAATCTGGTGCACACCCAGAATCTGTCAGTTTTGCTAAGGCTTTTGCTTATAACAACGTGGCGCGACTTCAATCATTTTATCTTCCATCTACATATTAAAGTTCAGGAACCATGAATAGTAACAATTTCGTATTATTTTATTTATTTTATTATTATATTATTTTTAACATATTTACTTTAATGGTCTTTTCTTTCATATTATATATATATATATATATAGAGAGAGAGAGAGAGAGAGAAAAAAGAGATGTGTGATCAAGAAAGTTGTTTGTTGTGGTTGATAAGGCTTTTCCCTATGGACGTTGGTTCAATCCTTAAGCTCATTGTTTTTAACGCTTAATTTCTTTATTAGCATCCACTACAATAACAAAAATTGAGCCAATTTGGTAGAAGCATATACCTTATAGAGGTGGCTTTATAGCCTAGCGGCATCTTGGGTGAGATAAGGTTTTAGGACCAATAGGTTCTGGGTTTAATTTCCACAAGTGGAGTTTTCCTATATTTATTGGGTTTCCTCCTGAATTAGTGCATAAGCATTACACTACTAGAAAACTGGGCAATTGCCACCATAATTTGCCACAGAAAAATTAAGGTTGCAAAATTAGCAACCGTTTTCTTACCGAAATCTTATAGGTAGCAAATTCTATGACACGGTCACAAAATGGTAGCAAAATTCGCGATCGTTTATTTTCGGTGGCAATATGGTGATAAATATATGTAAATTAAAAGGTTTGATGGAAGTTGCGACCGAGTCCACTTGGTTTGCGGCCGTCTTAGCGGTAGCAGTATTGCAATATTAGGTAAAAGTGTAAGCGGGAAATTATGAATTTTTTCAGCGCCTCTCTTTGATTTTCCCCCAAATTAAGAGTGACTCAGTCATTCAATCGCTCCAAAACCTAATCTCCCTCAATTGAACCATCTACATCCTCTGCTCCAGCATCCCTGCCAACAATCTGGTGATTCAAGCGCCTCAATTTCTTGAAACCCTAACCATCCTCAATCGCTCCAAAACCCTTATCGCCCCCCAAATGTAGCAGCCGTTTCACTTCAACAACATTATCATCTTTTGATTATGGTGATTTTAGACTTGGAATCGTGACATTGCTATGGAGGTGATCTCAGGTGAGTAAAACCCATAATTATCTTGTTGTTATATGCTATATAAAACACTTGTTGTTGTTCTCCATGTACAAGCACCAAAATATGCACAATTAGACACTTCACCCTCATTTTAGAATGTTCATAGTTGAGAATTCTTCTTCATCGTTTATATGTTCAAGTTTAAGGGTGTGATTTTGCTCATCATTCTCACAATTGCATCATTTATATTCTAAATGAACATTAATTTCATCTTTTTAGGTAGTTGTTATTATGTACCAGTCAACCAGTCAAGAATGATTTCATGAGTTTGCTTTACCAGACTTAGTCAGGTATCTACTTGTCTTACGGTCTTACCTACTTGAGCCTATCACTAGTTGGAAGATATTTTGAACCTACTGTTCATCCAGTTCCAGTCTTACAATATCCATCACTAAGTAAGGTGTAATGTTAGTTAACTAGTTCATGTTACATCACTTCTAAGCTAGTTTCTGTGTTTATTGTTATAGCTTTTAGATCTTAGTAAGAGCCAATGCTATGTGTTTTTGTCAGTAGAACAGAACAGACAAGTTATATTTTTTTACTCTAATCTTGAAGTTAATCATATCAGTGACAATTTAATTGTTTGTTACTGAAGTCATGTCTATCAGGATCAAATACCCCCTTTTTAAACCAAGGTTGCCATCTGTTATTATGAATCTTTTTAGGTGCTCCTATTCATATTTTTTTTGCAAATATAAGCCCTTGCTGCAACATCTTTAGGAGTTAGGACAAGTATATAAAGGTTAGATAATTCGTGGTTGTGAAATGAAGTAGTTATTTTCTTTATATTTGTTGATGCACTATTGTGTTCGTCACTTGTCGAATAGGATAGATTGAGCGTGTGTTGAATATTGTATAGGTTAGAATGGAACACCCGATCAAAATACGGTGCTTATAGTGTAAATGAGAACATGTTCGCCCGAACTTGACCTGTGAAGGTCAAGTTCGCCCGAACTTGACATGTGTTGGTCAAGTTCGCCCGAACTTGTCCAATACACAATCCGGGCGAACTTGTTCAACTATATATATGTGTGTGTTCATTTGTAGTTTAAGTTTTTGGCATCCCTACGGGGAGGTGCTGCATTCTACTTCTACTCCATTCTTAATAACATTCTACCGAATTGTTACTTTAAGTTTATGCACTAACTTCCGTCTAGAACTGCCTGATCACGGAGCTACAACTGGTATCAGAGCTGCGGTTATTACCTACACTCATGAATTTGGATATTTATGGACATTAGGAGGGGTTTTAGACGTAAATCATCAAATAAACATACAATCCACGGAAAAAAAGTAAAATTGAACTGATACAATTGTTAGAAAACCATTTTCGACCAGATCTATGGTGGAATCATCTCGAAATTCAAAGAAATAAGGATTCTGGATCGAAAAATGTAAAAATGGGCTGTTTCAAGTTCGCCCGAACTTGAGGTTGGCCAATCAAGTTCGCCCGAACTTGTATATTGGAGATCAAGTTCGCCCAAACTTGTATCATTTTGATCAAGTTCGCCCAAACTTTGTATCATAATGGACAAGTTCGCCCGAACTTGTCCAGGGTGCCTGAAAAAAAAGCATGGAAAAATTTTGTTGATCGTATTGATGGGATGTGTGTCCGGAAAAATTGGTGATATAAACTTTTTCGAGTTTTCGAAGACCGAACCGGGATGTTTGGGGACACCGTCTAGAGCTTCAGAGTACAGATTTGGTGATACAGTCACAAAATTTTTCAAGATAAAGGGAGAGTCATTGATACCGATGCAGAACGTTGATCATTTGGGTGTTGTGACTAGTAATGGGCCTAAACGTTAAATCCGCATTTGATGAATACTGAAAATTCCAGATTTGAGGGGGAATTTCAGTGAAATTTCAGTATGGTAAGAATTTGCAAAAATGAGGGGGAATAAAATTTTACGATATATGAAGATTCTGGCATTTTTGAAATTCGTGACTGCTGCAACAGTATCCGGGTGGTTACCGATTGCAGATTATCGGGAAATGCAAAGGATCGAGATTCATCGAGTGATCACAGGAAGTTCAGATTTTTTAGATCATGACACAGAGTGATGCTTAAGGGTTATAGTCCTGATCTCCGGTGAAGGATCAGTTAGCTGGATTAGCAGTCGTTAGTACCAGTGAGGAACTGAGGACGTTCAAAACGTTCGGTGATAATCTTAGGAATTAATGACTAGCTCCGCAGACGGATGGTTTCAATATTACCAAGGAGATCTGAAGTTATTCAAGATATAACTGATGATAGCCTTTGGTGGCCATTATTTTTAGTCTTCAAGCAGATGAATCATTCTTCTCTTTGGACTAACCGCCGTTGGATGATGATGTTTGGTGATTAAGTGGCGTGGTCTACCGGAGATAGCTATATATCTGGCATTGTGACTGAAGAGGAAGAATGTGATTTTGGTCACGGACGTATGTTTTTCAGATTCAAGCATTACCAGATTATCTGTTTCTGATGAAGATCTGTTGATTGAGCAGATTATCGATTTGCTAATCAAATCTTTCTGAAGGGTGCTTAACTGTGATTACGGAAATCGGGATTTCAGATTTTCGAGGGTATTCGTTGATTTGAAGTTTTCTGGTGCGGTGATTCGAAGTTTCTATCAATTGCTGGTTGAGTTTTTGATATTTTAGGAGTGTGTGGAATAAACTCTCGATGCTCAACGCTTATTCAAAAACTGAACTCAGATGCGGTTATCATCGAAATGGAGAAGCTGCTGCATTGATAAGCTTCAAGTTTATGGTTATTCGAGAAAATTTGTCGATCAAACAAATCAGAGGAGGTCGGAAACCGTGCAACCAAAGATCTGAACTGGAGATTTCAGCGGTATTGAAAGTTGATAATGCAAACCTGGATCATCAATTAAGGGAGAATCTGTTGACGCGTTTCGATGACATCGGCAGGCACCTTGATTGAAGTTGCAGAATATTCAAACACGGCTCAAAGTTTTGAAGTTCAAGATCATGCTTCGACAGTAACGAACAAGGGGGAATCTATTGACGCACTATTGTGTTCGTCACTTGTCGAATAGGCTAGATTGAGCGTGTGTTGAATATTGTATGGTTAGAATCGAACACACGATCAAAATACGGTGCTTATAGTGTAAATGAGAATAAGTTCGCCCGAACTGGACCTGTGAAGGTCAAGTTCGCCCGAACTTGACATGTGTTGGTCAAGTTCACCCGAACTTGTCTTGTGAAGGACAAGTTCACCCGAACTTGTCCAATACACTTTCCGGGCGAACTTGTTCAACTATATATGTGTGTGTTCATTTGTAGTTTAAGTTTTTGGCATCCCTATGGGGAGGTGCTGCCGGATTCTCTCAAGGAACTCTGGCAGCTGGACTTAAAGATGTATACTCTTTCGGTATGAAGACTTCTGCTGCATTCTACTTCTACTCCATTCTTAATAACATTCTACCGAATTGGTTACTTTAAGTTTATGCACTAACTTCCGTCTAGAACCGCCTGATCACGGACCTACAACTGGTATCAGAGCTATAGCCTGATTTGATTGATATCAAGACAAGAACAACTCTTATTCTACTCCATTCTTCTTATTTTCTTAACTTTTACACTAAAAATGAAGAATTTACGGGCAAATTCTGTCCAAATTTGATTATGTCATGTTAAATACATCATAGATAAACCCCTGAGAGTTTGGAGATTAAATGTAACATCCGTCAAAAACGGATTTACCAAACCCGCTCCGTTTATCAACCGAACAGTCAGTCAAAATTTTCGTTGCGAATTAAATGCCCAAAATATTTTTAAACGATCCGTAATCAATTATTATACGCGAACATATATTTAGTTTTTGAAAAACTGTCAAAAATCGCAAAATAAAAATGAATTGTTTCAGCCGGGTTTCGAACCCGGGTCTGTACCGAGTCACCTAGTGACTTAACTCTCACACACAAACCACTGCGCCAACTGCTTTGTTTGTTATGTATTTCAAACATTTAATTGATATAATAACTTTACAAATTCAAAACCGGCGCCCAATCGTTTCAGTCGTCGGAATCCCGGAATTTCCGCGAATCTTAACTACAATTTAAGTTATAACGTAAACCTTTAATCACATATCGGTTATAACCGATGTTTGAAGTCCGCGGCACTTTTCAAAACCGCCGGAAAACTTAAATTGATGAATACAGTTCAAAATCAGACCAAATACATTTCGATTATTCCCTATAAATTCAACCACAATCGTCTGCAAACTTTTTCGCTAAAAATCACATCTTTTCACGGCGTAATTTCTCTCGCCGGAATAAACCTGTTCGTCGCCGGAAAACCGGTTTCCCCATTGCCGAGCTTTTCTGAACCTCTGAAGCTTATACCGGAGATACCCTTACCTTTTCCAAACTTTTCGGAGACTTGCTGCTGCAAGACACCTGACGCCGGAGTAGTTTTCTGTCGCCGGAGTTCTGCCGGAAAACAGAGGAAAACGAGTCGGTATACCTCACGCTTATTTTCCTTTCTTTTTACTTCTATCTTACCAGTAATTAACCTAAAACACTAATGAAACTGGAACAAAAGCTCGAACCAGTCAGACCCGATTTCTGGTTCAACATTGACGAAGAAGACGACGCACTTTCGTTAACATATAAGTATAATATAAATCAAGAAATTAATCGGGTTAGACACACAGTCCAGCGGTGGACTGTGTGCACATAAAACGCTAACGTCTCAAGTTCGAATCCCGGTTCACACACGTTGCCTTAATAAAAATCAAGTTTTTGTTTAACTGAACCGGAGTCGATACCGTTATATGTTAAGTATATTAATAACCGGAATAATAACCAAGTTAGACACACAGTCCAGCGGTGGACTGTGTGTTTGTTTATATCACAGGTCACGAGTTCGAGTCCGGTCCTCAGCACCGACTCGGACAATTAACTCTTCTTTTTAAATAAGGCAGAAAAGGAAATATTTAAATTGTCTTTAAGTATAATAAAAATCAAGTTATATAACATGTTGAACACACAGTCCAGCGGTGGACTGTGTGTTAGATTAAACCACAGGTCCCGAGTTCGAGACCTGTGGTGTGCATGACCGTTTCGCCTTAAACTGTTTTTAAAATAAATGATTTTCTATTAATTCTAATTAATGTATATATGAAATTAAAATCGGATATATAACGGGTTAGACACGTAGCTCAGTTGGTAGAGCTGCGTGCACGCGTACGGGAGGTCTCGGGTTCGAGCCTCACCGAGCGCACAACAATATTCCTCAAAACGGTCAACGACCAGTCAAAGTCAACTGGTCAAGGTCAACTGTAGCAGAAAAAAATAAATATTTTTATTATTTTTATTTAATTATTTTAATTAAAAATCAATTATAAATACTTAAAAATAACATTTTTAAGATTAGAAAATAGCTTCAAACTCACAAAAATACACCCAACAATCCTACTAAAATAGTTAAATAAAATCCGTTTACTCACCAAACCATAATGCGATTTATCTAGGTTAAATCTCACTCGTGGTTAAAACCACTTCGCGTGCATTCATCATCATCAACCGAACGCACCCACTGTGAGTGAATCTTACAATTCCCCTTTTTAAATTACACGTTTTGGGGTGTGTCATGTGTTATGAATTAATTAATTTATTTATTTAAACTTGTGCCATACCACATCATGACTTAATCTTAGATTGATTTATTGTTGTGATTTATTTATATTCCGTTTGTCAAATTACATGAAACTCATACATTAAGCCCATCAGTTCCTCGTGGGAAACGAGTAGAACATCGCGTGCTTCAATTCAAATTCATTATTGTTCATGTGTGTTTTCATTGAGTTTATATTGTTTGTAGTTGTGTTATTCATATTATCATGTTTATGCAATTCATTCATCAGGCCCCTCAGTTCCTCGTGAGAGACGAGTTGAGCATCGCGTGCCTTTAATTGTCCCATTATTGTTCATGAGTGTTTTCATTTAACATCTTATGATTATTGATCAAGTTACATCTAATTTTACTCATGTTTGGTTGTGCACATATTTCATAATCAATTTAAATAAATTATTCAAATGTTTTTCCATAGGATTCACTCGCCAACATTATGTTGATCCAAAAACCTTTTTACACATGATACAGGTGAACAGGTTGAAGCAAGGATAACATAGGGTATGCCTTAGAAGAGAACAAAGGAGTTAGATTGTTAGTTAGATCATGTTGTATCACTATTGTAAACTTTCATTTAATTTGTATTAATGAATATGAAACATTTAATAAATGTCATGAGCTTTGATGATAACCCAATCATGCCCCGATCACCTTATCCGCTGCGGGTCGGGGTGTGACAGATTGGTATCAGAGCCATGACTATAGGGATATAGGATAGGTTATTAGACCCTTAGAGCCTATACTATAGTCTGCCTAAAATTTTAAATTGATTAAGTGGTTACATACAAACTTGTGATATTTATTTGTTTCATATTTGTTTACATTTCAGTCAAACATACATGCTCATATACATATTCATTATACATATATACATATTCATTATACATATATCGATGTTCATGTGTTCAATTTATTTTCATACTCTCGTTATCCAAAGATTTTATGCAATTTTCAATTCTCATCAAAGTAAGTTCTGCGACGGGCATGTAGTAACTGGAAGGGTACAAGTACCGGTAGTCGGAACGTCCTGTCTAGGCTGGCATTCGTATAAATCCAATATAACGGACCAGTTTGCCTACCTGGGGACCAACGATGAGAGTACGAAGGACCTATTAGGCCAAAGCATGCCACACCAAACGTCGTTCGAACTAACCCTACTTTGAGGTGTCACCGTGTCTACACCTGGACACATTCCGAACATCACACGTTGTATACATATTTCTCGATTTTCACCGGGTTTTGTGTACGCAACCAGGCAGAAACCGTGCGAACCATATGAAAAACCGGTAATTCATGGGGGCCCACATGATTACTTAAGGTAAAGTATGGCGGCATGACGGGCCTAACAGCGAGCAAAGCCAAAGACATCCTATGGATGTAGTATTTTTGTATAATTATTTTATGAATGTTCATCCCTAATGCGACCCATGATCTCAAAAGCATCCAACTCATACCCTTGTCATGTGTTCATTGTAGATGTCTTCTAACCTCGCCCGTAGGAAGACGAGAGCAAGAAAAGCCCGCGATCGCATGGCTGCCTTAATCGCTCAACAAATGGCTGCCGTAATACCCAACATTGTAATCCAAGTTCAACAAGCACTTACCAATAATCCTGTCAATCAAGCAAACCAAAACATTTTCAACTCTTCCCCAAACACCACTAAATGCACCTACAAGCATTTCAAATCATGCGACCCTCCGAAATATAAAGGAACTGAAGGTGTCACCGCACTCCTCCATTGGTTTGAAGAAATGGAGAATACTTTTCTAAATTGCGATTGCCCTGATGATCGCAAAGTGCGTTATGCTACCGGTCGACTATATGGGATAGCACTTACTTGGTGGAATACAGAGAAGGCCAAACGAGGTGTTGAAGATGCTATGTCCTTAACTTGGAACGAATTGAAGGAAATCATGACCAGACGATTTTGCCCAAGGAGCGAAATCAAGAAGCTAGAAGATGAATTTTACTCATTGAGGCAAGTGGAAGGAGACCACACCACCTACAACAAAAGGTTCCTCGAATTACATCAAATGGTTCCCAACATGTTTACTCCCCTCTACCGTTTGATCGAGCACTACATTCGTGGTCTTCCGTCAAAGATTCAAGACCCCGTGATAAGTACCAAGCCTGCAACTTTGGAAGCAGCAATGGAGCTAGCAATAGAGCTCACCGAGAACCGAATCCGAAACAAAGACTTCGAGGAAGAGAAGAAGAAGGATAAAGGATCAACTGAAACCTCCGAATCCCCTTCTCAAACTGAATCCCCTTCTCAAACCGAATCCCCTTCTAAACCCGAATCCCCTTCTCAACCCAAACCTAAGAGAAGAAGAGTCGGGCGACTTTTCGCTGCTACTCAACGAAATCAACCAGTTTTTCACGCTATACCCATCCGAGCTGTCCCAATCACCCAAGTGGCACCCAACTCAGCTTACCCAAATAAGAAACCATATCTTGGACCTCACCCTCAATGCAACCACTGTTTTTATCATCATCCCCTTACTTTACCTTGCCGGCTATGTACAACTTGTGGACGTTATGGTCATTTGAGCAATGTTTGTCGCACCTTTCAAGACCAAACCTTTTCCCCTACTCAAAACATGGCCCAAACTTATCACCAACCTCAATACCCCATGTTCCCATATGCTCGAGCTTGCTTCAATTGTGGCGACCCTACCCACCTTAGAAACACATGCCCTCAATTGGTTAACATTATCAACACTCAAGCCCAATCGAACCCAGTTAACCAAGTAAACCAAGAAAACCCAACCACTATGCCGCCAGCAAGAGGAAGAGTCTTCAATATCAACGCCAACCCTGTCGAAGATAATGACGGCCCAAACGAAGATACTCAGCTAGTCCTGTTCGCCGAAGATCCAGATTCAACTCTTATTGTTTAGTCTTTCTTTATCACATGTGTAGACTGTTAGAGAAATTATTGGATATTATATATTATATATTGTTTTCGGTATATGCTTTTGCCGAGGCCGTGGCTCCCCATCCATCGAGGTTGAGTTGGATCCCCATTTTATTATGTGGTTGATCTTGGCGTGCCCGCACGATCGGCTCCGTTTGTTGAGCCTTGATCGGTTACGTAATATTTCATTTCAATACATGCAATACGCTCGGCTCCGTTTGATTGAGCCTTGAGCGCACATTTCAATTTACATTTCAAGTTCATGCAATACGTTCGGCTCCGTTTGATTGAGCCTTGAGCGCACATACAATTTCATTATCAGTATCTTGTGGTTGTGGTGTTTGTAGTAGAGTCGCATCGAACTAACCATAACTTTCGGATAAAGTCAACGAAAATTTGACAAGGATATGGTGGATACGCCGATGGTACTTCCTATATATAAGTATTCTTGTCAAATAATCGGAGGCATTATCAGGCGGTTATGAGAGGTTCCATGCATAGGCTGTTTGTGTGGTTAAGTTATTCATATTCAGTACATGCAATATGTTCGGCTCCGTTTGATTGAGCCTTGAGCACACAATTTCAATTTCAGTACATTCAATATGTTCGGCTCCGTTTGATTGAGCCTTGAGCACACAATTTCAATTTCAGTACAATCAATATGTTCGGCTCCGTTTGATTGAGCCTTGAGCACACAATTTCATTTTCAGTACATGCAATACGATCGGCTCCGTTCGATTGAGCCTTGATCGCACAGATATGTTTCATTTCAGTATTTTATGTTTGTTGTATTGATTGTAGAGTTATAGGACTAATCATAATTCACTGATAAAACCAATGAAAATTTGACAAGAATATGGTGGATACGCCGCTGGTACTTCCTATATATAAGTATTCTTGTCAAAGGATTAGAGGCCTTATCGGACGGTTATGAGAAGTTCTATGTAGGATTTATTAGTTTCTTGGTAACCAATCATAACTTGTGGATAAAACTAATGAAAATTTGGCAAAAATATGGTGGATACGCCGTTGGTACTTCCTATATATAAGTATTCTTGCCAAAGGATCAGAGGCATTATCAGGCGGTTATGAGAAGTTCCAGGTAGGATTTATTATTTGCCTTGGTTGGAATTTGTGATACATTTATATCATCATGTTATTTAAAGAGATTGGATTGTGTTCCATTTCTACATAAATTAACCTCTCCATCATAACAAACGAGAGAGGAACTTCCATCATTCAAACATATATGGATTCAAATATTTGCTGTTGTGTTTATTCATGTTCAAATATTCGCTGATGTGTCTATTCATGTTCGAATATTGGCTATTGTGTTTATTCATTCGCTGATGTGTCTATTCATGTTCGAATTTTTGCTGTTGTGTTTATTCATGTTCAAATATTTGCTGATGTGTTCATTCATGTTCGAATATTTGCTGTTATGTTTATTCATGTTCAAATATTTGCTGATGTGTTCATTCATGTTTGGATATCAGCTGTTGTGTTTTTATTTATGTTCCATGTAGATTGTAGTGTTAGAAGTTTTGCCTTAGGATATAACCATATTTTCCCAAACGTAACTAAACTCTTATGCATGATATCATTTTTAGCAAATCATTCCTGTTTATCAATATTCATACAGTAGGCAACAAAAAGCGATTCCTGAATAGGGTACTTAACCTTTACAAGGAACGTTAACCGCCTCGAACAAAAACTTAAACCCTCATTTTTTTGAGCATACAACTGTCAAACAAAACATCACCATTCTTATAGTCAAAATATATCATTATTTAAATTTCGGGACGAAATTTCTAAAAAGCAGGGGATACTGTAACATCCGTCAAAAACGGATTTACCAAACCCGCTCCGTTTATCAACCGAACAGTCAGTCAAAATTTTCGTTGCGAATTAAATGCCCAAAATATTTTTAAACGATCCGTAATCAATTATTATACGCGAACATATATTTAGTTTTTGAAAAACTGTCAAAAATCGCAAAATAAAAATGAATTGTTTCAGCCGGGTTTCGAACCCGGGTCTGTACCGAGTCACCTAGTGACTTAACTCTCACACACAAACCACTGCGCCAACTGCTTTGTTTGTTATGTATTTCAAACATTTAATTGATATAATAACTTTACAAATTCAAAACCGGCGCCCAATCGTTTCAGTCGTCGGAATCCCGGAATTTCCGCGAATCTTAACTACAATTTACGTTATAACGTAAACCTTTAATCACATATCGGTTATAACCGATGTTTGAAGTCCGCGGCACTTTTCAAAACCGCCGGAAAACTTAAATTGATGAATACAGTTCAAAATCAGACCAAATACATTTCGATTATTCCCTATAAATTCAACCACAATCGTCTGCAAACTTTTTCGCTAAAAATCACATCTTTTCACGGCGTAATTTCTCTCGCCGGAATAAACCTGTTCGTCGCCGGAAAACCGGTTTCCCCATTGCCGAGCTTTTCTGAACCTCTGAAGCTTATACCGGAGATACCCTTACCTTTTCCAAACTTTTCGGAGACTTGCTGCTGCAAGACACCTGACGCCGGAGTAGTTTTCTGTCGCCGGAGTTCTGCCGGAAAACAGAGGAAAACGAGTCGGTATACCTCACGCTTATTTTCCTTTCTTTTTACTTCTATCTTACCAGTAATTAACCTAAAACACTAATGAAACTGGAACAAAAGCTCGAACCAGTCAGACCCGATTTCTGGTTCAACATTGACGAAGAAGACGACGCACTTTCGTTAACATATAAGTATAATATAAATCAAGAAATTAATCGGGTTAGACACACAGTCCAGCGGTGGACTGTGTGCACATAAAACGCTAACGTCTCAAGTTCGAATCCCGGTTCACACACGTTGCCTTAATAAAAATCAAGTTTTTGTTTAACTGAACCGGAGTCGATACCGTTATATGTTAAGTATATTAATAACCGGAATAATAACCAAGTTAGACACACAGTCCAGCGGTGGACTGTGTGTTTGTTTATATCACAGGTCACGAGTTCGAGTCTGGTCCTCAGCACCGACTCGGACAATTAACTCTTCTTTTTAAATAAGGCAGAAAAGGAAATATTTAAATTGTCTTTAAGTATAATAAAAATCAAGTTATATAACATGTTGAACACACAGTCCAGCGGTGGACTGTGTGTTAGATTAAACCACAGGTCCCGAGTTCGAGACCTGTGGTGTGCATGACCGTTTCGCCTTAAACTGTTCTTAAAATAAATGATTTTCTATTAATTCTAATTAATGTATATATGAAATTAAAATCGGATATATAACGGGTTAGACACGTAGCTCAGTTGGTAGAGCTGCGTGCACGCGTACGGGAGGTCTCGGGTTCGAGCCTCACCGAGCGCACAACAATATTCCTCAAACCGGTCAACGACCAGTCAAAGTCAACTGGTCAAGGTCAACTGTAGCAGAAAAAAATAAATATTTTTATTATTTTTATTTAATTATTTTAATTAAAAATCAATTATAAATACTTAAAAATAACATTTTTAAGATTAGAAAATAGCTTCAAACTCACAAAAATACACCCAACAATCCTACTAAAATAGTTAAATAAAATCCGTTTACTCACCAAACATAATGCGATTTATCTAGGTTAAATCTCACTCGTGGTTAAAACCACTTCGCGTGCATTCATCATCATCAACCGAACGCACCCACTGTGAGTGAATCTTACAATTCCCCTTTTTAAATTACACGTTTTGGGGTGTGTCATGTGTTATGAATTAATTAATTTATTTATTTAAACTTGTGCCATACCACATCATGACTTAATCTTAGATTGATTTATTGTTGTGATTTATTTATATTCCGTTTGTCAAATTACATGAAACTCATACATTAAGCCCATCAGTTCCTCGTGGGAAACGAGTAGAACATCGCGTGCTTCAATTCAAATTCATTATTGTTCATGTGTGTTTTCATTGAGTTTATATTGTTTGTAGTTGTGTTATTCATATTATCATGTTTATGCAATTCATTCATCAGGCCCCTCAGTTCCTCGTGAGAGACGAGTTGAGCATCGCGTGCCTTTAATTGTCCCATTATTGTTCATGAGTGTTTTCATTTAACATCTTATGATTATTGATCAAGTTACATCTAATTTTACTCATGTTTGGTTGTGCACATATTTCATAATCAATTTAAATAAATTATTCAAATGTTTTTCCATAGGATTCACTCGCCAACATTATGTTGATCCAAAAACCTTTTTACACATGATACAGGTGAACAGGTTGAAGCAAGGATAACATAGGGTATGCCTTAGAAGAAACAAAGGAGTTAGATTGTTAGTTAGATCATGTTGTATCACTATTGTAAACTTTCATTTAATTTGTATTAATGAATATGAAACATTTAATAAATGTCATGAGCTTTGATGATAACCCAATCATGCCCCGATCACCTTATCCGCTGCGGGTCGGGGTGTGACATTAAAATCAACCGAACTGATGCAAAATTGTTGAAAAAATCATGTTTGAAAAATCCATTTTGATCGAACTTATAAGCCAAGTTCGCTCGAACTTGATTTAGAAATTCACTTTTTGAGTGTTTTTCTATCAAGTTCCCTCGAACTTGAGGATTTTTGAGAGAAATATTGATAAGTTCGCTCGAACTTACTTAGTTTTCATTGATATTTTATCAAGTTCGCTCGAACTTGATTAAAATCAAGAAAGTTATACTAAGTTCGCTCGAACTTGCAAGTCTTCATTCTATAATCATTTGTAAGTTCGCTCGAAGTTGATTCAGGGACAGTTTTCAAACTTAGTCACAACAAGTTCGACTGAACTTGTTAAAAACTGAAAATTTTTCATTCATCCACTGCAAGTTCGACCGAACTTGTAATAATTCTAATATTTTTCAAAGTTTGAACGTGTTTTCAGCGTACGTGTGTTGATATTCACGATGGATGATCTTCAGAGAGCGTTTATGTCAGGAATGGGTACGTCCAATGCCAATGTGATACATCAAGTTAACCTAGACAACGAGATGGGCACGTCCATTAAACCTCCGAAGTTAATGAGTATGGACGAGTATGAGGGATGGAAGGAGAAGTTCAGTTATTGGGTTCAAGCCATGCATTTCCAAAGCTGGGTGGCTATTGAGAGAGGATATGTCGTTCTGTTAGACGAAACTCAGCAAGTTCTTGAGAAGTACAAGTATTCTTCACAACAAAAGGAAGAATATATCGCTGAAAAGAAGATGATTAGCCTCATTCAACGGTCTGTTAAAGAAGATATTTTGATCTTGTTACCTGAGTACATGACTGTGAGAGAACTCTGGTTATCACTGCAAAAGAAATACCAAGGAAGCGCAGAGATGATCAAGAGTAGAAAAGCTCTTATCATGAAGGAATTCGATATTTTTACTATGTTGAAGGGTGAGACAGTGAAATAGATGATTGAACGTTTTTGTCATTTGAAGGTTCAAATGAGGAGACACGGTCTTGAGAAGACAGAACCAAAGTATATTGATAAACTTGCAGATGCGTTACCTGACGGAGAATGGACTACTCATGGTATTGAAAGAAAGTCCAAATTGGGAATTCTTCAAGCTGGCTACATTCATCGACAAACTCGAAGGTCATGAGATGGAATTTCTAAAGATCGCAAAGTCGAAGAATGCTAACATAGTTCAAGATGTCGGTCTATATTACAAGAACGGAATTCAAGACAACATTTCAAGTCCAAAGATTCAAACAACATTCAGTGCGAATATGAATTCTTCAAATCATTCGCCACAGAATCAAAATCAATC
Source organism: Scalesia atractyloides (assembly GCA_947069175.1). Taxonomy (NCBI): domain Eukaryota; kingdom Viridiplantae; phylum Streptophyta; class Magnoliopsida; order Asterales; family Asteraceae; genus Scalesia; species Scalesia atractyloides. Next base: position 4,287,896 of record CAMTDV010000017.1, read on the forward strand.
ATATCCACAATATGATCAAAGTCCGCAGAGTTCTTCTTTTTCAAGCACAGGGTCGAATTCTTCATATCAGAGTCAAGCAAATCAGAATCAACAAACGAATTCTGATCCGAATGTGTACAAGTGTAACATTTCTGTCAATTTAAACAATGTTGTTTCTGAGCAAGTTGTTAAGCAACACATGACTCTTCTCGCTACAATTCTAGAATCATATGAAAGTCTGGTGGCCGGGAAGATTGGAAATCCGGAAATGACCGCCGAAGACTACGATCAGGTGGACGAAGAAGAACTTGAGCTCATGGATATAAAATGGTCTTTAGCTTCTATCATTTGAAGGGTGAAAACGTTTGTTGCACTCACAGGCCGAGATATCGGAAATTCAAGCAACAAGCTAGGGTTCGACAAAACAAAGGTCACTTGTTTCAAATGCCGACAGAAAGGCATTTCAAGAGAGAATGCAAAAATCCTGAAGCAACGGGCAATCAGAGTTCATTTGGAGGTGGCAACGAATACTATAAGAAGTCGCTACAATATAAACCATTCCGAAGAAGACTCAAGTTGATATTCAAGAAAAACCATCCAACAATACCGAGAAGGCGATGGTTGCTACCAACGAAGATGATGGTTTTGATTGGAATTCTTATATTGGTAAGAAGACAGGAGCGGCATTGATGGCTGAAATTGTCGAAGATACATCTGTTGAAAACGCAGCTCTGGAGAATGCTTTACTAGAACAGTATCTGCAACATCAGGAAGAAGAGGAGACTTATCTTCACATGAAGACACAAGGCATTTTACCTACTAATTCAACTTCTAGTTTTGCAGGTAACTTTGACGGAAGTTCTCAGGAGCAAGTGGTTGAGGAGAAATCGATTGATGAAGAAGTTATTGATGTAGCTCAAGAAATGAATGCTGAAAATCTCACGGACATTGCCAATAAAGCTATGATCGCGAATCTAACCAAGGTAGGTACAGAGGTAAAGATAGTCGAAAAGGAAGTTGTCAAAGTGCAAGTTGTGGAGGTTGAAAAACCTTGCATAAAATGTACCGAGCCGTGTGCTAAATGTGTCGAAAAATCACAAATCATCGCTGAACTCAATGTACATAATGAACATTTCAAATATGATTATCGTACAATGAAGGAAGCGTATGACAAAATGAAAGATGATTATGGCAGGCTCGATAGAAACAATGTCGAACAACACGACACTGTGAGGATGCTAAGGGACAGTAATGGATAAACAAAAAGCAATAAATGTTTATATTAACACCATTGCTGAAACCAAACAACAATTCCAGGACATGAAAATTAAAACAGAACGTGTTCAACAACTTTTAAGAAGTTACACAACTAATGCTTATGTCATCAATCATATACTTCCCACGATTTCGTCAGAAGAAAATGATAAAAGGTCTAAAAAGAAAAATGGTAAAGAATACAACAATGTTCACCACCCCTATGCGAGAAATATTGTCGCAAAACTGTTGATGGGATGGATAAGGCACTCAACATTGAGTTATTATCTGAAAAGAAGAATGAGTTGCCGGAGAACATTGATTTATTCTATACTACATCAGTTGATGACAATAATGTGGTGGTTAAAAATGTGGTTGAAAATGTTTGAATGATTCTGATGATGGCAGCTTTGAGAGCGCCACCTCGAGTTCGAACAGTTCTGACACAAAATCCGAAGATGACGATACATCATCGGAAGATGGCCTATGTAATGATCCTAACGTTGTCATGTACAAGGTTAAGGAATCTGATAGACTATACTTTGATGACAGTTTTCCGATTCGGAATGTCAAAGAAGATCAATTGGATAAAGTGTTCAAACTGGTTGAAGTTACGTTAGAGGATCTGGAGAAGAATGAAAAGAAATTCTATTCTAAACCCAAAAGAAATTACAATAACTACCGGAGAAATGGTGGTGATCATCCGGAAAACCGGAGTGCTGGGTTGGGTTTAGATGTGGAAGAAGAACCGGTTAAGAAAAAGTCACCATTTCACGAGTACAAAGATAAAAACACGAAATTCGTTTGTGGGACAAGCACGGTTCAGGAAGAAAGTTTGATTGGAAAACAATCAAACGATGAGTTTAAGAAAGCAAAAGAACTTCGAGATAAGGCCAAAGCCACAAGTGGTGTAAAATCCACTAGTTGACACTCACATAACAGTCGGACTTGATTCAAGTGCAATGAAGTAGGTCATATTGCACGCAAGTGTCCTAGATCAAAGCTGGCCTATCTTCGAAGGAAAGAAAGTTCAGATGTTTTAAACCAAAGCAACCAGAGTTTGTAAAACCTGTCATGATTTTGAAAAGAAATGAATCAAAACCTGAAGAACCTAAAACTGAAAAGAAATTTGAAAACTCAACTTTCAAAAAAGGTGAAACTTGCAGGGCAAACGAAACAAAGTTTTACATCGAAAAGGCAAACACAAAATCACAAGCCTGGATTGCTAAGAAAAAGTCAATAACATCTGAAATTACCAGATCTGAGCTTGTTAAGACTGGTAATAGCAAAGAATCAAAGTCTAAGACCAAAACCAAAACTTTCAAATTAATAAAAGGTAAAAAAAAGTGAACTTTGAAAATGTAACTGACAGTGGAGGCTCAGATGGAGATTATGAGGATGATTACTAAGCTTTTTATCCCAAACCCAAGACCAAGAAGGCTTGGGTCGCGCTGTTTAACTAGATTTTAACATGTGCAGGGGCTCCAGAGATCCATTCTTTCAAAGTGGATTCTGGATAGTGGAGCGTCCAGACATATGAAAGGGATGAAAGCTCTTTTGTTCGACATAAAAGCTTTTAACGGCGGATATGTTGGATTTGCTGGTAATCAAGGTGGAAGGATTGTCGCCGAGGGAAAACTCTCCAATGGTGTAGTATCGTTTGATCGAGTGAACTACATAGCTGAGCTTGAGAATAATCTTCTGAGCATTTCGCAGATTTGTGACAAACAGTTCATGGTTCATTTCAACGATAAAGAATGTATGATTTTAAAGCCGGGTTTCAAAATACCTGATGATTAGATTCTGATGCTAGCCCCGCATGAGAATGATTTATGTCTTGGATATGGGCGTCGCTACCACATCATCAAAATCAGCCCAATGTTTTGTAACGAAAGCTACGGAGAAAGATTCTATTCTTTGGCATCGGAAAATTGGGCACATTCATTTAAGGAAAATGAATTTTCTGGTTCATAATGATCTGGTTGAGGGTGTGAATCTTCAAAGCTTCCATATGACTAATCACTGCCTAGAATGTAAAAGGGGGAAGCAGATCAAAAAGTCACATCCGAAAAGATTCTGAATTCAATTAAGCTGCCGCTTGAACGTCTTCATATCGATCTTTTTGGTCCAGTGAACGTTCGAAGTATTTCAGTAGACTTATACTGCCTAGTCATCACAGATGATTATTCGCGTTATTCATGGGTTTTCTTCCAAGAATCAAAGGACGAAACATTCGACAATTTGGTGATTATTTTCAAGAAACTTGAAGATTTGTATCATCTGCATGTCAGACGCATTCGCAATGACAACGGCACAGAGTTCAAGAATACTAAGATGGAAGAATTTTGCAATGCCAAAGGGATTCTACATGAATTCAGTGCACTGTATACTCTGCAACAAAATGGTGTAGCTGAGAGGAGGAACAAAACTTTAATCAAACAGCAAGAACTATGCTTGCAGACTCGAAACTTCCTGTCAGCTTCTGGTGTGAAGCGGTTGCAGCGGCTTGCTACACACTAAACAGGGTCTTAACTGTCAAACCATCCAAAAAGACATGTTTTAAAATGATTAACCAAAGGAAACCAAATTTGAAATATTTAGAGCCATTTGATGCACCATGTACTGTAATTGATCAAGATGGTAAATTTGGGGCCAAATCGCTTGAAGGTTTCTTTGTCGGGTATGCGATTCCGCTAAGAAGAGTATATGTTCCCTCTTTGAGAAAGGTAATTGAAGCACAACATGTGGATTGCTTTAACTATACGGATCCTATTCAAAGAAGAGGCGACGCATGGTTGTTCAACTATCAAGATCTATGGAAGTCATTCGACTAGCCGGAAGAACCGTCTGTAGAAGAAATTGCAGCGTTATATTATCTTCAACAGTCGGCGAATCAAGAACAAATCATTAGACCAATTATGGTTAATCAACCCACGTTGGATACTTCGTCTTCTGGAGAAGGTCCTAGTTATAACAGTGTTCAAGTTGAAAATGTTTCTGAAGCAGAAGTAACACCTGCTATAACTCCATTGAATGATTCTTCTGAACCAGAAAATACAACAACAGTGCCAAGTATGCCTCAGAATCACAATTCTGATTCTGATGAAGCGCCGACATTTGATACTGATGGTGAATCCTCATCGGATGAAGAAGTTGAGCAGATATCTAACATGTTGAATCAATTTGCAAGCCCGAGCAATCAGAACGAAGCTTCATCAAATGCTCCTAATGTTGAATTAATCGTTGATCTGAACATCTCAAATCAGCAAAGCTCAGTTGATGTTCCTAGCGAAGAAAAGCCACGATCATATTCTTACCATCCTTCAAAAAAATTAATTGGTGAATTACAAACTGGTGTGCGTACAAGAAGCTAAATCAATAAAGCACTAAGTTGTTTCTACACCCGAGTTGCTCCTGCTCAAGATTACTACTACTACTCATGTTTCATTTCTCAAATAGAGCCAAAAACAGTGAATGAAGCTCTGGGTGACGAGAACTGGGTGATAGCAATGCAAGAGGAACTGCTACAGTTCGAGAAATTGGGAGTTTGGAAGCTTTTAGACTTACCACCAAGCAGAAAGCTATAGATACGAAGTGGGTCTTCAAGTGTAAAGGGATGATCGGGGGGTAATTGTCAGAAACAAATCTCGGTTGATTGTCAAAGGTTTCCACCAGCAAGAGGGTATTGACTATACAGAAGTATATGCACCGGTTGCACGATTAGAGTAAATCCGCATTTTCCTCGTGTTCGCAGCTTGGAAAGGTTTTAAGGTGTACCAGTTGGATGTAAAATCCGCATTTCTCTACGGTAAACTGTGCTAACAAGTGTACATCGGCCAACCACCAGGGTTCGTCGATCCGCTGAACAAGAACAAAGCTTATCTTCTAGACAAAGCCTTATACGGATTACACCAAGCCCCGAGAGCTTGGTATGAAACGTTATCGCAACATCTCGTTGGAAATGGCTTTACAAGAGGCACAGTGGATAGTACATTGTTTACCAGAGAAGTCGGAAATCATCTAATCACTGTACAAATCTATGTGGATGATATCATCTTTGGTTCAACGGATGATAGTCTTTGCAAAGAGTTCGAAAAGATCATGAGATGTCCTCCATGGGTGAAATGAAATTCTTCCTCGGATTACAGATCGATCAGTTACCAGACGGCATATTCATTCATCAGACAAAGTATGTTCACGACATTCTCAAGAAGTTTGAAATGGATAGCTCAAATCCGCTTTTGACTCCGCTGGCACTGAATCATGGGATTTGCATTGACGAGACAGGAACCAAAGTTGATGACACACTCTATCCGTCGATGATAGGATCGCTCATGTATCTGACGGCTTCTCGCCCAGATATCATGTATCCTACCTGCCTATGTGCGAGACATCAGTCTAGTCCTCGAGTGTCACACATGCAGACAGTCAAAAGAATATTCCGTTACTTGAAGGGATGTCCAAGCACCGGCTTGTGGTATCCAAAGAACGACAATTTTGATCTAACGCGATACGCTGACTCAGACTTCGGAGTGGACAAACTGAACTCTAAATCTACAACGGCTGGTTGCCAGTTCTTCGAAACTCGTTTGGTAACGTGGCAATGCAAGAAAAGACCACGGTCTCTCTCTCAACCCGTGAGGCAGAATACATTTTGCTTCCAGCTGTTGTTCTCAAATCCTCTGGATTCAACAACAGATGAGGGATTATGGTCTGCAATTTCTTGATACGCCTTTATATGTAGATAACAAGGCAGCTATTGATATAACCAAAAATCCAGTTCATCACTCACGTACTAAACATATTGAAATTCGTTATCACTGTGACTGCTACGAAAAGAAGTTGGTGCGAATAGAAAAAATCCACACCGATGAACAAAAGACTGATTTTTATACCAAAGCATTTCCTTTAACAAGATTTAAGTATCTCATGAGGCTTAACGGTATTAAAAATTTGCTTACAGGTGCGGAAGCTGAGGTTGAATACGGATCGGACGACGAGTTCACGTGATCCATATTGGTTTGTCATATCTTTCTAGATTAGTATTTCCTAAAAATCTAAAATACAAAATATGTTTTTGATTTTAGGGGGAGAAGCATTTGAGAAAATACAAAAACATATGAAAAATTTCAAAATATACAAAAACATTGAAAACGATAAAAAGAATTCGTGTTCACAAAAGGAAATGATAGTACATCAGTGGACTATCACAGTATGCTAAAGAAATGTAAAGTTTAAAAGTGATAAACAAGTCTTACTGTTGATGTTCGATAGGCTTAACACGTTCAGTAGATTGTTTCCAGGTTATAAACTAAATTTTACAACTGATTAATCTTGTGGATTAACACATCTTCGATATATGGACTTAGTACTCCGAAATTTCGTTTGAGAGATTTCCTGATTGTGAGATACGAGGTCTTTATAGATGGTTGATATATGGGGTATTATACAAGCTCTTCAGATTTTGCGGAAGCAATAGCCTAGAACTTCTATAATGTTTTATGCTATAATCCCCTAAACTGCATGCACTTGAAAAAAAATCGAAAGATCTAATCATTTGCAGTGCTTAAAAGATTCCTTAAATGCAACACACCTAAAGTCGAGCCTTCATCTCTTTGTCGATACGGTGGTATTAACCTGAGCTCTCAAGGCTTCGCATTAACCTAGATACAGATATCAATTACGCTATACTCACCTGTAAGATGAAATCTAGGGAATCTTGATACGGGAGTATATTCAAGAAGTGGGAACCATAGATAAGTCAAGTTTCATAATCCATACCTAACATATCTTGGAACAATTGAGAAATGTGATGAAGTTTAAGTGGACAAAAATATCGACAATCTAGGTAAACGAGTTTAAAACTTAAAGTCATCTAAAGGTCAACGGTACTGGTGATATGTCTCAATCAACTGATTTGATCCTTAGACACGAATTCACAAAAAATAATATGTCTGTAAATATGTTTGTACATAGTTTACTTTGTTCTGTACATAGTTTATCTGCTTTACAGATTAAAGCCAAAAAGATTTTCAGTGTGTTTTACCATAATTTTACAAAAATACAAAAAGATTTTGTTTCTACATTGTTTTCAGCAAACCAATGTTGGAGAACGGATCTTCGAAGTCTGGTAAGGTGCTAAACTGGTGGGAATCTGATTGACAACGGGCTGGGAGCTAATCTGTAAAAACTGATAAGCCAAAACGATGAAAAGTTCATTAATTTGAACTTTGATTTTGAAAAATTCAACAGTTTGTTCATATCGGGTCGAACCGTGGTCATTAACTTGGACTCGGCAGACAAATCGGTTAACCAAGGTCCTTAGCTTGGACTTGGTCAACTGAGTGGATTTTCAGAACTGGTAAAAGGTGAAAAGATCAGGGACTTAATTGCAAAATTTTGAAAAATTCAAACTTGGTTTAGGCAAGTTCGGCCGAACTTGCTTAAAAGTTTAGAGGTTTATATTGAAACAAGTTCGACCGAACTTGTTTGGAAATTGTTGAGATTGTTCAAGTCCGACCGAACTTGCATTGGGCTTTCAAGAGTTGGGCTTACAAGTTCGCCCGAACTTGCTAGGATATATATATATCATGCAAGTTCGGCCGAACATTCATTATCTGATATCCAATTCTCTGAGCGAACTTAACGACTGTGTGTATTTTGTTAAAATTGCAAAGAATCTACCGTTGTGCTGCCAAAATTCTGTTTGCTTTAGGTGATTAGCACATCTATTGCAATGGTAGAGGTGAGAAATCATCCATTGGACCGTGAATTGTGCTTAATCATATAATCAAGATCTGAAATTGTTAAAAACTGATAGATCTAGGGTTCATATGGACAAATTGAACTTATAATTGTAATAAACAACATAAAACGACCATGGATTTGAAAAGGATTCATTAAGAATGGACATAACAGGTTTGTGCATGTTTGGTGGAAAAGATGACAAGTTCGCCCGAACTTGTTCATCAAGTCCGACCGAACTTGCCTCTTTAGACAATGAAATCCTTTTTCAAACATTAAGTTCGACCGAACTTAGATTAAAAACTGAATTTGTTTGAGAAGTTCGCTCGAACTTAGAAAATAAAAATTGAATTGTATAGCTACAAGTTCGCCCGAACTTGTATTTAATTGATTGAACACGTTTTTGTGGCATGTTCGGGCGAACTTGCAGAAAATTGTTTGTAAATTCAACATCAAGTTCGCCCGAACTTGATGTAATATGTTGAAAAATTTGTAATTCTTTCTCGAAATGCGTGCTAAATGTTTTACGTCGGTTTTCAGGTTCCAGTTCCAGAGCGGGCAATCACGATGGATTTTTCCAAGTTCCACAATACTTGTATTACTCTTGACAAGACGCTGTGTCCATTGCTAAAGGAGTATGATAGTATTTTGAAGTTTTTGAAGGATAGTCCAATACATCGTGCTATCATGGAAAGAACAGTGTCCTATCGATCGCACATTTATCATTTCTGGATGAATGCTTCGCTAAGTGAAGACAAGAAGACTATCAGTTCAGTCGTTCAAGTTGGAAATGAAGATAAAAGTATTACAGTCACTGAAGAAGATATCCGAAGAATCTTACAGTTCAACGATGATAAAGATAATCCGATGTTTCTTGATGAAAAGATGGTATGTGGATGTTTTTACAGAATGGGCTATAAAGAGAGCGTGAACAAGCCTACACTGAAGAAAGGAGGAGTTCCAAACCCCTACAAGCTTCTCATGCAGGCAATCATACATACATTCAGCCATAGGAAAGCAGGTCTCGATGACGTCCAATACTATATGGCTTGCATGGCTACGTCGTTGATCTTGAAAAAGCCGTATAACTATTCAAAGCTCGTTTTTATCATATGTCAAAGAATATGGAAGATACTAGATTGTGTTTGAATCCAAGATTTGTGCAGATGCTCATTGATGAAAAGTTTACAGATATTGCACGTGATCCAAATGACATTCTATATTTAGTCACCTTGATGAAACTACCGTACAGAACTTGATCAAGTTTCAGAAGCAAGATTCAGCACCAGTTGCAAAACCACTGTTTGGGGGTTTGAAAAATGAAAATTATGTTGCTCCTGCTAGAAACAAGTGGAGGAATGATGGTAGTGGTGATGAAAAAGAGTTAAATGCTGAAAAGGAATGGTTTGCGACATTCAAGCCTAAAGCTCCAAGTGAATGGTTTTTAAAGGCTGAGGTAGAAAGAAAAAGAAACGTGCATCTAAGAAAGCTGACACTATGCTAATAGATGAAGATGAGCCAGAAAATGTGCAAACAGTGGCTGGATCTAGTGCAGCAGTTGTGATTGAAAGCCAAGAAGTTGAAAAGACAACTCAAGAGGACGATGTAATATCTATAACATCAGAGAATGATGATGATAGTGATGATTCACTCGAAAAGGTCAGTAAGAAGTCAATAGCAGAAAAAGAGACTGAAAAAGTCAAAGAAACTGATGCTGACTACGAGCCCGAGTAGGAAAAAGAATCTGACGAAGAAAGACCGAAGAAGAAAGCAAAACGAACAAAGTCTTCAGCAACTGAGATATCTAAGAAGACGACAGGGTCTCCAAAAACTAAGGGCAAAAACACAAAGAAAGCCTAGAAACCAGCAAGTCGTAGGTATGTTGGAAAGTTAAAGAGCACAGAAGTCACACAAGAACCTTCTGGTGCACAGGAGAAAGGAGTCACACAAGAACCTCCTGTCATTATCACATCTGAAGCAGAACGTCTAGGAGCTACACAAGAACCTCCTGAGACTGAATTGTTAGAGATTCCTGCCGTTCAATCCATTAGTTCCTCCAACGACTTCTTATTTTGAAAGTTCAACTCCGAAGAAGTCTACACCAAAGGCTACTCCTAAATCGACGCCAAAAACGCCAAAGACTACTCCAAGTTCAAAACTATTTGGTGATATGCCGAATGAGCCGATAGATATTCAAGATTTGAATGATTTCTTTTCAGATTCAGACATCGATGTTCTAGAAAAGCGTGTCAAAGTGTTGGAAGATAGAGTGGGCAAGAATGAATTAGAGAAAGCCGAGTTAGAGAAGATGGTGAAGCAGAATGAAGTTGAAAAGGAGATTATGTCTGACAAGATGAAATTTCTTGAAGGCGACAGAGGATACTTGAAAGCGTTAGTTGAAAGTCTGCAGGAAGCTAATGAAAGATTGATCAAAGAGATTGCAGAGCTTTCGATCTGAAAGGGAAATGAATGATAGACGTTTCAACAGACTACAAAAGGTTCTGATTAACAATTTGGGGATTGATTTTTCTGCAGAGTATGAACGCTTAGATCTTCAAGAAGCAAAATAGAAAGCTGAGAAAGAGCTGGCTGAACAGGGCAAGAAAAAACACGTGATCGAAAGTATGCCAGAGATCACTGAACTTGTAAAAGAGATAGAGTCTACTAAAGCTTCTGAGTCCGAGATTTCTAAGGTTGACGAATCTATCAAGCCTTCTGATACTGTAACTATTACTGAAGATAAAGACGATGATGAAGCTGAAGATGAGGAAAAAGTTGATGAACCACCAAAGGATGACTCGAAAGATGATTCTGACCATGATGGAGGAAATGATGATGATCCAAGTGGTACAGGGTTGAAGGTGGTTGATGCAGCAATGAATGATGAATTTGATTTTACCTCACTGATGGATGATGAATCGAACAGAATAGACGATCAAAATCAGGGGGAGTCAGGGCAAGCAGGGCCGACCGATGAAATTGATATGTCTAATGCTATTACTTCTGCACAGCCTGTTGCTGCAGTTCCAATAAAGCCTTAAATACTTATGCTTGAACATAATGTCGAAGAAGGTGAGTTCGTGCACAACTATTCTAAAGAAGATTTAGCAAAGTTGATCGACGTTGATGCAAAATCATTTGACTTTGATTTCGAAGAGCAAGTACTAAATATGAATACATTTGAGCCTAATGAGTATCAGTATCAATGTAGATATGAGGCAGATGAATACAACAAAGTTATAGTGGAAGATTAGTCCTCTGATAAAGAAAAGGATGAAGCTGAGAAGTACGTCGGTCAAAACACAGATAGTTTCCCAATTTTCGAAGAGATGTACAAGCAGCTTAACGAAGACATGTTAAAGGAAAAGATAGAAGAATCGATGCGTGATGGAAAAGTTCCCAAATCAATGACAAAGGAAGAGATCGCACAAGCCAAAAAGTCATGGTTTATATAGATGCCAAATGAAAGAAAGTTTCGACGTCCTCTAGCATTCTTTACCAGAGACAAAGATGTGTCGTTAGGAGATATTCTAAGCTGGGGGTGGTTCAGAGAGCTGAATGTTTACGCCATCAAACGAGAATTTGGAGTTCAATACTTCAAATATCTAGCAGATTTCAAGACACTTCCTTACTGGGATGTTGAGGAGCTTGTTCAAACAAGGAATGTCACGTATCATATGAAGTTCATTAATCAATTGCTTTGGAAAATGATTAAATTTGAAGCTACAACGGGTTTTAGATATTGGAAGCCTTTCATCCCGGGACGTCGTATCAAAACAAACAAGAAGACTGGGGATAAAGATATCACATTGATCATGAAACGCCCGAGAGCGATGAGGAACATGCCTTTGATGCCAATCGAACAGAACTTTTATCCGTTGTTTAAGTGGTGGCGGATTGATCCAACTACATGTGAAGCAGTGATCGTATTACGATTTGAAGATCATCTGGATATAACGAAGGAAAGGGTTGAAATGTTTGGGGTTGAAGGTCTAAGAGGGCTTTGGAGAACGATAAGGATACTAGACCCAATGTGGCTAGTAAATTGCTCAAAAGAAGACATCAAATGTTTGTTCTATAGCAAGATTGTTTTCGAAGAACGTGAAAAAGAACAAGCAATGCAATATCAGAGGGTGGTTAATGTTTGAAATGCACGTGAAGTTAACTCTGGAAGGATGTGGGAATCAAGCTGGAGGATCTTGAACGGGTAGAGTTTTTGAAAGAAGAAAAGCGTATCGAAGAAATTAATGAAATAGGTAGGGCGGCAAGGCTCAGAAGGTACCAATTTTTGACTAAAGTGCCACCTACTGATCAGACGCCAGATCCAAAGCTTGAAAGACGAAAGAAGCCGTACAAAAACTTCTACGGGCATTAACGTTAAAGTTTTATTGAAGACAGAGTGTTGAAGACTGATAAAAGACGAATACTATATCCAGGGAGAGTCTGTTGGTGCAGAATGTCTATGTCTTAGTCTTATATCGAGTCTGTATAAATTAGATGTGAATAGGCTAGCAAAATCAAGTATTTGGTAGACAAGTTAGTTGGTAATGGTGTGTTAATGTCAAGTTCGGCCGAACTTAGTCTCTCACCAGCGGACTTGTTACCCTATAAATAGCTAGCTTGAGTCTTTCATTTGTAACTTTTGGTGCTCTGTGTAGCGAAGCTCTATTAATTTGGAGACTTAAAGTTTATCAATAAAATTGATGTTTAACTGATTAATTCTTGTTATTTGGTAATCATGTCAAGTGTTTCCGCCATTATGGACATTAGATATCAAATCTAGGTTCCTATGCTATCAGGATCTGTCCTACAATATTTGTTATTTTGCTGGTTGGATTTAAGAAGATTTATACATTTTGCGTGCATCTTCTTGATGTTAATCTAATAGGCTTGAAATGAGTTACTTGACTTTTATTGTGTTGCTTAAATTCCCAGTCCTAAATTTTTCATAAGTCTTGCATAAAATACTTGATGCTCATAACTATTGCAGCCCAACAGGAAGATATGTACCTGAAAGAAACATGGGCTAAAGTTCCAAAGATATTATTGGAACTATACTCGAAAAGTTGTGTAAACAATGAAATGGCTGGATGGTATGAAGCTTAATAATGAGGAAGATAATAAAAGACTCCTTATCCGCAATGATGGTTCATGACATGGAATCGCCTAGAACGCCTGGTAACTTTTTTCTTTTCTCAAATCAAATAAGAATGTATATCTAAAAGCGTCTAATGTTATGATTTTGGTCGGCTCCGGGTACCAGCAATATCTAAACAATCATCTAAAAGTCTGGGGAAGCTGATAAAGATGCCAAGAAACCATCTACAAGCCTATTGGAGGGGAATTAATTTGATATGCATGTCGTTGCTACTACAGAAGATCTGTAAAGTATATTATATTATATTTGATAATGCTTTCGGGCATGTCTTTTTTTACATTCGTGATATAGCTTAAGTGGCTATCAAGTTGCTTGTTGCATGATTAATGAGAATCTTGAGCCAAGATTTACAGTGAATCTGAGGTTGGTGTGATCATATATATACTACCGTATAGTTGAAAACGATTATTTTGTTGCACTCTGATGCTTATATATTTGTTTATAGGGCCATGCTACTCTAAAAAGAAAGGTTAAATGGAATTATTGCAGAGTCGTTGGCTGAAAAAGGAAAAAGATAAGTTGGATAAAGATGTTATGCTTAAGAGGACGCCACAAACTCAAGCTATGTTAATAGTTTTGGTTCAAAGATACACCTGTTTTGAATGTTACGATGTATATCATATTAGGATAATTTCGGTTATTTGACGTTTTAGTTCGTATTTTTCTTAAACTGTTTAATAAGATTTTGAAACAGAGGTGTTATATATAATTCGCGATCTTGTAGTTTTATTTGAAATGTAATTTTGATGAAAAAAGCTGGGAAAATAAAAGTGGGAATTTGGAAACATGAAACCATTAGTGGCAAATATTCAATGGTGTCGCTATATGGTAGCTAACTCAATGCAAACAATATCTAAATGGTAGCAAATGATCAATACTAAGGTCGCTAAATGGTAAGAAATTTTAATGAAAGTGGTGGCTATATGGTGACAATATAGGTGGCTAGAGAGTAACAAAATGGTGGCAATATCGGTGGTTAAATAGTACCAAAACAGTGGCAAAAAAAACTTATGTAGCAAACAAGGAGCGGTCGCAAATAATTTTGACCATTTTCATGGTGGCAAAATTTTGGTAGCAAAATATAAAAGCGGTCGCTATTTGGTGGCATCTGAGCAATTGACACGGGTGTTTTTGTCATCGCACTTTTTGTAGCAAAATGGTGACAACACGGCAATTAGGACCGTTTTGTGACCGAAAATGTGGTGGCAAAAACCAACTTTTCTAGTAGTGTTATGCCTAGTGGAGGTGAATATGATCGGGTGGTTTCCGCTGGTGGCACGATGATAATCCAGTGGTCCGTCAGTGATCCAAATTTACCGTTCAAAAAAGGTGAGATTTCAGGTTCAAACCTGGACATAGACGATTAATTTTGGATTTATTTGAGTAATAGAGTAGAGCAAGCGTTAACCTTAAAAAACAACAAAAATTTAGCCACCTTTGTATTTTTTACATCGACTTTTGTTATATTTAACCGGTTATAGGTTATTTTTATTATGCTTTTTTAGTCCATATATAGTTTTCTATTTTTAATTTCTTAGAGTTTTTTATTTTTATTTTATCATAACTAGCATTAAGCACCCCTGCGTTGCGACAGGGCATAAAACCATGTTAAATAACATCAATGTCACACTGCCGAGATCGAACACCAACACTGAGTTTGCGATATCTTATGCGAAGAAATTAGACCGAAACGTAAAACATACAAAATAATAAACTAAGTCGGTCTAGGACCCGCACGTTATTACGAACCCGTCAAACAGGAAAAATATAGACGAGTAAAAACGTTGTACCACACACGGACGTTGCGTCGTATTAACTCGCAAAACTTAGAACTAAGCGTAAAATGAAATGTAAAAACATTGAACCACACACGTGTTAACTCTCAAAATTTTGAACGGAGCGTAAAACGAAAAATATGCAAAAGATGAAAAGAATATGAGACCAAAATTGAAAGTAAAAAAGTCGTTAGGTTAAATTGCAAATATAAAAAGATTGGGTTAAAAATAAAAAAATCAAATAGTTTTGGGCTAAATAAATTTTATTAAATACCTTTGTACTAAAACTAAAAAATCAATTTTTTTTTTGAAAAACTCTCTAAGCAATAAGTACAACACTTATATGCATATATAAGTTGCTAAGTTATATTATTTAAATTAAACTAAATGCATGATACACTTTATACATTAGAAATGTTTTGCTATTACAATATCGTCATATTGCTATTCTTACATAGCAATGTTGATACCGGTGTTGTTTTCACCAAAATTATTCATGATATTCGTTTTTAATGTTTTAGATTGATGCAACATACTCACATATTTTTTTGTTGTATCACGAACTTTTCATTTACATATTTTTAACCCATACCAACCGAATTCCCATAATGATGAATTGAACCGATCAGACAATTGAGCTTTCTAAACAACAACCTTCATTTTAAAATAACGTCAGTTTTACATCATCATTTATTGCATTTCGCCGTAATGCGCGACTTGAAAATAAAACTTAGTTACTAATTGAACCGCCGGTTCAAGTCTTCAACTACTACTAGTAAAAAGTTACTGTCCACTCAATAGCGATTCAACCCATTATATCGATAAGGAGTTCAATACCGGTTCTATGTATGGGTCGGTTTTAACAACATTGTATTGTATCCAACTACCGCTCATCCACCCCATGCCATATCATGGTGCAATAATTTGTGTAGCTTACCAGTCAGCTAAAGATAATGTGACATGACCTTCACCTCTCTGGTCGGTCCCATAAGCAATTAATTATTATGAATAGTGAATGCGTCCAATTGTCAAATTTCATTATGCTAATAATAAATTATGTATTCTATTTTAAAATTTTATAAATGAAATCTTAAGTTTATTATCATTTTGATGTAAAAACAAGCCATTAGAGTCTAGCTCTAATCGTTGCTCAATACATGTTTACCACATATATTATAAAAAAGATTTTGTTGTCTTTTTTTTTAACGGTGAATTTTTTAGTGATTGTGAGACTTGAACTCTAGATCTCACACTTAAGTGTATTAAAAGGCTTTACCTTATCTCGTGACCCTTTTTCTGTTTTTTACTGATTTTGTTTTTTATTTACTTTTGAAAAAGGAACAATAGACAATATTAAAGATTTTGTTTTTTATTTACTTTTGAAAAAGGAACAATAGACAATATTAAAGAAATAAACAATTATATAAACATGCAGTTACAACATTTATTGTGCTTTATAATTATGTTGGGAGCTACTGTGTCAACAATCTTGCCTTTAAATCATTAAATGATGATGCTGTTGGTGCATTTGAAGTTTAAATAAATAAATATGAGAAATAGCAACATTTCTTTAATCTAATTTATAATTTAATCGATTTCTTAACCCATTATTTATCATCATTAGTAGACTTTTTTATTTATATTAAATATAAATATTTATTAAGTTTAGTGTTATATGAAATTAAATACGTCTGGAGTTGGCATCACAACCCCAAACTACCCTAACCTATTCCAGTCCTACAACGCCATATCACTCACTCCACACACTACTCTAAACTACCTAATTTGGTGGTGGGTTTTAAGGTGAAGGGTTTACACGACGATGTATTCACTACCCTAAACTACCCAATTTGGAGGTGGATTTGATGGTGGAGCATTTGCACGGTGATGTGTTGATAGTTGACGGTTTGAAGATTCCGCCTGTATATATAACCGGAAACAGGTAACCACTGCCCATGATGATCAAATGTGGTGAAAGTTTTTGAAAAATAGAGATAGTGAAACAAAAGTGGTGAAATGGTAGCGATGATGAATTAGTTTAAAGCGTGATGGTGAAATGGTTTAAATTAATTATATTTAATTGAATTTTATTTTTTAAACTCAAACGGTCCAAATGACCGTTAAAACACTCAAATTCATCCAACATCCTCGGCTTCTACTACTCACATCCACTACCCGTGCATCCCAACCTGACGAACCAACTTCGGTGTTACCAGTGAAGATGCAATGCATAGATTAATCTCGTATTAAATGATACAATTAAGATCTAAAACACTAGTAATGCCCAAAATTTCGATTCCATATTAACCCTAGTTCACAACTTACCCTTCAAGAGCTAATGAATAGTCAATTAGAAACTAAAATAAATGATTACCTTATTTAAATTCCTGATTGAACGCTTGTATCCAGCTAGATTTCTTCCCTGTTTCCGTCGAATTTGACAAAGATGATAAAGGATTGAAGATTTGAAGGCTTCAAGAACCCTGAGAACACATAACCTTTTTTTTCTTTGGTTGAATTCGAATAACACAGATGGGATGCCTATATCCTTACGTTCCGTTCTTTTATTTGATTAAACCTCTTTCAATTAAGACAAAAATGAACCATCATTTTCCCTTTATATAAAAGATAGTTTCAAAATTTATTTAAACTCACTTCAAGTTTAAAAACAATTATAAAAAATACTATTAGCCTTGTTCTTCACGAGTTTTTAACTTAATACGAAAATATGTATAAAATTTTTGGACAATAAACATGGTAGGGGCAGATAATTTTTAGGCAAAATAACTGGCGGGTGCGGACCAATATAATTTAAAAATTTCAGAAGAAAAATCAGAAAAATTAACTACTAACCGAAACATTGACATGGGCGGGTGCACCCTGCGGCCACTTAAAAATTGGGCCCCTAACAAAAACATTTTAAGCTAGCTTAAAGGTTCTTGGCCCACATAGCCTAATGGCCTACGGCCCAAACACCCTTACACCATCAACCCATGTTCACGGTAACACTATACCCAAAATCCTTGACCACATGTTTGACACAGAAGCCTCCAAGATAGGTCCTTACAGACTTTTTTGCATAACTTGAACACATGTTTGATACATAAGTCTCCATGATAGGTCCTACAGACTTTTTTTGCTTAATATGGTAACGGGTCTATATTTATTTCTCTATGAGACTATGACTCATTTTATGAGCCCATTCATGTTATTCTGAACATGAAAAGATATCAATGCCACTACTAATCCTGATGGTCTAATGTAATTCCTTTCATATATTTCACATGTATTGAAATGATAACTGGATATAGTTTACAATTACAATAATAATGCAAAGGGTTATAACTAAACAACCAAGATTAAATATAGCTAATGTTTAGACAACAGCCCTCGGTCCCCTTGGTCCGCTTGGACCAAAGATGAAAAGGAGTAAACCACTGAATCTGGCCCGAAGAACACGAGCCAACATCATGTTGGATGGATTCAAACCATTAACCATCAAATACACCTCACGAATGAAGATCACCGCGCTTGAAATGCTAACGAGGAACGTGAGAAACTTGGCCCAAACCAGAAACTGCTTCTCAATTGTCCTTTGAACCCGAATCCTTAGTGTGTTTTCATAAACCATGTTCAACTGAACCACTGTCTTCCCTAACTCAGATTCACCACTCAGTTTTAGATGCGATTTCCCTATTCCGTTAAACAATTTAACAATCTCCTCATCACTCAAATCGCCTTCAATGATTTTCTGTTCGCGTAGCAACTTCACATCCTTCGCGCAGTCGATTATCCCACACATGAAATCTACATATTCTGTGAGCTCAAGACCATATTCACCCATAAAACTATAATTTGCCATTAGTTTCTCATAAGCCACCAAATTTCTCAGTACAACCTCTGAATCTCTATTAAGAGCCATTAGAGGGAGATAACAATATCGCACTTTTCCTTGGACAAAGTTTATGTTTCTGATGCCTTCATTTTTTGGTGACAAACGGAACTCCACTCCCGCAACTTTGTGAAGTTCCGAAACTGAAGGTACCTTAGTCTCTTCAGCTGTAGTTTTTTCGTTTTGAGATAACTTTTTCTGTACGAATTGTTGAAAAGATTGAGCCCCAGGTATCACTCCTGCAAATCTGATAATAGCTTCTAGTAGTTCCAGCTTTGCATCTTTTTCGGCTTGCTCCTTTCCAGAATTTGTGAAGTCCACTTTTCTTGGGATCAATCTTTCATTGCTCACGATGGATTTATACATATAATCAAGTAGGTGGTTAACTCGATTAAAATCGATATTCTCTTCGGAAAGAACAAATGATGAGCTTGACTTACAGAAAAATCGGAAATTGGATTCCAAGATATCTTCTTGACCCAATAAGGCCTTTTGGATTTCCTTCAACACAATAAGCGGAATCTGGTTCTCTAACATGATCAAATCATTTGTTTTCACCGAAAAATCTTGATTTGAACAAGCATTCAATTGATCAATTATAAACATTTCATCAATAGTGAATAACCATGCCAACATATTGTCATCAGCATCATGGTACAAATCGTAGCAATCGCGAACCAAGGGGACAATCTTTTTGACCTTTTCTACAAATTCTTGTTCATAGTAATGAACCTGATGTGGCTTTAGTACCCTTTTCACGGCTGTGAGCTTCTTCTGCTCCATCTTGTGATAGAGCTCGGGCTGAAAATGGTGATTCAGCCCAAGCCCGACTCTTTGAGGGACATATTGTTGGTTATCAGCCCAAGATCAAACACACAAACTTTACTACTTTAATTCTTGCTTAAAATAAAAATGAGAGTACAAGAGAGATTAATTCTACGTACTATTTATAATAAAAAATATAAACAAACTAATCCTAATAATATCCTCCACTACTCCACGTTCATCTTGTAACTTGCTTCAAACGTGCGTTTCCAAAAGACTCGGTCATATCCTCAACGTCCACCATGACTCAGATCCACACATCTCTTGACCTTTAGTTGGACCTGATCCATTCAAACCCGCAACCCGTAATCATGCTCCGATGACCCGCCTTATTTTTGGTGACCCATTTAAACAAAACAGTCAACCAACTCAACCCGTACTTGACCCGTAAATAACCCGCAACATCAAGATTACCCAACACATATGCTTCCAGATTTTCTGCTTTGAGTTTTTTGGGAATTTCAAATATGGAAACTGGAGGTGTATCTATTGTGATTGCAATTTGGGTTTTTAAGGTTTCACTGATTTGATCCACCCATGGTCTCTCACCATAGTTTGGGCTCAAAAATGGGTTCAAAGAAGCTATATGATACTCCCAAATTGAATCCAAGACTAAAATGATAGAAGCTTAACACTATGACTTTATATTATAATCTCAAATACTTCGGTTTGTAAACCCTTCAGTCACATGATCTAAGATTTGAAGTAGATTGCTTGAACTAGTTGCCAACCCGTTGATTTCGATTTGATAATACTAGCTTTGTTTTTATATAATCTACACCGTTCATAGTTTTTTATATTTTTCTAACAACCTTGTGGTTTACTTTGTAAAATAATCCAGTTGTTATCATAATAAAACACTTGCTGATTAGATCCATAACTAACAAAATTACACTATATTTCCTAATTAAAATACTGAGTTTTTCATGTTTTTATATAATTGATTAGGACCAAGCCTGGCCACACAAGAAACAAGACTATATATGGATAACTAGTTATCGTATCCCTCGTGCTCATGTCCTGGAAAACAGTTAGGACGAAATGGTCCCTAGCTAGTACAAAGCTACAAGCCCCATAGAAACTAAATGACGGGTCCCAGTATTCAAACAAGTTGATTTATTTAAATTTAGTTAAAACGTTGTATACTACTATCTGTAGTTCTTCTCACGATTTTTCTTCAAAAAAAGATCTAACAAACAAAAATTACTTAGAAAATGGAAATAACAACGATAACGATCCATGATTACAAGCATAAGCGTAAAAGTTAGAATTATTTTTTTTGAACAGCATCTCGATCAGGGCTAAACATGATCAAAGCTCGGTCAAAGTGGTATTCGAACCTGAGCACTCCAGGGCAGGAACCCACTAGGTGGTAAACCTTCCCACCTCCATTGCAACCACTAGGCTAAAGCAAAAAGTCAGAATTATTTACATCTGTGTAAGAGGCTTTAGGCTACAACCCATGTAGCCAAAAAGTTTACTTGGCCCATCAGTTTCACAATAATATGATTGGCAAAAAAGTTTACTTGACCCATCAGTTTTTACAAACATGATTGGGCTACTCTAACTTTTGACAAGCTCTTCATTACTCTAATCGCCTTCAACGCTTTTCTGCTCACGTAGGAACCTTACATCCTTTGCGATGTTGATGAAATCCACATATTTGGTGAGTTCAAGCCCATATCCGCCCATAAAACTATTCTTTGCCATCCGATTTCCGTAAGCCACCAAGTTTCTTAGCACAACCTCGAAATCACTAGTAAGAATTATAAGAGGGACACATCAATAATGCACTTTCTCTTGTACAAAGTTTATGTTTGTGATTCCTTCATTTTTTTAGGTGATAAACAGAACTCTACACGTGCAACTTTGGGATGTTCCAAGCTGAAGGCGTCTTTATCTTTTTAGTTGGCGTTCCCTTCTTCATGATCTCACCAAACTTCAGCCCTATAAATCCAATGATGTGATGAATAGATTCAACCCCAGGTATTACTCCTACAAATCTAATAGCTTTTAGAATTTCCTTTTAGCCTCCTTAGATGGATCACTTCTATGGTTTGCAAGTTCGACTTTTCTTTGGATCAATGTATCATTATTTATAATGGATATATACTTATCATCCAATCCACAACAAGCTCCATCACTTGACCCATGTGCACCATCTCCACAATAATTCATGAGTTCAGTGGTTCAACCGACTGCCAATGAGGTTGTCTTCGTTTCTCTATTTCCTTAACACAATAATGGGAGCTTCCTTGTGCATAACAAACAAACTAGTTATTAAATGGACATCGGGTTGATGTGAGGGGCACCCACCATCCTTGTTATTACTTCTCCAAATTTTATGGGAAGGACTGAGAGGCACCCGCCATGGCCTATTAGTGAGCATCTTACGATGGAATCCTTGAGGAAAAGGATTTTCGAGCGGAAGGGGATGGTACGTGCCATATTTCCTCCCATGACTTATGCAAGGTAGAGGAGTATAAGGCAGTTCTTATTCACTTGTTTCTTAAGTTTTTTTTTAGTTTCTTAGTTATAGAGTCATGTTAGTAACAGGTCAAACATTAGATATATTTTTTTTATTTAGCCCGAACTTACCTGATTATGATGCAAAAATGAATTAATGAAAGTCTCTGTGTGACACCCCGCGAAAACACTCAACCGTACCGGCTTATTCAGTGAATGTGTGCTAAATTTCGGGACGAAATTTCTTTCGCCTTGGGGATGATATGACAACCCGTAAAATCCGTTTATAATTATACCTCGAAACTTGGAGGCCCGAACCGTAAATTAATTATTTCACAGTACATCGTCATGTCGATTGATTAATTACATGTTTATAATTAGTTGTGTTTATTAATTATATTGTTAATAAAAAAAACAAAAACAAAAACCCAAACCGAACCCACCCCACCTTGCGGCCCAATACCAACAGCCTTTTCTCCTAAATTCATGGCCCAAACCCTTACACATCTAGGCCCACATAACAAACCCCCACCTTGTTCACCAGTTAATTACGCATGTGTATTCATGTTGTATTAGAACTACAACACAAAACGACAACCTTAATTCTTTCCCTAAAGAGGTTATGGCAGCAGCAGGAAGTGACCCCCCCCCCCCCCCCAACGCTATCTCTCTCTCCCTCGAGCTAGCTCTCTCTTTCTCACATCTCTCTTCATTCGGTTAGTGTTATGTGTTTTGATTTTTATTTCTGCTTATACTAGGCTGCGTTTTTTTCTCTATCATGATTCATGGTCGTGTTCAATTGATTTTGTATTGTACTTTGATGATATGTGACGTATAAGATCATAGAGATTGGATAGATGCTTGATTATGGATTCGTGTTGTTAGGCTTGAAAGTTTGGTATGATTAAATCTCATGAAAGTGACGTATAATCTGCTGTGTTCGATAATTATAGGTTGTTGGTGGTATTAAGTAAGCGTTTGGGTAGTCGGGTAACGAAAACAAGTTCTGTCCGACAGTTACAGCCGAGTTTAATAGGCTGTAACTTGGTGATAATTTAATGAAATCAGGATTTTCTTGATTCTAAAACATGATATTTCAAATACGCTTCTAATGTTGCTGAAATCATGATTTTTGGTCGTCGTTTTCTATTTTAAATAAGTTATTTTATTTCAGCAATTAAAGCTGCGTTTTTCTACAGATTTTGTGTGTTATGTTTTAAGTCATAACTTGGTAAATTTATAGAGTTAGATCATGAAATTTATAATGTAGATAGCTTTATGTGATTGCACGAATCTCCAATTGGAATCACGTCAATCGGATAATGGAGGATTTTTAAATGAATTTTTTTGTGAGCTGCAGTAAGAAACGAGTCTGATTTCAGCTAAGTAAACAAATTTTTATAAATTTTTAGTAATGAAATAGACTCTAAAATTTTAACACAAGTCCAACCCCTCCGAGCGGCACGTCAATTTTTGCAACCTCGTAAGTATGTTAAACGCGCTTCCGAAAACAACATGTTTTTAAGGATTTTAGCTATGTATGATTTTAAGTGGTTAAATGACGAATTTATTACGTTTAGTGTCCGTGCGTGCATGATAATTGTATAACTGATGAATAATGACATGTCGTAGTGTACATTATGAACTTATGCTAGAAAACTACTCGGCAATACGTTGTGACAACTTGTACGCACGTTAATTGCTAGATACGTGTTGGATTTGTATGAATTACATAAACGACCTCTACTATTCTTGGTAACCATAATAGGATGTGGTTGACTATACTAGCTTGCATAATTTAATCTGCCGAGCTAATCTAAGGTGAGTCACAAACCTTTACTAAAAGCATAGGTCCCTGGTTTGGGACAACACACTATTTCCCTGGTTTGGGAAATACATACGGTACCCCTAGATTGGGGCTACACGCGCGTTCCTGGATTGGAACCACTGAAACAAACTATCAACTAGAGGTGGACCACACTATCCTTGGATAAGGACCGCCTTATATTCCTGGTTTGGAATGCTACTTAATAAATACCACAGTTTATATTTCATGTCTTTAGCGGACTAAACGAACTCTATTTGAAAGTCCCCACATATTATACCGATTAGTCATCGGGTTTGGTGAACGGGATATTAGTTGATAGTGCTATTAGGTTTCACAAACCTCACACCGTGCCGGGAAGGGCGAGCGTGAACTTTGCCTTGGAAACTGGTCAATGACAATAGACATTGACATGAGGCACAAACAACTACAACAATCAAGTTTCGGTACCACACAGTTTAGTAGCTTAACGATGGGTTAGCTACCCATGACATGTCTTATAAAACTAAAGTATTTAAACGAACTTATTTTTGTAACAATACAGAGAACTGTAAACTCGCCAACTTTATGTTGACACACTGCTAGATGCTTTGCAGGTTGTTAGGTACAACTATGGACGTACGTTGCGATCGGCTGGAGTGTGTGGCTTGTAAAGCCTTATGTTGCATATATTTATTAGACTTGTGGTTTTAAGTTTATGATGGGTTTACTTTATTTTTTCGTTGCTAACTTAAACTGTGTTTTTGGACTTTTAAACATTGATCATGAATCGTGTTGATTGTGATGATTTTACTATTTAAATAATTGGTTCAACATGATTAGTGGCTGGATCCTAATCAGTCGCATCAGTAAAACCCGCATGTGGAATTTGAGGGTGTGACACTGTGTTTCCCTCTAGTTTTCTCTCAAGCTTCTTTATCTATTTTTCTTTGGGCCATTTGATTAAGATTAGGTTAGTATCATTAGATTCCAAGAGAACTTATGCATGAGCATCGTAGCCCAATAAGGGCTTTTGGATTTCCTTCAACGTAATAAATGGCATGTAATTTTTAACATATATGGTCAAATCATGATTTGCTTTCATTTTAAAACCATGATTTGAATAAACATTTAACTGATTCAAGAACATTCCGTCAATAGTGAATAACCATGCCAACATATTATGATCCGGAATTCAGCATCATTGTACCAATCAAGCAATTGCGAACCATGAGGACATTCTTTCTTCTTTCTGGCCTTTTCTACTATTTCTTGTTCACAGTCATAAATTGATGATGTTTTATTACCTTTTTCACCATTATAAGCTTCTTCCACTCCATTTTGTGATAGTGCTCGGCCTGGTTGTTGGCTTTACTTGTTAACTAGTTTTGACATAAATGGAGTAACAAAGTGCGGGTTATATGTCCAATTATTATAAAGTATAGTTATTTGATTATAATCCCTCACATCAAACTTAGAGGGTTTTAGTGATAGTTCATAGTATGTATTATTATGTTTTTGTAACTTATGTAATCTCTAGGGATTGTATGTATCAAAACATAAACCTAATACCCCATTAAATTTTGAGGCAATGTACAGAAGCATCACATCAATTACAATTGGGCACCAAAAATGAATTGCCACCATCAAGAGGTGCAGTGGTCACATGAGTCATGATGGTTCAATCATATTGGTTCAATATGTATACGTAGGTGATGTATGTGAGCTAATGAAAAGAAACTTAAATTCTAATACTAGTACGGGTAAGTAAGGTTGTATCCGCAGGGAATTTGCGGCAATGTAGAAAGATCTAACTAAAGTGTTATCAGAACGAGTAACCCCAACCCAGAATCCCAATTACTAGTTTAACACAAAAACCCGTTTACTGATTCAAACACCATATATGGACAATTAAAGAATTTGATTAATTATCAGGGACAACTTTTAATAATAACTATAACAGCCTAACAATCCGTGAAATTATACCAATTACCCACCAATTTGCCAACCCACTAACGATCCAAGAAATTGCTAATACGCTTGATGAACTAAAATAATTCAAATATAATAAGCGTTTATCAAAAATCAACACAAGTGGTCAAGAGTAACAGTTAAAAGAATCAGAAATAGAAATGTGAAAAACCTAGCAATTGATCATCCTGGGGAAGTCACGAAGAGTTTAGCTTCGCATGTTAATCATTGAAGCTTCAAATCTTGAGTCAAAATGAATCAAGATGAAGAAACGAGATGAATGGGGTGTTAGGACTCTGAAAACCGCCTAAGTTGCGCTCCGGATTCATCAAAACGGTTGCGGAATGGACTATGTTATGATTTTTCAAACTAAGTTAAAAACTTAATTTCCCCCGAGTTGACACTCTCCCGCGCGTCACAGGAGAGTCCTTTGGTCCGTCCTCGTGGTGCTAGCCGGGCATATAAAATTGTCGCTCAGGCGTGTTGCGGAAGATCTCCTTTGCCACCCTACATGGCGCGGGGAGACACTTTTCTGGAAATTCTGCTACAGCCTTTGGTTTGTTTCGTCGAGCCCGTTTTCCTGCTTGTATGTTCCTTTTACCTTGATTAGCATCTGTTAAGCCTGCAAAACTCGATGCGCAATAAGAACAACATAAAATACAAAACGAAGCGTTTAAACATGAAAACTTATACAAAACTCACACAAAAACATGTGTTTTCACAAACACATCAATATGGCTATGCATTTAATTGTTTATAACATTATACTTTATCAATCAATGAAAAATTAGATTATTCAATTCTTGTTTCTCTATTTTTTTATTTCCTATCAAGTTAAAAAGATCGACCACAATTGGTATTAGAGACTAGGGCTCATTGTGTTCAAGAATCTAAAATCCTTCTTGCAATTGGGATTTCAAGTGATTCAGAAATTAAATTCAGAACCTGAAATCATGAAGCATGATCATTAACATCAAATCTTCGCTCGGTCAAAACCGAAATCAAAATTGATTTAGATATAAATCCACCCGGTTAAGAAGATTAGGAGAAAATCGATTTCCAAACGTAAAATCGATTCAGTGAGAATCAATTCCATGTAAATTGATTCAGATGTGAAAGTCACATACCTAGAAGAAGAAAATAGAAGTTAGAATAGAAAAATAGATTGAGAAGCAAAGAAATTGAGAGGTCTGTTGTGTTCATTACATCTAGAGGAAGAAGAAAAAAAAGGGGTTGATGGCCTGTTTGTCCAGCGAAGACAATTCAAAGACTAAAGAAAATAAAAGTTGGAGTAGTTGGAACCCTAAAATTTTCAGGTTTCTCACTGCCACAAAACTTGGCACTGGGTTCTCACCCATTCCGACGGTCTAACCACCGTCTCTGTCGCCGGAGACTACTCTGTCTCTCTGTCGCATCTCTTCTCTGATCTCTCTCTGTTTTAGAAGACCTTTAAGTTGCAAAACTTCGAGAATTTGTTTAATGTATTCAGATCTTTGGAATGTTCAGTGATGGGTTTAAGTTACAGGTGCTAGTGGATTTGAGAAAGAGAGGGAGAGAGAGAATGGAAGAAGATGAGATGGTGGTGGCGACTGTGTTGAGGAGGTAGTGGTGGCGGTGGTGAGAAGGGGCGAGGAGGTGGCGGTGGTGGATTCATGGTGGCGGTGGTGTTAGAAAAGAGAGAGAGAGAGACAGAGGGATGTTTAGAGAGAGAGAGAACGCAAAGTGTTAAGGCTTTTTTATTATATATATATATATATATATATATATATATATATAATGCTTAAAATAACCATTTTGTCCTAAGGAGAATAAGAAAATAGTAAGATTTTATAAGACAAATATGACCTGATTTCATTTTTGGACCAAAATGGCTAAAATAACTGAAACCACAAGGAGCCAGATGCAAAAGGTTTGATTTTTGAATAAAATGACAAACCTTAGGAACCAACAAGAAGAAATAGAAGAAGACATGTCACATGATAAGAATGATGAACATCATTGACATAAGAGATACCCAAGAAATAGATAAAAAATCATGTTTGTCACAATAAAGTACGGTGCTATAATTGCAATGATGATTACGATAGATAGAAGAGATACCACTGAAAAGAAAAGGCAAATCACGTGCAAGAAGATGAAGAACCAACTTTGCTAATGTCACAAGTTGAAGATGGTGATACACATACGGAATGTGAAGACATGGAAGAGTTTTCCATGTTAAATCTAAAGGAGACTTAGAGCATTCACATCTATACCATCATATTTTCACTCTAAATTATACTTAAAAACACTATATTTTCTCTTTCTTTTCAGTTTAATAATATTTTTTATACCTTTATCACTATCTTTTCTTTCACCTCCATTCACAACCACTTTCAATATATATTAAAAATTATAAGGGGTGAACAGTGTCCCCCCAAATATACAGATGAACAGTAACATTTTATTTCTCCTCTACTCACAATCACTTTTTATACTCTTTATGTTATAAAAATCTCACTCACAGTAATTTTGTGAAAGTGATGTGAATGCTCTTAAGAAAAAAATTCTTTGGAGAACAAGACCCACAAGTTTGAAGTTGTTCATGATTAAGGGGGAGAATGTTGATTATAATCCCACGCATCAAACTTAGAGGGTTTTAGTGTAAAATGTTAATAGTATGTTTTATTATGTATAAGGATTAGAGGTGTCACGGCCTAAACACGATACCCCCATCAAATTCTGAGGCGACATATATAAGCATCACGTCGTCTACAATTTGGCGCCAAAAGGGAATCTACACTATCAAGAGGTGTGACGATCACATGAGTCATGATGGTTCAACCGTATTTGTTCAATATGTATATATAACGCTATGTATTTCATTGTTTGTATCGTCACATTTTATCGGTCAATGAAAGATTAGATTATTCAATTCTTGTTTCTCTATTTTTCGAGTTCATATCAAGTTAAAAAGATAGATTAGGGTCAACACATTTAGAATTAGTTTATGTTTTTGTTAGAACTATAGGATCGGGTGTGTAAACATGTAAATTGTTAGACGTATTAGTTTAAGATTAGGGTTGCGAAAGTTGTGAAAAAAAAAGCAGTGGTTATAGATTAATAATATGTTCAGTTATTAGGCACATCCCAATCTTCTTTGTTCTTGGTTTATTTTCTTGTTTTATGGTTAAATCATGATCTTCTAGGATAAATATTGAAAACTGAAAAATGGTGATTCGGCCAGAACCCTACCCATTGGAGGTCGTATGCTTTAAGATTTTCAGCTTTGAGGTTTTATGGAATTTCATATATGGAAACTGGAGGCGTATCTATTGTAATTGCAATTTGGGCTTTTAAGGTTCTGCTGATTTGATCCACTCATGGTTTCTCTCCAGTGTTTGGGCTAAAAAATAGGTTAAAACTTAAAAAGAAGCCATAGGATATTCCCAAAATTGGTTCCAAGAAAAAAATGATAGAAGCTTAACACTATGACTTTATATTTCCTCAACCCTTCACGTGCATGATTAAAGATTTAAAGTAGATTGCTTCAAGATGAACATGCTTAACCCTTTATTCCGGAATTGAATTATATATACAATTCAACATTTATTAGTAATAGTAGGTACATGTGGGCTATGCGATTGGATAATGGTTGCTGATTGTCTTTGAACAATTTTCTATAGTAGTGTAGATGTAGATGAGCATATTTTATTGCTATATTTTTACGACTGATTTCGATCTATATGGTTCATAATTTTTTATATTTCTCTAAAGACCATGTGGTTTTCTTTTTAATTAAAACAATCCAATTGTTATCATAATAATGACACTTGCTGATTATTCAATTCCACAAGTATTAATGTGTACGTTAACCTACTATTAAAAAATTACAAGTGCTATTGTATTTAATTAAATGGAGTTTATCTGAGTCTGTCAAGTTTAGTATAAATAAACCCCAGATGTAGTAGGTAGTTCATCCAACTCTAACTTTGTAGTAATTAGCAAACTTCAATTTAATATAATTATTGGAGTTCCATAAGCATCAAACAAGCTAAGTATTATTATTTTAAGTTTGTAACATGTTTTGGTATCATATGATGTATATTAATTTATAATTCACATGTTAATTAATAGTTGCTAAAAGCTGAACCAATTCTTTAAACACCATGTAATGTAAGTCATGTGTCACCAATCAAACCCCATTAAAGTCAAAAAAAGAAATTTGCAAAGATCAAAATTCAAATGGCTTCAATAAACCCCTTTGTGGCTCCAACCTCCGGCGACCAACCATGGGTAGATCAAATGAGAAAAACCTTAAAAATCCAACTTTCAGTTCCCATAGACACACCACCGCTTTCCATATTCTCAGTTCCACAAATCCTTAAAGATGAAAAGCCCGAAGCCTATACTCCTAAAAAAATCGGGCTCGGTCTGAAACACCATTTTCAGACCGAGCTGTATTCGAACATGCAACAAAACAAGCTCACCGCGGTCAAACGGGTACTAAAACCGTACCAGATTCCTGATCTGGAAGACCAAGTTGCAGAAAGAATCAAAAGCATCATCCCCGTAGTTTCTCCTTGCTACGATTCATTCCCTGAAACAGATGAGGATGCGTTTGCTTGGCTTTTCACGATCGATGGTCTGCTTTTGCTTGATCAACTTCGCGTATATTTCGATAAAGGTTTTGCGATTGATGAAAAGGATTTGATCATGTTGGAAAACCAGATTCCTATGATCGTGCTGAAGGAGATTGAAAAGGCCCTTTCTGCTAATGGTGAACATGTTGAAGAATTATGGGCATCTAAATTTCGGTATTTCGCAGAGGCGAACTCTCCGTTTCTTCTCTCAAAAGAGACGATCGATTTCCATCGTGTTAACCATTTGCTTGATTATATGTACCATTCCATCGTCAACAATGAGGTTTCGAGAGATGTCGCTTTCTCGAAACCTGGAAGTATTCCAGATGAAAAGCCGGCCACTGAAGAGTTACTAGAGGCAGTAATCAAAGCGGCCGGATTGATTGCGGGGGTTAAACCTTTTCTCGGAATCCTCGAATCTATAGTGAAGATTCTATACGAAACTGATAAGAAAACAACTATTCAGGAGATCAGAGTGCCTTCGGTTTCAGAACTCGGCGATACAGCTGGAGTGAAGTTCGCTTTGTCGACATGCGAAGAAGGGATCAGAAACATAAGCTTTGCTAACGGAACATGTTGTCTGCCAGTCATTACTCTTAACTATGATTCGGAGGTCATACTAAGAAACTTGATGGCCTACGAGAAACTAATGGCGAAAAACAGTTTAATGGGCGGGTTTGGTCTCGAACTCACAGAGTACGTGGATTTCATGTGTGGGATCATTGACACCGCAGAGGACGTGAAAGTGCTTCGCGAACTGAAGATCATACAAGGCGATTTGCGAGATGAGGAGATCGTGAAATTGTTCAACGGGATAGGGAGATCGCTTGGGAATATGAGTGGGCAGTCGAAGTTGAGACAGACTGTGGCTGATTTAAACAATGTCTATGACAACGTACCGAGTGTTTGGATCAAACAAGAGGTCGAGAAGCAAGCTCGGGCTGTGGCTAAGGCTCTTACATTCCTGGTTAGCATTTCAGGCACGTTGGTCTTGGCTCGTGAGGCGTTGGTGCAGGCCAGTGGTTCGAAAATGACCCAGTCGATTGTTAATATTGTTTCAGAGCACATGGCCGTATTATTTCGTGTTTGATCTAATAGGGATTCGTATCTATCTTTTTTTATATAAGCTAATTGTGTGATCTTGTTACTCATTGATGCAAGTGGTTTACCTTTTATCCCATGAGTTGTTGCTATTTGAGTTATTGTGAAGCAGTAACTTATTAGACCATCACCAATGGTATCTTATTTTTAATTAATAAACTTGGTTTTATATATTTAGTTTAAGCTTTTAGGAAGTGAAATGATAATGATGAGAATGACTGATGAGAAACAGGTGATAGATAAATATTGTAAGACAAGCAGTTGGTTTCACTTTTTGAGATTAATTCCAGTTTTGAAAATTATTAATTAAAAGTAAATAGTCTTGAATAAAATAAGGTATGGGCTATTCACACACGCACAAATCTACTTACACACTCCAAAGTGTTCCGCTTTGGACAAAGCGGGGCGTTTCAATGTAAAGTCAACAGACAAGGACTGACAGGCTCAGTCCTTGTCTGTGGACTTTGGACCGAAACGCCCCGCTATGGACAAAGCGGGGCGATTTTGGCTGCCAGACTTAATTTGGTGGAATGGGTTAGGTTTTGGTGAAAAAATGGTTGTTGGTTTTGGTGGAATGGGTTAGGTTTTGGTGTAAAAATGGTTGTTGGTTGATTGTTTTTGTTGTGTTATTTTTTGAAAAGTTGTAGATTTTTTTATGTTTACAAAACATTTATATTACAAAGTTGTTTTATTTCTTATAAGCGTATATTATTTAAAGTTGTTTGAATAAATGTTGTCCCATTTTATTGAAAAATTGTAGATTTTTTTTATGTTTACAAAACACCGTACGATATGTCACGAATGAGACGTATGAAATAAGCACAAACAATCCATACAAGCATATATAAAAAGATCAACTGCAGATATACATAAAAAGTCAGTTTGTACATAGAAAACAAAACACAATGTCTAATACAAGAAAAAAACAATACAAAATAAATGTACTGATCCTCTGGCTGATCCTCCGGAGGTGGAGACTGTGGCAGTGGAATCTCAGGCAGTCCCAAATGAGCACTGATAGCCGTGAGAGTCTGGATAATCCACGTCTGTTGCCGCTGAGTACGTCGGAGCTCTCTGTAGATGTCCCGTGCCACTGCCTGCGCAACAGGAGGCAGGTCGCCAATGACGTGCTGTGGGTACTGTGGCAGGTCTGGCGGCGGTGTCGGCGGTGGTGGCGGGTCACCCTGCGGCTGCTGCTCCTGACCGTGAGGCGGTGGCGGCGGCGGCGGTGGTGGCTGGTCATCGTGAGGCGGTGACAGACCCAGAGCCTCAAGCTGAGCCAGGTAAGCCGCCGCCTGAACATCCGGAGGCGCCAGTATAACGTCCGTGATCTCGACAACTACGGGGATCACCTCCGGCAACGGCGGCTCCAGCACCCAAATACCCCCATCGCGGCCCCGAAACCGATAGCCAACGTCAAACTGGTGCAGTATGCCCATGGACGACGCTGAGCCCGGCCTAATGAAGTCGACGGAATGGGCGGGGCCAAAAGCGGATCACTCTCGGGCACGAGCCGTAAATATCGGGCGATAATGTGACGTAGCAGCCGCCAAAAAGCCTGTCGCGCTCCTGCTTATGATAAGCAGAAGCATAGTAGTCGGCCAAGCAGTGAGCCAGCGCGCACGGGTGAGGCCGCAGCAGGCTAGTACAGGAAAAAAAGGTCCCCCTTGTTAACCTTGTCCCGGCTGTGAAACCGGGGCACGATCGAAGACGCGATAATGCGATGCACGTATCTGTACAGGGGGTCTTTGATGGTGGAGGCCTTTTGCGAGGATTTCCCAAAGGGTACCCTCGCAATAGCCCTCCAGAAACTAATAAGGGTCTGCCTGCCCATGGCTCTAACCCCTGCGCCTGCATTTTGGGTTAAAAGTGAAACATTTTTAAATTGGAACGCCCCGCTTAGGTCAAAGCGGGCCGCTTTGGCCTATTTTATTTTTTTATTTTGATTTTAATTCAAAAATGCACCTATACAGGTCGTATTATGACGTAATTTGCCATTTTATGTATTTTTGGGGACTTTGTGGTCTATACCTCAATTTCCGGATAAGTTCGGTCATTTCAGGTGCTGTATTCACGATTTCGTTTGATTCTCTTTTGATTTCACTTGTAGTCCGACGGGCGGTATTTCATGTATGCGCGCCATACGACATCAGATTTTATAGCATTTAGTCGTTAAAAGTTGTATTATAATGTTTACTATATGTATTATTTGGTTTTTTCGCGTATGTTGGTCGTACCGTTCGTGTCGGAGACATTCGGTTATATCGCGTATTATTGATTCCATTGTAAATGACTCAACACATGTAATTAAACAAACATAAACATACTCTTGGATTATAAATGAATTAACACGATTATTTTTACACCCATTTAACCTACATCTTGAACATATGGCGTTACATTAAGGTCCGGGGGTTTGTGCGTAAACATTTCGTACGAGATGATCTACTCCCTATATAATGTATGCCAAGTGCTGCGCTCTCTGATCTGTTCGCTGTCCACAGGGGGTTTGGGGGTGGCATTGGATACCATCCTCCAAGCTCTACATGGATGAAATGCCCATCGTCAACGAACACACTGCAACCACCTGGTGAGGATGCTCGGATTCGTCTGGCCCGCCCAATAGAGGGAAAATTGTATCGCTCCCACGATTGTCGAATGTGTGAACAATCACACCGTATCGTTGGGCAATAAGAAACCCCGTCTCTGGCATTGTCATGTAATTTTCGATTGGGGCTCGTCCCACCCCCTCGAAATGAATTCGTCTGACTAACGCCTCATAATGTCCTATGTTTTCCGGATCGAAAACCTGCCTCCAAAGCGCTTCATTCATACGTAACTCCATTATAAGTTGTTTCCGGATAGTCAAATACTTTGATTGTTTACTTCCTAACCCAGCAGCTACCGATCGAAACCCACAATGACCATCTGGTCTCACGTCCTTTATTCTCACGATGTATGGATGGATCACTTCAGGAATCTGAGATGCGTAGTTGTGGATCGCTATATCCGTCTTAGGACCGAGCTTGATCATCGGAAAATCAGGGTGTTCGTTGAGCGGTTGGGTTTTCTTTTGTCTTCCAGAGTCTTGGGATGATACATACGAGCTGTGACGGGGGAGATCGTATGAGGACTCGAGGCAAGTTTCTTCCGATGGAATATACGAGCTTTTTCTGGCAGCTCCAACCTTTCTTTCTTCCTGTGTTTTCAATGTTGGGCGACCGTGAGTTTTCTTCAAAACAACGGGTGGTTTTTTATTACTGTTGCTTGGATTTAGGATTTGCTGAAACTTTTCAAAGAAACTCCTTTTCACTTGAGGAGGTGTTGGATCGATCTGTTTTTTCAATTTTTCAAATCCCGCCTCTACATCGATATCCTCTATATTATTCCTTGCCGGCTTGAAGTCAAGCTTCTTTCAGAACACGTCTATCGAATTGATACGGATTTGCTGACCTATGGACAAACACAAAAATTAGGTGGCAATATCAAAAACGGCAAAAGGTTAAAAATATTAATTACCGTTATTTTCTAACTTTTCCAAGCGACAGGCACATGGCAACCACAGCTGGTAAAAAGTTGGCAACCACAGCTTGAACAGTAGGCTCTCAACCCGTCTTCCTTACTTTTAGCTCCATATTCAAAAGCTCAATCGCAAATATTGAAACCTTTCTGAGAATATTTTCAAGCATGAGATGATCCTTGTGGTGGTTCATCACTTTTTGGAGGCTTGTTTCAATGCTACTTCTAATCTCGGCGTATTGTATGTCAACAACGTGATCAACATACAATACAAGTTTATCCAGTGTGTTTGTGATGACTTGGAAAGAGACTTTTTAGTCTTGCATGCATGCCCTCAACCATGTTGGTCGTAGTTTGGTGAAAGTAAATAGTTTTGTTAGTCCAACAAGATACAAACTTTTCACGGTATGGATCCAACCAGGATTTCCTCAAATAATCAAAAACCTATGAAAATAAAGAACGTAAATAGTGAGTTTTTGTTATTATATAAAAACGTAAATAGTCGGTTGAACATAATTATGTAAGAAATACTCACATTCACGGCCATCTTCTTTCAGCTGTGCTTCAAGGTTTTCCAAGTTATACCTGTATATTTCCTCGGTCGTAGATTCGCACAATGTCCAAAATAAACGTACGAATTCTTTCCACTGCTTGTCAGAGAATTTCTTCTTGTTATTCTTGTTAATATTTTGTTGAATATGGAACCGACAAAGATACTTCTGCGCTTTTGGGAAAACTTGTTCACACGCATTAATTAGCGCAAACTTCCTATCTGTTAAAATCACGCGCGGCTCCATACAGCCTGCCAACATAGACTTGATCCTCTGCAGCACCCATAGGTAGTTCTCTAACTTCTCAGCGGAAATTACCGCACCAGCAGCCATAAATGATTTGTTTGTCGACGTCATTCCTACGACCTGAACAAACGACAGGTTGTACATGTTCGTTTTGTAGGTGGCGTCAATCATTAGCACATGCGGGAAGGCACACCACATATTGAATGATTTTTTTATGAACAAAGAAGACATCTTCAACTGCGTTTGATATCTCATTCGTGTGCATGTAATGAGTGTAATCTTTTTCACGAAGAATGTTTTCATGTTTTTGCATCGGAGACTTACCGACATTTTTCTGACATTGATCTTCTGAATAACGTTGTGTATATCTTTCGGAATAAGCTTTCTATCCGGTTTGTTTTTCGTCAGCGTTTGCCATATACTGCGGTTGGGAATATCTTGCCCGGCCAGATGCTAAACCATTAATTTATCATCCGAAGAAAGCCTCCTCGCATACGCGCGACCTTCTAGGTTTTCGATAGGAGTGGTTGTGCTTCGCCTTCGTCACCTCGATCTTCCAAACCTTACCGTTCGATTCCGAAAACCCGATCATCTCAAACGGGCAGCCTATTTTCTTGCTACCCGTTTTCCTCTGTGTAGCTATGCTCTTATGCTCCCCACCAAGAGTGCATTGAAACCAAATCTTATAATTCTCTCCGCTTTTATTCGACCTCTTGATCACAATGAGGTAACCATTGTCTTTTGCCGTGTCTTGTACCCAACGCACCAGCTCTTTACGTGACGAGAACTTCTGCGTTGTATCAAACGAAAATGTAACCGGGTAACAACCTTCCTCGTCAACTGACACATCCTCCTTCTCTCCATCGTCACCGAGTTCCGAATAGACTTGATGTTCAAAGCTCTGCTCACAACCGTGACCAAAGTCGGGATAGTTTGGAAGACCGTACGAATATTCAGCCTGAGGATACACTTCGCCTCCGTATCCGTAATTCGAATAACCTTGTTGTGCATACGGGTCCTCCACAGGGATATTCAAATCCAGCTCCATCGTGTTATCCCGATAACGAATGCCAGATACAACCTCCTCCTCCTCCCTCAAGTTGGACAAGACCGGTTTCTCATACGTGTCGGAAATATCGGTCCCTTCGTAAGAATCAGGAACAACTGACTCGTTAGAATATTCACCGAAAGATAGTTGTTTAACCACGACATCGTAACCGTGCATTATTTTGAAGAAACACAAGTAACACAGAAAAACCCCACGTACGTCTAGAAACAATATAATAAGTTTTAGAAATCGAATGCGTTAACTCTTCTCCCGGGCAAGCTTTAAAGGCAAATATTTGGGGTCGAAGCGCGGCGCTTAGGGGTCACGGGACAGCATCGTACCAGGTCAAACCTCGTATCACCTTTATGTCACTCAGACATCAGTCACTTCACCTTTTATCTGGTAAAGTAACCCTAAACGTCCCGCTTTGCCCAAAGCGGGACGCTTTGGGGTGTGAAAATAAGTTTGTCCGTGTGTGAATAGCAAGATCCTAAAATAATTCAAATCTTTTACGTTGTTTTTCTCTAGCCGTTAATGTTTGCGTGGAATAATTACTCAGTCTTCTTTGACCGAGTTTTTAGTTTATTTTGAGGGAAATTTACGAAAATGGCCAAGACCAGTCTTGATTTGCAAAAATGGCCATCTCATGCGTCCTTGGAGCGGCGCATCACGGATTCAAATGCACGGGATGAGTCTTCCAATAAAAAATGGACACGTGGCGGCAGACTCTTCCAAGGAGTCAGGCAGACTCTTCCAAGGGTCTGCCTGACTCCTTGGAAGAGTCGACCCCTTGGAAGAGTCTGCCGCCACGTGTCCATTTTTTATTGGAAGACGCATCCCGCACATTTGAATCCGTGATGCGCCGCTCCAATGACGCATGAGGTGGCCATTTTCGCAAAATCAAGTCTGGTCTGGGCCATTTCCTGTAAATTCCCCTTATTTTAAATTGGTTTATCTCTTTCTATTTGTTAAGTCGTTTAGCCTTTTTCGGTTGTTTAAGCTGTTTTTGGCTAGTTAAAGCCCTCAAGTTTATTGAATAAAGCATCGAGAAAGTACATCTCAAACCATCTTTCCTTTTGTTGTATTTACTTGTGATGACGAGGGTCATGATGGGCTCCTTGTCTGGGCTCAGTACCTTAGATTGATGACTGGGCTCGAGTCCATTTGTATTTTCCCAACATGTTTAGATGGTTCGAGTAAGCCTTATTCTGAGAAGTCCATTCTTGGGCAATAACACATATTAGGGTTATGGTCCTAGAATACTGTTATAAAAGGAAAATTCTTCTTCCTAAAGAATCAGGTTATTTCTCCCCTCCACTTGGGATTCCTTTTTCTTTTATCTCACTATTTTCTTACACATACATTTGTTTATATTCATTATATCGTGGCTGATATGATATTGACTTGAGCTTCGGAGTGCCTTCGAGGCGAAACCAGGGCCTCTAACGAGATTTTCATGTGGTCGCAGCTCGAGATTTGCTAACCTGCAAGAGGAACCGTCACCACAACGGCGAGGAGAGGAATCTGACCGGACCCGCCGGGTTCAAGGTCAGTAACACTAGCCGCTTTGATCTTAGATTTGACATTGGGGCCATTCGTGGGACCGAGTACAAGCATACCTCGGTCTCTTCATGAAAACGGTTGGATTTGTCTTCTTTGCATTTTCCACGCGATATTCAGATCTACATAATCATGCATATCAAATGTGACTTGGGTTTGTTATATTATCGAAAAGACTATACATTTTGGCGAAACAAAAACCTTGCAGTTTTGTGACATACTATACTGCTAATATATTGAAGGATATTACATAATCTTAAAAGGTTATGTTTTTCACAGCTAAAGATCTTCTCATGAATGGTTCTCTTCTTAATCTTTTATAGTTAAAAGTGAAGCTACAAGTTTTATTATGCAAAGTACACACAATTAATGCACGTGTAATACTCATTATCTTATCCCTTTGTCAAGTGTTTATTCTAGACAGAATGAATTAGACCAGAAGAATATATGTGTGTTTAATGCACATGGTACAACTTTCGTATTAGCATTCAACTACAAGAATTTATTGAATGATTCCACCTTGGCATACAACATTTTGATGCACAGAGCTACAGAGAAGGTGGATGTTTTGGTATACAACAGTAGGCCAAAAATTGGATGAGGTGACCTTTTCTTATTTCAATCTAAAAAGGAAGGGTAATACCTGTTGCATGAGGTATAACCCTTAACTCTAGTTTTTTCTTTCCTTATCATATGCCTTGCTTACGGATCTTAGACATGTATCGACATTCATGAGTTATCATTTTAAGGAAATTGATGTTTATACACACTGGTTTATATATAAATGTGGTAATTCGTATATATATATATATATATATATATATATATATATATATATATATATATATATATAATATATATATATATATATATATATATTATATATCGTCGGGTTTAAATGAGAACACACATCTTTTGTGAGAACCATAAGAACAAATCTCATCCACTCATTTATCTTCCCTTATGTTTTAATGAAATGTTAAATGTGTAATTCTACCAATCTCCTTTTATTATAACATGAAACATCGTACATATGATTCAGGGTTTTCTATCTTCCTTAGACAATATGAGTTGATCATCGAACATCCATTGATTTCCTTTAATAAGAGTTTGAATTCTTCAGTTGTTTCTAAATCAGCTTCATTGATTCCTTTTGGTGATTTCGTATATTCCATGTACATGTATCTTCTTTCATTTTTTATTCAATCATTCTATTTTGTCAATTCTTCAATCCGTATCATGTGTTTGAATACTTCAATCGTTTTTCATACTTCGATCTACTTGTTGATTCTTTTAATGGTGGTGTAGTATGGGTTTTAAACATTTGATTCAGATCACATGTTCATATGTAGATTCATACAATGATTCCATAAATTAACCTAAAACATATGATAAGAATTAACCTAAAACAAATGATAATGATGTATTTCAGAATTGGGTTTTGTGTTTGATGGGTTTGGGGGTAATGGTTTGATAATGATGTATTTGTTGTTTGGTAAAATGGGTGATGCACGCTATGTGTTCGATGAAATGCCTAGGCATTGTGTTGTGTGGTGGACGGTTTTGATTTTTGTGTATGCTAAAATTGGGGATGCTGAGTAGTAAGATTGGTTTTTGACGAAGCATCGGTTAAGGATAAAGGAGTTTGGGGTGCTATTCTAGGTATCAATCGGTTTGTTCAATTACTAGTTAATTTTCTTTTTTGGTTCCATTTAATGATTAGATCATGTGTTTTGGTGGTTAATCTATTTTTGTTTATGTGCTTAGTCTAATAATAAAGTTTAAATAACAATCCAACATTAAAGTTTGAGTATTGTTAGCCATAGTGAACTGCAAATGACCATAAGCCAAATCAGTTAGCTATCATTCAACATATTATTTGATATTCTCCATCCATTACCTAACTCACCCAGTTATAAAATCTATTTATATGATAGGGTGGTGCAGGCCTACTAGGAATGTTTGATACCAAAAAGGATGCGACAAGCGTGTATGACGTTGCGGCAAAGTGATCAAGAGGTTAAAAAAACAGCAACAACTTTGAGATGTCATCGGTGTTCCCATTGTATACATCACTAACAACAAAAGAAAAATAGGAAAAAATAGGAAATTCTGACGGCTGCTAGTAGTAGCATTAGCATTAGCAACAACATAAAAGTTAGAAGTACTACCATTCAAACAACTGATTATATCAATGTAAAAGTCAATTTGATTCCTGGTGGTCCTTTGAGAAAAGAGTATAGACTGTTTGTACGCTTTGTTAAGTGTATGCAATTACAACTTGTGTTTTATGTTTATTCATTTGGTGGATTATTATTTTTTCTATTTTATTATGTCATTGTTCCAATAATACTATATGTACGAGTTTTTTTCTTCAGATATGCTTATTTAATTTACTATTATTTACACACGTGTAAACCTTCATATGTATGCTTGGTTGTTTTTTTTAATATTATGATTTACACATGTGTAAACCTTCATATATATGGTTATTTTTTTAACCATTATGATTTACACATGTGTAAACCTTCATATTTCTATGCTTAACTATTGTAACTTACACATGTGTAAACCTTGTAATTTACACATTTTCTTTCTATTTTACCTATGTTCATTTATATTACACGTGTGTAAGTGTATGTTATAAACATGTGTAAATTTGTCACTATCAATTATTTTTTTCTGAATTATAAATTTGCAGATGATTTACGCATATGTAAACTGTTCACTCTCTTTTATTTCTGTTTCACCTATGTTAAGTTGTATTACACATGTTTAAGTGCTTGTTTTACACATGTGTAATTGTCTTTTTATACATGTGAAAATTGCTCATTGCCACTTATTTGTTTCTGGATTACACATTTGCAGATGATTTACACATGTGTAGATTGTTCCTTATGTTTAAGTGCTTGTTTTACACATGTGTAAGTGTCTGTTATACACATGTGTAAATTGCTCCCTATCACTTATTAGTTCTGGATTACCCAATGTAATGGAAGCACATAAATCTGTTTTGGGTATGGTATTTGCTAAAGAAGAAGATGCAGCTTTGATGTATCAGTCTTATGCTTATGCTGAGAGGTGTGGTTTTGATATTAGGTCTTATGTTATGTTGGTTTTACACATGTGTAAGTTTCTGTTATAAACAAGTGTAAGTGTTCATTATGACTTTTTTGTTTATGATTTACATACGTTCAGGAGTATTACACATGTGTAAATTTATTCCCTATCAGTTATTTGTTTATGTTATACACATTTTCAGCTGAATTACACACATGTGTAAACTATGCCTTGTCACTTATTTGGTTCTGTTTTACACATTTTCAGCTTAATTAGACATGTGTAAACTGTTCGGTGGTCATTTAGTTGATTTTGCTTTACACATTTTCAGCTTATTTACACATGTGTAAATTGTTCCTGATCAATTAATTGTTTCTGTTTTATATATTTACAGGTTATTTACACATGTGTAAACTATGAATTAAACAAGATAATATAGAATGTAAAAGGGGACGGTAACCCAGTAGATTTTATTGATAACAAAAGATATTTACAACCAACGGGCATTGGGCTTCCCCGGATATACACCAAGGTAAACACCAACCCTAAACCATTAGCTATGGTCTAACAATTGGAACCTAACAAGGCTCAGACCACTAGAAATAGAAAAAAAAAACTGCCTATTATAGGCTTAAAGCCACACCCGGCCCAAGTCTAACATAAAAAATCTATACAATCAAGTTTCAAACAACCTAATCCTTCAAAATAATAATAAAAACAAAAAACAATCAAACACGACCAAAACATTAAAATAACATCCAAAGCATAACATCCGAAAGTCCATCTTGAGCTTCCCAAAAACCAAAACCCTGAAGTCGACCAAGCAACATCAACATTCTCATTCCTCAACACGTCTAAACTCCAAACAACCATACACCAAAGAATATCCAAACCCAACCCGATTTTCACATTCCCAAACCAGCCATACATCCAACCCCGCCTATTAACACCAAAAACCAACAGCCCCTTTATTGTCCAGCCCCAAAACACCAACAGAACATAGGATCAAATGGATAATGGTCACTACACAACCTAACTCAATCAACCATATACCAACTGACCACA
The DNA here is from genome assembly GCA_947069175.1 of Scalesia atractyloides. Classification (NCBI taxonomy): domain Eukaryota; kingdom Viridiplantae; phylum Streptophyta; class Magnoliopsida; order Asterales; family Asteraceae; genus Scalesia; species Scalesia atractyloides. The sequence continues at coordinate 4,330,536 of CAMTDV010000017.1, forward strand.
AGCAACAATGTAACAATACCACCCAACAATCCATTGCCTTTTTTGGTTCAGCCCCTTTTGTTAATATCTTTTTGCCCCCTGTTTCATATTATACATGAAATAACTTTAAACAACATTTTAATATGAATTTGTAGTAGTTTATGCAACTACTTACTTACACATGTGCAACAACTTACTTACTTATCACTAACGATTACAAAAAACCTAAATCAAACTAAGAAAAAAGATTAAGATTAGGGCAAAAAACTGAACTAGAAAGCTTAAATCACACAACAAATCGACAAACTGAACAACTCACTAGTTAAATCGGTACAAATTGAAACTAATCAGAGGTTTTCGTCACGGATTTGGAAATTAAAGGGCTTTTTTACACAAAGATCGATTCAGGGCAGAGGTTTTTGAGATTGATTGTGCGTTTTTAGGGGAGGAATTTCTTAGAGGTTTTTGTTTTTTGAGTTTTGACAATAGTACCCCTTTAGTATTTTAATTTATGTTTTCTCCTTATTTAAACCTCTCTAATCTTAGCCCTTAATTTAGGATGATCTATGGATAGAAATTATTCTTAGTGTTCTTATAAAAATCCATGTTCTCAAGATAACCCTCCCATATATATATATATAATACATGCCCTCATTAAGGGTAACAGAGGATTAGATTACATTTTGCCCTATATTATTTAACATTGTTTTAAGGCGATTTGCACGAGTCAGCCACCATTTACGTCACTAAAATGATTTTAATAGATCATGGTGATCTTGTTAGGACACGATGATAAAAGATAAGCTTCATCCACTTAGAAAGTTGGATTCTAACCAAAATGGTGATTTTATGAAATATTTTAAGTAAGATGACATTAGTCAAAAGGTAAATATCTTCCGTCACTGGATACTCACATACACTCTAACCTGCTTTACCTGTAACTGTAGACCAACATAACTGTCAGAAAGAGGCACATGGCTTCCCTTTTGTACTTCATTGTACGGTTTCCTTAGAAAAAGGAGTAAGTTAAACTATTTTACTAGAAAAGATTAGATTGCACATGATCATATGCCTAAAGCAATTTTGCGTATAACGGTCAAAAGTGACTTATCTTTTGCAAGCCTTTATAAAAATGATTTACATGAACAAAGGCTTAACGTACAAGTATGGTAAACATCATAAGAATACTAGCGTACCTATGGAGAAAATAATTCAAAAAAGTCTTTTACAATGGATATTAACATAGCAACTTTGTAATTAGTTTTCGGTCATGAGTAAATTGCTTGAAAAGTAACAGGATAAAATTATCTATATTGATCCGAAGTTAGCAAAGCTTTCCTGTAACAAGTAGGGGTGTTCAAAAAAATCCGAATCCGAAATCGAATCCGAAATATCCGAAAACCCGTATCCGAAATATCCGAAATTTCGGATATCCAAAAATCGGATAATCCGAAGTTTCGGATTCGGATTTGGATGTGAACTTTAGAAAAATTCGGATAATCGGATTATCCGATATCCGAAAACTTAAAAATATGAAAAATATATAATTATATATCCCATAGAATAAGCTAATTTGTATACACCCAACTCAAAATTTTGGGCTTTTCATTGTTGTTCCTCGTGCCCCAAACCCCCTGCCCTCTCAAGAAAATCTACGTTATCGACTTGCCTTCTTCCGCCGGCCGCAGTCACCCCCTTCATAATCTCCGGTCACCGTCGCCCCAAAGGTAGGTTTTTCGTGATTTAGTCACAGGTATTTCACTTTACATTCTTACTTATTGTTCGTTCAGTCGTAAACAATCACATTCCCTCATTCTTCTTCTGTATAAAATCTGATGTGTTGGTTGTATTACACCAACAGTTTGTTGTTTGGTTATAAAAAAGCTAAAAGAATAAAGTTGGACAGTTGGTAATATACTAATATGTAATTTGCTCTACTTGATTTAATATTGGGATTTATAAATCACCTTTCAGTAAGAAAAGGGTTAACTATTAATCACATTCGTATGAGATCTCTCTATTAGCTTTCATGATGAAACAGTTTGTTTGTCTTTTTAAGTTCGGAATTCGGATATCCGTTTAAATATCAGAATCCGTATCCGAAATTTCAGATATCCGAAATTTCGGATACAGATTCGGATGTCAATATTCACTATCCGAAATTTTCGGATATCCGAAAATCGGATAATCCGATCTTGAACACTCCTAGTAACAAGCATGACTCTCTAAGCTATGAGTATAACTCTTATAGCACATAATACATGTGTAGGACTAGGGTCAAATTACCTTTTTGTCATTGAATCATGACTTTCCATGTCCTGAATTAAAAAAAAGGGATTTGACATTCAATGTTCTGCCTCAGATGGTACAAAGAAAAGAATAAGTGGGGGCAGTATGGTTTTCGGGCGAAGGTCTGTCACCCTAGCTCAGTTGGTTGTTGGGCCGGTTGTTCTCCTTGGAGACGCCGGTTCGACTCCCGGCTGTGGCGAAAGGTGTGGGACGTTCCAATAATGGATAGTTTCCTACCGAGGCATGGTTCAATCCGGAGGGCAACCCAGTTTTACCCAGCTGTTACCCCAGCGAGGTTCTCGTGTGAGGACAATATGGTTTCCGGGCGAAGGTCAGTCAGAGCGGCAGCCAGGACCCGATAGAACATCGCGTCTGCCAAAGTTGGGCTGACGGATAACCGTCGTTGACGGAAACTTGATGACCAATGATCATGTAGATATTAAAAGTCACCCTTAAAAAATTAAGTATATGATAATAAAACCTCACCAAAAAAGTGCACTGACGCACTCACGTTTTCTTTTCTTTTAGTAAAAGGTGTTTTTTAAGTCAAACCCTATACTAGTACACATACATTGCATCTTTGACAAATGCATGTGACATCTAATTGAAAACCCATATTTGTTAAAAAAATAAAAGAAAAAAAAGAGTAAAGTCCTTACACAAGGCCCTTCCACAGTTCTCTTCCATGGATCCCTTCACAAGACCCTTCCACAGTTCTCTTCCACATGTCCCTTTTACAAGTCCCTCCTACTAGTCTCTCCCACGAGCCCCTTCCACGAGCCCCATCCATTGGTCCCTTCCACAGATCCCATCCACAAAGCCCTTCCACATGTGCCTTCCTCAGGTCTCTTCAATGGGTCCCTTCCACGGGTCCCTTTCTGGAGTCCTCCCACAAGGTCTTTTTTGAGGTCCTTCCACAAAATACTTACTATTGAATCAACAACACAAGAAGCTATTAGTCACGACTTACAAGGTAAGTCGAGAAAAACTAATATTAGACCGAATGATGTGTACCCGAGAAACAAGGCATGATCTGTGATAACAATCATTCGAGTGATTCAAAGAAAAGTGGTGATCGCTATTTAGAAAGTAACCTGTGATTTTATTCGTGATGAACCGAAAGAAAGTCAAGTGAAGCGATAGAAGGGCTGTGAGGGTTGTTTATGCGTGACGCATAGTGAAAGCAAATATGGAGAAAAGCATGAAGAAAATTCCTACAGAGCAAAGAAAGAAAGATGGGGTTGATGAAGAAGTTTTATGTACATATTGGAAAATTATGGACCCGCGAAAAAGAAGGTAGTCGATTTATGAGGAATCAAATGGAATGAAGAAACCGTGTGATGCGGAGATAACATGTGAAAGGTACAATAAAACAGTCCAATGAGTGGATCAGGTAAAGTGAAGAATCTGTGAGGAAAGCAATAAATATGAAGAACCCATTGTGAGAGACAACAACAAGAAGATAAATCAAGCAGAAGACACGCGTATCCTGTGATTGGGTCAGAAGAACGAATTGTTGTGTGATACAACCACAAGAGAATTATGCGTGAGTTAGATTATCTAAAATTTATGCGAGATGGATTCAAGTCATGTGATATGATGGTGGGTAAGTTAATCAAGACTAGGTGGAGTTCATATTGAGACAGCTATATAAGAAGAAGTTCACGCAATACAAATCAAGTACGGTCATGCCAAGTGTGAAACAAAATGTTCATGTGAAGCAAGGTTAGTAAGGAACATGGTTGGTGAGGAACGAGGTTTGTGAGGAGCAAGGTTGGTGAATAAGAAGATTCATGTGAAGTGTTGGATACCGAGAAGATCCAAGAAGATAAAACTACTTGGAATACAAGAATACAACAACTCAAGGATGTTCATGATTAGGGGTTCAATGAACTTCTAATCACCACGCATCCTGAGTTAAGAGGGTTGTTATGTAATTAGTGGATAGATTAGTTTGTTATGTAATTAGATTAGGTATAGAAATACGGGGACTAGAAGTGAGCAAAAGAAAGATTGTAACATACAATCTATATGAAACGATGCCTACAAGAGACGCATCTCTCCCAAATGGCACAAACAACACAAAGACAAGAAGATGCGATGTTTCGGGAAGAGACATGCCTGTTCGGTCGGACTTTTTTCGTTTCTTATAAATAGGGTTTAGTTTTTCAATTGTATTCGTCAATGTACAAAACATTCTTTTTATATTCAAGTTCGATTCATGATCAAGAGATCAAAGATCAATTGGGGCCAACACTTAGAATCTCTAACAACAACTGCTCGTGTGAAGAGAATCGTCATTTTCACTTGGAATCTCGGATTTTATATTTGTAACACACCTTTTTCACCAATGTAAGCTTCTTCTTCTCCGTACAGTGATAGTGCTAATGCTGCATGTTGGCCTTGTTTAACCAATTTTGACATACATAGGGAAATAATTTTTGGGTTATATGTGCAATTATTAGAAAGTATATCTAGAGTTAGTTTATGAATTTGTTAGAAGCATGTGGTCCAGTGTGTAAACAAGTAAATTACCAACAATTGTGAAAAAAAAAATAAAAATAGTAGCTATCGATTAACAATTTTTTTTGTTATAAGGCACATCCCAATCTTCTTTGTTCTTGATTTATTTTGTTGTTTTATGGTTAAATCATTCTTTAAGATTTTCAGCGGTTTTTGGGAATTTCATATATGGAAACTGGAGACACGTATATTGTGACTGCAATTTGGGAGACGTATATTGTGACTGCAATTTGGGTTTTTAAGGTTTTGCTGTTTTGATCCACTCATGGTTTCTAACCATAGTTTGGGCTCAAAAATGGGTTAAAACTTATAAGAAGACATAGGATATTCCTAAAATTGGTTCCAAGACAAAAATGAAAGAAGCTTAACACTATGACTTTATAGATCGCCAACTTTTCACGTGCTTAAAGGAGTTTTTTTTTATTTTAGCAAAATATGGTATTTTGGAGAGGTAATTTGGTTTATGGCGCAAGCTGAATTTCGTTTTGGTTAATGGGTATTCCGTTCGTACTACAAGCGGATTCTGACATTCTTTGATGGAATCTGCTTGTGTGGCAAGCGGGATGGATAATTTAAATTATAAATGAATTTTATAATCTTTCAAGATTTATAGAACTAAAAAATATTGAAATCATATAATAGTTTAAAAAGTTATATAACCTTTTCTGGACATATATACAAGATTTTGACATATCATTTTTAAAATTGTTATACGTAGAATCAACGAAAATATGAATATATAAAGCTTAGAAAGAAACACATTTTCTTTTCTAGAGAGGTCATTTTTTAATCAAAACATGTTTCGGACTAACCGACCTAAACCTATGATATGAATATAATAATCCAGTACCTACGGCATAGTGGTAGAGAGTATTGGGTTCTTCAATGGAGACCTAAGTTTTAATCTTTACTTATGTCATTTTGGTAGATTAGGCAATGATGGGTAGAGCCTAGCCTCCTTGCAGAGGTGTCAGGCTCTATCATGATCCCACTCAGGTTTTCGTCCCACCGTATGTTACGCTAGAGAGTTCTGCTCTTGTGGTTGCACAACAACTGTCAAGTGGCAGTCGACGGAATGGGTTCCGGGGGAAAGTCCAAACTAAACTCTGAAGACAACGTGGGTCCGGTTAAGACAAAATAGTCTGATCAGAGTGGAATAATAGATGTCTCTAATTTGAAGAGTGCGGTACCCTAATACAAAAAAGTCACCGTTTAAAAAAAAACTTAAACCAATAATACAAAATTAAGATTACTATTTTAATAAGAATAATTCAAAATAAGATTCCAACTCTTCCATGTCCTGCCAAAAAAGTAGTGGTGACAGTTCTTGGTGGTTAAGGTATCTCCAATGGGTCCTTGAGAACAAATTCTTAGTTGCCCTTAGGAGCCCTTACCATTGGAGTCCATTGGAGCTGATCCATATCAATAAGCCTTTAGGTTGCATGCCCTTGCACAAGGGCATGTCTTTACCTCGGTTCATGTAATATGGTGGGTCCAATGTGAAAAAAGATAAGTTTTATTTAAATATTGTGTGTAATGGGTTGGTGATGAGGTGAAATTAAGAAGGATAATGATATTTGTAGGGTTGAAATGAAATTGAGGTTTTAAGGATTTGTAAGGATATTATGTGGCAGGTGACATGGCACCTAAGGGCGCCTAAGGACGCTCATAGCATTGGAGATAGTCTTACAAGCGTACGTAAGCCTTCATGGTGATTAACACCATCATATTCTCAGGAACGGTGAATTTAGGAATTATTTTCTATTGATGCAAACGAGGATTTTAACAAAATTCAAAAGGTGCGATAAGGATTTTTTTACCAAGGTTGCATAACTCGTTAGTCGATAGTCGATGAGGTAGTGACTAGCGACTGCTTGAGATTACTTAGGATTAATCGAATCGGGTTTTTATATGTAATTTTCAGTTTTATGTATACATATACACATTTTTGTAGGTAAATATCTTATGTAGCTAGGTTTTAACTTTTATTCAACTCACTTTTTTAAGTATACAAGATTAATTGTTGAAATTCACCTAATATGGTTGGAAACTCATCGGAATTTAGAGATTTTGGCTAGAATATACAGGTTTTTTTTGCTGGAATCTGGCCGGAATCAGCAAGTTTTGGCTGGCTGACTAAGTCCGACTAGGCCTGACTAGCGATTAATGAACTGATTAATGAAAAATTACTCGATTACTGGCCGACTAGCGAATAATCGCCTCCTAGTCCGATTTTTACAACACTAGTTTTTACTTATAAAATACACTAAAATTTTTTGTTAAAGGGGTCAAAACCTAAGTCCGCCCTTGTTTGTCAGAAAAAAATTAAACCCGCTAGTACTACAAGCGTAACCTATGTTTCGTTAACACCGTCATGTTCTTTGGCCAGGCCTCCACCTTTGACCACACTCCGACAACCTATACAACTTCAACTAAACACGGGTCATCTTAGTGGCGGACCTAGTGTATAACTAGGGGCAACCCCGCTACGGCTTGGCGCTCCGGCGATAGTGTAAAATTAATGTAAATTTTGGAAAAATTTGACGTTTTTTCGATTTCGTTACCGCTTTTTTTATAAAACGTTACCGCTTGGCGGATTTTCTAGATCCGCCAGTCATCTTCTCCGGCAAACTCTGCAAGTCCGACCAAACTTTGGCAAACGCAACAACTCCGATTCAACCTCTAGCAATTTGGGTCCATTCTGCTGGCCACACAAGTGGATATCATCAAGGAATGTCAAAATCCGGTTGTAGTACAGGCAGAATACCCATTAACCAAAAAGAAATTCAACCTACACCATAAACCAGATGAACTCTCCAAATTCCCATCTTTACCCTTTGTTCCGGATTCGATTATATATACATATATTTTTAATACATATATTACATTAGATCTGTCTTTGATTGATGGGACTCAAACTCTTGACGTCAATGAAAACAACACCATATTAACACTTAACTACAATATACATACGCATACACATTTGTTTAGTATTAGTATGAGCATATTTTATTGCTATATCTTTAGCATTGATTTCCATCCATACCAGTTAAGAAAAAAACTACTACTATTGTTACTACAAGAAATCATAGCAATAGGGGCTACATATACATGTCGCTGCTAAAGACCCCCTTTGTGGCCGCTAACACTTTTAGCGGCGATATGGGCCACTAATGCTTGGTAATCGCCACTATTGTGTCGCCCCTGCTTTGGCCGGAGCTTCGCCTGAAACTTCACCGGAGATGGCTTAATCAACTTCAAACCAACAAAACACCATTAATATGTTAGTAACATGTTTGAACTCGAAAGTGAAGCGAAACAATATGTTTTTTCTCATTAAAATCAGATTTACATAACATGATTCTATATGATTTGCATAATTTACAAGAGAAAAAAAGTAAACGGTGGCCGGAGACGAACTTGACGGTGGTTGTGGTGTTGTAGCTTGACAGTGGGGGTGAAGTGACAGAGCGTGATGGCGGTGATCCAGTGGTGGTGGTAGTGGAGCTTGACAATGGCGGACCAGTGGTGGTCGTGAAGCTTCACGATGGTGGTGGTGGTCCGGTGGTAGCATCTTCATGGTGGTGGTGGTTGAGGTTGTTGGTGTGTGGTTGAAGATTAGAGTGTGTTGAAGAAGATGAGTATAAATGAAGATTGTGTTTGTTTGAGTCAGGAAACAACCCAAGGCATTGGATCATCTTCTCATCAAGGGCCAATATCAAAACTTTTTCAGCTTCACACGGATTGACTATTAGGACAAGGCTAATAGCGACGACATAAAGCAATAGCGGTGGATTGATTTTTTGTCGCTGCTATGTATTGTTTCATGCCGTGCTGCTATGTATTGTTTCATGCCGTTGCTAATAGTAGGTATTTCTTGTAGCGTTTCTTCATTAGTGTAAACCCCTGATATAGTAGGTACTATCATCCAACTACAACGTAATAATTAGAACATTTGTTGCTTTAGATGCATTTAAGTCCACATATTAACAAGCTTAATTAGTTAAACCCACATTGTTTATAGTATTAAGATTGTAAGTGGTATGAGCTTGACTGGTTGATGAGTTTAATTGTTCAACCTAAATATGACCCATATGTTTATTAGTGTGATGGACACACTTAAATTCAGTCATGTTTGTGTCGACCGTTTTAATGTTCATTTGCGATATATTTTTTGTAATTGGTGTCTTTTGGTTGTTTTTGTTTCTTTATATCTTATTTCTAATTAAAAAACTTGATTTTGTATATTTAGTTCAAGCTTAGAGAAATTGAATGGTAATAATTGAAGAATGGCTAGTTAGAATTAATGAATAGATGAGTTATCTCGACCATCACATCTATATAAACATGGGTTGGTTGAAGAAAGTTGCCTTTCAACAAAACAAAAAAAAAGAAGGAAAACTTAAGTCATTTTAAATTGTTAATTAATTAATATAATTCACACGCTAATCAAAGCCCCCTTAAAGTCAAAACAAAGAAATTATCAAAGTTCATAAAAAAAAAGCCCGTAAGTCATTCTTAATTGTTAATTAATATAATACTATAATTCACACGTTAATATAAAGTCTAAACAAAGAAATTAGCAAAGATCATTGTAGATAACCAATTTTGACAGTATCAAATCAAATTTCAAATGGCTTCAATAAACCCCTTTGTCGCTCCGACCTCCGGCAACCAACCATGGGCAGACGGGATGAGAAAAACCTTAAAAACCCAGCTTGCAGTTCCCATCGACACACCTCCACTTTCCATATTTTCAGTTCCTCAAATCCTTAAAGATGAAAAACCCAAAGCCTATTCTCCTCAAAAAATCGGGCTCGGTCCGAAACCCCATTTTCGGACCGAACTGTATTCTAACATGCAACAAAAAAAGCTCACCGCCGTCAAACGGGTAATAAAACCGTACCGGATTCCTGATCTGGAAGACCATGTTGCCGAAAGAATCAAAAACCTCATCCCTATAGTTTCTCCTTGCTATGATTCGTTCCCTGAAACAGATGCGGATTCGTTTGCATGGCTTTTCGCGATCGATGGTTTGTTTTTGCTTGATCAACTTGGCGTGTATTTAGATAAAGGTTTGCAATTGATCAAAAGGATTTGATCATGCTGGAAAACCAGATTCCTATGATCGTGCTGAAGGAGATTGAAAAGGCTCTTTTACAATCAGGCGAAAACTCTCAAGAGTTCTGGGAGTCTAAGTTTCAATATTTCACAGAGGCGAACTCTCCCTTTCTTCTCTCGAAAGCGAAGAAGATCGATTTTGATCATGTTAACCATCTGCTTGACTATATGTATCGTTCCATCGTTAACAATGAGGTTTCGAGAGACGTCGCTTTCTCGAAACCTGCAAGTATTCCAGATGAAAAGTTGGCCGCTGAAGAGTTACTGGAAGCAGTAATCAAAGCGGCCGGATTGATTCCTGGTGTTAAACCTTTTCTGGGAATCCTCGAATCTATCTTAAAGATCCTTGTTAGAAAGGAAAGTCTGACCTTGGAGGTAATCGCAGCAAATCAACAGCAGGATATCACGCAGCAGCTAATCAACAGCCGGACATCCAGCCATTCAACAACAAATCAATGACAGCTAGTAGTCAGCTGCTATCATCCATGTTTAGATTACGGTTTTGTGTATAAATTCAATATTTTTCATTGTAATGATGGAGACAGAAATACATACCTCAATTCATAGTTCTGTGAATCAACCTCTATCATCTTTTAACATGGTATCAGAGCAGTGTCGTTCTTGACCTGTTCATCATTTACCTTGCTCACTCAAAACCAACCATCCTCTCAACCAAGCTGCCATGGCCAAAGCCGGTAACTTGGGAGAAGATCTATCAACCCAAATCGCCAATCTGCTCAAGAATGGCCTCAACCCACAAAATCGGAACCCAAAATTGTCCGATAAACCTTCAAATAAACCTCAAGCTCAACAGCCCTTTCCAACCAAAGAAACTGCATACGCCTCTGTCCGCAAGGAGGCCGCTCACCAGAATATTCTGGGAACACCTCTCAATGACACACAGGGCATCACAGCGGGTCTAAAGGCCTCTGAAATCGAAGGGTTAGGGTTTGCATCAAAAGGCTACCGACGGAACGATGAAAAAGGAACCGGATCAGGTAACAACAAAACTTACCTCAAATGTGATCATTGCGGCATGACAAACCATACCCAGGAACAATGCTTCAAACTCGTCGGGTATCCCGAATGGTGGTCTGACGGCCATAAGAAGAACACAAAGGCTACCGTCAAAGAAAAAGGGAAATCATCCAGTACCGGCAACCAAGACGTCACCAGAGATGGAAGTCGGAGCAGAACTGGTTTCGGCGGAATGACCGACGCAACAGGTGAAGGAGATGAATGCTTAGGCAAAGGCGGAGAAGAAGAAGAAAAAGGGAACGGGTATGGGGCGGATAGGTTTGGGGCAGATAAACCGAGCATATATAATAAGAATGTGAATATGTCACATTTGGTCCCTGAAAGTAATGGGAATGCTAATATGGCCCAAAAACATCATGGTAAACAAAAACGATGGATATTCGATTGCGGTGCAACCGACACAATGACTTATGAGTCATCGGATATTATTTCAACAACTAAACCAGAAAAAACACATATTCAAACGGCGAATGGCGGGATAATGGATGTAAAATCGGGAGGGACTATTGAGATTTCGCCCACGATAAAAATCTCTAATTGTCTTTATGTTCCCTCGTTATCACATAAGCTGCTTTCCATCAGCCATGTCACAAAGGAACTTAACTGTATTGTCCTAATGTACCCTACGTTTTGTATTTTACAGGATATCAGGACGGGAGTGATCATTGGGCGTGGCACTGAAAATCAAGGGTTGTATTATGTGGATGAGGTGACTCAAAGTGGTGCTGTGATGTTGACTCATGGGACATCAGAACGAGAAGCTTGGCTATGGCACCGAAGATTAGGTCATCCCTCTACAAGTTATTTGCATATCTTATTTCCCAAACTATTTCCAGGTAATTCTATGTCACATTGTGAAACATGCGTTTTGGCAAAGAGCCACAGAAAAACTCTTAAGCCCAATAATACTAAGGCTGCTTTGCCATTTTCATTAATCCATTCTGACGTATGGGGTCCTGCCCCAGTTCTTGGGGGCAGAACCTTCGTTACTTTGTGATGTTCGTTGATGATTGTACCCGAATGACCTGGGTTTACTTTTTGAAAAACAAATCCGAAGTCTTTGAAAAATTCACTATGTTTTACGCCATGATTCAAACCCAATTTCAAACAAACATCCAAATATTCCGATCTGATAATGGCGGTGAGTTTGTTAATACCTCGTTTAAATCTTTTTTCCAAGACAAGGGAATAATCCACCAAACTACATGCCCACACACCCCAGAACAAAATGGTGTCGCCGAAAGGAAAAACCGCATTTTGCTAGAAATGACACGAGCCCTCCTAATTGAGTCCCAGGTCCCGAAATATTTTTGGCCTGAAGCCCTTGCTACTGCTACCTATCTTCTCAACCGACTCCCAACAAAAATCCTAAAGCTTAACACTCCGTTACACACTCTTTCAAAATTCTTCAAACTACCCTCAGTTCTTACTCTTCAACCACGAATCTTTGGATGTACTGCCTTTGTTCACATACCTAAATCAGATCGAACCAAGCTTGACCCTTGTGCTGAAAAATGTGTCTTTGTTGGGTATGGAATGAATCAAAAGGGATACAGGTGTTATAATCCAAAAACACGTCATATGTTCACCACAATAAACTGTGACTTTCTTGAAACCGAGTATTACTACAATTCCCAACTCAGTGGTCAGGGGAGAAGGAATGTTTAGACACACTAAGCTGGTTAGAATATGTTCCCTATGTACCAACTAAAGAGTCACCTACTACAGAGTCACCAGACTTCAATTTCAGTGCCACTGACGGTCCTAATGTTCCTCCTAACCTGGTGTCCGAGGTAAGTAATACTCACCCTATTCAGTCTGGTGGTATTTTTGAAGTTTCTAATGACTCCGAGGATACCAATACTTCTAACCATGAAACTGCCACAGAACAAACTGAAAATTTGCAGGCAGATGAATCCAGACAAGAAGAACCACCATCGAGGTATGTGTTAACCCCTAGAACAAACAGAGGGGTTCCTCCGAAACGGTATTCTCCTGAAAAAGAACCAAGAAGATCTAGTTATCCTATAGCTAGTGTGGCCGATGGAAACTTCACTAAGGAAGCCAAAGCATTTATCTCATCTGTTTATTCCGAAGAAACTCCTACAAACGTGGATCAAGCCTTAAAATCTAAACATTGGAAGGAAGCAATGAACACAGAAATGGAAGCCCTAACCAAGAACAATACATGGGAAAAGTGTACTCTTCCTTTGGGAAAGAAATCTGTGGGGTGTCGTTGGGTCTATACGATTAAGTATAAATCAGATGGTACAATTGAAAGATATAAAGCCCGACTGGTGGCAAAGGGGTATACTCAGACACATGGGATTGACTATGCTGAAACATTCTCCCCGGTTGCAAAAATGAACACAATCAGGGTTCTTTTTTCGATAGCTGCAAATGAAGGGTGGCCACTTCAACAGTTTGATGTAAAAAATGTCTTTTTACACGGGGACCTAGACGAAGAGGTATTTATGGATGCTCCTCCAGGATTCACAAAAGATTTCAAAACTGGAGAAGTTTGCCGTCTGAAGAAGTCCCTTTATGGTTTGAAGCAGTCTCCCCGGGCCTGGTTTGGCAGATTTACGGTAGCTATGAAAAAGTTTGGATATAAACAAAGTAATGCCGATCATACTTTGTTTCTCAAAAAAAGAGGAAAATTCGTAACCTGTCTAATTATCTATGTAGATGATATGATCATTACAGGGAATGATAAAGAAGAAATGGGAAAACTAAAAGAAAACTTGTTTGCCGAATTTGAAATGAAAGACTTGGGCAGGCTGAAGTATTTCCTCGGAATTGAAGTACTAAGGTCAAAACAAGGAATTTTCATTAATCAAAAGAAGTATGTCTTAGACTTGTTGGCAGAGATTGGAATGATAGATTGCAAACCAGCAGACACTCCTATGAGTGTAAACAAAAAATTCTATATGGAGGAAGGAGCAAAGTTAGCAAACAAAGAAAGATATCGACGGCTGGTGGGAAAACTAATATATCTCTCACATACTCGCCCAGACATTGCATATGCTGTAGGGGTGGTAAGTCAGTTCATGCACCAACCTCAAGAGACACATATGGAAGCAGTTTGGAGAATTATTAGATACCTCAAAGGAACGGTGGGTCATGGAGTCCTGTTTCAATCACATGGACACCTAAATGTTCAAATCTATACTGATGCAGACTGGGCAGGAGATAAGGGAAGTCGGAGGTCAACAGCAGGCTACTTCGCTCTAGTTGGTGGGAATCTTGTCACTTGGAGGAGTAAAAAACAAAAAGTGGTTGCTCTTTCAAGTGCAGAAGCTGAATTTAGAGGCATAACTCGAGGTTTAACAGAAGCCATGTGGATACGAAGACTCTTAGCTGAGATTGGTTTTCCGTCAAAAGAAACAAGTAAGATTATGTGTGATAATAAAGCTGCAATTCAGATTTCAGAAAACCCAGTACAACATGATCGAACAAAACACGTGGAAGTTGATAGGAACTTCATCAAAGAAAAATTGGAAGATGGTACGATTGAACTACCATTCGTTCGATCAAAGGATCAGCTGACTGACATTCTAACAAAAGCAGTTAACGAAAAAATTTTCAACGATTGTTTGGGCAAGTTGAATTTTGGAAATCCAACTATTCAACTTGAGGGGGAGTGTTAGAAAGGAAAGTCTGACCTTGGAGGTAATCGCAGCAAATCAACAGCAGGATATCACGCAGCAGCTAATCAACAGCCGGACATCCAGCCATTCAACAGCAAATCAATGACAGCTAGTAGTCAGCTGCTATCATCCATGTTTAGATTACGGTTTTGTGTATAAATTCAATATTTTTCATTGTAATGATGGAGACAGAAATACATACCTCAATTCATAGTTCTGTGAATCAACCTCTATCATCTTTTAACAATCCTATACGGAACTGATCATAAAGAAAAAATGATTCAAGAGATCAGAGTGCCTTCGGTTTCAGAACTCGGTGATACAGCCGGAGTGAAGTTCGCTTTGTCGACAAGCGAAGGAGGGATCAGAAACATAACCTTTGCTAATGGAACATGTTGTCTCCCTGTCATTACTCTTAATTATGATTTGGAGGTCATTATAAGAAACTTGATGGTCTACGAGAAACTAATGGCCAAAAACAGTTCAGTGGGAGGGTTTGGTCTCCAACTCACGGAGTATGTAGATTTCATGTGCGGGATTATTGACACTGCTAAGGACGTGAAAGTTCTACGCGAACTGAAGATCATACAAGGCAATTGCAAGATGAGGAGATCGTAAAATTGTTCTACGGTATCAGGAGATCGCTTGGGAATATGAGTGGGCAGTCGATGCTGAGTGAGACTGTGGCTGAGTTAAACAAGGTCTATGACAATGCACCGATTGTTTGGATCAAGAAAGAGGTAGAGAAGCAAGCTCGGGCTGTGGCTAAGGCTCTAATGTTCCTGGTTAGCATTTCGGGCACCTTGGTCTTGGCTCGTGAGCCTTTGGTGCAGGCTAGTGGTCCGAAAATGACTCAGACGATTGTTGATATTGTTAAAAAGATTTTAGAGCATATGGCCGTATCATTTCGTGTTTGATCTAATACGGATTCGTATCTTTCTTTATTTTTATAAGCTAATTGTGTGATCTTGTATTGTGTACCCGAGCCCATGCAACCATGCAGAGAATCCCATGCAACAGCCCAGGAGACGTGAAGGTCCATGCTACCTGCTGTGTTTGGCACGTGATTTTAATGTTTGTTTTTAGAGTTGTTATTTGCTTTTTAAGTAATTGTGAGTGGCAAGAATAAAGGAGATTGTGGGCAATGCCTAAGCTCCATGTGGTATGTTTTTCTCAATTCTTCGGAGAGTATGGTTTAGTAGGTTTTCATTTGTACCTCTTTATAAAAGGAGTCATTTTGTTTTGGAATATTAAGCAGAAATTTGTCCCATTCTTTCCTCTCAAATTCTTCTAACTATTTCTTCCTCAATCGCTAACCGATCGGACCACATCAAGTGGTATCAGAGCGGTGTTGATATCCATGGATACCCGAAAGAAACTACCAAGCAGTTCCAGTAAGAAACCCAAGATACCTTAGCGAAATTCAATACCATGTTCGAAAAACTCATGGGAGATGACAGTCTGATACCAAACATGATAAAGCCGCCCCTGTCCATACAGATTTGGTGGTGGTGTCGTCGTACACCCCGGTGCCGACCACAAACCTTACCTCAAACTTCACTTTCCCCGTTTTTGGTGGTGATGACCCGACGGCTTGGCCTTATCAAGATGAGCAATATTTTGATTTTTAGAAAGTTCCGAAAGCTGAGCAAGCCCATCTCGCCGCCCTCCACTTTGACGGCCTTGCTCTCCAGTGGCACAAATGGTATACCAAGCCTCGTGGACCACTCACTTGGGCTGAGTTTACTACAGCTCCTCTAAGCCGATTTGGTCCCACGGATTTTGAAGATCCTTTGGAAGCCCTATCTCGTCTTAAACAGATGACCACCGTTCCAGCCTACCAGGAAGCGTTCGAGCGGATTTTACATCAGGCAGATGGGTTGCCTAATGTATTCTTTCTTGGCAGTGTTATTGGCAGTTTGAAGGATGATGTACGATTGGAGGTGAAAATTATGAAACCACTGTTGGGTTAATCCGTTCAGTTCACGGGTTACTCGAGTCGCACGGGTTGCAGGTCACGGTCATGATTTGTTCGTGGGTCACGGGACGTGAGTTCGTTTCTTTGCATGGAATAAGGTGTCTGTTTGCATGGAATATGCTGAATATTCTTGGATCACGTTTGCATGCTGGATACATGAAGTTGAAGCACATGCCATTTAATATTTTATATTTATTTAGTAGTTGTTTTAATAAGCTAGAGTTGGTAGTTAGGTTGACCGAGGATGGTGGAGTTGACCGTTGGGTGTTTCTGCATGTTTTCGTAGAATAAGTCATGAGTTTACCAATTCTTTAGGATAATATTCTTATTTTTTTTTATTCGTAGGCATGTACAAGGCTATATAAAGCCTCATTTGTTTAATAAACATTGCACCCATTTTTCAATCGATACAGTTGCCTTTCGTTTGTTTGTTTACTTCAACTTTTCTCCTACTTCATTAATACATACATAACACATCGTGAGGTGAGCTTGTGTGTTGAGTGAGGGACCTGAACCAACATTTGGTATCAGAGCCTAGGGCTCGTAGAGAAGCGGTTTGAAGATTGAAGGAAGCCTCCGCCGCCGGCGGGTGTGTCGGTCGGTGGAGGGCAGGAGTGAAAGAAGGGTTGTTTAGGGATCGTTATACAGCAGAAGAGAGAGACCGGGAAGTGCTTCGTGTCAGTCATCGTGCGGAGAGTACCGGTTAGGATGACGGGGGTGACGGGAGAATACCGGTGTTTCTCGTGGCTGTTGGGTGTGATCAAAGTGGAAGAAAAGGAGTTATCGGAGGTGCAGTGATCAGAGGTGATAGATCAGCAATGATCGGAGAGAACTAGGTGATCGCAGGTCAGCGTGTTTCGAGGGTTTATGTTCTAGGTGGTCAAGAGGGTAGCGTAGACGAGTCGTGATTCAGGCCAAATCAGCGGGCTTGTTAACCCAATTGTTGATCGAAGAACGAGAATGGATCGTGTTTTTAATTGTCGGATACTCTTTCTCGCCTAAGAGAAGAATCGCAAGGATGCGGAGAATTCTTATGGCAGAAAAACCAACGAGTGTAGCGCGTTAGAAACGAAACAGCGGGGTGGCTGAGATATTCGTTTAGCGACTCGAAGACGGTGCAACGGGTGGCTGGTGTCTAGTTGGTGGTTGATATGCAAGTGGTGCTTATCAAGGAAGGGTTTGACAGAATAGTGAAATCACGATTAAAGATGACTTTGGACGTGGTCGAGGTGAAGACCGGGGTGTCCAGGATAGGTCGAGTAATTGGAAGGCTTTGACGTGATCGTGTTGAGGTCGGTTGGTGTCTAGTAGAAGACGAGATCGTTCTAGGTGACTCGGGCGTGGTGAATGATGGGTGTTAAAAAACGATTAAGGGGTGATTGTTGGGTTAATCGGTTCAGTTCACGGGTTAATCGAGTCGCACGGGTTGCGGTCACGGTCATGATTTGTTCATGGTCACGGGTCACGGGACGTGAGTTCGTTTCTTTGCATGGAATAAGGTGTCTGTTTGCATGGAATATGCTGAATATTCTTGGATCACGTTTGCATGCTGGATACATGAAGTTGAAGCACTTGCCATTTAATATTTTATATTTATTTAGTAGTTGTTTTAATAAGCTAGAGTTGGTAGTTAGGTTGACCGAGGATGGTGGAGTTGACCGTTAGGTGTTTCTGCATGTTTTCGTAGAATAAGTCATGAGTTTACCAATTAATTCTTTAGGATAATATTCTTATTCTTTTTTTATTCGTAGGCATGTACATGGCTATATAAAGCCTCATTTGTTTAATAAACATTGCACCCATTTTTCATTCGATACAGTTGCCTTTCGTTTGTTGTTTACTGCAACTTTTCTCCTACTTCAATATTACATACATAACATATCGTGAGGTGAGCTTGTGTGTCGAGTGAGGGACCTGAACCAACAACCACGCAGTTTATCGGAAGCCATCGGAATTGCTGCCTGGTTGAAGATAAATTAAACCCACAGAAGAAGCCTACCTCTTACCCTAAATCCTTTGGGCCTACACCAACCTCCAATCCAAACCCTGTTGCTGGCCTGTTAGGCCCACCCCCAATTAACCGACAACTGGCAAAAATCTCTTTTCATGCTATTACGAGGGCTCTCACTCCTCAGACCCTACGCCTTCCAGGAAAAATCAAGAATAAAGAAATGGTCGTTTTGGTCGACGGTAGCAGCACACACAATTTCATTGATCAGGCTTTTGTGACCCGTTTGGGATTATAGTTGAAACAGATGCGCCGTTTAAGGTGGTCGTGGCTAACCAGGAGCATGGGACATGTGCTGGGCGTGTACGAAGGCTGGCCGTCAACTTACAGGGGTATGTTATATCTAGTGACATTTTTTTGTTTTGCCGGTTTCGGCCTGTCGAGTTGTGCTCGGGGTCCAAAGGTTGAAAACACTAGGTCCAGTAGAAATTGTTTATGATAATCTCACTTTGGGGTTCAACCTTGTCGGGTCCTCGCATAAGCTACAAGGGTTGCAAATCTCTGAGTTTGTTGCCCTTAAGTCGCATGAAGTAGTGGAAATGTGTAGTTCAACATTGTTATTACCTACAAATTAATGTGCTTTTTCCGAAATCACGTTTGGCCCGCCACCATATCCAGCCATCGAGCTGGTTTTGGCACAACTTGCATCGGTTTTCAGGGAGCCGACGACTTTGCCCCCTAAGCATTTCCATGATCATGGGGATTCCCTTAGTGGCCGGTGCTTGTCCGGTAAGTACATGTCCCTACCGGAAACCATATTTGTAGAAAACCGAATACCAAGTTCGGAAATTGCTGCAACAGGGATTGATACGACCTAGTCATAATCCATTTTCTTCACCGGTTCTCCTAGTTAAAAAAATCAGATGGTCATGGCGGTTTTGCATGGATTAACGTTCTTTGAATGATATTACGGTGAAGGACAAGTACCCATTCCAGTTATAGACGAGTTGCTCGACGAGTTACATGGTTCTCAAATATATTCGAAGTTAGATTTACGTTCCGTGTTCCGTGTACCGTCCGCATTCGATTTCGGGACGAAGACATTCACAAGACGGCTTTTTCAAACTCATGAAGGGCATTATGCATTCGTGGTGATGCCCTTCGGTCTCACCAACGCACTCGCCACATTTCAATGCTAGATGAACGACTAATTTCACCCGCTTCTTCGTAAGTCTATCTTGGTCTTCTTTGATGATATACTAGTTTACTCTAAAATTTTGTAGATCATGTGAAGCATTTGGGTATAGTTTGAGCATTATAGCCACCAACCATTTGTTTGCAAAAGAATCTAAGTGTGGTTTTGGCACACAACTTCATTATCTGGGCCATGTTATTTCGGTTAATGGGGTGGCGGTGGAACCTAACAAGGTTCAAGCCGTTTTTTCGTGGCCGACTCCATCTAATGCCAAAGGAGTCCGTGGATTCTTAGGCCTCGCAGGGTATTATCGGAAATTTATTAAAGGGTTCGGGGAGATTGCAGCTCCACTACATCAGTTGGTGGGAAAGGGGTCTTTTAAATGGAGTGTCGAAGTTGGGGAATCTTTCACGGCATTGAAACTGGCCTTAACCACCACACCAACTTTGGGCCTTCCTAATTGGTCATTACCCTTTACGGTTGAATGTGACGCTAGTGAGGTAGATACTGGGGCCGTCCTTACACAATGTGGCCGCCCGCTTGCGTATTTTATCTCTATGTTGAAGGGGTCGATACTTGCTTGTGTTGGAATTAATCTTGATGTTACGGGTTGTATATGGGTTAAGTCGGTTACCGATTTTATCTAAACGGGTTACCGAATAGCAAACGGGTCACATGTTTAGAATTGGTCATATGTTGACCGAGTAAGCTGGAGGTTAAGTGGAAGTGGAGGAGCATGCAACTTTTACGTGGGTTGTTTTGGCTTATATACCATGTGCTTATATTAGTTAAGTTTATTATAAATAGGTTAGAGTTAGTTTGTTTTGATGTACCACATTAATTAATATAGAAAGTTTTTTCATCCTTTGTTGCTTTGCTGCACATTTACGTATACATATAGTTTATATTTGCAAGTGTGTAGTTAGTGATCTTGAGGGCCTGAACCAACAATTGGTATCAGAGCGGGTGAAGACAAGGAAGGCCGTTTTGAGAGGCGCTTCGAGAAGTGGAGCAGCCTTTTGGCTGCAGGGCTGAAAACGGTGATCAAGTCTGTTTATCAAAAGAAAAAAGAAAGGCAAGACAGAAAGCTGGTTAATTAGATCAGCAAGAAAGAGAAAGAAAGAAGGTAGTAGTCTGTACCGTGAAGAAAGAAGAAAGACGGGTGCCGCACTAGTTCGTTGATCCCAAAAGAAAAAATAGAAAGATAGAAAAGACCGAATCGACTAGAAAGAAAGAAAGAGTCGATCAAGAAAGCAGAAGAAAGAAGCGAAAGTTAGCAAGAAACCGGACCCGTGCGGTAGTGGTTCGAGTAGCAAGAACCGAGTCAGCTGCGGATCGTAGCAAGTAGCAATATCGGACAGTGTGTTCGAATAGCAAGTCGGCAAGAACAGATTCGAATAAAGCAATCAAGAGTGATTCGGATCAAGCAAGAAAGCTTTTTTATAGCAAGAAAACCGATTCCGGTTTTAGCATGGAAAGCAAGAATGTATGCAAGCAAGAATCGAGCAAGTAGAAAGAAACGACATCAAGATTAAGGGGGTGAATGGTGGAATTAATCTTGATGTTACGGGTTGTATACGGGTTAAGTCGGTTACCGATTTTATCCAAACGGGTTACCGAATAGCAAACGTGTCACATGTTTAGAATTGGTCATATGTTGAGGTTAAGTGGAAGTGGAGGAGCATGCAACTTTTACGTGAGTTGTTTTGGCTTATATACCACGTGCTTATATTAGTTAAGTTTATTATAAATAGGTTAGAGTTAGTTTGTTTTGATGTACCA
Source organism: Scalesia atractyloides (assembly GCA_947069175.1). NCBI lineage: Eukaryota > Viridiplantae > Streptophyta > Magnoliopsida > Asterales > Asteraceae > Scalesia > Scalesia atractyloides. The sequence continues at coordinate 4,352,039 of CAMTDV010000017.1, forward strand.
CATTAATTAATATAGAAAGTTTTTTCATCCTTTGTTGCTTTGCTGCACATTTACGTATACATATAGTTTATATTTGCAAGTGTGTAGTTAGTGATCTTGAGGGCCTGAACCAACAATTGGTATCAGAGCGGGTGAAGACAAGGAAGGCCGTTTTGAGAGGCGCTTCGAGAAGTGGAGCAGCCTTTTGGCTGCAGGGCTGAAAACGGTGATCAAGTCTGTTTATCAAAAGAAAAAAGAAAGGCAAGACAGAAAGCTGGTTAATTAGATCAGCAAGAAAGAGAAAGAAAGAAGGTAGTAGTCTGTACCGTGAAGAAAGAAGAAAGACGGGTGCCGCACTAGTTCGTTGATCCCAAAAGAAAAAATAGAAAGATAGAAAAGACCGAATCGACTAGAAAGAAAGAAAGAGTCGATCAAGAAAGCAGAAGAAAGAAGCGAAAGTTAGCAAGAAACCGGACCCGTGCGGTAGTGGTTCGAGTAGCAAGAACCGAGTCAGCTGCGGATCGTAGCAAGTAGCAATATCGGACAGTGTGTTCGAATAGCAAGTCGGCAAGAACAGATTCGAATAAAGCAATCAAGAGTGATTCGGATCAAGCAAGAAAGCTTTTTTATAGCAAGAAAACCGATTCCGGTTTTAGCATGGAAAGCAAGAATGTATGCAAGCAAGAATCGAGCAAGTAGAAAGAAACGACATCAAGATTAAGGGGGTGAATGGTGGAATTAATCTTGATGTTACGGGTTGTATACGGGTTAAGTCGGTTACCGATTTTATCCAAACGGGTTACCGAATAGCAAACGTGTCACATGTTTAGAATTGGTCATATGTTGAGGTTAAGTGGAAGTGGAGGAGCATGCAACTTTTACGTGAGTTGTTTTGGCTTATATACCACGTGCTTATATTAGTTAAGTTTATTATAAATAGGTTAGAGTTAGTTTGTTTTGATGTACCACATTAATTAATATAGAAAGTTTTTTCATCCTGTGTTGCTTTGCTGCACATTTACGTATACATATATTTCATATTTGCAAGTGTGTGTAGTTAGTGATCTTGAGTGCCTGAACCAACAGCTTGGTCCGCTTACGAGAAGGAAATGTTGGCGGTAGTAGTCGTGATTCGCAAATGGAGACATTATTTGCTTGGTCGGCCTTTTGTCGTTAAAACATGTCATATGTGCCTCGATTACCTCTTAGAACAGAGGTTAACCACTCCGGCTCAAGCTCAGTGGCTACCGAAACTTCTGGGTTTTGATTACAGTATTGAATACAAAAAGGGCGTCTCCAACAAGGGGGCCGATGCACTTTCTTGCATACCCGAGTTTCAACTTATCGCTATCTCATTTCCATCCGCAACCATTTGGCAAGATGTCCAGAACGAGGTACAATCTAATCCTTATTATCAACACTTATCTTCCAATCTGAACCAACGGGTCCATGCAGCACTGGCTTATCGGGATGGGATTTGGTTTCGAGCAGGGGTAATTTTACTTAGTCCTTCATCTCGCTTATTACCTACTATCTTGCAACTTTGTCATGCGTCACCAGAGGGATGTCATTACGGGTTTCATAAGATTTTAGCAAAGATCAAACAGTCATTTTGGTGGGCGGGATTGAAAGAGCGGGTTAAACTCTTCATCCGAGTGTGTCAAACTTGCCAACGATTCAAATCCGATAGCATGCAACCGGCCGGTTTTTTTTCAGCCCTTCCTATACCAACTGAAGTATGGACTGATGTGAGTATATATGGATTTTGTAGAAGGTCTGCTATGTTCTAAGGGTTTCACTGTTATAATGGTTGTCATGGACCGCCTCTCTATGTATGCCCACTTTGTACCCTTGAAACATCCTTTTACAGCCGCAATCGTTGCCCGAGAATTTGTTGCAAACATTGTGAGACTTCACGGGCTTCCTTCTTCCATAGTCAGCGATCGCAACAAGGTTTTCATAAGTTCTTTTTGGCAAGCTCTTTTCAAACTGTAGGGTACCGGGTTGCGGTTAAGCTCAAGTTACCACCTGCAAACAGATGGCCAAACGGATATGGGAAACCGAACAATGGAACAGTATTTACGGTGCTTCATAGGCGACAAGCCTAAGGGCTAGGTTGAATGGCTTCCATGGGATGAATATAGGTATAACACGGTTGTCCACTCATCTACTAAAATGACTTCGTTTCAAGTGCTTTACGGCCGGTTACCTCCTAAGTTGATTCCATATGTTCTGGGTACAACGCAAGTTCAAGCAGTCGATAATTATCTACGTGATCGAAGTGAGCTCTTAAGTCAACTATGAGCTAACTTGGCCACGGTACAAAATCGGTTGAAGGTACTTTCCAATCGGCCATGAGCTGGAATTGGTAGAAGGTGATCTGGTCTTTATTAAACTGCAGCCCTACAAACAAATAAGGGTGGGGACCCGGTAACTAACAAGCTCAGTCCCAGGTACTTTGGTCCCTACAAGATACTCCAGCGGGTCGGATTGGTAGCACACAAGGTTGAATTACCTTCGGGGTCACAAATTCATGATGTTTTTCATACGAGCCTACTGAGAAAATGTGTTGGGTTGGTCAAGAATCCAACACTACGGTTACGGGTCTTGTATTTCCGCAGCCATAGCCAGAATGTGTTTTGGATGAAAGGGTGGTTCGTAAGAGGGGGGGGGGGGGGGGTATCGGCCGAAGAAGGAAGTATCAATCAAATGGGTCGGCGGAGCTCGAGAGGATGCAACTTGGGAAATTAAGTGGCGGTTTGCTAAAGCCTATCCTGATTTCCTTCTTGAGGACAAGCCGGGTTCAAGTGGGGTTGTGCACCTGAGCCCATGCAACCGTTCGGAGAAGCGCATGCAACAGCCAAGGAAACGTGAAGGCCCATGCAACCTGCTGGGTTTGGCACGTGATTTTAATGTTTGTTTTTAGAGTTGTTACTTGCTTTTTAAGTAATTGTGAGTGGCAAGAATAAAGGAAATTGTGAGCAATGCCTGAGCTCCATGTTGCATGTTTTCCCCCAATTCTTAGGAGAGTATGGTTTAGTGGGTTTTCATTTGTACCTAGGAGTCATTTTGTTTTGGAATATTAAACAGAAAATTGACCCAATCTTTCCTCTCAAATTCTTCTAATTCTTTCTTCCTCAATCTCTAAATCGCTAACCGATCGGACCACATCATCTTGTTACTCATTGATGCAAGTGGATTACCTTTTACCCCATGAGTTGTTGCTATTTGAGTTATTATGAAGCATTAACTTATTAGACCATCACCAATGGTATCATATTTTTAATTAAGAGTTAACTTTCATTATGTCAGTTCAGACCATATTTCAAATTTTTATCATTTTCATCCCTCACATTTTTTGAACATGCCACTTTAGTAAAAAGAACATGAGTTAACATAATTGAATAAACTACAGAGACGAAAATAATAGTTAACTCTTTAATTCATAAACTTTGATTTTATATATTTAGCTTGAGCTTAAAGGAATGAAATGATAATGATTAGAAAATGACTGGTGAGAAACAGGTGATCGATAAAGATCGTAACACAAGCAGTTGGTTTCACTTTTTGAGATTAATTCCAGTTTTGAAAATTATTAGTTTTAAACGTTAATAGTGTTGAATAAAATAATTCAAATCTTTTACCTTTGGTTTTTTCTAGCTGTTAATGCTTGCGTGGAATAATTATTCAGTATTCTTTGACCGAGTTTCTGGATTAATTTGAGTTGGTTCATCTCTTTTTATTTGTTTAGTTGTTTAGCTTTTTCCGGTTGCTTACGCTGTTTTTGGCTATTTAAAGCCCTCAAGTTTATTGAATAAAGCATCCAGAAAGTACATCTCAAACTATCTTTCCTTGTGTTCTATTTACTTTCAAATAAAATTCTGGTTCAAATAATTCTTTCTAACTAAACCATATATTTAACATGTCATGTTCAAGATAACTCGTCTATTGAGTCGTATTTGCATGGACTAGTATAATAAAATGGGTTATATTGGTTTACCAAAAACATGTTTATTGTTGTGTCGTCTTATTGATGGTGTCAGGATTTGCCGCCGTATGTATCTATATGTATCATTGTCTTATGATTTACAAACATAATCAACCTCACAAAACTCAACATAAACACCATTTCCCTATAATGACCCCGTAATTGTTTTATAATTTAATAGTAAAGGGTCAACGAATTATTTCATAAAGTTTAAAAGTGTATTTAACATACGTTAATGATTAGGAGTAAACATGTTAAATTACAACAAACAACGATGACAAATCTTCTTTCGTAAGGCTATACGGTGTGGGCAACGCCTCCAATCACATTAGCTGGGTGGCGGCCGGGCCCAACACCACCCCTCCTCCGCCAAAGGAGGGCATCATCCTTGTCTTTGCCAAGCAGATAGCGGGCGCGACAAGGGGATAACAGGTGGACCCTCCATGTTTGTTGCCGTGTATCACCATTTTGACCGGAAAAAACCATATACTGGGTACTGCTTTGTGTGTTTTCTTCGAACGACAGTCTTTTTTAGCGTAGATAGGGTTTTTGTGTGTGTGTGAGGGGTGATAGGTTTAAAGTGGTATTTAATTAAGGATGGGCTAATAGGCTTTAATATGGCCACTACAATGGGTTTAAAAAATAAATAAGTGGGTAATGGTTTTATAAATTAGATAAGTTTGTAATTTAATTATAGTTTATAGATTTCATGTGCTTGCAATTTAATTATACGTAAAATGCCATTTTCGTCCATGATTGTTGGTCACTTCTGCAACTTTCCTTCAAAAAGTTGTTTTTCACATCTGATCCCTAAGCTTTTACAAATCTTGATGTTTTCATCCAATTTTGTTAACCTCATAAATTTTATAATGTTAAATGAGGGGAAATTTCGTCTGTTTTATATTGTTTTTTTAATAAATAAACTTCTTTTTAAACGGCCAACGAATCCTCAAATGGGCCACTACCACATTAATTATTCATGTGATTCACTTTATATATACTTAATACAATTTAGCTATTAATGATAAATACTCATTTTAAGAAAAAATTAATATCGAAATATAGATATCTAACTTAGGACAATAAAATAATAAATTTAAAATAAGTAACTAAGTTCATAAACCTTAGTTTTAACAAGAACACTTTATTTAGTATAATTATTTTCGGAATTCCATAAGCATCAAACACCCAAAGTATTATTATTGTAATCCCCATTACGCATGTTTTAGGTATCATATGATAGGTATCATATGATGTATATTAATTTATAATTGACATGTTAATTATCAAAATGGGGTGGTGGTTTATTTACAAGATAAAACCTTTAAGCAATTGGGTTTGTGAGAGGAGATCTTTGGTTTAAGTCCTGCAAACGACAAGAATTAAATTCGTCGTTAAAAAATAATAGTTCGCGTGTAAATTGATATTGGCCCATTTTTTTGGAAAAGCGAATTTCTTGTGTTAGGCACCCGCCAAACTAGAGGGTCTCGATGCCCCACTCCGGCCATACTATGTTGTCTTAGATGGGTCTGCGTTGGCTTTAGAGTTTGTCTTGAACATTCCCCTAGGAAACCACACTAGCGACTGCCACTTAACATACGTTGTGCGAACCACAAGAGCTGAATACTCTTTGGTGTAACACAATGTGAAACGAAAACCTACATGGGCTCAGGATAGAACCTGACCCCGTACAAAGGAGAGGTTAAACTATATCCACACAAATAAGGATTAAAGTTGGATCTCTATTGAAGAAGCCAAATCTATCAACCACTACACCACAAATGGGATTAATATTGGCCCATTTAAAGTCAACAAAGAAATTAGCAAAGATCATTGTAGAGAACCAATTTTGAGAGTATCAAATCAGAACTCAAATGGCTTCAATAAACCCTTTTGAGGCTCCAACCTCCGGCGATCAACCATGGGCAGATCAAATGATAAGAACCTTAAAAACCCAGCTTGCAGTTCCCATTGACACACCTCCACTTTCCATATTCTCAGTTCCCCCTAGCTTTAAAAATGAAAAACCCGAAGCGTATGCTCCTCAAAAATTGGGGCTCGGTCTGAAACACCATTTTCGGACCGAGCTTTATTCCAACATGCAACAAAACAAGCTCACCGTGGTCAAACGGGTATTAAAAACATACCAGAATCCTGATTTGGAAGACCAAGTTGCCGAAAGAATCAAAAACATTATACCTGTAGTTTCTCCTTGCTATGCTTCGTTCCCTGAAATTGATGCGAATGCGTTTGCATGGCTTTTCGTTATTGATGGTTTGTTTTTGCTTGATCAACTTGGTGCGTATTTAGATAAAGGTTTTGCAACTGATGTAAAGGATTTAATCATGTTGGAAAACCAGATTCCTATGATCGTGTTGAAGGAGATTGAAAAGGCTCTTTTACAATCAGGCGAAAATTCTCTACTCTGGGAGTCGAAGTTTAGATATTTCGCAGAGGCGAACTCTCCCTTTCTTCTCTCGAAAGCGAAGAAGATCGATTTTGATCATGTTAACTATCTGCTTGATTATATGTACCTTTCCATCGTGAGTAATGAGATATATAGCGATGTTGTTTTCTCGAAACCTGGAAGTATTCCAGATGATGAAAAGTCGGCCGCTAAAGAGTTACTGGAAGCAGTAATCAAAGCCGCCGGATTGATTCCGGGCGTTAAACCTTTTCTCGGAATCCTTGAATCCATCATGAAGATTCAATACGGACTTGATGAAGAGAAAATGATTCAAGAGATCAGGGTGCCATCGGTTTCAGAACTTGGCGATACAGCCGAAGTGAAGTTCGCTTTGTCGACAAACAATGAAAAAGGGATCAGAAACATTAGCTTTGCCAACGGAACATGTTGTCTACCTGTCATTACTCTTAATTATGATTCGGAGGTCATATTAAGAAACTTGATGGCCTATGAAAAACTAATGGCGAAAAACAGTTTAATCGGCGGGTTTAGTCTCGAACTCACGGAGTATGTAGATTTCATGTGCGGAATTATTGACACCGTGAAGGACGTGAAGGTGCTACGCGAACTGAAGATAATACAAAGCGATTTGTGAGATGAGGAGATCATGAAATTGTTTAACGGGATCGGGAGATCACATGGGAATATGAGTGGGCAGTGGATGCTGAGAGAGACTGTGGCTGAGTTAAACAAGGTCTATGACAACGTACCGAGTGTTCGGATCAAGAAAGAGGCTGAGAAGCAAGCTCGAGCTGTGGCTAAGGCTCTAACGTTCCTGGTTAGCATTTCGGGCACCTTGGTCTTGGCTCGTGAGGCGTTGGTGCAGGCCAGTGGTTCGGAATGACCCAGTCAATTGCTAATATTGTTTCAGAGCACATGGCCATATTATTTCGCGTTTGCGATCGTGTTACTCATTGATGCAATGAGTTGTTGCTGTTTGAGTTATTATGAAGCATTAGTATCAACTTACTACACCATCACTAATCCAAGGAGCTAAATCCAATGTGTTAAATAAATCAATAAACACATCTACTCAGCTACCATATTATATTTCTAGAAATGCATCAAAAATACTTATCCTCTTTCCAACCTTATGAACATCTTTACCAATATTTACATTTCCTTGTCATCACCAACATTTATACTTTATTTTTAATGCTCAAATCCTAATATTATTAATCCATTTTCCATTTTTCTATTCTTAGAATATAAATAGATTAGTTAAATAAATTAACATTAATTACAATAAAAATTAAACTTAAAATAATTAAACTAAAAATAAAATATTGCTTAAACTATATATTTTTTTTATAAAAAAGTACAACAAACGTTACATTACATAATACATAACTTACGAACAACAACCACATGTTTAACTTTTTCTTATATTTAGTTATAATCATAGCGCACATCTATTCATGCTCGGCTCATGTGACGGGATTCATGTGGCTTGTATCGATAAAGAGTAATTTCTTTTCTTTCAATCAGCAGTAAGTGTTCATATGAGTTTCGAAAGATGTATATGTTTTTTTTATTTGAACTTTAATGAGTTGGTTAACTCCTCATAAGCTTGGTTTTGCTTTTCCAATAGTTGGTTCTGTTTCGCCTTCTCCTTCTCTTTGTTTTTCCCAATTATCGAGTTGGTGCTCGAAAATAAATAGAGTAAATTTGGAACTATAATGGTTAATAAATTATTATTTGTATTTTTTTTTAAAACCAACTGGGTTATAGACCCGTGTATAACACGGGGTTATGTACAGAAAATGATACAACAAAAAACATTTATAGTTTATAATTACATAATACATTATATGTAATAATGAAAAATTTACAAATTAGTGTTAAATTTACAATTTACAAATCTATAAATACAAATAGAATTATAATTTTTAAAAAATTCTTTGTAGAAACATCGGGTGTCATACACTTAAAAATTTTTCTCGTTTTTCGGTAACGGGACCATTTTTTCCGTTTTTTCGGTGTGAACCGGTACCATGCTCATCCATACGCCATCAGAAGTTGCCGTAGCAGCCTCACCCACCAAGACGACTTTGATTTAGGCCTTCACTATGCCGACACGTCTAGGATTTTATCTAAACTTTTTGCGAGACGGTTGAGATGACTAAGCCTGCCTTTTGAGTGCCGGCTAAGATTTCTATTTTGATATTGGGGATGACTAAGATTTCTATTTTGGTATTGTTTTTTTTCTAACATCACCCATTTTATATCGCAATAAAACAGTACAAGGGGCCAGAAGTGGCTGGAAAACCCAACAAATAGAACAAATTAAAGTAAGTCTTCACACAAAATTATCTCCACCTCTCCCAGCTTAACTTAACTGAACGAATGGGGATCGAAACCTTCGGTCAAACAAAAGCCTCCTCTTTCACTTCCTCTGCCACTTTCAGAATACAAAACGAGATACTTTCAAAGATGGCCATGTTTCTTGCTCTTCCACACTTTCCATAGCGCCGCGTAAAAAACCACCTCCAAAATTATCTTCCACTTTCCAGCCTTTCAGAGCATTCAGAATATCCGAGACCCCTACTACATTGGCAAAAGACCAGAATTTTGACCCATATGCAAACGTATCACCAAACTGATCTTATCATAACGCATTCAATGGCCAAATGGTTAATTGTTTCCGACCCATACCCGCATAACCTGCAGGAAGTGTTAGTGATGTTAACCTCGTAGTGTAGCTGCCACATTTTGCTGGGGATGTAGCCCTGCACCATTTTCCAAACAAAATAAAGCACTTAGTTTGGAATCCCAAGCGTTCCAACGGAAACTTCCCACCTCGACTTTTATGCCCAGTTTCTCAGCCGATTCAGATCTGACCACAACAACAAAGAACGAGTTTTGACCTGTATCATTCCCAACCGAACCCATGTCTTCAACCCCACTAGCGCCGGCCCAAAGTTGATCCAGATGATTTTTGATCCTCCGTATCCACTTCATAAGGAATACCCAATTAAGATATTTAAAGTCCCCTAATCCCAAATCTCTTTGAATGCCTTCTAAGGTTTAATCACCTTTAAAGGAGCGCCTTGGCGAGACTGATTCGACTGCCCATAAAAAGAAGTTGTCTATGATGATATGTGATTTCAAATGTGCTATTAAGTGATTATAATGACGGCAAATTGGCTATTTGAGGTCATTTTTTAATTGGAAGAGTTGACCTTATTATGCAGTTACAAGCGTTTTGAGCGATATGGTTTGTTGTGTCAACATGCTTTCTATGTTTGAAGATTGTGTGGTATTAATGAATTTCCGAAGAAATACATTGTTGAACGGTGGACGAGATCTGTGATTCACAATTCACCTTCCCAGTCAAGTATGTCTATGGTTTTACGTGATGGTGAAAACATTCAGGATGGAAATGGTTAATGATGTTGTTCGTGAGATAATGCACTCAAGTGAGCACATTATTAATAAGTTGATCGTTGATTTTGATCAACTTCAGTTGTTTAGAGATTATCTGAAAGGCATTGCAAGGAAAACTGATGCAAGCAGACAGAAGAAGTTATCTACTAACGAAAGACGGATCATTGTATCTATTACTGGTCCCACAAATGGAGAGCAAGGAATAAGTTTGCACGTGTAAAAGCTATTACTCGTGCAGGGAAGAAGAAAAGAACATGCAAAATCTATGGTATTATAGGTCATGATAGGCGGACATGTATTGTTCTTACTAAAGTTGATCCTAATGCTAATGGAACTGATCCTAATGTGAATGGAACTGATGCAAGCAAAGAAAACCAGGCTAGCACAAGTTACGGAACAGAATGTGTTGCATTTAGTTCAGAAGTTGAATGCTTTTCTATAGTGTTACGTGATTACACATATACAAGTGACATTAGAATATTATTTGTGTGGGGATTGTTACGTGATTACACCTATAATATTACGTGATTACATATATACAAGTGACATTGATTATTGATTGATTTTTCATTACATAAATTATATTTATACAATGTAATCGTTCGTGAGAAGACTAGACTGATGCAGGAAAACATGAAGTTTTCACATAACCAACAAACCAAAACAACATAAACTATTGTTTTCACTATGAACTAACAAACCAAAACAACATATTGTATCATAAGAGGAACATAAAGTAAAGTATTTTAATGTTTTTCAAATCACACAAAGTTGCTCTGCCTTTCTTTAAGTCTGTCTAATAAGTTCTCCTTCATTCTTTCTTTTTCTGCAGCATGCAAGTCATTAAACTCCCAAGCAAATTTGTTAACAACACATCCGGGAGTAGGATCTTTCCAAGTTTTTTTTAGCGTATGTAATTGAAATGCGCTTGATTACCTGGAGACTCTTTGTTTTGCCAGTGACCCATCTTCTTGTATATGTGCTCATGCAAGTCTCCATTCTCATGGTAAAAATGGTGTAGTCAATACCATTTTTTTGTTCGCCAATCCATGGACACCCTTAATTGTTGTTTGCTTAGCGTGGTGGGTGTGATTGTACGTGTAGGTAGTTTCACAGGGCTTCTATCTGATTGAAACATAAGCACTACGTAATTACTAACCATTTATTACGTAATTTGATAAATATTTATATGTAAATAAAGTAGTTGAAAAAAATATTACCAGGTGCCACGGGAGTTGATTGTATTTTTCGAACCTGGGTGCGCATTTTTGTTGTTATCTAAGATATTAATCTTTGGAGTTCTCAAATTGAAACATATACAATATATATGTTCCGAAGCGATGATTAGCATGAATAACAGATCGACACCATTGACTGATTTGATGTTAAACTTATTCAGTTAATCTATAAATTCTTAGTTAGGACATCAATTCTGTTGTAATCATCAAATGTAACTGTGAACTCATGTCGTTACATGATTAGTTAATAAGAAATTAATAATCAAACAGCATACCACAATATACAAAACAACCTTAATGGTGAATTAGGACCATTTTTCTTTTCCTCGGTGTTGAGGTAAATGCCCATGCATCCAAGATATCGATTGAAATTGTGATTCAGGAGTATAAGGCTTCCATATGCACTTGTATTATGAACTCCCATCTCCTAGCCTGAATACGATTTCACTGTTTTGAAAAATATTTTATTAGGTAATGGTATAAAACCAACAGTCATGTTGTGTATTCAATTCACAAAATAAATTGTACCTACTGTGTTTCTTCCATTGGAGCAAAATATACTATGCCAACATGTTTTCATCTCTGGTGATCTTGTTTCGGATTGCCACTGGCCATTCAATATATGGTGATTTCAATGCTCCAGACAACATTATCATTCTTCTTTCCCTGTTTTCTAGCATATGTGAGACAATTGTTGATTATGTGTTGGGTTAATAGGAGCTTAATTGGTGTTTGAAAATCAACATCATGATTAGGTTTTAGGAATAGTAGTTCTCTAACAGCATCGTCAACAACTTTTTTGTCCTTTGCAACCTAATTTGATTTTGTGAGAGTAGACGAAAACTTGGCCTTGCTTCTTGGTGTATTTCTTGATATTTCATCTTTATTTTGAAGTTCAAGTTCTTCATTGACTGTTTTTTTCTTGGTGGGTTTCCGTCGATACTAGCTCAGTTACAATCATCATGTTGTTCAATAAATCCGAACTAGGTTTTTCTATATTATGACTTGGCATTTTGTTGGCACCATCTTTGGTTTTTGCAGCCTCGGTTTTTCTACTTGACATTTCTACTTTTGCTTTATTAGTTGCAACCACAAAAGCATTCATTAGCCCAAAGCTAATGTATTCAGACAATGTGTTTTCTTGATTTGACGCCCCTTGTATGGCAGGCAACTCAGCTTCATTTTGGTCTTTATTAACTCCAGCTTCATTTTATTCTTCTGCAATATCAGTAGCTTCTTATTGGCTTCATTATGTGATTTGTCTTCTTCATTACATGATTCCAGGTTTTCAATTTCAGCCTTTTCCTTTTCTAGGTAAGCTCTGTACTTGCTCACACAACAGTTCCATCTAACTTGCTCTTGCCTTATACCATTATGTGTTGAAAACTTTGTTATTGCTTCTTGAAAAGTGTTTTCCATGCCTTTGAAATTAAACTCAATTTTTTTTACCATTTTATTCATTATTTTTTACAACCATCCGTTACGTGATTATTAGTTATACATACAAAGATATGTTTTTTTTAAATCTTAACTATAAACTTTTATATCACTTACATTCTCAGCAATAGGAATTTGAATGCTCAATGGAGTTTGGATTTCATTTGTTGATTTTTTTTCATTTTGTACATTATCTCTTCTTCGTGCTTCTTCACTTTGAATGCGTTCACTTCAATCATCAGCATCATCAATTTGCAAATTCTGATTACCTTCATCGGTTGATCTTCCTGCTGCAAAAATTTATTTATTTTTTATAATAAGTTATATGTATTTGTCTATATATTATATGGATATGGTTCCTTATTGTATATATATGTACTTACATTGTGTCCTACGTTAGGAGTTCTATAGTTTTTGTTGTAACATGTAATTTCATCAAGGGAGCTTGGTGTGCTTCCCACGTTCTTTAAATTCTTATGTATCTGGACCTATATGATGATGAATCTCTGGTTTATATAAACAAATCAATGTTAAGTGATTCGTTACATTTGTTTGTCTCTTGATTTCCTTTATCCTTTTGAACTTGAACCACTTCTACTTCATTCTTTTTATTCTTATCATGTTCCATTTCTTCATTTCGCTAATCATTTGTTGCATGAAGTGTTTCCTCATTTGCTACTTCGTCTTCTTCATTCTCTTCATCTCTTCGTTCCTCGCTTAGATACGTCCCATTATTGTATAAATCTTCATCAATCTTAAACAGATCTTCGGTTTTAATATGCATGATTACTATGGTTTTTACTACTTCTGGATTATGTGTCAGCCTTTGTTCGTGCGCGTAAAGTACCTGCAATATTTTTTAGTAAATATTTTGGATGTTTTTGAAATATATGAAGTTGTGAAGTATTGTACATATTCACACATAAAACATACCGCAAGAAATGTTAGTGGTCCATGGTATGACTCTTCTCCATTCCATTCTTCCTTTGTCCTTTTCAAATAGGTGATCATATAATCACACCCATTCAACTTTCTTATCGAGGAATTATGTGTTATTGTTACTAAAAACCTCTTGTTCATTGTTGAGCTTTTTGTCATCTCACCGAGTAACGTGTTGTATAGAACAAGGAAGATTAACTTAACAATCCAGTCTACCTTCTTGCTTTTTACTAAGATTTGTTTTTAACAAGTATGACTAAAATTTTTTCCATGGTATACTAGACTGCCCATGCATCATGTGTTTTCGATAACCCTTTCCTTGGTTTGATTTTCTCTATCACTTTGACACCACCAAAAGAAATTCCAAATATGTCATTCACCTTTTGTGGTGTAACTTGAATGATGTGGTTCCTTATGTTTACCTCGTTGCGTTCATGATCATAGTTTGATAACAACCATGCACCATTCTTGTTTGTACGATTGTTATGTTTATTGAAAGCAAAAACCCAAAACCCATTTTTAATTGCTACTTTTTGAAAATTTGTAAAGCTATCTATAGCTTCTGTATTAACTTCTTGTCTGTGTACGAAACAAAGGGTTTTCTTGGAGGCAAATTGCTCTCCAATACTGTATCCGAATTTAATCGTTTGGGTGGGTTTACAATGTCTTCATCATCATCATCATCCCATCATCACCATAAGAAACTACTTACACTTGATGGTTACTTGTATGTATTGCGAAAGAAATAGTGAAATGTGAGATTCGACAAATGCTCAACACAATCGTACATCTATAATCACACATACCATTTTGTTTTGCTAACAATAACATAATATCAATTTAACCAACATCTATAATCACATGCCATGTGAAAGCAATAACAAATACTCAATGTAACTAACCCTATGACTAAAATCACGTATCAAATACACAACCATATAACTAAATTATGTAGCAGATACTCAATGTATGCCTATATCTAAAATCATGTAACATATACAACAACAAATAGCTAATCTAAAATCACGTAGAATATACAACAACAAATGGCTAAATAACGTCGCAGATACTCAATGAATGCCTAACTCTAAAATCATGTATTATATACAACAACAAATATCCACTTAGGAATAGCCTAGTGGCGTTGGTAAATTAGATAAAGCTTGGGGTAGTAGGAGGTCATGGGTTCAATCCCAATGGTGTGCAAGTTTTAGCCATTCAAATATATATATATATAATATATATATATTTTTGAATGGCTAAATATATATATATATATATATTATGTGTGTGTGTGTGTGTGTGTACACAACAATAACAAATAGCTAAATATAAAATCACGTAGCATATACAACAACAAATATCTAAATCACGTAGCAGATACTCAATGAATGCCTATATTTAAAATCATGTATCATATAACACAACAAATAGATATATCTAAAATCACGTAGCATATACTAAATAAATGCTTAAATCTAAAATCATGTATCATATACAACAAGGAATACCTAAATCTAGAGTCACTTACCGTAGTCTTTTTAACACATGACATGTAGTTGTTCTTCTTTGTTCCCTAGTTTGCAAGGTTAACGTTGTGTGGCGTGTACCCATGAATAAAAAATCTTAGTTAAATTCAATTTCAAAAATAAAATCGACCATAAACTACGGAATGCACTTACTTCATCTTTTACAATTGTTTAGTCATTAAATTCACGTAATTGGCACACGCTTTTTTTGGACGTAGATGTTGCACATAAATGGTTGTGATTATCGCGAATCCTTCATATGCAATAACTGTCATGTACGGTATCCTCTTTATAATTGAATTCAAAAAATAAAAAAGAGTTAATTACGTTTTTCGTCCATGTGGTTTGTCAAAAATTACTATTTCAGTCTATTAGTTTAAAATTTGCCATTTCAGTCCTTATAGTTTCATTTTCGTAACTATTTCAATCCATTGGTTTGTCTAAAATCACTATTTCAGTCCATTAGTTTGCAATATAGTGTCAGAATAATTGGATGAAGTTAACAAAGGTGGATTGAAATAGTTACAAAAGTGAAACCACAGGAAAAGAAATGACAATTTTTAAACTAATGAACTAAAATAGTGATTTTTTACAAACCATAGGGACAAAAAACGTAATTAACTCAATAAAAAATAAGCTAGTGCACTGTTCTTTATTTTTTTAAAACGCATAAAGATATTTAATTTTCATTTTATATTACAATACTAGGAGTAATAATTTCTATAACAACTTGACCATTTTATCTTATTGCACAAAGATATATCCTAATTATGTATTCTATATACGCATATTTACATAGTCTATGAATTCTAAGAGCATCTTCAACAATAAATCAAGTTTGAAATCTAAACTCATCAACTTATTCTAAATTTCAAGCATATCCGAATCTACATTTTCATTCAACAATAAACAATCCAAACCCCCACTCCATTATCTACCTTCTCACCTATTTTTTCTTTTGTTTAGCATAGAGTTAATTACTATTTTCGTCCTTGTGGTTTGTCAAAAATCACTATTTACGTCAATTGGTTTAAAATTTGCGATTTCAGTCCTGTGGTTTCACTTTCGTAACCATTTCAGTCCACCTCGTAACCATTTCAGTCCATGTACTTACAGAATAAATGGATTGAAGTGGTTATAAAAGTGACCACCGGGAGTGAAATGGTTACAAAAGTAAAACCACAGGGACTGAAATCGTAATTTTTTAACTAATAGACTGAAATAGTGATTTTTGACAAACCACAGGGACGAAAACAATAAATAACTCTTTAGCATATATCTAACTTATTTAATCTATTTATAGTTTATTTCAATAATAATATTATTTCCTTTTTAATTAGAAACGTATATTTCTTTTTACTTGATGTATATTAAAATAGTAAGAAATAAAAAATAATTAATAAAAAGTCAACCCATTACGTTGAAAAAACACTTTAAAACAAACACATTTAAAACCTACAAATAAGAACATAAACAAATTAATAGAACAAACTTAAACCTAAAAATAAAAATATACAACATATTTAAAAAGATGCACACTTAAACGTTAAACCTACAAATTAAAAACAACAAACTACATAATAATTACTAATCTAGTCCAGTTTTTTTCTTTTCCTGATATCCGCACAAATCCTATCAGGATTTGACGTTGTGGCGAGTCTATGGTCGAGTGGTCCACGAAAAGAGTGGTACAGTCTAGATTTAAAATAAATTGATCTTGTTGACCCTTGAGCCCCATCACATCCTCTCGTTTGCCGATGTATTGATTCATCCGTTCTTTAACCGCACCGTCTTCTTCTTCAAGATTCGGCATCTCCTTTTGTGTTGTTCCCCTTCTCGTCCTCGGCCGAGCCTGCTTTGCCTTCTTTTGCTCAATTGGACGCGTCAACCCTTCAAACTCGTTTGGGGTATCATTATCTCTGATATTAACATTGAAACCCGAATCTCGCATGGGAGATCATTGCCATCCAAGTCAACTGCATCGGAAGCAGACGATATATACGCTCCGAATACCGATGTCTTTGACTTCTTTGACACCATTAATAACGGTTCATACCTTTTTGGTTCATTTTTCACGATGTGGAAAACACACTCATGGTTGAAACAAGCTTCATAATGGCTTTAGTACTTTGCTTTAACCAGGTTGAAAATTGGGGTTGAAACCCGGCTCGATTTGAGGAGATAACCCGTAGAATAGGTAACTGGGTTGAGTCATAAACCCGTAGTTTTGGAAGTAGGAAGGCATGACTAGGTTGAGTCGGAAACCCATAGTTTGGAAGAGTAGGATGTTATTAGATTGGTTTGGATTTGAGTCAAAACCTAAAACCTAACCATTCTTAAAATGTTCTTTGGTCATCCATTTTGTAATTGTGTTGGTGTGAAATGGAAGAATGGTTGAGGGTGAAAGTTTGAATGTTAGAGTTTAGTGTGAAATGGAAGACTGGTTATGAGTGAAAGTTTGAATGTTTAAGGTTGGTGTGAACTTGGTGAAGGTTTAAATTAAGGGTAAAGTGGGTGATTATTTTTGGAATTTATTTATTTTTTACATTCGCAACACACTATTCTTTTTGCTTTGACTCTTTTGACTTTTTTTAGTTTTCAATTTTCTTTTTCTTTTAACCCTTTTATTTTTTTTATCTTCTACACTTATAACCCCAATAGTTTTCATCTTTTACATAATGCACATAGTTTTTATATTTTACACTTTTAACCCATGGTTTTCATCTTTTACATATTTGTCACATACATTTTCTATTTTTAACCCCAACACTTTTTCACTTTCAACTTTTGTCTCGGCACTTTACATCTTTTAAAAGAATTTCGTTTTATGACGTATTCTAAATTTTGCGAGTTAACACCCTACAACACGCGTGAGTTGTGTTTACGTCTTTTTTACGGTTTTACGGCTTCGTCGAAACTCGCGTGTCATCAGCCGACTTATTTATTCTTTTTTATGTTTTATTTTTTCGGTCAACTTTTTGTGAGTTAACACACTGTAATGTGTATGTGTGATTCATCATTTTTGAGTTTATTTTTTGTTCACTTAACGATCCCACCATGACACGCAGGTTTTAAATACTAGTTTTATTATAAAAGATCGAAAATTGATGGGGTGAGGGGGTTAAACAAAATTTGCACTATTTTTTTATAATTGGACCATTTATTCATGGGGCCACTTGTAATCAACCTAATGAGCCGGGGGGTGTGGTTTAGATGGATATGCTTTAGTTACCACCAAATGTAGCTTTATCACCATCACATCACCATCATGATATGACCTGCATATATCCATCATTAATTTATCATTGAATAACATTAAACAAAATGAAGAGTAAAGTCTCCTTTCATTCCTATGGTCTAATCATTAACATCACATTTATCCTAAAAGTGTTTATTTCATCTAGCCACCCCTGGGGTCTACAAAATCTTTCGTTCATATAAAGTGTTGTGTTTTTAATATATCGTACAATTTTGTAAAGTACTGATGCGACTCAATATTTTACGTGTTTAAAACTGTTAAAGTTTATAGTTACTTTAACGAAACTAGAACTCACTCGGTATACTTAAGTTTTATGATTGAACATGATAATGGCTCCCTCGTGTAGAGGCTCCTCTATAGACTACTAGCATCCCATTATGATAAATGCTTTTCTTAGTTAAAAACGATTGTTTAAATTGTAATTGACTTCGTTACCTATGTTTTAAACTTACGATGTTATTTTACTACCATTATACGGTTTATGAACTATTTGTCAAAGAGTAAATCCAACAACCCATTTAGCCTTTTTATTTATTATCCGTATAGGAATTGCAAAAAACTCTTCTCACACAGTTACTCAATTTGTAACCTGTTGAATGTCGTGCAATTCCATACACAAATGAGTCGAGGCCATAAGGCATGCACTATCCAATTTTTTTAGTTTCTTTGGTATATATTAAAAATCCTTTTGTACAAGTTTCTATTTCATGTGATATATGTTACTTTACTTCCCTTAGATTATTTCTAAAGGTACAAAATGATCTTTATAGTTTATTTTAATTTTAATAAACCATATACCGTATAATTTATTATTATTATTATTATATTATTATTATTATTATTATTATTATATACTACTACTCAAACCGCTTGAAGAATATTTGCTTTTGATTGAGTCTATTTTTATCCATGCAAATTCGTTTTAAAAAGAAATTTCGCGTGATAATGTGAAAGTCATTAAAGTCTTTTTATTTTCTTTTTTATGTGGTTTGGTTACAAACATAGTTATTATTCTATGATAACGTTTTACATTTTAGTCTTAATTTAACGAAGGAATTACGTGTGATAATGTGAAAGTCATTAAAGTCTTTCTATTTTCTCTTTAATGTGGTTTTGTTACTGTTTTAACATAGTTATTTTTCTATGATAACGTTTTACATTTTATTTTGAATTTAACGAGTTAACACGTCCAACATATGTACATGATTTAATGTTTTTATATTTATTTTTGTTTAGTTGAAGGTACTTTCAAGAGTTAAAGTGGTGGTAGCAATGGAGTGTGACAGTGTAGTATAACATGAATATCTCAAAGCTTTGGTGTCATTTATTTCGAGAACTACATCAAGTCCCTTTTTAATTTAATTTTAATTTTAATTTTAATTTTATTTATCAGATTAATTACTGTTTTATATTACAAGCAGTACAAAACTTCTTACCTAGTAATCTATATACATACTAAAGTAAATCATATGGGACACATTGTGTTTATAAGATGATCTCAACTATTTTCTCTCGCATAACTAAATAGATATAAATAATTTTTTAATAAGATTTAAATAAAAATATATTATTTTAATCCATATATTTTATCTTTTTATCTTTTACTCTAAACAAATAAATATAGATAATAATTGTTAATAAGATTCAAATAAAGAAAAGAATATATTATTTTAATCTATGAATTTTACCTTTTACTATTTTTTTTCATTTATATTTATCTTATCTTTACTTTATAACAGAGATTATAAAATTGAATTACAATAAAATAAACATAGATAACTCATGGCTTCTACTAATGAAATAGAAGTAATGATTTTATCTTTTTAGCTTTTTTTTCTATTTATATTTATCCATTTTATTATTTCGTATATAAATTAAATTTATTCAACCCGTGCAATACACATGATTTTTTTAAAATATATTTTTTGGTTATTTTGTATATGAAATTACATTTATTCAACCCGTGAAAGACGCAGGGTTTTTAATGATTTAATTTTTATTTTTAATATATAAATTTTATTTATTCAAGGCGTACAATATACGTGATTCTTAAAAATATAACTTTTATAAAATTGCATTTATTCAACCCGTGTAATGCACGAGGCTTTTTAAAGATATATTTTTTAATTATTATTTGTCATACAAATTTACATTTATTGGACCTATTTAATACACTTGTTTTTTAAAGATATAACATTTTTATTATTTGGTATATCAAATTAGATTTATTCAACATGTACAATACACAGAGTTTTTAATGAAATATTTTTTTATTATTTAATATACAAAATTATATTTATTCAACCTGTATAATACGTAGGGTTTTTAAAGATATAACTTTTTTATTATTTAGTATATAAAATTACATTTATTCAACCCGTACAATACACATGGTTATGAAATAAAATGGGGACACAACCAAGTAGTAAAAGTGAGTAAAAAAGAATCAAAATAGTTGCATGTTTGTTTAAGGAATATTAGATTTCAATAATCCCAACCATAGTCGTTGGTCGCCAACAGTGCCAACTTAAAAAATAACCATTGGCAGTCCCAACTATTAATATATTGGTCTCCAATAAACCCTAGCTAACAGAACCCTAATGTGGTTAGTCTCTGGTCGCCGGAAAAGCGTTTTTGCCGGAAAACTCAACATTTTTGTCCCAAACCTCTTTGTAACCTTATTACGGACTTTAAGAACCTTATTCTACTAAAAGTCCCAATTATTGTGGTCGCCGTAAACTCTTTTATCGCTGGGAAACTTCTTTTTGTCCGGAAAACTCAACATTTTCGTCCAAAACCTCTTTGTAACCTTAGATCGTACCTTTAGGAACCTTTTTCTGGCTAAAAACGTTTTTTCCAGCGATAGGAGACGAACAACGTTAGGGTTCTATTAGTCAGGGTCCATTGGAAGCCAATATGTTAATAGTTAGGACAACCGATGGTTATTTTTGAAGCTGTGACTGTTAGCGGCAAACGACGAATAGTTGAAATTATTAAAATCCAACATTCCTTTCTTTAATTCAACTTTTCCCAAGTGTTTGTTGGTGTGAATTTTTGATGACTTTGTTTTTTATTATATAATTTTAGGAGGTTTATCTCATGAAATTTAATGTTATTAATTACAACCTATGAAGTTTATAATGCATGTTCAATCAAAACTATCAAAGTAGATTAAAAATAATAAGTATTTACAAATAATAAATTATACTGTTTTCATTAATCAGCCTGTATAACATACGGGGCCATAACCTAGTATATTATATAAACACATCACATTTACATTGCCCAATGGGTCTCAATATCCTTTGGATATATTATCATACTTGAGCTTTATGTAACCTTAGTTGGGGCGTTTCTTTTTCCAACCGTCATTTGTCTTCTACGTTGGTTGTCTAAACTATTTGATTATTATTTTTTATGGTTTTAATTAAATGTTAAATGCTTTATGATGTACCTTTATTACTATAAGTAAAACCCTTCAATAAAATAGGTCTAGTGTTGAAAATTAATAATTTATTTTGGTTTTAAGTAATTGTCAAGACACCGGTTATTGTACAAGAAAGTAGTTTCGTAAGAACTGTAGGAGAGAATGAAATTTTAGGAAAATCCAATGTTCTGGACTTATAAACCCACCTCCCTCACGATTTCAAACGCCTGTGACTTTTTCATATGATAATAATTTTTTTAATTACACATTAACGAGCATTTTATTCTCTTTAATTTAAGTATGTTATTGCCATAGTTTTAGTAATTTTTATTTTTTTCATAGATTACTTGATTACATATTCAATATAAATCATTACGTAATTAGATATTTAATATGATTTGTTATACTTGATGTTATTACACTTATGCTTATTACGTGATTGCATATTCAATAACGATAACTTAATTATTTATGCTTTATTACGTGATTAAATTTGTAATATACAACATAATTACTTTGTAATTATAAGTTGATTGTTTAATGTTTTGTATTGCATTTATATTTAATTCGTGATTAGACCTAAAATATAAGCCTATATATTATATGGTTACTCATGTTATATGTTTCTTTTTTATATTCTAGCTATGGTTAGTACGTAATCACTTAGTGAGTTTTCATATAAGTACTATAATAAAATCATGTAATTGGTATTCAAAATCACATAATCACGTAGTAATAATACATAGTCAACTACTGTTACGTAATTACGTACCGATAAATAATCACGTAGTGTTACACTTGTTTCATGAATATATATACATATTACATAACTACATACTGGAACATAATCACGTAACGTTATAAATTGTAAAATAAAAATTCTAATAATTTAAGAAAATTATATCAATAGCCTATTCTAATTAAAGAGAATAAAATGTTCATTAATAAGGTGTAATTTTAAAAAAATATATATTATCGTATGAAAAAGGTTAGGTTCGTTTGAAAATCATAAAAGAAGTGAGTTTATGAGTCAATAATATTCAATTTTCTTATTATGTCTTTCACCACTTGTTTTTCTCTTGTCTGATTTATAGATTTGGGGACCACTCAATCTCAACTATTAGATTTGCTTAAGCAAAGGCCAAAATTTTCTCTCCTAAACTTTGTATGAATTATGCCTCTTATACATGACTCTTTCACAAAATGTTAAATGGTTTATAAAAAAAAATATGCAGTTTTTTTTTCAAACTGTAAGTAAAACCATCCAATAAAATAGGTTTGGTGTTGAAATTAATAATCTCTTTTAACATAAAGCCAGAGGCCCAAAAGTCCTTTAAAATTGACGTAGATTCCGATCTTTAACAAAACCAATGGTTTACATTTGCGTTACATAGCGGAGGAAACCTGATTTTTAACAAACTTTAAATGTAAATGTAGACATATTAGTAAAAAACCATTAATGGAAGGAATCCGTTCGCTATTGGCTCAGTTGATTACGTTATAGTTCGTTACGTTATCGAACACTCGATATAGCAACCGAAAGAGAGAAGTTAAAAAATGAAGTCATGATACGCCCAAAAGAATGTCAACACGTGTTTTACAGCGATTAAAAACCATAAAACAAAACAAATACCAATATTTAGTGCTGCAAACGAACCGAACAACACAAACAAGACCTTGTTCGTATTCGCTTGTTAAGAAACATATGTGTTCTCGAGCCGTTCACGAACACTTATCGAACGAGATTTTATGTTCGTGTTCATTTGTTAAGGAAATGAACTTGATCGTGTTCGTTTGTGTTTGTTTGTTAATTTTAGGAAACTAATACAACGAACGTTGACGAAGACAAATGAGCACAAACTAATATTCACGAACACAAATGGAAACAAATGAACACAGACAATCATTCATGAACAAAATATATAGTACACTTATTAGATATTTAATTTGTTGGAATTTTGAAGGATTTAAATAAATATAGAAACTAAAAACACTAATGAACTATCGAACACAAACGAACACGTTACCGAACGTTCACGAAATGGTATAATTTTTTTGTATTTATTCATGCATGATCTAAATACATGATATTCATACACAAAATATGTACACATACTTGGTCATATCTAAATATATATTTTTATCTAAAAAATATATTTATCCATTATTAGTTTAAGAAAAACTTTAAAAAATTTTACTTAAACTTTTTTTACCCAAAACTTGTTTAATCATGATTAAAATCCCTAATTGTTTTTAGTCACAATAATCTTTAGTTTAAACATACTTTAATCATAACAACTTTACAAAATTTTGCCATAGTTTGCCTAAACTATGGACTTTTCCATGTTTATATAAACATGTTTGTGATCATTTTTTTAACTCAAATAATAATCAAATATCAATGACTAATTATAATTTTTATCAAGAATGTTATGAACTTGTAGTAACTTCAAACCTTCCAAAAATGAAAACTTTATTATTACGTTTCAAAAAAATCTCTAGATCATGTATTTTATATAAAAGTCTATACTTTATACAATACATAAAATCATTTTAAGAGTGAAGACATATTCATAACCCTTCCAAAAATAAGACATGTTCATAACCTTTCCAAAAATGGAAACTTTATTGGTACTTTTTCCACAAAATTCTTAGATCATGTATTTTTCATTTTCAGGTGTGAAATGATGTTCATAACATTTTTGTCAATGGATCTTGCTAGATCTAAACATGCATGTGTTTAGATCACATTTTTATTTATGAAAATGCAAGATTCATGTTTACTACACTAAGTCAACTTCAAGATCATCAAGAAAATCACATAATCATACTAGTAGTTTTAGTTTTATTAGTGTTTTTCAAGTGCGTTTTAAATAAGATTCAAGATGATCTTGTGCATTTGTGTTTATTAATAATCATAAGAAATGTAGATACTAGACATGAAGCTTACTAGCTTGATGAATAAGATGAAGAAGATGATAATGTATAGAAAAATGAGAATCCAAGAGCTTCAAGTCTTGATGGAATGCTTCAAATGTATCCCCAAGTCTTACAAGTGTCTTGAATCATCCATGCATGCTTGAAATTTTAAAGAGATGAAGATGATAGGTTTGCTCTTGGCCAATTTTTAGAGAGATGGTGGGGGAGATGAAGGTTACGCTGTATGATGGAAATGAGAATGTTTGTGTGGTGTATGGATTTGATTTTGATTTAGGATCTTACACTTCTCCATACACTAATCATCATTATAACTAGTCAACACATCAAAAGAAGTGAGTGGTGGGAGTCCCACCTCAAAACCGTGGATTGGGGGTGTGGCTTGTTTTTTTTATATAAAAATCTAGTTATTATTTTATAAACTTTGTGAACTTGTATATTTTATATATTAGTTTTTATAAAGATAGATTATCCAACACACTAAAGTGATGTTATAATATGTCCAACTACCTCACTAGACTTATTGTTTCATTGTTCGGTTGATAAATTCGGTTCAGGTTTCGTACTGGGTTGAATATCGACATTTTTTATTACTTATGTTATTTATTTACACAATTATCATTGTGATATTTTTATTGTCCAAATTTATTAATCTATTTCTCCGGACTAATAAATTTGTTATTTTGGACACAGTTTCTGTACCGGCTTTGTTGTCAGGTAGTTACCGAACTAGCTGTGTAACCTTAAAAAATAAGATTTTTATATGGATTTTTGTGTAGTTCTCAATACCCTAATTATTATCTATAATAGATAATTTTTATTTTTAGATTTTTGACAATTACTGTATTGTTCTGGGAGTATTGTACACTTCCGCAGGATTGTTGCATTTTTCTGCGAACTGGACTATTTGGTGTTTTAATAAAATTTTTCCAGAATTTATTAATCATATCTTATTTTTAAACAAATGTTTTATGAAATATTGGTGCAGACATATCTTATGTCTCGTTTTTGCCATGTCAGGCTGTATCGCGACTAGTGCTGACACGATTTGTGCATTCGCCTTCTGTCGCCAATCTAGGATATAGTTTTGTACTATTTCTAACCGTAACGGATTTGTTATCATACTAAGCTATGATTTTAGTCAATCCTAGATCTTTAGGACTTTATTAAATAAAATCGAGTCGAAAAATGCGTAAATAATTAATGTAATAGTTGTTCAGGTTGTACGAAATTACCGGTATTTTGCCAAGTGTCACATTCTCCCCCTGTTAAAGAAAATTCAGTCCCGAAATTTAAGTTGCGTTATCTGTTGCAGGGACTTTCTTAAACAGGTGGGGGTACTTTCTTTGACTTCGTCTTCATGTTCCCAAGTGAACTCGGGTCCGTGCTTGAGTTTTCCAATGGACTTTGACTAGTTTGATATGACTCCTCCTTGTTTTCTGAACTTTCGAATCTAAAACCTCAACAGGTTCTTCGATGAAGTGGAGTTTGTCATCTATACGAATTTCATCCGTGGGAATTATAAGTGACTCGTCCGAAAGACACCTTTTAAGGTTTGACACATGAAAAGTGGCTGTGGACGCTACTAAGTTTTTCTGGCAATTTCAACTTGTATGCGATGGTTCCAATCTTTTCCAAAACCTCATAAGGTCCTATGTATCTCAGGCTAAGCTTTCCTTGCTTCCCAAATCTAGCTACGCCTTTCCAAGGCGAGACTTTTAGCAATACTTTGTCCCCAACCTCAAAAGATAACGGTTTACGGCGTTTATCCGCGTAGCTTTTCCGGTCTGTCCCGAGCCGCCTTAATACGGTACCAAATTTTTAATATTTTATCAGTAGTCTCTTGGACTAACACTGAACCTATCATTTGTGTGTCACCCATTTCCACCCAGCATAGCGGAGATCGACACTTACGTCCATATAATGCTTCGAATGGAGCAGCTTGGATACTCATGTGATAACTGTTATTGTATGAGAACTCCACTAATGGCAAGTGAGTATCCCAATTTCCGCCTAAGTCCATCATACAAGCACTAAGCATATCTTCTAAGGTTTGAATTGTGTGTTCACTTTGGCCATTAGTTTGAGGATGAAAGGTTGTACTTAGATCTAAGAGAGATCCAAAAGCCTTTTGAAAAGATTGCCAAATTTTTGACATGAAACGACCATCTCGGTCAGAGATTATTGATACAGGCACTCTGTGCCTTGCCACAATTTCTTTGAGATAGAGTTCAGCTAACTTCTCAGTTTTATCTTTCTCGCGTATCGACAAGAAGTGAGCTGACTTGGTTAATCGATCAACAATTACCCATATGATGTCATGACCACGAGAGGTCCGGGTAATTTTGTTGTGAAATCCATAAAAATCTTGTTCGCATTTCTAAGTGGGAATTTCAGGTTGTTGTAAGAATCCTGAAGGTTTTGTACTCGACCTTAATTTGCACATGTTAGACATTTTCCAACATACGACGCATTATCACCTTTGATATTAGGCCACCAATAATATTCCATAAGATCATGATGAATTTTATCCACTCCGGGATGTATCGAGTATTTTGAGATATGGGCTTCATCTAGAATCAGGTTTCGAAGACCGCCAAAAAGACGAACCCAAATTCTATTTGCGAAGTACAACGCTCCATTTTCTTTTGGTTCTAGATGTTTTTCCATACCTCTAAGCATCTCTGCTTTAAGGTTTCCTTGCTTTAGCGTTTCTCGCTGAGCGTCATAAATTTGAGAAGTGAGGTGATTGTGAATTGTGAATCCTAATGATCGTACACGCTGGGGCTTAACTCGTTCTTTTCGGCTCAATGCATCCGCGACAATGTTCGCTTTGCCCGAATGATATTTGATCTCACATTCGTAGTCATTCAACAATTCAAGCCAACGCCTTTGGTGCATGTTTAACTCTTTCTGATTAAATATATGTTGAAGACTCTTATGATCAGTAAAAATTGTGCACTTGGTACCGTAAAATGACGCCAAATTTTTAATGCAAATACCACAGCACCTAGCTCTAGGTCATGTGTGGTATAGTTCTTCTCATGAACTTTTAATTGGCGTGATGAGTATGCAAGGCTTTCTCTCCTTGCATTAATACACATCCTAACCCTTGATGTGATGCATCGCAATAAACTACAAAGTCGTCTGTGCCGTCCGGAAGTGATAGAATCGGTGCATCACAAAGTTTGTCCTTAAGCAGTTGGAAAGCTGCTTCTTACTTTTCTCCCCAATCAAATTTCTTATCTTTTTATGTGAGGGAAGTTAGTGGAGCAACCTTTGAAAAGTTCTCAATGAATCTTCGATAATAACCTGCCAATCCTAAAAATTGGCGTACTTTGGTTGGGGTCTTTAGTGCATTCCAATTTTTAATGGCTTCTATTTTAGATGGATAGACATGTATGCCTTTCTCATTGACCACATGTCCGAGAAATTGGCTCGCGAAACTAGAATTCGCATTTAGAGAATTTTGCATACAATTTCTCCTTCTTTAATAACTCAAGAATTGTTCTAAGATGATGTTCGTGTTCATCCTTGTTTCGTGAATATATCAATATGTCATTGATAAACACGATCACGAATTTATCAAGGTGTTGTTGTTGTTGTCGCCCTCTTATGTTGCTGGCTGGAGTTGGAGGCTTTGTCTGAGTCATTCCACTTGTGTTTGTTGTCGCTCGAAGTGTCAGAAATGGTGGTGTTTCGCTTAGGCAGCTTGCCCTGCTCGACTGCTTGGTCCGTGAGACAATGTGCTAGACGGATAACTTGTTGAATAGTGGGAAGGTTAGCTGAAGTCGCCAAGCTTTGTATCTCAAGGGCTAAACCTTTGAGATAAAGCTCGATACGTTTGTAAGCAGGATCGGACATGCTAGGACAAAGACCAGCTAAATCGTTGGACCTCTTCATGTAAGCTTCGATCTCAGACCCTATCATCTTTAGGTTGTAATATTTCACTTCCAGTTTTTGAATGTTGTCCATGTGGCAGTATTCCCCCTTAACAGATTCTTAAATTCATTCCACGGGTAGCATTGGCAGTTGCCAATCCGAGCATCTGAATCTGTGCGTTCTACCACGAGAGCGCGTTGCCTTCCAAAGTATCGGTCGCGTACTTGACCCGATTGTTTACAGGACAATCGCACATCTCAAAGACGGATTCTACTTTCTCAATCCAGTGAAGAAGACCCATTGCTCATTTCGTGTCGTTAAAAGAGTGAGGCTTGCAATCCATGAACGTGTGACATCCCGGTTTTTCAGATATCTTAAACGCACTACTTCACGGTTATTTGTTCCTACGTTAATTTGGTTCGGAGACTTAAATTGCACGCTCGAAATAATTATGATAATTTCGTGAACTTGTCAAATGAATTACGTGCTATGTGTATTAAACGTTTATAAGTTGGTGAACTATTATGTGATGTTCGATTTCGTGATTTGTTTTAGTTATGAAATATATATAGTAAATATATAGTCGAATCGAACCAAACCGCGACACGAGCCGGCCTCATTTCCTTACGACTCAAGTAGTTCATCTAAACTTGAGGACCAAGCCCAAACCAACCCACCCAAACCCTTTCGGCCGCGAGCACACACCCAACCGCAACCCTTCCCTTTTCCCTTTCACCTTTTTGCGCTATATATACACATACATGCATGAGCCTTTCTTCACAAAACAAAAACATACAAACCCTAGTTGTGAAAACAGCCGACGGCAGCCTTTCCTTCATCATCCCGGTCGCAAACAGCCTTGATACACCCCTCTCGGTCGCAACAAGTCTTCCTCACTCTTTGCTCTCGGTCGCGATCTTCTTCGTCATATCCGAATCGGCTCTTGTCCAAGTCTTGGCTCATTGATCTTGTTATTAAAGGTTAGGATTTATCATTGTTTGCAAGATTACATTCGGATTTATATGTTTGAATGTAGTGTTATGTTAGCCGATTTATTTATGATGTTTGCAAGTTTGATGTTTTTTCGAAATCTGGAAACATAGGCTGTGTTTTGTTGATAAAAACTATAGGTTATGATTAGGGTTTGCATGGGTATGATATATATGATGATATATGATTTGTAATTCTGTTCTTGATCACCTATGTTCAATGTATCGAGGATTTAAGCGAGTTAGATTGTGATAAAGTGCTGAATCAGAATGCTGAATGGTGGTTACAGCCAACTTCAACTGGCTGTAACTTGGTTATTATTTATCGAAAAACGGACTTTCTGAAGTCTAAAGCGTAGAGTTTTGAAAAACGATTCTAATGGCGCTGGATTCATATTTTTCTGAAGTCGTTTGATATTTTTAAGCAGCCAATTAAGTTCAGTAACTAAAGCTGTGAAAATCCTGAAAATTTGTTAGTTGTTTATCAAGACGGATCTAATAATCGGTAGGGAGTCGGATCAGGGAATTTGTACAGCAGCTAGATATGGAAATTTCCGGGGAACTCCCACTGGAATTTTGTTAATTGGACGAACGGTGATTTTTAAATGAATTCTTCCGTGGACTGCAGTCAGAAAGCGACGAATCTGACTGCAGCCTAGCATATTAATATTTACGAATAATTGGTAAAGTGTTAGGACTTGAAAAATTTATATAAAATTCTACATTATAGTTGACACCTTCTGTAAAATAATTGGAATTTTTGGTATGTTGAAACTATTTTATAAAAATCCTCGAAAACAGCCTAATTATGAGTATATAAGCTGAAACTTGATAACTTGCGAATGTGTGCACCAAAGTGTTGCATGGACTGGATTGTGTTCATGATAAATTGTTTTGATCACTATGTGCATATGAGGATACTTGCATGCATGTTTGAGTGTTAGGAATTATGATTGTGTGTACCGCTTTGTGCGTTAATTATGTGTAGGATTTGTATTGGTGTGTTCACACACTAACTTGAAATCAATTGAATTGTTAGGACGCAATTAGCGGTCCCATCATTTGCAACTTCTGTCTTACACTAACCGAGCAACTAAAGGTGAGTTCACGGCCCCTAATTTTATCCGGTATTAAACAACAGGGGGAGAAACATGTATACACTCTACAACTCTATCTCTTTACGTTATGCGAAATTAACGTCACTTAACTATTCGGTAACTAAGTTAATGTTAATGTACGTTATGGTCACTAAGCAGCTATATCACACAAGTCCTCGACAATCTCTCGGATCGTTAGTATTGGGTTTAAATAGCGGGGAAATTATAAGTAGTACTACTGGGCCCGACAAGCCCCATCCGAGCTAGTCGCGCTAGCCGACCGGGTATGGTCAACGGGTGAATAATTTGGCCTAACTTCGCCATGGTCAGTGATAGGCCTGGCAACACGGAGGCACAACAGTCAGCTTCGATCGCGAACACTTACGTGACATAACTTTAGGCTAGCTACCTATATATATTAACATTGAACTTAATTACGAATCAACAATATTATCGCGGGTTAGGGATAATGGAACCAACAACTTTATTATTCCGGGTTAGGAATAATGGAACATCATTATTATTCAAGGTAAGGAATAATGGAACCATCAGTATTATTCCGGGTAAGGAATAATGGGACTATCAGTATTATTCCGGGTTGGGAATAATGGAACTAAATCGCTATCCCAGGTTAGGGATAACGGGGGAAACAAACTTATAACCGAACAAACGAATTTATGAAAACCTATGAACTCACTCTTCTTTAATGTTGACACTTGTTCTTTACATGTTTCTCAGGACGCTAGGAGCTCTAGGTGCACTCACTTGCATTGATCAAGACACCTTTTATCGAGTCTCATTTACAAACATTGTTTTGGGTTTTTCATTTGTTTTGGCGTTTGTGTTGGCGCCCGTTTCTCTACTTATTTTTATGCTTCCGCTCAACCATAAAAACTAATGCTTCCGCTAAACATTGGAAACTAACTAAGACAATATAAAATCTACAATGAATGGTTAAACAAATGATTTTGGAAAACGTATTATCAAATCATATAGAGTCGTTCGACGTACTAGTGTCTCAGATTCTGGTTTGTTCACACGCCTCGCGGTAAAACTCCGCAAGTGGAAAGTGAGGGTGTGACAGAACGTCTTAAAGGTGCAAGCTCGAGGTTGAGCAGGCTGCTGTTACTGTGCCGCCAGCGCTTCCGCGACCCGTGCGTTGATTAGAGCCTGAATTAGGTCTTGAGTCATGTTAGCTCCACCACGTCCAATCATGGTTCTACATCCACAAGATACCGATATGTGAAAATATGTAGCGCATATTATTTCCATGTTCAGTACAAGTAAACAAGAAGAGTGTAGATAGTATAGTTCAAGGTTAGGTAGGAGTCCATCATCGCTATGGCTCCTATGGATATCTGGATCCCCAATTATGTCAGACAATCAGTCAGAATCACTTTACACATGCTTGGTCTCACTGTGACTCACATGCACCCCCAATTATTATTACGTGTGCACCGATAATGATAATTCAATTTGCATGTTCACCCTAATTCCTCCTAACTTGTGTCAAAGATTCCCAGATTCGTATGTTAAAGTTGGGCATTATCAAAACGACAAAGGTCATAAAAAGTCCAAAGATAAAATCATACTGATGATCCGTCATAGCATAAATAAATAACACATGAATTCGTGCTATAATGTTGTGTGTGTGACTATATGCAATGCAATGCATATGCACATGATGAATGTATAGTGTATACGATAATAAAAGGCGAACATCGCAATCTGGAGCGTAGTGTCATGGTCACTTTCGGAACTAATTAGGTTATAGTCTAGTTTTACAGAACTTTTAATAAACTCGGACACTACTAGGATTCCATGTAAACCCAGAATCTATACCACTAGTATAAGTTCAGACTCACCAATTCATTAATAACCAAACTCGGAACTTACTAATAAATCCGAACCCAAACACCCACATACAAACTCAGACTCCTCGAATCCCATACTTAAACTCAGACATCATGTTACATTCATACATACATATACACAAATAAACTCGGAATATATAAACAAATTATAAACTCAGATCCCTCTTTACCCTTAAACCCGGACGTATATCAGTTGTTAAATCCGGATGTCAATACCACTACACAACTCGGACTTCTAAGCTTATTACTTAAATCTGAACATGCTCATAAGGTAAACTCGGGATATGATAAAGTCGGACTTTGTGACTTCACAAAGTTTGACATTTATCTCCGGAACAAACAGTCAATCAAACATACGTGATAATAACATAGCAGTTTCTTCTCTACGATTCTAAAACCCTAATCCACAGTAAACAACAGATATTACATGTTATCAACAAAGTTTGGAAATTCTATCATATCCATGGCATTCTAATACACATTAACATTCATTCACAGAACACAATCATTCAAGTATAAACAAATAAACACAGGGTCCTTGTTTGGAGGACAAGGGTTTGCATTAAATCAAATGAACAAGAACTACAACGTATAATCATAAACACTTACATCTGATTCCATGCAAAGATTGCTCTTGAAAGATTGGAAGATCAAGATTGAGGAAACTTCGTGTAGCCAAAAGATTAGAGGAATGATTGGAGAAGATGATTAGAGAGATGATAGAAACTGCCGTATGATTGATTTCAGAGGAGGATTTAGGGTTATTAAGGTTTCTAATTTATCCATAATGCACCCCTAACTATGCAGCTTTCACATAAAGCACATAATAACATGTAATTTACATTTAAAGTACATAACTCACATATTTGACACGTAACATATAAATTTCAAGCAACGCTAAGATCGTATGTCTAAATTAACTGTGTTAGGTTAAAGTATTAACCTGAAATTGTGGATTGTCACATAAGAATTCGTCCTACCCGTTAGATTAGATATTGATGGTTAAGATTGAAAAGGTGGAATTTATAAAATGCAAAAAAGGCACGTGGGTTTTGACTTTTGAGGGTATAATGGCCATCCAAGTTAACTGTTTCTCTCTCCTTTACTTTCCTTGTTTTTTAAAATTAACAACACTTTCATATGACGTTATTTTTTATAAAAAATTACACCATTAAAAAGAGTGTTTTTTTATTTTTAAAAAGAGTATACGGTTGGTATACTTTTGAAAAAAAAATTAAAACCTAGATGCGTAAAACACAATTGACGTTACAACATACTATAATGCTATGAAACATCATATTCAAAAACGCAATCTACTAAAAGCACAAAAATAATTTGTTTTTTCATTGTGTTATAAAATGCAATGGATTAAAACACAAAAATGTATTTTTTTTCATTGTGTTATAAAACGTAATAGACCAACAACACAAAAATATGTTTTTCATTGTGTTATAAATCGTAATGGAATAAAAACACAAAAAAAGTGGTTTTTCATTGTGTTATAAACGCAATGGGCTAAAAACACACAAAAAATGTGTTTTTTTCATTGTGTTATAAAATGCAATTCTGAATGAAATTCTAAACTGACTTTACTCTGCCTTGATAACAACTAACTGTTGTTTAATGGATCTCTAGATAAAAAAAAGTTTTGTAATTTTCTTTGAGCTATTTTGTCAAACATCTGACGTGGATGTTGCCCAAATACATGAATACATCAAGAGAAGGTTAGAATTAGAGATATCTTCACTTTGACAAGAAAATTTTTAAGATAATTGAATAGAGAAGTACCAATTTCAGCCTATTTCTCACGTTCCATTACATTTGGTGGATGGTGGAATGATGAGCAGTGACGCGGTGGTTGTGGTTGTGGACGGCAAAGCAGTGGCGATGGATGGTGGAATGATGGTAGTTGGCAGATTGACTCGTAAAAACATGCAACATGCTAGGTTTTTGGAGATGAAGGGTTGTATTAGAATAAATTGTTGTGTACTAAAGTGCCCTTCCCCTTATATTTTTTACTTAGCCAGGTGTAAGGACAAGATGACTTCCTATCCTTCCTAACACGATCAAACTTCCTATTTGATCATTTGCCTACATTCCAATACTCGTGTAGGTTCACATGTGAACAAACCGTGTTTACATATTGTAGGTATATCACGAAGTTGTCATAGGAATATATTAAAAATAGTGCCATTTGAAGTGAAAACCATGATATATTCGTGATATTTTCAATTTGTGATCTTATATATTGTGTTATATAATGGTGAATGAGAATGAAAAAACTAGTTGCATTTTGTAGCTAAAATGGGGTTGAATATCATACATATGCGCAACGGAAGTGGATAGTGTATGTGGATTCATGGTATTCTTAATATGAAAGTGCAGGAAACAAGAGAACGCATACGTATGTTTGATAAGACAAATCAGGTGTGAAATGTCTTGGTGCCGGTTATCTTTGCCGGCAAATCTAATTTATACATAGTGGTTATTAGCGGTTGGATTTGGAGGGAATAACTACCGTCTGAAACGGTGCCAACCAAACCAACACAACCGTTCAGAAATACCATCGTTACATATACATATACATACAGACATAATATTCGAATATTAAATACATACATGATATATAAATTAAGTTTATATACTCTTATACACTCCCTATAAACTTAATTGTTCCTTCGAGAGTGCATCAAGATGCTTTTATTAGCTTCATTAACGGCTTTTTTAGCCTGCTTAAAATCAAACTTCTTCCTTCGTTGCAGCTTGTTATGCCCATACCAGTCATTCCCAGCGAAGAAAGCATAGTGTTCCTCGGTCGTTCCTTCTTGCTCTACATCATATTGACTGCTCGTTCCTACATTATTGTCCAAGCTTTTGCTTCGTCTTGTTTCTGCAACATCTTCCATAATCTCTTTATCGGCTACTGCTTGCTGTGTTGATTTGAACTTATAGTAATAAACTAGTACATCTAAGTACATAGCATATATAAGTCTCATAAATTCTTCTTCATTGTAATCGAAACCCATATCTTTAGCGACCATAGCCCACATATTGTTTTATGTTACTCTTTGGTGACCATCCTCCCTTTTAACAACCATGTATAGGTCCAACAAACTCACTTTTCTATTGTCTGTCGCATATGCAGGGAGTGGTCTTGATGTGATTTCCAACTTTCCTTTGAGAAACCAATCAACCATATCATCAAATTTGTTTTCTAGATAGTACTTGTATTTCCTAACATACCCTTCATCATCTAGCATATCAAGGAGTGCTTTGCAGTCTTCAAACTCCTTAAATGTCATGGCTTGAAGTATCAAGACATTCCAATCCGGTTCATTCGATGATTTTCAAAATACTGGTTTAAATATTCTGTTTTGAATGCTTCATATTCAGGTTCGGACTTCATCATGGATTCTTTTTCTCTTATACCAATCTCATCTTCTCTAGTGAGACCGGAAATGTCATTCTTTCTATTAATAACAGGGACACTAAACGTAGGGAAGATCTTGCAAGAATCTCCTGTAAACTTAACCGTGTATCCTTGGGTGATCAATTGATCCAAACTAAGTACATTTCTATCCATATCAGGAGAAAAGAAAACACTCTGTAACCGGATTCTTTCAGACCGTGTCATCACTTCAACAACCCCTATTCCTTTTATGAAGTAGAAATTGTTTTCACCAGTTTGTATTTCCACACTGAACATACTTTTAATCCGTTGAACATATCTAAATTTCCGGAGAAATGCCTATTAAAAGTTTTACTTACATACCACATTTCGGACCAGAGTCCGCCATTAGTGCCGGTCACTATATACTCCATTCTCTAATCACTTTGTTGATCATCATCTGCCTCTTTCTGTTGTTGAGTCCCTGTGTCAATTGCTAGACGTATGAGTTGTGTAGCCTCATCGTTTTCTTTCGTCTTGCATGATGCAATCTGATGTCCCGGTTCGTTGTAGTAATAACATCTCCTCTGCAACCATCTTCTTTCCTTCTTCTTCTTGTCGGAACAGTGTTTGCACGGCAAGGTGGATGATGTCGGCTTAAGATCTTCATCGATTTCAACAGTGGCTCTGATACCACTTTGTTGAATATCATACATATGCGCAGCGGAGTGGATAGTGTAGGTGGATTCATGGTATTCTTAATATGAAAGTGCAGGAAACAACAGAACACAGAGGTATGTTTGATAGGACAAATCAGGTGTGAAATGTCTTGGTGTCGGTTATCTTTGCCGGCAAATCTTATTTATACATAGCGGTTATTAGCGGTTGGATTTGGAGGGAATAACTACCGTTTCAACGGTGCCAACCAAACCAACACAACCGTTCAGAAATACCATCGTTACATATACAAACAGACATAATATTCGAACATTAAATACATACATGATATATAAATTAAGTTTATATACTCTAATAAATGGTACAATGGTATTGTTTCTGTATACCAGAAGGATATAGGAAATAAATGGATCTACAATGCTGAATATAATGGCATTGCCAAACGGTATTTCGATCAACTACTTAAACTTAAGATGATTGTAGAATATTATTAAGATTTCACATTTTATCAAATGAGCTCCTCTTTCACAGACCACTGAGATGGCTAACAAGTAATTTTTAATTACTCATAATGACAAGATCAACAACCACAACAACAGAAAATTGAATGTATGCATGTATTTCATGTAAGCATGGACTGGCATAATAAAGCAGGATAATAGTAGTTAATAATAACTGCAATGGCTTATAACGAAACACCAATGATTATATATTGATAATGTTTAGATGATTGCATTCGGTCCCCTTGGACCATAGAAGAAATGGAGTAAACGACTCAATCTAGCCCGAAGAAAACGAGCCAACATCATGTGCAACGAATTGAAACCATTAACAGTCAAATACACCTCACAAATCAAGATCACTGCAGTCGAAATGATAATAAAGAACGTGATAGGCTTGGCCGAAGCCAGAAATTGCTTCTCAATAGTCCTTTGAACCCAAATACTCGGGGTGCTTTCGTAAACCATGTTCAACTGAGCCACTGTCTTTCTCAACTCAGATTCACCACTCGTTTTCAGACGCGATTTCCCAATCCCATTAAACATTTTCACAATCTCCTCGTCACTCAAATCTCCTTCGATGATCTTCTTCTCTCGTAGCAACTTCACGTCCTTCTCCGTGTCGATTATCCCACACATGAAATCCACATATTCGGTGAGTTCAAGACTAGATCAACCCGTAAAACTGTTCTTTGCCATTAGTTTCTCATAAGCTACCAAGTTTCTAAGTACAACCTCTGAATCACTACTAAGTGTGATGAGAGGCAGATAACAATACCGCACTTTCCCTTGGACAAAGTTTATGTTTCTGATGCCTTCATTTCTAGGTGACAAACGGAACTCCACACCGGCAACTTTGCGAAGTTCTGTAACTGAAGGCACCTTTATCTCTTCAGCTGTCGTTTTTTCCTCCAAGAATTCACCAAACTTTTGCATAACGAATTGAATGATTTGATAAAAAGGTTGAACCCCAGGTATCACTCCTACAAATCTGGTAACAGCTTCAAGTAGTTCTTGTGTAGGGTTTTCTTCAGATGGTTCATTTCCAGGGTTTGTGAAGTAGACTTCTCTCGGTATCAATGTTCCATTGTTCACGATGGAATTATACATATAATCAAGAAGGTGGTTAGCTCGATTAAAATTATAATTCTCTTCGGAAAGGACGAACGAGGAGCTTGAATTACAGAAATACCGGAACTTGGATTCCAAGAGATCTTCTTGCGCATGAGCCTCTTTGCCCAGTAAGGCCTTCTGGATTTCCTTCAACACAATAAGCGGTATCTGGTTCTCTAACATGATCAAATCGTTGGCTTCCGCTACATACCCATGATTTGAATATGCATGTAACCGATCAATCAAGAACATTCCATCAATGGTAAATAACCATGCCAGCATATTGTCATCAGCATCATTGTACAAATCATAGTAATCACGAATCAGGGGGACAATCTTTTTAACCCTTTCTACTATAAGCTCACAGTCATGAATTTGATGAGGCTCTAGTACTCTTTTCACGGCTGTGAGCTTCTTCTGCTCCATCTTGTGATAGAGCTCTGGTCGAAAATGGTGAATCGGCCCAAGCCCTACTAGTTGAGGAACATAAGCTTCCAGCTTTTCTACTTTAAGGGGTCTGGGAATTTCAAATATGGAAACTGGAGGTGTATCTATTGTGATTGCAATTTGGGTTTTTAAGGTTTCGCTGATTTGATTCACCCATTGTTTCCCACCAGAGTTTGGGTTTATTAACGGGTTTAAAGAAGCCATACGGATACACTCAAATTTGTTCTCATGAGATGATCGATCCAAGCTGTAACACGACGACTTTATATTGTAAGCTCATATGTTTCGATTGGTAAGACATCACGTCGACGATTAGATATTTTAAGTAGATTGCCTCGGGATGATCATGCTTTTCACATTAGAATATTGAGTTAATCACTTTCAAATACAATTGATTGGTATATTGTCCACGTCTGAAAAAATGTGTCGCACGCATGTATTATTGTCGCTTTGCAAGAAGATAAGGGCCAGGCGTGGCCACAAGAAGCAAGAGTTTGATCAGACAAACAGTTGTTAAAATAAAACTGGTTTGCGTCCTTTGAGTATCGTATTCTTTTGAATCTTGGCCTGGAGAACAAGACGAACTGGTCCCTCCCTAGCTAGCACAAAAATACAAGTCTAAAAAATAAATTAGAAAAAACAAGAGCACAATGTTCTAGTTTTAACAGTATATACTAACTAGTGTAGTTCTAGTCAAGATGTTTTTTTATGAAAGATTGTAACAATAAATCATGTAATTGGTATTCAAAATCACGTAATCACGTAGTAATAATACATAGTCAACTACTGTTACGTAATTACGTACCGATAAATAATCACGTAGTGTTACACTTGTTTCATGAATATAATACATATTACATAACTACATACTGGAACATAATCACGTAACGTTATAAATTGTAAAATAAAAATTCTAATAATTTAAGAAAATTATATCAATAGCCTATTCTAACTAAAGAGAATAAAATTTCATTAATAAGGTGTAATTTTAAAAAATATATATATTATCGTATGAAAAAGGTTAGGGTCGTTTGAAAATCATAAAGGAAGTGAGTTTATGAGTCAATAATATTCAATTTTCTTATTATGTCTTTCACCACTTGTTTTTCTCTTATCTGATTTATAGATTTGGGGAACACTCAATCTCAACTATTAGATTTGCTTAAGCAAAGGCCAAAATTTTCTCTCCTAAACTTTGTATGAATTATGCCTCTTATACATGACTCTTTCACAAAATGTTAAATGGTTTATAAAAAACATATGCAGTTTTTTTTTTCAAACTGTAAGTAAAACCATCCAATAAAATAGGTTTTGTGTTGAAATTAATACTCTCTTTTAACATAAAGCCAGAGGCCCAAAAGTCCTTTAAAATTGACGTAGATTCCGATCTTTAACAAAACCAATGGTTTACATTTGCGTTACATAGCGAGGAAACCTGATTTTTAACAAACTTTAAACGTAAATGTAGACATATTAGTAAAAAACCATTAATGGAAGGAATCCGTTCGCTATTGGCTCAGTTGATTACGTTATAGTTCGTTACGTTATCGAACACTCGATATAGCAACCGAAAGAGAGAAATTAAAAAATGAAGTCATGATACGCCCAAAAGAATGTCAACAGGTGTTTACAGCGATTAAAAACCATAAAAACAAAACAAGTACCAATATTTAGGGCTGCAAACGAACCGAACGAACACAAACAAGACCTTGTTCGTATTCGCTTGTTAAGAAACATAGGTGTTCTCGAGCCGTTCACGAACACTTATCGAACGAGATTTTATGTTAGTGTTCGTTTGTTAAGGAAATGAACTTGATCGTGTTCGTTTGTGTTTGTTTGTTAATTTTAGGAAACGAATACGAACGTTGACGAAGACAAATGAGCACAAACTAATATTCACGAACACAAACGGAAACAAATGAACACAGACAATCATTCATGAACAAAATATATAGTACACTTATTAGATATTTAATTTGTTGGAATTTCGAAGGATTTAAATAAATATAGAAACTAAAAACACTAATGAACTATCAAACACAAACGAACACGTTACCGAATGTTCACGAATGTAAACGAACGAACACGACCCCTGTTCTTTTAACTAAACGAACACGTTACATCGATTAAAACGAACGAACTGTTCGCGTTCGTTTACAGCCCTACCAATATTTATTCAAACAACATAAGTTCGATTCGTTAAGGTACTCAGACCACACCATCCATACTCACTATGGCTTATGGAAAAAATACTCTTTTGCGAGTGAAACTCCGTTTTCAATTAAATTTATACGTGCATAAAATAAGCACGTCGCAACGGTATATTCAGAACTTTATAAACATTATATTACATTACATTATTAGATTATTGGTAATGATAGTAAACGACACTAATCTAATGTGAGGTCACTTTGATAACTTACTGTTATGCTTCGATTATCTGTACACTACTACTCAAAACATAATTTCGGGAAAAAAAGAGTTATATGGAGACATAGATAAAAGTATGCGTACTTGTAATTTTAAAAAATCATGTATTAATAGTTTTAAGAAAAAAGAAAATATACACAAATGTTAGTTATAATAAAAAATGAAGCTTTAAAAGTTTGTAATTCTAAGCCGCGAAGATTCGGTCGGTTTGGTCCGTTACGCTACCTGCACTCGCTATAACAATCAAAAGAGAAAAGAAATAAAAAAATAAAGTTATGAGATGACCAAAACAATATTGAGACGTGCGTTACATTGATCGACAACAATAAAAATGTATACCCATGTCGGTGCCGATGTTGTTTGGTCGATATTGATCCAATTCGTTTCGTTACCTATACAATATCAGCAATTGGGATAATTAACGAACGCAAGTTAAGCGATCGAAACTAAATCAAAACCCACAAAAGGACAAAAACCTAAAAGAAAGAAAAAAACAAAAAAATTATAAATTTGTTGCGGAATTGTTTTGTGGTGTTGCGTTGTATGGATTCGCGTTATAACCCCAATCCCATGCATTTGTACCCATTTTGTTCAAATATTCAAGAAATTACAAGCCTTCTATTCAAATAACAAGTTTTAGGAATCAATCGACAGTGTATTTTAAACGAATGGCAATCGATAGTTGGTGATAGACTGTTGATGATT
This sequence comes from Scalesia atractyloides, assembly GCA_947069175.1. Classification (NCBI taxonomy): domain Eukaryota; kingdom Viridiplantae; phylum Streptophyta; class Magnoliopsida; order Asterales; family Asteraceae; genus Scalesia; species Scalesia atractyloides. Next base: position 4,393,729 of record CAMTDV010000017.1, read on the forward strand.
TTGACTGTCGATCAAAAGAATGTGACTGTCGATGACCTTTTGAACGACATTGTTAATGACTATCGATGACTTTTTGAACGACACTGTTAAGTGACTGTCGATTGGTGAGGAATTCAATCGACAATGAGCTGGCAAGGGTCAATCTATATTGCGACAGTGAGACAAAAGGGACAAATTTGCTCCACTATAATTGTGTATGTCAATCAATAGAATTCAGGAGATTTTGTACTATTCCGGTGAGGAATTTTGGCCAAACTTGTCACCGGAAACAATGATGTTCAAAATTTTATGCTTAAAACTTAGCAGAAGTAATGTTTTTGATTGTATTCATTGATTTTAACAACTTTCTAACCATGATCATCATCAACCAACATCATATTAATCATGTTTAGTCCATATTGCAGCCAAGAACATGGGATTTGGGTTTTTGCCCAAGAAACCATAAAAAACTCAAAAATATCACAAAAATCTCCAAAATGTTTGGTTTTCAATAAAAAAAATCGAGCCTAAAGCTCTGATACCACTTGTAGGTCCTTATAAAGATCTTGAACATATATTTCTTGTTGTAAATGCTTAAACAAGTGCGGAATCCAAGTTTATACACAAAACAAGGCAAGAACATTATCAATAAGACGAGTATATCACTTTAAAGTTCACTTGTATTGATTTCAACAGAGTTTTGTTACAATGATAAACAACTAATGCTCTCAACTCTGTGAAATATGCTCTCTATAGTACAAATGATACTACATGTATTTATACTAAATCCATGCATGTCACCTATTGACAGTCAACAATAACAGTCGACGGTTCAAGAAACATCGACACTTCATACAATGAACGACAGTGTCACTCTCGTTCATTCATACAATTGACAGTCCAAAGTCAATTGACCATTAATTGTCGATTGAACATACATCGTAAGACTATAACTAAAGGCATTCATTGTCGATGGATATCTTATGTCGACATACTATCGATGGACATAATTAAAATCAGAATGTTGTCCAAGTTATGATAGGAGGATATTATTACTTGGTCAACTTACACTAAGACAAACTCAACAAAAGTGAGTGTTTATACATAGACCAAATTAAATACATGACAAAACGAATACAAGCTACAGACAAAAGTGTATCAACTTTAACCATTCAAGGGTAAAATGGACATTATCCTGACATGGTTTACTTGAGATGCTACAAATGGTATCAAAGTCAGGGGCTAGGCCGGTGAGTTAGCGAGGAAGTTGAGCTCCCTAAGTTGGTGGAGACTTATAAGAGGTGAATACATTTTCTACCAAACATGGTTTACTTGGTCTGTTACATATGTTGGTTAACATGTGAATGCACCTAGGGCGGAACCACAGGGGCGCCAGGAGGGTCCGTTGACCCTCCGGCTACCCAAGTTTCTGTGTTAGTCAAGATTTCCAGCCTAGATTTTTTACTACATTGACCATCGTTTCTCTAGCTATTATGAAGTTGTTAAACTGAACAGAGAAGGCATAAGTGTGAAATGAGAAGAAACAATTAAAGCTTATTTTATTTTTTTCGGCAACAATAATCTGGTTTTCTTTGATGAAGTGAAGAAAAAGTTTCAATTTAAAAGAAAAGTATTAAAAAATATTATTTTTAAGGAAATAAGCAAAGTGACAGCAGACCTACGCATAGCTATTACTAATATATTATATTTCTTTTTCCCTTTAAGTTATTTTAATAAAAAAATTTCTTACTTTATACAATGATCATTTTTGTTTCTGTTAGTTTACCTTAGAAATTAACCTATTTAATTTCATATGGATATTTGCATTATATCATCATAAATGATTGAGAGAGAGATTTTCAAGGGAATCGTCTGAATTGGAGTATGGTCCATTTGCAGTGCGAGAAACAAGGCCAAGTTTGAGAGCACTCATATAAAAATTGAAGACATTATCAGGAGATCAAATCTGTGGATTTTATGGTTTAATAGTAGATTCAAAAAGATAAAGGTGTTTTGTTTAATTGGTGTAAATTTGTAATTATGTAGTTTGGTTGGTGGCCGCTCGCTTTGAGGTTTGGCGTTTTTAATGAAGTTTTCCTTTCAAAAAAATCATTAGAAATGATTGTTTTTTTTTACGGCAACCCGGTTAGGCCTTTGGCCTTTGATCACCCAGGTCACGAGTAGGAATCCCGCGGTTGGCATATTATTGCCAGTTTGAACCGGTGTCACAGTTCGCCCCTCGCAAGATTCGACCCTGAGACCTTCCGGGCAGGAATCCCACATAAGTGAGTAAACCTTCCCACCTCCCCAAAACCAATTGGTCTGTGGATCATTGGCTATAAATGATTGTTTTTACTTGTCAATTTATTAGAGTTAGGGTTATTACTTTACATAACTTTTTCTATAAATTTAAAATATATACAACTAACTTTTTTTATCTTGCATCAATATAAATGCTTTGGTATAAAACTCAAACATACATTAATCTTTCCTTAAATTTAAACTTTAAGTAATTGGTAAATAAAAAAGAAACTTGCTATATAATAGTGGCAAAAACCAAAAACATCTAATTTGGTCACAGTTTCATGCAAAATTTGCCGGGTATATTTTTAATATATTGACTAATTAGTTAATTTACTATTATTAAATACATATTACTACTTTGTGATGCATTTCCTACGAAAATCAATTAACTTATTTTATTTTCAAGTGTTCCGTTACAAATGCGTTATAATTTGTGACACATTTATAACCCATATAGATCCTTCAAATTTGACCCATTAAATTTTTTAGACTTTTTATATAAACCCATATTGACCCAACATTTTTATGACCCAAAAGAGCCCACCAATAAAAAAAGGACGATCATACAGACCCAAAAAGGGAAGCACGGGTTCAATTTAGCAGGTCTAAAGAACGTACTAAAATACTCCGAATCAATAGAGCATAACCTATTGATGAGAAGATCAACCACCACAACAACAGCAAATTGAAATGTTTGTGTGTGTTTGCAAGCATGGATTTCTATACAACTTAGTGGCATAATATAGCAAGATGACCAAGATAACTAATAACGCAATGGGTAAAAATTAAACAAGAATGATTATATATGGCTAATGTTCATCCGGTCCCCTTGGACCAAAGAAGAAACGGTGTAAACGACTCAATCTATCGCGAAGAAAACGAGCAAACATCATGTGCAATGTATTGAAACCATTCACCATCAAATACACCTCCCAAATCAAGACCATTGTGCTTGAAATGATAATGAAGAACGTGATAAACTTAGCCGAAGACAGAAACTGCTTTTCAATCCTCCTTTGAACCCAAATCCTTGGTGTGCTTTCATAAACCATGTTCAATTGAGCCACTGTCTTCCTCAACTCAGATTCACCACTCATTCCCAGACGCGATTTCTCAATCCCATTAAACAAATTAACAATCTCCTCATCACTCAAATCGCCTTCGATGATTTTCTGCTCACGTAGCAACTTCACGTCCTTCACATTGTCGATTATCCCACAAATGAAATCCACATATTCAGTGAGGACAAGGTCATATCCACCCATAAAACTGTTATTTGCCATTAGTTTCTCATAAGCCACCAAGTTTCTCAGTACAACCTCTGAGTCACGATTAAGAGTCATTAGAGGGAGATAACAATACCGCACTTTCCCTTGGACAAAGTTAACATTTCTGATGCCCTCATTTTTAGGTGACAAACGGAACTCCACACCCGCAACTTTGTGAAGTTCTGAAACTGAAGGCACCTGAATCTCTTCAGCAATCCTTCTTTTCTCCAGGATATCAAAAAACTTTGCACTTAAGTATTCAATGAGTTGATAAAAAGGTTCAACCCCAGGTATCACTCCTGCAAATCTGATACCAGCTTCTAGTAGTTCCAGCTTGTTATCTTTTTCACATGGTTCATTTTCAGGGTTTGTGAAGTAGACTTTTCTTGGGATCAATGTTTCATTGTTCACAACGGAATTATACATATAATCAAGTAGGTGTTTAACTCGACTAAAATCAATACTCTCTTCAGAAAGTACTAATGATGACTTAGACTTACAAAAATATCGGAACTTGGATTCCAAAGAATCTTCTTGCGTATGAACATTTCGGCCCAATAGAGCCTTCTGGATTTCCTTCAACACAATAAGTGGAATCTGGTTCTCCATCATGATCAAATCATTTGCTTCAATTGAAAAACCACCATTTGAATATGCATTTAATTGATCAATCAAAAACATTCCGTCGATAGTGAATAACCATGCCAGCGTAGTATCATCCGCATCATAGTACAATTCATAGCAATCACGAATTAAGGGGACAATCCTTTTTACCTTTTGTACTATCTCTTTCTCATAGTCAAGAATTTGATGAGACTTTACTACCCTTTTCACCGCAGTGAGCTTCTTCCGCTCCATCTTGTGATAAAGGTCAGGCCGAAAATGGTGATTCGGCCCAAGCCCGACTCGTAGAGGGACGTATGCTTCTGGCTTTTCTGCTTTGAGGTATTTAGGAATTTCAAAAATGGAAACTGGAGGCGTATCTATTGTGACTGCAATCTGCGTTTTTAAGGTTTCGTTGATTTGATCCACCCATGGTTTCTCACCATAGTTTGGGCTAAAAATCGGGTTAGAAGAAGCCATAGGATACTCCTAAAATGGGTTATCACGAAATGAGCAAGCTATAACACTATGACTTCATATTCCAAGCTCAAATTGTTGGGTTAGTGAACCCATCACTTGGACCATTGAATATTTTAAAGTTGATTCCCTCAGGATGATCATTGTCAGTTATCAAATAAAATTATTAGTAACAAGTCCAGGTATGAAAAATGTGCTACAAATATACAGGGATAAAGATGTATATATTATCATCGTTTTGCAAGAAGATAAGGGTCAAGCTAGCATGGCCACAATAAACAAGACCATATTTAAATAACTATTTATTATTCAACATCCAATTATTACTCGTTTATCTCCTTTGAGTAATCTATCGTATCCGTTCTGTTGTTTACCTGCAAAACAAGACGAGCTGGTCCCTAGCTAGCTAGCACAAAGCTACAAATCCAATAGATCACGGGACTAAATGACTGGTCCCAATATTTATACGAAATAACATTGTTTAGTATCTGTAGTTTTAGTTTAACAAATAAGAATCAATTCGAAAATGAGAATAACCAGGGCCGGCTCAACCTTTTCGGAGACCTAAAACGAAAACGAAAGTTGCGGGCCTTTTTATTTCATGTGGGCTATTACTGTGATTGGTATGTACTACGATAGTGAGCAAGAATATTTGATGTAATGTGATGTTCTATCTAATCCAGAGGTGATTAGAAATTACAAATGCATTTTCACAAAATGAAAAGCACCCATTTATGCTTTATATTATCAATTAAAAATCATAACTATGAGCCTGGATGTGTACATTGCACTAGTATTCGCCTGAATCACCTAGTTAAGCTACGACACAACCACAAATCTAGTAATATCTGTTATGGATCAACAAGTAATATCTGTTATGGATCAACAAACATATTTTGCAAAAACCTAAGGAAAAGAACTGATAAAAGTTAAACTTTATTTCACCTTAATCCATATACCATTAAGAAATTCACTATTGCTTAGAAAATATAAAAATTACTAGAAAAATACTCACCAAAAAAGAGTTGGGGTTTCTATTATGCAAATCTCAGAACTAGAGAGGCTAACCAATTAAAATAAAATAAAATAAAGTGGGCCTAAACAAAACAAAATTGGGGCCTTAAAAGTTGTGAGGCCTAAGGCAACCGCTTTAGTTTAATTACCTTGGAGCCGGCTTTGAGAATAACAACAATATAAGAAGCACACTCATAAGCGAAAAATGTTTTAGGTGAAACGGTAGAAACTCAATCGACAAACAAACGAAAGGCAGATTCAGTTGTTGAAAATTTGATATCAGATAAAGAAATTGGAAACATCGGCCTTGCACTTTATTTGTTCTATGACTAAAATTCTGAAATCATAGATAGAAATTGGTAGCTATATCGCACACGGCGTTTTTGTAGAACTGATTCTTAAATCGCAAAAACACAATACCGTGTTTCGTTCTATGGTTTAATTCTCAAAAGACAAAAAATGTGTAATCTGAATGACATGACGGGTGCAGATTCATATAAAACACGGGGTGTGGGCTTGGGTTGGGGGCGTGGGTCGCCAAGCAACGCCACTTTAGCAACACCGAGCCAGCGTGGTAGCGGCGTTGCCCAGCTAGCGTGGCTGTGAAGCCTGGTGTGGGGAGGATTGGGGCGATGACGTGGCCGGATGGTATTGGCTAGGCTTAGTCGACCGTTTGGGATAGCCGTTACCCAACGGCTATATTATTTGATAAAGAAAACTTTTTCAAACTTATAAATACTAACCCTTTTTTTTTAATTTTTACCACTTCTCTACTTTATTTAGTTAAATAATAATAATAATAATAATATAATAATAATATATAATATATAATAATAATAATAATAATAATAATAATAATAATAATAATAATAGAGGTGACACATGGCTGGCCACGCCATCCCACACCCAAAACATACAACGTCAGCCAAGCTTCCCAAGATGGAGCTCACCCCTGCCACATATCAACCAAGCCCCAACCCAAGGCCCGCACATCCAACAGTCATATGGAACTTTTAGTTATATGTTTATCCACGTGGGTACTTATATGGCTACAATCTTCGTTTTGTTGTAATTTAAAGCAGTTTAGTTATGTACATAAGAAAATGAGAAGCACCTACTCTACACATTGGGGCTTTAGTTCCCTCGAGGTGTTGGTGACTTTTGAGTCATGGTTCCAACTACAATTCTGAGAGCCCTCTTTATGGTAATGCTTTCACAAAATGGAAAATGAAAAGACAGATAAGCAAAAATAACCGGCTACATAGGTACCAGATTATTATTATTTATTATTATTTTTAAATCACAAGTTTGTTCAAAAGTAACAAGTTAGGGGACTTTTATGTGTAAAAATTAGGTTAAGAGACTTTTGTGAGAAAAATAAGAAAGCATGTGAGTTTTTTTATGATATTTTGCCTGTTTCCAAATAATGTAAAGTAAACTAGAATGAAAAGTAAGCATCCCTCCAAGACATAAAACTCGACAGTTAAACTAGACAACTCCGGATACCACCCAGTAAGCAAGTATATGACAACTCTAGATGAAACCATTCAAACTGAAATACGATACTTCAAAACATCATCGCCTCATCCTGATTCGGAAATCTCCGGGATTACCGGTCTAGAAAAATCCGATAGGAATTGTTATCGGACTCTTACATGGCCCAACTAGACAAGTGACAAAATGCCAAATGGGCCCAAACTTTAAATAGACATAATATGGGTTACTGGTTGAAGTTATAGTGTTGTCGAATTTCGAGTCCCCCACGGCCGTGGCATGAGGCGGCTTGGATTTCTTGGAGTGCAAGCCAAGTTAATAGTTAATATTAATCAATTTACAAATGGTTATCTAGTTTACTCTTTCTCATGGTTGCAAAAGTCGCTAGGCGCTCCCTAGTCGGTCGACCGGGGAGTTCAGAGTACTCGGTCTAGGCGGAGAGTACTCGTGGAGTACTCGGACATGTTAAATTATAAATGAAATTAGTTTTCGGAAATTAATTATACGTCAGATAATATAAATTTACTAATATTTATAATAAAATACGTGAAAACGTCATTCATTCTTTGATATAGTAGGCATAGAAATTATGTTTTAATTTATTTTAAAGTCAAACTCGGGACGAGTTGACTTACTAGATCAGATTTTGTCCAAGGTCGACCGCGTTTGATCGATTCCGAATAATTAGGGGAGTTGAAGAAAGTCGCCTTGGCAACCTACCTTGGAGCGATTACTCGGGAAGTACTCGGTCTTGGAGACCTTGTTTTACAACCATGCTCTTTGTTATATGGTAGGGAGATAATTATTATGGAATTGACTAATTAGAATCCTAACTATAGTCTAACGTGTTAGGTTAGCTATATATACCATAAATTGCGTAGGGATTTGTCATGATGTTTTGAGATACTTTCTTCATAATTGAATTGGGTGTTAGCCAATATGGTTTTTGAGTCTATGTTTTTATTTGTATATGATATCATTAACCTTATACAAGGCCTATGACCAAGGGAGATAAATGTATTAATGAGCCAGATCATGTGGAAAACAACCATAGGTCGTTTGACCCGGTTATTATACCCAGATTCCTTAAGTTAAAGCTTTGATATCATCAAACAAGATTTCCCCCCAATTTTTTCAATCTTTAGCATTTTCCTTTTTTTAGTTTAAAACGTATAAATATTTGATTGAATCAATTGACACATCTATTTACAAACTTAATTTCAAGATTTCCATTTCAGTCTGTAATTTCAAAAAATTTACAAACTTAAATTCACTAAATCCAAATAAAAGGGTTCTTCATGCGATATTTTTCTCATTTAGATTTATATAACACCACGAAGCAATGCCAGGGCAAAACCTGAAAATCTAAAACAACTAAGAATATTCTGTTGTATAGCTCACGCAAAGATTCCCATATTAAATCTAAGGAAACTTGATGATAGAAGTGAAAGAACCTTTTATTTGGGTACTGAACCAGGAAGGAATGCATATCACATGTATAACCCAAATACAAATCAAGTAACGGTGAGCCGTGTTGTAGAACTTGAAGAAAATAAGGTGTAGGATTGGAAGTACCATCTCACAACAAGTGATGAAGGACCCGAATAAGTAGACTTCAGTGGAAGAACCAATTGGCTTGAAATGGTTTTCAAGTCGAAGAAAGACGGAAAAGGCGAAGTAACCAAACACAAAGCACGTCAATTGTCGCAAAAAAAGTGCAAAGACAAGACATTGATTATGAAGACGTGTTTAAATCCGTAACAAGACTCGAAACCATTTGATTAGTACTCGCATTAGCATTAGCTGTTCATGAAAGATAGACTGTACATCACCTTGAAGTAAAACCGACCTTTTTACATGGTAAATTGAACGAAGAACTATGTAGAACAACCATAAGGTTTTGTAAAACCAGGAACACAAACAAGGTCTACAAGTTGATAAAGGCATTATACGGACTTCGCCAAGCACCATGAGCTTGGAATGTTTAATTAAACAATACATTGAAGGACCTTGGTTTCAATAAATGTCCGAGAGATGCTACAATATATACACAAGAAAAGGGAAAAAGAAAACTAATAGTGGGTATCTATGTTATGACTTAGTCGTAACAAGGAAACGAAAAAAAAAAGAATGCTCAAGATTCAGTAACAAATGAAGAAGTCATTTGATATCAGCGATCTTGGATAATAAAAGTACTATTTAGGGATCAGAGTACTACAAAATAAAAAAAGGTGTGGCGTTAAAGCAATCCAGTTATGCAAAGAAGTTATTAAAGCACATTGGGATGTTAGAATGTAGTCCTTCGCGATACCCCATGAGAGGAGGTCTAAAACTCTCGAAGAATGAAGAAGAAGCAGACACAAATGCTAGTCGAATATCTAAAAGTAATTGGATGTCTGAGGTATCTAACTTATATAAGACCTGACATCAACTTCGAAGTATGATGTGCAAGTCAGTTAATGCACTCGCCAAAGGAAGCTCATATGAAAGACATGAAACACTTATTACGATATGTAAAAGGAACAATTGAATATCAAATTCAATAAAGAGAGTTGGCAGAAAATTATCGAAGGGTTATAGTGATAGTAGCTATAACATGGACGTTGATGATGGAAAGAGCACAACTGGAACTGTGTTCTAATTCGTGATGCCCCAATCACATGGAACACCCAGAGACAATCTACAGTGGCTTTATCATCTTGTGATGTTGAATTTATAGCAGTCACCTCAATTGCATGTCAAGCTTTGTGGTTACAAGGACTATTAGAAGACCTAACTGGTTGGAAGCAAAAGAAGGTAACCTTGTGGACGAACCAAACATATAAATACAAATTACCACTTCTTACGAGAATGCGTTGAGAAGCAACAAACCTAAGTGGAGCACATAAGAGGCAAGGAACAAAAGGCAGATATACACGAAGGCACTACCAAGAATCAAATTTCTGGAGATGTGTGAACTACTAGGCGGCAAGGACCTCGTGTTACAAGATCGAGATTATGGGGTGATTGTTAGTTAATCATGATCTTTTCAGTTAAGTTAGAAAATACAGATAGTGTAGTTAGTACCAGATATGTAAATAGTGGATACTTTGTGTCATATGTTTAATATGTAGTAAAACAAATTGAAACAACGCATCTGTTGATGAACCGTAACGATTGTCTACTCCAGCGAATATTTAAGGAAACGCCAGCCACCGATTTGTATCATCACAATCACTTACAAGTTTATAAACAAATCGTTTCCATTTATAGTGTTCAGCATATATGTGTGTGTATGTGTTTAATCAATCCAATTTATACAACAATTACGTTGTTGTATGAGATGGCCATGGTTGAGAAGCGTGTAACCCCCAGTAATACTTAAGATATCGATAAGTCAGCAATTTTCTAGTATTGTCTCCTTTTGCCCACTAACAATCACTTATGTGAATTATCAACTAACATAAAAACCAATCATATATATGAGTCGTAGTATACCAAGGCAATAAAGAAAGTGCATCCAAACATTCTTCAAACCACATCAAATACCAAATATTGACCGACCACATGTAACTGGTAAAAATTACAAGCTAAAAAACTCATATTCGACCATCCTGATGACTTTGAGAAGTAATGGTGTTTGCCTGTGAAAATTAATATTAGCTTCACATTAGTTCATCTTCAAGTGTTATGGATATAATTAACTGCATACTGAAGGAGGAAATCTAAAGGGGAAAACAATATAATAAACTCACTTTATTGCCTGAAGGAATCAAAATGTTTTTTATGGAACCAGGGATTCCCTTAAATAAGCACGCCATTTATCGAGATAGGCCAGGTCACTTAGATCCATGTTTGGAATGTCATGATCATCTAGAAGAATTTCGATTATTTTTGTAGTCGCACCTAGAAGTTGGGCTGCATCTTTGACACTTGCCTCTTTTTCCTCTATTGCACAAGTGTGGCATTTCATGGTTATGACTTTTGGTAAGTTGTTGAGAAGTGGCGATTATGTCAGCGATCATTGAGGATAAGGTATCAAATAGTTCCTTTTGGCTAGTCGTCGCATCATTATTGGTGTGGTAGGTAAGCAGGATTGTTTCGGTCATACGACACATTGAGTTGGCACAAATAGACCTTGTTATGGGATCATCATTTAAGCCTCCATTATTATCCTTACTTGTCTCCTTCATGTAAGCCATGTTTCTAGCTCTATCCATGAACCATTCACTATCTGTCTAGCGGTATACAGTTGAAAAGCAGGGTCTTCCAACTCGTGTCCTAACCATTTTTTGTTGAATCTAATTTCTCGCCACAGAGTTTCAGCCGCCTTTTGAACACTTACATTGTTATCGGTAGCATTGAGGCCTTTTTTGTCACACCCCGATTTTCGATATTGCGGAAGCGTCGCGAGGTGTGGCCAGAGCGGCATCGTTGCATTCAATCAAGTAAACGACAATTGTAAAACATGATAAGATGTTCATCCATACATTTATAAGAAACAAAGTTTACAAACATGATAACTAAAAATAGGATGACATCTAAAGCCTTGACTTCGTGACAACACGGACTCATTTTTCCACAGCCGTCAACTAATTACCTGTATACATGTTAGTTTTGAAAAACGTCAACAAAAACTGGTGAATTCATGTATTTAGTTTGTGTCAAATAAATTCTTTAAAATTTTTGATATATTTAACTTGGTATATGAAACTTGTAAGATCATTATGTTTTGCAAGGACACTAATCCGTATGCGAATAGGAGGCAACCAAACCTTGATGATAAGTTGTGTCTGAGACACTTTGTTTTAGACACAAAAGCACTCTTAACGATCTGTTATTGTTGCCGTTAAGAGTGGGGCTCGCCAAAACCCGATAGATCTATCACTTTCGTTCCTCGGTACTTGTTTATACATTATTTGCCCCTTCGTTTAGTCCTATCCGCATGTAATCAAAGTATTTTCATTTTTTTAATCATACCAATTGTAACATGTATACATCCTCGAAAGTTTAAAACTATAAACGCTAAATAAAATGGGAAACATGAACTTACAGATTTGCGCTCCGTGCAAATCTCTATATGATGTCTGATTCTGTGTTCGAGTCTTGACCTACAAGTGTTCTATTTTCATTAGACACTTAGGTTTAGGTTTGATTTCCGTACAAGTCGTTTATCTTGAACTTGTTATTAGACTTGTATTCGTTTGTTGTCTTTGTTTGTGTTTAATATATATTCCATATATATTCTATATCTTTTGTGTTTGAATGGGCCTAGCCCAAAGGTTAAGTGTAAGAATTTAATTTCTATACTTTTGTATGTGTGGGCCTAGCCCAATTGGTTTCATATGTGTGGGCCTAGCCCATTTTGTTTTATATGTATGGGCCTAGCCCAATTTGTTTTATATGTGTGGGCCTAGCCCAAATGAATTTATTTAAAGTGAGTCAAGCCCAAATGGGTTTGTAAAAATGGGCCTAGCCCAAGTTAAATCACGTAATAGTGGGCATAGCCCAAAAATAGTTTATAGAATTTGGGCTTAGACCAATTTAATCTTATAAAGTGGGCTTAGCCCAAAGTAATTTATAAAAAGTGGACCTAGCCCATATTGATTTATAAAAGGTGGGCCTCGCCCAATTTTATTTATAAAAGTGGGTCTTAGCCCAAGAAATTTTTGTAAAAGTGGCCTTAGCCCAAATTTGTTCATGAAAAATGGGCTTAGCCCAAATTGATTACATGGATGAGTTTATCCTAAAGTAAATGGGCTTGGTCCAAGATTAAATAATACTTGTATTTTTACAAAAATCTAGTTTTTATAAAAATTGCTACATATTTTATATTATTTTGACCGTTTTGTTTGTTCGTCCGTTCCGTTCGCTTCGTTCGTTTCATTCGTTTCTTTTGTTTTGTCCGTTTTGTCCGAATTGTCCTATCGTCTGATTTGTTTGTTTTGTCCAAGGTTGGACATTTATATTTTGTACATGTCTCTTTGTCAAGTAAATCTATATTTTTGTGTAATGGTATAATTTTTTTTGTATTTATTCATGCATGATCTAAATACATGATATTCATACACAAAATATGTACACATACTTAGTCATATCTAAATATATATTTTTATCTAAAAAATATATTTATCCATTATTAGTTTAAGAAAAACTTTAAAAATTTTTACTTAAATTTTTTTTTACCCAAACTTGTTTAATCATGATTAAAATCCCTAATTGTTTTTAATCACAATAATCTTTAGTTTAAACATACTTTAATCATAACAACTTTACAAAATTTTTGCCATAGTTTGCCTAAACTATGGACTTTTCATGTTTATATAAACATGTTTTTGATCATTTTTTTAACTCAAATAATAATCAAATATCAATGACTAATTATAATTTTTAACAAGAATGTTATGAACTTGTAGTAACTTCAAACCTTCCAAAAATGGAAACTTTATTATTACGTTTCAAAAAAATCTCTAGATCATGTATTTTATATAAAAGTGTGAAATGATGTTCATAACATTTTTGTCAATGGATCTTGCTAGAATCTAAACATGCATGTGTTTAGATCACATTTTTATTTATGAAAATGCAAGATTCATTTTATTTAGTAACTTCAAACCTTCCAAAAATGGAAACTTTATTATTACGTTTCAAAAAATCTCTAGATCATGTATTTTATATAAAAGTGTGAAATGATGTTCATAACATTTTTGTCAATGGATCTTGCTAGATCTAAACATGCATGTGTTTAGATCACATTTTTATTTATGAAAATGCAAGATTCATGTTTACTACACTAAGTCAACTACAAGATCATCAAGAAAATCACATAATCATACTAGTAGTTTTAGTTTTATTAGTGTTTTTCAAGTGCGTTTTTAGATAAGATTCAAGATGATCTTGTGCATTTGTGTTTATTAATAATCATAAGAAATGTAGATACTAGACATGAAGCTTACTAGCTTGATGAATAAGATGAAGAAGATGATAATGTATAGAAAAATGAGAATCCAAGAGCTTCAAGTCTTGTTGGAATGCTTCAAATGTATCCCAGTCCAAGTTCAAGTGTCTTGAATCATCCATGCATGCTTGAAATTTAAAGAGATGAAGATGATAGGTTTGCTCTTGGCCAATTTTTAGAAGATGGTGGAGGGAGATGAAGGTTACGCTGTATGATGGAAATGAGAATGTTTGTGTGGTGTATGGATTTGATTTTGATTTAGGATCTTACACTTCTCCATACACTAATCATCATTATAATTAGTCAACACATCAAAAGAAGTGAGTGGTGGGAGTCCCACCTCAAAACCGTGGATTGGGGGTGTGGTTTGTTTTTTTTATATAAAAATCTAGTTATTATTTTATAAACTTTGTGAACTTGTATATTTTTTATATTAGTTTTTATAAAGATAAATTATCCAACACACTAAAGTGATGTTATAATATGTCCAACTACCTCACTAGACTTATTGTTTCATTGTTCGGTTGATAAATTCGGTTCAGGTTTCGTACTGGGTTGAATACCTGACATTTTTTATTACTTATGTTATTTATTTACACAATTATCATTGTGATATTTTTATTGTCCAAATTTATTAATATATTTCTCCGGACTAATAAATTTGTTATTTTGGACACAGTTTCTGTACCGGCTTTGTTGTCAGGTAGTTACCGAACTAGCTTGTAACCTTAAAAAATAAGATTTTTATATGGATTTTTGTGTAGTTCTCAATGCCCTAATTATTATCTATAATAGATAATTTTTATTTTTAGATTTTTGGACAATTACTGTATTGTTCTGCGGAGTATTGTACACTTCCGCAGGATTGTTGCATTTTTCTGCGAACTGGACTATTTGGTGTTTTAATAAAATTTTTCCAGAATTTATTAATCATATCTTATTTTTAAACAAATGTTTTATGAAATATTGGTGCAGACATATCTTATGTCTCGTTTTTTGCCATGTCAGGCTGTATCGCGACTAGTGCTGACACGATTTGTGCGTTCGCATTCTGTCGCCAATCTAGGATATAGTTTTGTACTATTTCTAATCTAACGGATTTGTTATCATACTAAGCTATGATTTTAGTCAATCCTAGATCTTTAGGACTTTATTAAATAAAATCGAGTCGAAAAAGCATAAATAATTAATGTAATAGTTGTTC
This sequence comes from Scalesia atractyloides, assembly GCA_947069175.1. Lineage (NCBI taxonomy): Eukaryota > Viridiplantae > Streptophyta > Magnoliopsida > Asterales > Asteraceae > Scalesia > Scalesia atractyloides. The sequence goes on from CAMTDV010000017.1 coordinate 4,409,009, forward strand.
AGGTTGTACAAATTACCGGTATTTTGCCAAGTGTCACATTCTCCCCCTGTTAAAGAAAATTCAGTCCCGAAATTTAAGTTGCGTTATCTGTTGCAGGGACTTTCTTAAACAGGTGGGGGTACTTTCTTTTGACTTCGTCTTCACGTTCCCAAGTGAACTTGGGTCCGTGCTTGAGTTCCAATGGACTTTGACTAGTTTGATATGACTCCTCCTTGTTTTCTGAACTTTCGAATCTAAAACCTCAACAGGTTCTTCGATGAAGTGGAGTTTGTCGTCTATACGAATTTCATCCGTGGGAATTATAAGTGACTCGTCCGAAAGACACCTTTTAAGGTTTGACACATGAAAAGTGTGTGGACGCTACTAAGTTTTTCTGGCAATTTCAACTTGTATGCGATGGTTCCAATCTTTTCTAAAACCTCATAAGGTCCTATGTATCTCAGGCTAATCTTTCCTTGCTTCCCGAATCTAGCTACGCCTTTCCAAGGCGAGACTTTTAGCAATACTTTGTCCCCAACCTCGAAAGATAACGGTTTACGGCGTTTATCCGCGTAGCTTTTCCAGTCTGTCCCGAGCCGCCTTAATACGGTCCCAAATTTTTAATATTTTATCAGTAGTCTCTTGGACTAACACTGAACCTATCATTTGTGTGTCACCCATTTCCACCCAGCATAGCGGAGATCGACACTTACGTCCATATAATGCTTCGAATGGAGCAGCTTGGATACTCATGTGATAACTGTTATTGTATGAGAACTCCACTAATGGCAAGTGAGTATCCCAATTTCCGCCTAAGTCCATCACACAAGCACTAAGCATATCTTCTAAGGTTTGAATTGTGTGTTCACTTTGGCCATTAGTTTGAGGATGAAAGGTTGTACTTAGATCTAAGAGAGATCCAAAAGCCTTTTGAAAAGATTGCCAAATTTTTGACATGAAACGACCATCTCGGTCAGAGATTATTGATACAGGCACTCTGTGCCTTGCCACAATTTCTTTGAGATAGAGTTCAGCTAACTTCTCAGTTTTATCTTTCTCGCGTATCGACAAGAAGTGAACTGACTTGGTTAATCGATCAACAATTACCCATATGATGTCATGACCACGAGAGGTCCGGGGTAATTTTGTTGTGAAATCCATAAAAATATGTTCGCATTTCTAAGTGGGAATTTCAGGTTGTTGTAAGAATCCTGAAGGTTTTTGGTACTCGACCTTAATTTTTGCACATGTTAGACATTTTCCAACATACGACCCATTATCACCTTTCATATTAGGCCACCAATAATATTCCATAAGATCATGATGCATTTTATCCACTCCGGGATGTATCGAGTATTTTGAGATATGGGCTTCATCTAGAATCAGGTATCGAAGACCGCCAAAAAGACGAACCCAAATTCTATTTGCGAAGTACAACGCTCCATTTTCTTTTGGTTCTAGATGTTTTTCCATACCTCTAAGCATCTCTGCTTTAAGTTTTCCTTGCTTTAGCGCTTCTCGCTGAGCGTCATAAATTTGAGAAGTGAGGTGATTGTGAATTGTGAATTCTAATGATCGTACACGCTGGGGCTTAACTCGTTTTTTCGGCTCAATGCATCCGCGACAATGTTCGCTTTGCCCGAATGATATTTGATCTCACATTCGTAGTCATTCAACAATTCAAGCCAACGCCTTTGGTGCATGTTTAACTCTTTCTGATTAAATATATGTTGAAGACTCTTATGATCAGTAAAAATTGTGCACTTGGTACCGTAAAATGACGCCAAATTTTTAATACAAATACCACAGCACCTAGCTCTAGGTCATGTGTGGTATAGTTCTTCTCATGAACTTTTAATTGGCGTGATGCGTATGCAATGACTTTCTCTCCTTGCATTAATACACATCCTAACCCTTGATGTGATGCATCACAATAAACTACAAAGTCGTCTGTGCCGTCCGGAAGTGATAGAATCGGTGCATCACAAAGTTTGTCCTTAAGCAGTTGGAAAGCTGCTTCTTACTTTTCTCCCCAATCAAATTTCTTATCTTTCTATGTGAGGGAAGTTAGTGGAGCAACCTTTGAAAAGTTCTCAATGAATCTTCGATAATAACCTGCCAATCCTAAAAATTGGCGTACTTCGGTTGGGGTCTTTAGTGCATTCCAATTTTTAATGGCTTCTATTTTAGATGGATAGACATGTATGCCTTTCTCATTGACCACATGTCCAAGAAATTGGACTTCGCGAAACTAGAATTCGCATTAGAGAATTTTGCATACAATTTCTCCTTCTTTAATAACTCAAGAATTGTTCTAAGATGATGTTCGTGTTCATCCTTGTTTCGTGAATATATCAATATGTCATTGATAAACACGATCACGAATTTATCAAGGTGTTGTTGTTATCGGCCCTCTTATGTTGCTGGCTGGAGTTGGAGGCTTTGTCTGAGTCATTCCACTTGTGTTTGTTGTCGCTCGAAGTGTCAGAAATGGTGGTGTTTCGCTTAGGCAGCTTGTCCTGCTCAACTGCTTGGTCCGTGAGACGATGTGCTAGACGGATAACTTGCTGAATAGTGGGAAGGTTAGCTGAAGTCACCAAGCTTTGTATCTCAAGGGCTAAACCTTTGAGATAAAGCTCGATACGTTTGTAAGCAGGATCGGACATGCTAGGACAAAGACCAACTAAATCGTTGGACCTCTTCATGTAAGCTTCGATCTCAGACCCTATCATCTTTATTTTGTAATATTTCACTTCCAGTTTTTGAATGTTGTCCATGTGGCAGTATTCCCCCTTAACAGATTCTTAAATTCATTCCACGGGGTAGCATTGGCAGTTGCCAATCCGAGCATCTGAATCTGAGCGTTCTACCACGAGAGCGCGTTGCCTTCCAAAGTATCGGTCGCGTACTTAACCCGATTGTTTACAGGACAATCGCACATCTCAAAGACGGATTCTACTTTCTCAATCCAGTGAAGAAGACCCATTGCTCATTTCGTGTCGTTAAAAGAGTGAGGCTTGCAATCCATGAACGTCTTAAAGGTGCAAGCTCGAGGTTGAGCAGGCTGCTGTTACTGTGCCGCCAGCGCTTCCGCGACCCGTGCGTTGATTAGAGCCTGAATTTGGTCTTGAGTCATGTTAGCTCCACCACGTCCAATCATGGTTCTACATCCACAAGATACCGATATGAGAAAATATGTAGCGCATATTATTTCCATGTTCAGTACAAGTAAACAAGAAGAGTGTAGAGAGTATAGTTCAAGGTTAGGTAGGAGTCCATCATCGCTATGGCTCCTATAGATATCTAGATCCCCAATTATGTCAGACAATCAGTCAGAATCACTTTACACATGCTTGGTCTCATTGTGACTCACATGCACCCCCAATTATTATTACGTGTGCACCGATAATGATAATTCAATTTGCATGTTCACCCTAATTCCTCCTAACTTGTGTCAAAGATTCCCAGATTCGTATGTTAAAGATGGGCATTATCAAAACGACAAAGGTCATAAAAAGTCCAAAGATAAAATCATACTGATGATCCGTCATAGCATAAATAAATAACACATGAATTCGTGCTATAATGTTGTGTGTGTGACTATATGCAATGCAATGCATATGTACATGATGAATGTATAGTGTATATGATAATAAAAGGCGAACATCGCAATCTGGAGCGTAGTGTCATGGTCACTTTCGGAACTAATTAGGTTATAGTCTAGTTTTACAGAACTTTTTAATAAACTCGGACACTACTAGGATTCCATGTAAACCCAGAATCTATACCACTAGTATAAGTTCAGACTCACCAATTCATTAATAACCAAACTCGGAACTTACTAATAAATCCGAACCCAAACACCCACATACAAACTCAGACTCCTCGAATCCCATACTTAAACTCAGACATCATGTTACATTCATACATACATATACACAAATAAACTCGGAATATATAAACAAATTATAAACTCATATCCCTCTTTACCCTTAAACCCGGACGTATATCACTTGTTAAATCCGGATGTCAATACCACTACCAAACTCGGACTTCTAAGCTTATTACTTAAATCCGAACATGCTCATAAGGTAAACTCGGGATATGATAAAGTCAGACTTTGTGACTTCACAAAGTTTGACATTTATCTCCGGAACAAACAGTCAATCATACACACGTGATAATAACATATCAGTTTCTTCTCTACGATTCTAAAACCCTAATCCATAGTAAACAACAGATATTACATGTTATCAACAAAGTTTGGAAATTCTATCATATCCATGGCATTCTGATACATATTAACATTCATTCACATAACACAATCATTCAAGTATAAACAAATAAACACAGGGTCCTTGTTTGGAGGACAAGGGTTTGCATTAAATCAAATGAACAAGAACTACAACGTATAATCATAAACACTTACATCTGATTCCATGCAAAGATTGCTCTTGAAAGATTGGAAGATCAAGATTGAGGAAACTTGGTGTAGCCAAAAGATTAGAGGAATGATTGGAGAAGATGATTAGAGAGATGATAGAAACTAACGTATGATTGATTTCAGAGGAGGATTTAGGGTTATTAAGGTTTCAAATTTATCCATAATGCACCCCTAACTATGCAGCTTTCACATAAAGCACATAATAACATGTAATTTACATTTAAGTACACAACTCACATATTTGACAAGTAACATATAAATTTCAAGCAACGCTAAGATCGTATGTCTAAATTAACTGTGTTAGGCTAAAGTATTAACCTGAAATTGTGGATTGTCACATAAGAATTCGTCCTACCCGTTAGATTAGATATTGATGGTTAAGATTGAAAAGGTGGAATTTATAAAATGCAAAAAAGGCACGTGGGTTTTAACTTTTGAGGGTATAATGGCCATCCAAGTTAACTGTTTCTCTCTCCTTTACTTTCCTTGTTTTTAAAATTAACAACACTTTCATATGACGTTATTTTTTTATAAAAAAAAAGCACCATAAAAAAGAGTGTTTTTTATTTTTAAAAAGCGTATACGGTTGGTCTACTTTTGAAAAAAAAATTAACACCTAGATGCGTAAAACACAATTGACGTTACAACATACTATAACGCTATGAAACATCATATTCAAAAACGCAATGTACTAAAAGCACAAAAAAATTTGTTTTTTCATTGTGTTATAAAATGCAATGGACTAAAACACAAAAATGTATTTTTTTTTCATTGTGTTATAAAACGTAATAGACCAACAACACAAAAAATGTGTTTTTATTGTGTTATAAAACGTAATGGAATAAAAACACAAAAAACGTGGTTTTTCATTGTATTATAAAACGCAATGGCCTAAAAACACACAAAAAATGTGTTTTTTCATTGTGTTATAAAATGCAATTCTGAATGAAATTCTAAACTGACTTTACTCTGCCTTGATAACAACTGTTGTTTAATGGATCTCTAGATAAAAAAAAAGTTTTGTAATTTTCTTTGAGGTATTTTGTCAAACATCTGACGTGGATGTTGCCCAAATACATGAATACATCAAGAGAAGGTTAGGATTAGAGATATCTTCACTTTGACAAGAAAATTTTTAAGATAATTGAATAGAAAAGTACCAATTTCAGCCTATTTCTCACGTTCCATTACATTTGGTGGATGGTGGAATGATGAGCAATGACGCGGTGGTTGTGGTTGTGGACGGCAAAGCAGTGGCGATGGATGGTGGAATGATGGTAGTTGGCAGATTGACTCGTAAAAACATGCAACATGCTAGGTTTTTGGAGATGAAGGGTTGTATTAGAATAAATTGTTGTGTACTAAAGTGCCCTTCCCCTTATATTTTTTACTTAGCCAGGTGTAAGGACAAGATTACTTCCTATCATTCCTAACACGATCAAACTTCCTATTTGATCATTTGCCTACATTCCAATACTCGTGTAGGTTCACATGTGAACAAACCATGTTTACATATTGTAGGTATATAACGAAGTTGTCATAGGAATATATTAAAAATAGTGCCATTTGAAGTGAAAACCATGCTATATTCGTGATATTTTCAATTTGTGATCTTATATATTGTGTTATATAATGGTGAATGAGAATGAAAAAACTAGTTGCATTTTGTAGCTAAAATGGGGTTGAATATCATACATATGCGCAACGGAAGTGGATAGTGTATGTGGATTCATGGTATTCTTAATATGAAAGTGCAGGAAACAAGAGAACGCATACGTATGTTTGATAGGACAAATCAGGTGTGAAATGTCTTGGTGCCGGTTATCTTTGCCGGCAAATCTTATTTATACATAGTGGTTATTAGCGGTTGGATTTGGAGGGAATAACTACCGTCTGAAACGGTGCCAACCAAACCAACACAACCGTTCAGAAATACCATCGTTCCATATACATATACATACAGACATAATATTCGAATATTAAATACATACATGATATATTAATTAGGTTTATATACTCTTATACACTCCCTATAAACTTAATTGTTCCTTCGAGAGTGCATCAAGATGCTTTTATTAGCTTCATTAACGGCTTTTTCAGCCTGCTTAAAATCAAACTTCTTCCTTCGTTGCAGCTTGTTATGCCCGTACCAGTCATTCCCAGCGAAGAAAGCATAGTGTTCCTCGGTCGTTCCTTCTTGTTCTACATCATATTGACTGCTCATTCCTACATTATTGTCCAAGCTTTTGCTTCGTCTTGTTTCTGCAACATCTTCCATAATCTCTTTCTCGGCTACTGCTTGCTGTGTTGATTTGAACTTATAATAATAAACTAGTACATCTAAGTACATAGCATATATAAGTCTCATAAATTCTCCTTCATTGTAATCGAAACCCATATCTTTAGCGACCATAGCCCACATATTGTTTTACGTTACTCTTTGGTGACCATCCTCCCTTTTAACAACCATGTATAGGTCCAACAAACTCACTTTTCTATTGTCTGTGGCATATGCAGGGAGTGGTCTTGATGTGATTTCCAACTTTCCTTTGAGAAACCAATCAACCATATCATCAAATTTGTTTTCTAGATAGTACTTGTATTTCCTAACATACCCTTCATCATCTAGCATATCAAGGAGTGCTTTATAGTCTTCAAACTCCTTAAATGTCATGGCTTGAAGTATCAAGACATTCCAATCCGGTTCATTCGATGATATGTTCAGACTTTCAAAATACTGGTTTAAATATTCTGTTTTGAATGCTTCATATTCAGGTTCGGACTTCATCATGGATTCTTTTTCTCTTATACCAATCTCATCTTCTCTAGTGAGACCGGAAATGTCATTATTTCTATTAATAACAGGGACACTAAACGTAGGGAAGATCTTGCATGAATCTCCTGGAAACTTAAACGTGTATCCTTGGGTGATCAATTGATCCAAACTAAGTACGTTTCTATCCATATCAGGAGAAAAGAAAACACTTTGTATCCGGATTCTTTAAGACCGTGTCATCACTTCAACAACCCCTATTCCTTTTATGAAGTAGAAATTGTTTTCACCAGTTTGTATTTCCACACTAAAAATACTTTTAATCCGTTGAACATATCTAAATTTCCGGAGAAATGCCTATTAAAAGTTTTACTTACATACCACATTTCGGACCAGAGTCCGCCATTAGTGCCGGTCACTATATACTCCATTCTCTAATCACTTTGTTGATCATCATCTGCCTCTTTCTGTTGTTGAGTCCCTGTGTCAATTGCTAGACGTATGAGTTGTGTAGCTTCATCGTTTTCTTTCGTCTTGCATGATGCAATCTGATGTCCCGGTTCGTTGTAGTAATAACATCTCCTCTGCAACCATCTTCTTTCCTTCTTCTTCTTGTCGGAACAGTGTTTGCACGGCAAGGTGGATGATGTCGGCTTAAGATCTTCATCGATTTCAACAGTGGCTCTGATACCACTTTGTTGAATATCATACATATGCGCAGCGGAGTGGATAGTGTAGGTGGATTCATGGTATTCTTAATATGAAAGTGCAGGAAACAACAGAACACAGAGGTATGTTTGATAGGACAAATCAGGTGTGAAATGTCTTGGTGTCGGTTATCTTTGCCGGCAAATCTTATTTATACATAGCGGTTATTAGCGGTTGGATTTGGAGGGAATAACTACCGTTTCAACGGTGCCAACCAAACCAACACAACCGTTCAGAAATACCATCGTTACATATACAAACAGACATAATATTCGAATATTAAATACATACATGATATATAAATTAAGTTTATATACTCTAATAAATGGTACAATGGTATTGTTTCTGTATACCAGAAGGATATAGGAAATAAATGGATCTACAATGCTGATAATGGCATTGTCAAACGGTATTTCTATCAACTACTTAAACTTAAGATGATTGTAGAATATTTATTAAGATTTCACATTTTTATCAAATGAGCTCCTCTTTCACAGACCACTGAGATGGCTAACAAGTAATTTTTAATTACTCATAATGACATGATCAACAACCACAACAACAGAAAATTGAATGTATGCATGTATTTCATGTAAGCATGGACTGGCATAATAAAGCAGGATAATAGTAGTTAATAATAACTGCAATGGCTTAAAACGAAACACCAATGATTATATATTGATAATGTTTAGATGATTGCATTCGGTCCCCTTGGACCATAGAAGAAATGGAGTAAACGACTCAATCTAGCCCGAAGAAAACGAGCCAACATCATGTGCAACGAATTGAAACCATTAACAGTCAAATACACCTCACAAATCAAGATCACTGCAGTCGAAATGATAATAAAGAACGTGATAGGCTTGGCCGAAGCCAGAAATTGCTTCTCAATAGTCCTTTGAACCCAAATACTCGGGGTGCTTTCGTAAACCATGTTCAACTGAGCCACTGTCTTTCTCAACTCAGATTCACCACTCGTTTTCAGACGCGATTTCCCTATCCCATTAAACATTTTCACAATCTCCTCGTCACTCAAATCTCCTTCGATGATCTTCTTCTCTCGTAGCAACTTCACGTCCTTCTCCGTGTCGATTATCCACACATGAAATCCACATATTCGGTGAGTTCAAGACTAGATCCACCCGTAAAACTGTTCTTTGCCATTAGTTTCTCATAAGCTACCAAGTTTCTAAGTACAACCTCTGAATCACTACTAAGTGTAATGAGAGGCAGATAACAATACCGCACTTTCCCTTGGACAAAGTTTATGTTTCTGATGCCTTCATTTCTAGGTGACAAACGGAACTCCACACCGGCAACGTTGCGAAGTTCTGTAACTGAAGGCACCTTTATCTCTTCAGCTGTCGTTTTTTCCTCCAAGAATTCACCAAACTTTTGCATAACGAATTGAATGATTTGATAAAAAGGTTGAACCCCAGGTATCACTCCTACAAATCTGGTAACAGCTTCAAGTAGTTCTTGTGTAGGGTTTTCTTCAGATGGTTCATTTCCAGGGTTTGTGAAGTAGACTTCTCTCGGGATCAATGTTCCATTGTTCACGATGGATTATACATATAATCAAGAAGGTGGTTAGCTCGATTAAAATTATAATTCTCTTCGGAATGGACGAACGAGGAGCTTGAATTACAGAAATACCGGAACTTGGATTCCAAGAGATCTTCTTGCGCATGAGCCTCTTTGCCCAGTAAGGCCTTCTGGATTTCCTTCAACACAATAAGCGGTATCTGGTTCTCTAACATGATCAAATCGTTGGCTTCCGCTACATACCCATGATTTGAATATGCATGTAACCGATCAATCAAGAACATTCCATCAATGGTAAATAACCATGCCAGCATATTGTCATCAGCATCATTGTACAAATCATAGTAATCACGAATCAGGGGGACAATCTTTTTAACCCTTTCTACTATAAGCTCACAGTCATGAATTTGATGAGGCTCTAGTACTCTTTTCACGGCTGTGAGCTTCTTCTGCTCCATCTTGTGATAGAGCTCTGGTCGAAAATGGTGAATCGGCCCAAGCCCTACTAGTTGAGGAACATAAGCTTCCAGCTTTTCTACTTTAAGGGTCTGGGAATTTCAAATATGGAAACTGGAGGTGTATCTATTGTGATTGCAATTTGGGTTTTTAAGGTTTCGCTGATTTGATTCACCCATTGTTTCCCACCAGAGTTTGGGTTTAATAACGGTTTAAAGAAGCCATACGGATACACTCAAATTTGTTCTCATGAGATGATCGATCCAAGCTGTAACACGACGACTTTATATTGTAAGCTCATATGTTTCGATTGGTAAGACATCACGTCGACGATTAGATATTTTAAGTAGATTGCCTCGGGATGATCATGCTTTTCACATTAGAATATTGAGTTAATCACTTTCAAATACAATTGATTGGTATATTGTCCACGTCTGAAAAAATGTGTCGCACGCATGTATTATTGTCGCTTTGCAAGAAGATAAGGGCCAGGCGTGGCCACAAGAAGCAAGAGTTTGATCAGACAAACAGTTGTTAAAATAAAACTGGTTTGCGTCCTTTGAGTATCGTATTCTTTTGAATCTTGGCCTGGAGAACAAGACGAACTGGTCCCTCCCTAGCTAGCACAAAAATACAAGTCTAAAAAATAAATTAGAAAAAACAAGAGCACAATGTTCTAGTTTTAACAGTATATACTAACTAGTGTAGTTCTAGTCAAGATGTTTTTTTATGAAAGATTGTAACAATATAGTACATGCATATTATAAAATTTTTGAAGTAACAATACGTACGTTGTTTAACACATAATGACTAAATATTGAAGCTAAAAATAAAAAATAATAATAATTAAAAAAAAGAAATTTATAAATGCTATTCGTCTCCGTCTACTCTAACACCCCCCCCCCCCCCCCCAACCGGCCAAAAAGGGCTAAAATATCGCTATAACTAATATGATATCAAAGCATAATCCAGAGAATTAAAAGCAACACTTCATAGTACAAATCCAAACACTCGAAATTAAGAAAACAACCTACGTAATTATTCATTACATCAAGTGAAACAAATGATCTTCGATTCCAATATGTGCTCTCTTCAATATGCTCCTGGATTCCCCTAGTAACACGACACGTATGAAAACAAAGCATGCCTGATCAAGCATAACGTTGAGCAACGGATGAACGAATAACAATTAATAATTAAATGTAAAAATAGCAAAATTTAAGTGAAACCAACTGACAACTAATAGCAGAAATGATACTAAACTAACAACATTTTGGAGCTCTGACCTCAAGATATAAAAAACTGATAACAGAGATCTGTTAACAAACTCATAGGGGAAGTCTGATACACATCAAGTTTTTACACAATCATCAAACGTTTCAAATATCATACTACTTAACTCTTCATCTTTTCTTTCAAGATTCCAAAATTGAATCTTGAATCTTGATCTAATTCCTCACAATAGGCATTCACATGATCGTTTTTACAATGTTCATGTGCCTTGTTTTCTTCTTTAGTGGATATGTTTGTTTTCTCTAAATCACATATTCTTAATTCTTCAACACTTTAAGACAACGTTAATACATTGTGATCATTCGGTACTTCATTCACGGGAAGAATCAAACATCTATTGCCACTAATCTTAACGACGGGCCTTTGTTTAATTTAATTGAATATATTTGTTTTCTCTAAAATGTTTCTAGACATATCTAATGTAATGAATACACTTGTTATGTAGCATTCCGCCCGAGCTAGGGCTGACGTGTCACCATTACAGAAATCAGAACAAAACATAATTCCAAAATATATTATTAATCACTGTTTTACAAAATAAAAAACGACCCAATTAAATTATCTATTACAAAATCGATTTAAGTTCCCCAAAATCTCTAGCTGCGTATTTCAAGCAATTGATTTTACTCTCTACACACATCCTAAGATCCCATTGAGTACCTGTCATTTAAACAAAGAAAACAACAAAAGAAAATACGGCTGAGAAAGCTCAGTAACCGAAAGAACAATAGTAGTGCAGTGCAGTGTTGTAATAAAAAATCAAATCTTATTAATTCCGATTAATCGCTAGTCGATACCCCACCGACCGACTAGAGATCAATAAGGATTAATCCGATTAATTCTGATTGAATCTGGTCCCTGTGGTTTCAATTTTGTTGCCATATTGGTCCAAAAGCAAAGTTAGCTCAGATTTCTCAATAAAAATCCTGGTTTTTTTGTCATGTTCCTCATTTTAGTGTAGGGCAATATGGTCATTACAAGTTTTATTATAACAAATTATTAACTATAATAATAAAATTAAATAAGTTGTTTGACTTTATAAGCAGACATATATCATCTTCCCCAAATGCAAAACCCTTATTTTCATCACCCACCCTATCACCACCATCACCGTTACACCTCCCTCCAATATGCCCCCGCCCCATCATCCCCTTAGACGAATTCAGCTTCACCCACACCGGCCAAACCCAAACCCTCCTAAACCCCTGTTCTAATACCACACTCTAAAGATGATTAATGATTAATACCTTATTAAATCTCCTATTCTCTGCACCTGCAGCTACTTCATCGCCGCTGATATCGTGGCTGTGGATATCAAATCTTCATTTGACAACACCTGCTGCAGCGGCATCTCCGGAATCGCTACCGGAGACGGTGGAATTTCACTCGCCGTAGATTCCATCGAATTGGCTCCTAGAAGTGAGAGACAAAAGTCGGGCTAACGTAGCCCATTTGTTACTAAACCGGGTATGTGCCCGGAGAATCGTCTCATCTTCCTCCGGCGTAAATGTACGTTGCTCCACCTACAGTAACAACTAGTTGCACCACCGTAACCGGCAAGATTTACTGGATTTACCAGGTATAGATGTGCTTAATCAACGACCAGTTTCTCGGCCCATGTTGTTCAACTAGTTGCTGAAGCATTTGATCTTCGTCGAGGCTCGATGGACCTTTGATTCGATCCATATACTTATTTGAAATGTGGTATTAGAACAGAGCAGGGTTTGGTAGGGTTTGGGTTTGGAGAAGATGATGTTTTAGGGAAGATGATAATTTGCTGCTTTTAATAGGTCAAATGGATTATTTTACTTTATTATTTTAATTAATAATGTGTTATAATAAAATCATAATGACCCTTTTGCTCCTGAGAAAAATGACAAAATACCAGGTTTTTATTAAACAAATATGAGTTGATTTTACTTTTGAACCAAAATGGCAACAAAATGAAACCACAGGGACCCAGATTCAAAAGGTTAGAGTTTTGGACTAAAGTGACAAAAGTGACCAAACCTCGGGGACCAAAATGGCAGTTTACTCAACATTTTTATATGTAGTGTTTTAAAGTAGACATGTTTTAACTCCTCGCTGACCCATCTTTTCAAGTAACTGGCAGGAATTTATAAGGTTCGGTCGAAATTTTGTTAGAATCTAGCCAAAATTTGGCCAGGATAAGACCGTCATTGACCGCCAAGCAATTAATCGGTTATAAATCGGTGAACCTCCCATTAGTAATTAGTGGTGATTAATCAAAGACTAGTCAGGATTTTTACAACCATGGTGCGGTGAGGCCAAAAATAATGTCGAAGGTAACGGAAAGTGTTACGCCGTTGATGCCCCAAAGACGCACCGGTAGAATCACTTACCGGAGGTTTAATTTGCTTGGGTATTAGAGTCAAACAAATCTTAGATACGATAGGTCACAATCAAATGTCTAAATAAATATCCGAAGTAATATTCTCATAACTCACAAATAATGGAACATGCAACAATGAGCACAACTCTAATAATTATATCACATGTATAAAAAATTCAAAGTGAGAATATTCAAAGAGCGTACCGGATAGTCAAACGTCAAAACAATCAAATCGATAAACAAATATTTTGATACTAAAATACGAATGGTAATGAATCCGTACTTTATTAGCGAATAGCAATAACCATAATAAATCCTTAACCTCGAATAAAATAGCTTGAAATCCTACACTATCATCATTTCAGATTTGGGAAATTGGCCGTAATAATCCCTAGTAGACGTTATTGACCATTGCCAGTCCCACTTTTGAATATTCCCCCTACATGTCCAACCTTTCACTAATTTTTCCTCCACCGGTCCCCGGTTAAAAAACTTTTTGATTTATGTTTTTTCGAATTACAAATAAATGTTTTAGGGCTATTGATCAGAAAAATGATACGATTCGATTGATGTAAAACTAGCCCTAAAACATATGTTTGTAATTCGAAAAAAAATTAACTTCGTTGAGTTTTTTTAACGGGGGAGCGGTGGAGGAAAAATAGGTGAAAGGTTGGACTGACAGAGGGAATATTCAAAAGCGGGACTGCCAATGGCCAATGACGTCTACTAGGGATTATTACGTGCTAATCTCCCTTAATTTGTCACTTCTCTTGTTACCTAATGTCCCGTGAAGAAGATCGCAGAGTTCAAATTACGAAATTATCAATATAGACCCGATTGAGTGCCTAAAACCAGAAGATTTTCACCAAAATTATCAAAATTGTTTTAATTCTGAATTCCGGTGTCAATCGCTTGACATAGGTGCCGCCACTTCATCTTGTTCCTTATCTATACAATTGACAATGTAGTGGTGTCCATATTGATGACAGTAGTAACATTTTATCTGACTAATTTAGGTTTTTCGCATTGATTTCTTGTTCATTTCATCGTATCAATGATTGCAGGTGTAACACCACGTAAAAACCCGCCCTATAAATTTCCGACACATGTCCCATTGATCCTCGTACGCACGTGCTCAGCGAGAGGGACCAAAGTTGCCATTATGTTAAAGTTATAACCTCTGAACGGCACATATAAAAGTTGAAGGGATAATCATGTAAAATCTCAAAATATCAAATTCTGGCAAGGTCTTACGGACCGTAACCAAGTGTGGTTACGGACCGTAAGATGAGGAGGAGAGTTGTTTCATTAAGGCGGTTACGGACCACAACCATATATGGTTACGGTCCGTAACCATTCAAATTACTGCAGGCGCCAGGGGTCCTTACGGACCGCAAGGCTTACCCCTTACGGTCCGTAAGGGACTACCAGCAACAGAAAATATGGCAGATTCATGTTCTGCCACATTATCGCGTATTGCCACCCTTTGGCTGGTCATGACTCGTCCAGTAACACTTGTGTTCATCCTAGAACACCTCCACACACCTGGCAAGCCCTCATGAGCAATCCACAAGTATAAAAGGGCACTTAGTTGTCACATCTCAACCGATGGCGGAATCATCAGGGCACGACACTAGGCGAATCAGATTGCTTGAGAGAATCGATAACAATTATTTACGCGACAATATTTAAACATTCGTTCTCACATACTACAAACATATACTCCATAAAAATTATTACAAATATCCAAACATCTCTCAAACAAACATAATTTGATCTTCCCTAGATTCTATTACATGCGTTTCTAAAGATAAATCCTAGGTCCAGTTTGCAGCAAGTAGAACTCAATAACCTGCAACATACGTTAAAATAATTGTCAATACAATAATGTATTGGTGAGCATACAGGTTTTAATATAATAGCATATTAGATAAAACGGTTGTCGCGAATTTCCACATACATAAACATGATACACATAACATACAAACTCACAAGACAAATTTCACATGTTAAGCTCTCGACAAGGCTGCGATGCGCAATGTGGACTTCTAACTAGACCCCGTTGGGTGTTAGCCAAACTATAGTACCATACTAGCTAGGGTGGAGTCAACGAATATATGTCCTAGTTTACATGTCCCTAGTATCACGTATAAATATGTAAAACAAATATTCGCGTGTGATAAATTAGTTTAGCGTGTTTCGTGTGTTTTGATATGAACGTATGTTACACCCAAATAGTGCATTAAAGCGAAAATGGGTCAAGTAACTCACAGTTGGTGCGTTTAAAGAGAAGTACGGGATCTGAGATGAGTCGGGGAGAGCGCCGATCAGCCTGTAAACGAACAGAAGTACATCAGTCTTCCGAATTGCTGAAATGGTTTTCAGCTGACAAGTTCGGGCGAACTTGACTACCTAAACTTACTGAGGCACAAGTCGGGCGAACTTGTCTGTTCTTGAGAAACTGGACAGTTCGGACGAACTTGCCCTGTTTGTTGTGGTGGGATACAAGTTCGGGTGAATTTGAGTGTTTCCAAGCGAACTTGACTATTTTGGCATCCAATTCATGCATTTTCGCGTCGTTTGCTGAGGAAATCAAGTGTCCATCCCTCCAACCTTAAGCTACTAAGTAAAACTTAGGCTGGAGAGGTCTTTTGGAGCGAGTTTAACCTTTTTACAGAAACTCGGGCTAATCCGGGCGAACTTGATGGTTCGTACGGGTTATTCCAGCTTGTGTAAAGTGACAATTTCGTCCTTATGCTTCCGGATCTGATATTTAGCTTGAAAAGCCTCGTTCCACTTTAAAGTGAACAAAACATATGTCATTTAGTCCGAATATTGTGTAAAAATCGATGTTTAAAAGGTTTTACTTAGATCTAAGCATAGATCTAAGTGGAAAACAGAAGTTTTGTATAAAAGATGAAGATTTTCGTAAACAGAAGAGTTTTGATGAAATCGAAGGTAGAAACCTTGTGCAAAATCGTTGTAAAACGTTGTTGAACGTTGTTGTGGTTGAGAACGGTTGAATCTTACTTAGAAAACAAAGGGTTTCAGGTTTTGGGAGCTCTGGGCGAACTTGCAGCAAGTTCAAATGAGAGAATAGAGCTGAGTATTTATAGGAGAAGGCAGAAATAGGAGCTGATGGAGTCAAGTTCGATCGAACTTGTATATTCTTGTACAAGTTCGGGCGAACTTGTTAGATTTCTGAGGATTCTCAGTCAAGTTCGGTCGAACTTGCTGAGTTGATGAGGTTCAAAGCCAAGTCCGAGCGGACTTGGGTGAAATTGAGGAGTTCTGTTGGCCTGGTCAAGTTCAGGCGAACTTGTGATGCACAAGTTCGGCCGAACTTGGCCAAAAGGCTAAGTTTTGTTCGTTTATTTCGCGTTAAGAGTTCGTTTGGTGATTCGGTTCGTGTTATAGATATATTAAGCGTATTAGCAAAGCGTTAAACGTATTAATCAATTAATTTAAGTTAAGATTCGATGAGATAAGCGAGGTAGCATGCGGCTTTGTTCCCAAATCTTGCGAGAGTCGCGTTGTTGTTTAAGCGAGCAGATAGCCTTGGAAACTTCACGTAAGTTTGTAGTATTTAGCGGTGTGATATATGCGTAAGCGTTGTGAAGTGCGATGTGATGCGAAAATATGCGATATAACGTAATAAGCGATTTAGGTTACATTATGATCCGGATCTCTGGTGCTAGGCGTAACGAGAGTGACGAGCTTGCGAGGAAGCGGGTTGTTACATTAGTTTCCATAACTCATTGCTCATTTCTCCACATTCTCTCTCTAGCTCACTTGGAAGGTTCCAGGCTACCTTGGAGCATTCCCCTGAGTCTTAGCATCTTCTGGATCACTTGTAAGTGTTTCATTTCGATCTAAGTTGTTTTGTTAGCGTTTAAGCCAAAAGTCAAAGCGTTTATGTAAAAACGCTTTGACCTCGGTAAGACCATTGTTTGTTGCAAACATGGCTACTGATTATAATTAGGTAGGTGTTAATCCCTTAAAGGGACCTCCTAATTACCACGTTTACTTGACCAGTTGACGGGTCAAAGTTTTATTCATAAAAAGTCAAACGGATCAGTTTTGAAATAAATTCATATCTAGTAATGTAGGTGTTATAAAATACATTTTAACTTTAATAACATAGTAATAAAAATTAGAACATGTATAAACATTCCGGCAGTCAAGATCAGGTCTAGCGTCGTTCGCAACCGAAAGTCATGAAGTTTGACTTGTGCTTTAACTTTCAGTTCTGACCCGATTTAGCAACATAAGCTACTGAATTTAAGTTGCTTAGGAAAATTTATAGTATAGTATAACCTCCTAAAGTTATACTACGTGGTCGTTAGTAATCTGCGTTTTATACAAGTCCGTTATTATGCTTTAACTTTTACTAAAATGCCCTTCTTATGTAACTAAGGTTTTAAATATTAACCAACATACACATGAGTTAAAACTTAATTGTAGACTTAAAATTAATTTTTTTATGTCACGATTCTAATCATAAGCTACATTTTGATGAAATATCGTTGATATAGTTTTAAATGGGCTAAAATGCCTCTTTGGCATTTTAGAAGGTTTAAACATAATTCTCAACCAAACCTTTACTTACTAATGTAATATCATATGAAGGACATATTGGGATATTAAATCATATTAACTGAGTTGAGGCCTAAATCCGTAAAATGTCGATAAAGGACCAAATTACCCTTTACGCATTAAAATGGTTTTAACTAAAATTTTCATAGACCAAATATTTTACCTACTGTTATAACAAATAAATAACTTATTTTGGTATTATAAAAATGTCACGACTCAGTTTACCTCAAACATCAAATTAATCGACATTTGTCGATTTTATCGCTTTTCGGCGCATAGCATGGTTTAAAACCATAACTATGAGCCAAGACTTATACCTACTGATTTTAAATTATTTTCAATATTCTTACAGTAAGTATAAGTCCGAACTCAAAATCCAATTTTGACTCAAAGCTAGTTGAAATTACAGAAATGCCCCTTCGGGACATAGTTTGTTTAAAAATATCAAAACACATAGGTTTGATATCCTACTGATATAACATCATAAATAAATGTTTTACTGAACAACTAGGACCTGACATCAGTTATGTTTAAATCTCTTTTATAAGTCATAAAGACCAAAATGCCCTTATGAGGTAATTTGATTTAAATCTGAACCGGCAAACATATTGATATCTTCTGATATCATAACACTTTAAATATATAGCATATGGAACTTGTGTATGACTCCTTCGGTTAACGGTTTCACTTATACGCTTACGGTTAAGCATACGCGACTAGTTTAGTAACCTAACGAAAGGTTTAACTGTCACCCCCGACTCGCAGCGAAATGTGATCGGGGTAGATTGGTTTATCAAGCTCATGACATTTATTATAAAGTTTCATATTATTATTTCTTTTAATGGAGATCATTACAATCAATAATACAAGTACAACATGTTCTATACATCTTCAAGACTTCATTATTTTTCTTCTAAGGCAATTTCCTACGTGTTCCTTGCTTCATCCTGTCCACCTGTATCATGTGTAAAATAGGTTTTGGGTCAACAAAAAGTTGGCGAGTAAATCCTATGAAAACATTTAAACGTGTTTATGAATCATTATAAAATAAAGTGCATAACACATATGAGTAAATGTAGATGTAAATTTATTCACAAAACACATAATATTAAATATGCACACACAACACCAAATGATTGTTTTGAGGCACGCGTTGTCAATCGTCTCCACGAGGAACTGATGGCCTAATGAATGATTTTTGAGGCACGCGTTGTATCAACGAACTGATGGGCCTAATGAATGTTTTTGAGGCACGCGTTGTTCAATCGTCTCCCACGAGAACTGATGGCCTAATGAATATTTGACACAACTTGACAATATGTAAACACACAACAAACAAATTTCATTCTAAGTTTAGATCATATAATGGTGTAGCACGAGTTTGAATAAGCGAATTAATTAAGCGACACATGATACACCCCAAAACATGAATAAAAAGGGAATTTGTAGAATTCACTCACAGTGGTTGCGTTCTGATTGATGATGATGCGCACGAATTTGGATTTAACCACGATAGAAACTAACAAATAATAACTAATGGTTCGGTACATAAATGGGTTTTATTTGAGATTAATAATTTTAATTCATAACCTTAATAGGATTTCTAGATTTATTTTTGTGAGTTAAAGGACATTTTCTAACTTTAAAAATATTATTTTTAAGTATTTTTAAATAATTTTCTGATTAAATAAATTAATAAAAAAAATGTTGACCGTTGACCGGTCTGATTGTGTTTATTATGTGCGCTGAGTGAGGTTCGAACTCGTGACCTCCCGCACGCGTGCACGCAGCTCTACC
The DNA here is from genome assembly GCA_947069175.1 of Scalesia atractyloides. Taxonomy (NCBI): domain Eukaryota; kingdom Viridiplantae; phylum Streptophyta; class Magnoliopsida; order Asterales; family Asteraceae; genus Scalesia; species Scalesia atractyloides. The sequence continues at coordinate 4,428,953 of CAMTDV010000017.1, forward strand.
AACTGAGCTACGTGTCTAACCCGAAATATTTCTGTTTTTAATTATACTTATATACTATTTAGATTTATTCAGAAATCATTTATTTTAAAAAGATTTGTAATTATGTCGAACCGGTGCACATAACAGGTCTCGAACCCGCGACCTCAGTCTTGCAACGCACCCAGCCTTACCAACTGGGCTGGGTGACTAACCCGTTTATATTATGATTTTTATTTCTCTTATATACTTACTGTCAAGTTCCATATTTGGGTTTTATAAAAAGGTTTGAATATTGTGACGAATCGGAACAAGGACAGAGTCGAACCCGAGACCTTGACTTCATATGCACGCAGCCCAACCAACTGGGCTGTGTGACTAACCCGGTTTAAAATACCGTTTTTAATTCAGTTAAATGATATTTTTAATTCGTCTTCTTCATCACAGTAAACCGAATGGAGAATCTCAATTGAATTTGATTATTTTGATAACACCTTACTCTTTCTTAACGGTCTACACAAAATATAGTTAAAACAAAAGAGATTAGATGAACGATATACCGGACAGAGGTGATCTCCGACGAAGTTCCGGCCACTGAAGCTTTTCCGGCGAAACAGAATCGAACTTCCGATAAGAACAGAGGACTTGAATCAGTGAAATTTCGAGAATGATTGAAAGTGTGGGTTTAGAATGATTGATAAGAAGTATTTATAAGTAGAGGTGATTTCAAGTTTTCGGTTATGAAATTCACGGTTTATGAATGAAATTGATTTGAGTCTTCGGTTATAACTGATGTTTATCATCAGTTATATCCATTTGCAATCAAACAGGAGCCGTTTCTTCCTTAATTTCCGTGATTTGATCTTGACGCGTGAATTCAGAAGTTGAAACTGAAGTTGCAGGTTTTTATAAACTAACTCGGCTATATAAGATATATGTTTCTGATTTAATCAACAAAAGCATGTGTAGTGTAGTGGTGTTTAGTTTGCGTGTATGCACGGGAGACCCGGGTTCGAAACCCGGCGTCTGTAAATATTTTTTTATTCACTTTTTATTAGAAGTTTTAAATTATGGTTTTTAAATTCTAATATATTTATTAATTATGTATGGTATAAAATTAATTTGAGCACTAAATACGCAACAAAATTTATAACTGATTATTCGGTTTAATAAACGAAGCGGGTTTGGATAACCCGGTTTTTTACGGATGTTACAGTATCCCCTACTTTTAGAAATTTCATCCCGAAATTTAAGTAGTGGTATGTTTGACTCAAAAGGAGGGTGGTTTTGGCAATTACATACTTAGAAGGGGGTAAAGTTTAAATTTTTACTTGAGGCGGTAACGTTCCTTGTAAGGGTTGAATACCCTACATGAATCGCTTTTTGATGCCTAAGATAAGGAATATTGATAAACAGAGTTGATTGACTAGGTATGATCTCATGCACAAGAGTTCTGAGAGAATCGATACGTTTGGAAAGATAAGGTTATATCCTAAAACAAAACTTCTACCACTTAAACCTACATGGAACCTCTCATAACTGCCTGACAATGCCTCTTATCCTTTGGCAAGAATACTTATATATAGAAAGTACCAGCGACGTATCCACCATATTCTTGTCAAATTTTCATTGGCTTTATCAGTAAATTATGATTAGTTATATGTGACTCTAAAACATAAACAAACACAACAACCAAAGCTTGAGTCTTAATTCTGAAAGTATACATGTTTGAATGATGACAGTACCTCTCTCGTTTGTTATGATGAAGGGGTTAGTCTATGTAAAAGTGAAGCACAACCCAATTTGAATGATGAGTTTGAGATACGTCGAGATGTATGATGATATGAATGTTAAATCAGTGAGTATAAAACAAAACTTCAACCATGACATTACTAAAACCTACATGGAACTTCTCACAATCGCCTGACAATGCCTCTGATCATTTGGCAAGAATACTTATATATAGGAAGTACCAGCGGCGTATCCACCATATTCTTGTCAAATTTTCATTGGCTTTATCAGTAAATTATGATTAGTTCTATGTGACTCTAAAACATGAACAAACACAACAACCAAAACTTGAGTCTCAAATCTGAAAGTATACATGATTGAATGATGACAGTACCTCTCTCGTTTGTTATGATGAAGGGGTTAGTCTAGGTAAAAGTGAGACACAAACCAACTTCTTTGAATGATGAGATTGAGATACGTCAAGATGTATGATGATATGAATGTTAAATCAATGAGTATAAAACAAAACTGAAATAGTAATTCGCATTAAGATTCTTGGATATATAAATTTCCAATTTATAATTGAGATACGTAAAGATTGAGATAACATAAAGAAAACATAAAAACTAAATGGTTGGAGTTGAATCTTGATTTTTGGTGAAGGAAAGCTAGTTGGGTGGTTCGTTTGGGCCGTTATTATCTTCAACAGGATTGGCGTTGATGTTGTAAGCTCTTCCTCTTGCTGATGGCCTAGTGGTTAGGTTTTCTTGATTTGCTTGGTTAACTGGGTTTACTTGAGCTTGGGCGTTTATGATGTTAACCAATCGAGGGCACGTGTTTCTAAAGTGGGTAGGGTCACCACAATTAAAACAAGCTCGAACATATGGAAATATGGGGTATTGGGGTTGTTGATATGCTTGGATCATGTTTTGAGTAGGGGGTGAGGTTTGGTTTTGAGAGGCGCGACAAGCCTTGCTCAAATGACCATAGCGTCCAATTCGCACATAGTCGACAAGGTAAGGTAGATGGATGGTGATAGAAACAGGTGTTGCATTGAGGGTGAGGTCCAATGTAAGGTTTTTTTATCTGGGTAAGTTGAGTTGGGTGCTACTTGAGGGATTGGGATAGCTTGGAGGGGTACGGCTTGTGAAGCTGGTTGATTGTGTTGGGTGACAGCGAAAATTTTCCCACCTCGTTTTCTCTTAGAAATGGGTTGAGAAGGGGATTCGGTTTAGGTGGAGTTTGAGGTTTCAGTTGATACTTTATCTTTTTTTCTTCTCCTCCTTGAAATCTTTATTCCGTATGCGGTTTTCGGTGAGCTCTGCAGTTAACTCCATGGCTGCTTCCAAAGTTGCAGGATTTGAAATGCTTGAAGGTGCATTTAGTGGTATTTGGGGGAGGGTTGATAACATTTTGATCTTCTTGATTGATTGGGTTGTCGGGATTAGCGGTAAGGGCTTGTTGAACTTGAACTACGATGTTGGGTATTACGGCCGCCATTTGTTGAGCGATTTGGGCAGTCATGCGCTCGCGGGATTTTCCTGCTTTCATTTTTCTACGAGCGAGACTAGAAGACATCTACAAGGAATACACATCGAGAGTATGAGTTTGACGTTTTAGGTGTCATGTGTCATATTTAGGAATGAACATTCATAAAATAAATATAGAATAAATAATCTACTACATCCATGGGATGTCTTGGGCTTTGCTCGTTATTGGGCCTTGCATGCCGCCATACTTCACCTTCGTAATCATGTGGGCCCCCATGATTACCAGGTCTTTCATATGGTTCGCATGTGTTAACCTGGTAACGTACACTACAACCTGGAGAAAATCGAGAAATATGTATGTAACGTATGAAATTTGGAGTGCATCCAGGTGTGGACACGGTGATACCTCAAAGTGGGGTTAGTTCGAACGACGTTTGGTGTGGCATGCTTTGGCCTAATAGGTCCTTCGTACTCTCATCGTTAATCCCCAAGTAGGCAAACTGGTCCGTTATATTGGATTTTTACGAATGCCAACCTAGACAGGACGTTCCGACTACCGGTACTCGTACCCTTACAGTTACTACATGCCCGTCGTAGAACTCACTTTGATGAGATTGAAAAATGAAAAAAATGCGACAAAATCTTGAATAACGGAAGTAGGATGATTTGAATATGTGAACATTGAAATATGCGTGATGATTGTATATGTAAGCATGTTATGTTCGACTATAAGTATGATTCATTAAGTATCACAAAATATAATATTGGAAGTGTTTGCATGCATTTGTGTATGTAATAAATATGAAACAAATAAATATCATGAGTTTGCATGTAACCACTTAAACAATTAAAATCTAATCAACTATAGTATAGGCTCTAAGGGTCTAATAACCTATCCTATATCCCTATAGTCAAAAGCTCTGATACCAATCTGTCACACCCCGACCCGCAGCGGAAATGGTGATCGGGGCATGATTGGGCTTTCATCAAAGCTCATGACATTTATTATAAAGTTTCATATTTATTATTTCTTTTTAATGGAGAATCATTACAATCAATAATACAAGTACAACATGTTCTATACATCTTTCAAGACTTCATTATTTTTCTTCTAAGGCAATTTCCTACGTGTTCCTTGCTTCATCCTGTCCACCTGTATCATGTGTAAAAATAGGTTTTTGGGTCAATAAAAAGTTGGCGAGTGAATCCTATGAAAACATTTAAACGTGTTTATTGAATCAATTATAAAATAAAGTGCATAACCACATATGAGTAAATGTAGATGTAAATTTATTCACAAAACACATAATATTAAATATTGCACACACATACACCAAATGATTGTTTTTGAGGCACGCGTTGTTCAACTCGTCTCCCACGAGGAACTGATGGGCCTAATGAATGATTTTTTAGGCACGCGTTGTTCAACGAACTGATGGGCCTAATGAATGTTTTTGAGGCACGCGTTGTTCAACTCGTCTCCCACGAGGAACTGATGGGCCTAATGAATAATTTGCACACAACTTGACAATATGTAATACATCACAACAAACAATATTTACATTCTAAGTTTAGATCATATAATGGTATAGCACGAGTTTGAATAAGCGAATTAATTTAAGCGACACATGATACACCCCAAAACATGAATAAAAAGGGAATTTGTAAGAATTCACTCACAGTGGTTGCGTTTCTTGGATTGATGATGAATGCGCACGAATTTGGATTTAACAACGATAGAAACTAACCTAAATAATAACATAATGGTTCGGTAAATAAATGGATTTTATTTGAGATTAATAATTTTAATTCATAACCTTAATAGGATTTCTAGATTTATTTTTGTGAGTTAAAGGACATTTTCTAACTTTAAAAATATTATTTTTAAGTATTTTTAAATAATTTTCTGATTAAATAAATTAATAAAAAAAATGTTGACCGTTGACCGGTATGATTGTGTTTATTATGTGCGCTGAGTGAGGTTCGAACTCGTGACCTCCCGTACGCGTGCACGCAGCTCTACCAACTGAGCTACGTGTCTAACCCGAAATATTTCTGTTTTTAATTATACTTATATACTATTTAGATTTATTCAGAAATCATTTATTTTAAAAAGATTTGTAATTATGTCGAACCGGTGCACATAACAGGTCTCGAACCCGCGACCTCAGTCTTGCAACGCACCCAGCCTTACCAACTGGGCTGGGTGACTAACCCGTTTATATTATGATTTTTATTTCTCTTATATACTTACTGTCAAGTTCCATATTTGGGTTTTATAAAAAGGTTTGAATATTGTGACGAATCGGAACAAGGACAGAGTCGAACCCGAGACCTTGACTTCATATGCACGCAGCCCAACCAACTGGGCTGTTTGACTAACCCGGTTTAAAATACCGTTTTTAATTCAGTTAAATGATATTTTTAATTCGTCTTCTTCATCACAGTAAACCGAATGGAGAATCTCAATTGAATTTGATTATTTTGATAACACCTTACTCTTTCTTAACGGTCTCCTACACAACAAAAGAGATTAGATGAACGATATACCGGACAGAGGTGATCTCCGACGAAGTTCCGGCGACTGAAGCTTTTCCGGCGAAACAGAATCGAACTTCCGATAAGAACAGAGGACTTGAATCAGTGAAATTTCGAGAATGATTGAAAGTGTGGGTTTAGAATGATTGATAAGAAGTATTTATAAGTAGAGGTGATTTCAAGTTTTCGGTTATGAAATTCACGGTTTATGAATGAAATTGATTTGAGTCTTCGGTTATAACTAATGTTTATCATCAGTTATATCCATTTGCAATCAAACAGGAGCCGTTTCTTCCTGAATTTCCGTGATTTGATCTTGACGCGTGAATTCAGAAGTTGAAACTGAAGTTGCAGGTTTTTATATACTAACTCGGCTATATAAGATATATGTTTCTGATTTAATCAACAAAAGCACGTGTAGTGTAGTGGTGTTTAGTTTGCGTGTATGCACGGGAGACCCGGGTTCGAAACCCGGCGTCTGTAAATATTTTCTTTATTCACTTTTTATTAAAAGTTTTAAATTATGGTTTTTAAATTCTAAAATATTTATTAATTATGTATCGTATAAAATTAATTTGAGCATTAAATACGCAACAAAATTTATAACTGATTATTCGGTTTAATAAACGAAGCGGGTTTGGATAACCCGGTTTTTGACGGATGTTACATTAACTTTGTCATTTCCTTATCAAAATCCAGAATGTTATGGGTATGCCCATATTATACAAGTATAAATACTTGATGGGTCCCAATTAACATTCTATTTCGGTCACCGCTTAATCTAGCGTTTTGTACCGTACTTGTTTAACATAAGACTAACCGGTTCAAGTCTAAGACTTAACTAAGGACCCGTTAGCATTCTAATTGGTTAATAATACCATCATTCTAGACTAGACGCATTCCGGTAGATTGTGCATGTACTTATCTCTTGATCTACGGTTGAGTTGTGATTTTCTCGAAGATTTAGCTCAGGTAAATACTCTTAACCTGTTTTCCCTATACGGGCTTGGGATACGGTGAATTATTACCGCTTGGTCGGGTATGGGATCATGTTTTGTCCAGTTGTGATAATTAACTAAATCACATAACCCGATTTAATTTGTTCCGCCTGGTAACTTAAACATTGGGGGTGGGCTTGACCGTGTTTGGGATATCCGTGGCTCACTAAAGTGCAAGTGGCCACGACTTATAGCATGGGGTGTAGGCATACACTGGTCAATTGCATTATTATTATTATCTGTTTTCTGTGTGAAAGTTCAGAAGTGGTGTGTCAGTTGATCTTGTCTCGGTTTTCATACTGGGCCTCATATGTATTGATAGGCTTGTAAATCTGTATGCAAGTTCACTTGTACTGTCTCAAGTTATTTATGAAAATGTGCCTAGTGCACCTAAAATCATTTTCGAAAAGATTTTCAAAAAGAGTCGGTTGATTGTATTTACCAGTGAAAACTGACGTATTTCAAAGATTAAGTTACAGTACAGCACGTAAATAGGCCGGAAGCTGCGTGGCATTGATACTGAGGAGTTGCGACCCTTTAAGTTGTGCCTTTAGAGTCTGTTATCATTTTTGTACATTTTCTGATTCGCCTGTGGATCTTTATTACAAGCCTTGTATGTATATTTGTGTTGAACGTTGGACATTTATGGTTTGTAATAGTTTATTTTAAATCCAAGATTTTCGCTGTGTTGCTCTATGTTGTTTGGTTATGATGTTATCAACTTACGTCACGATATTCCCCACCGGGCCCACCGAGATACACGTGGAAAACGGGGTGTGACAGCAGGTATTCATCATGTAGTATAGGATCGCCTACATTTTGCTCTGATATCACTTTGTTGGATATCGAACAATTTTCGCACGCGATTTGAATAGATAGGATAACAACAGTGATAGAATAAGTTGTTTGATATCTTGGTGCCGAGAAAAGTGTTCTGGTTAATGCATATATATGTATCCTACGAGACAGTTAGGCAAAGTGGTTGGAAGTTATTTAGCGCCAAAAATCGTCCAAAAACCGCTTGATAACAACTTCCAAATTCCGCACATCTTAGCCATTGTTTTATTCTTTATAACATCCTAAATAATGTTCTAATGTTGACAATTATGTACATACAAATATAAACAAATACGAATAAAACATAACAGTTTTTATGTAAATAGATTGACTGGCCAAATGTGTAACCTAATGCTTCTTGTACTAATAGAATCCTTGTAATATGTGTCCTTTTTGCTACTAGTCTCATGCTAATGCTTGTTCTTTATACGATTTACGTTGTATAGAAAAGTAGGCATCGTTTCAAAACAGAATTAGTTTTGTGGTTAAGTTTAGTGCACTAGGTTGATGGCAAAAAAAGTGCTTACAAAAATAAAAGAGAATGTATTTAATTTATTTCATCTGAGAAAAAGATCACCACACTTTTATACTATGTACAAAGATACAACCAAGACTTGCGAGCATTTGTAGACATCTAGAGAACCCTATTGCTCAATACTGTCTTCATATCTACTAGCTTGCTTGAACAACAAGTATAGCAATTCAAAGAATCAAAGAACTAATTAAAAACTGCTATAATACAAAAATTTACATCAAGTACATGTTGGCCTGACACCCTTTGGGCTTGCAAGAGCATCCTGCACCGGGGTTTGACCTTTTTATCTAGCTGCTGCCGCCAAAGAGTTTAGGACAGACATAGAACTCGCAAAACGAGTACAATACCAGCAACAGCAGCAACAAAACAGTTAACAGATGAGTAATCATTTTCCATAAAGAAAACCACCTCTTTTTCATAAACTTAAACATCCTGACGACCAACTTCTTCTTGCAATAATTATTAATCTTCACAACGGTCTTGTTACCCGAACTCCTGGTTGTTTTGTTTATCCCATTGAATAGCTCAGCGATTTCATTGTTAGTTAGTTCGCCTTTAACAATTCCTTTTTCCTTTAACAGTCTGGCATCCTCAGGGTATCAATAATACCACTTAATAGATCGATGAATTGCGCAAATATGGGACTAGAATTTGAATAGTTCATAGTGGTTTCATAAGCAACCAAATTTCTTAATATTGCTTCAGAATTAACATCTAGTGTTATTACTGGCAGATATAAAGCAGCTTCTTCTTCTACAAACTTAATGCCCATTATACCCTCGGTTGTTGACCTAAATGTTATCCCTGCATAGTAGTGAAGGGAGTACACAGATGGTATTTTAATCTCCACCACCAGAGGACCTTCATTTTTATCAGGATGCTTTACAACTTTTATGCCTGAAATGGTCAATATTTTATCCCATGGTATGTCTTGTATAACCTGGACAGGCTTCAAAAATTTTCTACCAATCCCAAACTTCATGGCTATTTTAGTAATTTCACCGATATTATCACAGGCTGAATTCATTCCCTCTTCCATGTCCTCTATTTCCTCCAAACTACTTCGGCTTTGTGAACCTTCTTCACTTTGATCTGATCTTTTGGTTTTGTGAAAACCATTTTTGACCGTCAAATGGTACATGAGATCCAACAGATGCAGATGGCTAGTTTCATTGTAAGAGCGTGATGAAATTGATGACAATTGGAGGGGAGAGTTTGCTCGACAAAACCGCTCCATCATGAAAAATAGCTCGGATTCATCTTCATCTATTTCAGAAGAATTGATTTTCAAAGTTCTATAAATTTCTTTTAATACAACAAAGGGGATTTGGTTTTCTAACAACATTAGGTCCCTAGAAAGAATGGTACCTCCTACCATCTTTTTATTTTCATGATTAACAAAATAATCTTGCAAAAGGTTAATTAAGAACAAACCATCTATTGCCATAATCCAAGATAATGCATTGTCATCTAAGTCCAAGTAGCTATGGTAGCAGCCTCGGACAACAGGGTCGAGTTCTTTGAGTTTATCGATTAATATTTCACGAAACTTAATGTTTCCTTGAGCGCGGTGGCTTTGGTTGAAAAAGGACTTACCACAAGAAATCTTGAACCGTTCCATATGATATAAGTGCGGAACCATGTGATGATATGGACCTAAAGCAATCACCTGAGGGAGATAAGCTTCAGGTTTAAAGATGGCAATGGATTTTGGAATACTGAAAACACATATAGGGTTTTTAGTGGAAATGTCAATGGAGACTTCCCTTATGAATTTCTTGCTAATTTGATCAACCCATCTTTTTTCTTTGGAGGCTGAGGAGAAAAATGTGGTTATGCTCATGTTTGCACTATGGAGGCCGAAAGAAAATATGTCACTGGTTAAAATGATTAATCCATGATTGCAAGATTATGGCTCATTAATAGTTTTTGGAATTGTAAGGTCACGTCAACAAATTGGTGTAAGGTGTAACCATTCGTGTTACGTCTTTGACATATTCGTACGTATCCTGCCTAATTTTCAAATATGCATGCATATAATTAATGTATTCTTTTGGTGCTTTGAAAGTTTACAACATGTTGGCTAAAGTTCATACGTGTGATACCAAGAAAAGTTTCGGTGTTGGTCTATAAAAAGACAAGTGTCCCAAAAAGGTAAATTTTGTCAGGTTTAACCGCCGCTCAAATTAACAAAAGTGATGATTATATATATTGCCCAAGAGAGAGAGCAATTTGAATGAATTACCACAGTTTACAAAGAGTTAAAACACTTTACACGTTTATCTATTTTTTTTAATAGCAATACTTACTCAATTCTAGTTTACATCAAAATAGTGGGTTATCACCCATGCTTCGCAACGGGTTCAAAAAATAGATAAAAATAAGGAAATTCAAACGTAACAATACAAAAACCACTTGGTGATGGTATATTCGAAAGACATAGAAAAGTTAGGTCGCTATATATGAAAACTATGTTAGCCGAACAAAATTTACACCAAAACATATATAAAGATAAACACGATGGTCGCGCATTACAGCGTATCGGTTTAGACGTAAAAAAACACACGTTACAATGGCGTATTTAGAGATGAGCATATTGGCTGGTATAAAAAACCAAACTATTTAAATAATGTTTAAAACAACGAGTTGGTTTAAAAACAACTTTACAAAAACTATCGTCGAAATGTAGATAAAAATAACTCACGTAACAGAAAGTTCATTAAAAATTCAAAATGATAACCACATTAAAGTAAAAGTTTTAATGTAAATCAATTAAAGAAAGAGGAAAAAAAATAACAAACCTAAAGATAATGGGTGCAAATGAAAAATATCAACTAAAAAAATATGGTGTGGCTAAAAGATTTTGGTGGTCCAATTCAAAAACATAAAAGCTTGTGATTAAGACAAAAAAGTTACAAAATCAATTGTATAAGAAGTTGATAAATTATATATATAATAATAATTTAATCATAAACAACTACTTGTTTGAGTTTAAAACCAAGATCTCCCATTAAGATACAAGAGTCTCGACCAAGTGGACTAGCCCCACATTGGCAGACATTTACTTGGATTTAACTCTTTAGACAACGAGAGAGAATATTAAGAATGCTCGAGATGATGAGTCGGTTTATTTCACTTGTCGATTCATCAGAATAATTGTCTAGTTTTTTCCTTAATTTCTTGTAATCATATATACACTAACTAGGTTATACTCACGTGTGTTACACAAATTGAAGAATCAAACTGTTTGTTTCTATAATACAATAAAACCAGTAGGTAAACCTGAAAATCTTCCCACAAGATTGCAATGTATTGTTCATGGTAATCAATACCTAACTAGCTTCTATGGTGCTTAACAACTCCAGTCGCAGTCATCAATTTGTTAGGAAGCTTCTTAATTATTTTTACATTATCAACCAATGAAATAAAGAAATATATTTTTATCAAATAAGTAAGAGAATTTTGCTGCATATCCAGTTCAAATTTATCAGTAACTTTATAAATAAAATGTAAACTTTTTATAAAAATATGCTTTCGTTAAGGTGTAACAAAAATATCATCATCATATAAATTACAAATTACAAATTAAAGTCTATTTAAAGTAATGCGGATATTAAATTTTGAGTTTTTAGTGTTTTATTATTACTCTCAATTTTTTTATCATTTTAGTATTATAATTATATTTGAGTATGCTTTGTTTTACAGTTATAACTTTAAATCAACTATATTTTATAAAATTTTAAGTATACTGTTGCGACATGTTTGTTTTTATTTACGTCTTCATACAAAAATAATTGAAATCAAGTTATAAGTAATAATGCATAAGTAACTGAATAACAAATATACATGTTATCAAAACTACCTCAATTTTTGTTTTCTATTTTGTAAATTGACATTGTTTGTTGTTTTTCTTATTTTAATAAGAGTTAATTGCACGGATGGTCCCTGTGGTTTCATGTTTTTTTCACGCTTAGTCCCCAACTTTGGAAATAACAGGTATGCTCCATATGGTTTGTTATTTTGTTACTCGGATAGTCCCCTGACATTTACTCAGGGGACTATCCGAGTAACAAAATAACAAACCACACGGAGCATACCTGCTATTTCCAAACTAACTAACATTTACTCAGGGGACTATCCGAGTAACAAAATAACAAACCATAGGGAGCATACCTGCTATTTCCAAAAGATGGGAACTAAACGTGAAAAAAAGTGAAAGCACAGGGACCATCCGGACAATAAACTCTTTTAATAATATAATATAATGTTTATACAATCCTTAAGATACCGTTGTGACATGCTCGATCATATTTATCTATTTTTTGATAATCACTGGGTCAAAGTACGTGCATTAACTATGGTAAAATATAATAGACATGCTTATCTAACAAAATTAAAATAATATTCAATCAAACACCCAAAAAACATAATATATATATGAATCAGCAAGATGATATATGCATAGCATTTTTTTTTTTACCTTACACCATCAAATAAGAATGAAAATGATGTTTCAAACCAAAATAATTATTAGTATGCTAGCCAGTAGCCACCTCCCATATATAGCTTAAGGAACTACAGATATCTAACTCGAAATTCCAATTTTGAAACTGAAGAGATCGATCGATGAAGAAGTTTTTTCGTCTTTCTTACATTTGATATATATAGTTTGCCCTTTGCACTTTAGGATTAACATGTAGCTCGGTTCTATATAATCACCAACAATAAAGTAACCAGTTCAACAATCACGTGCTCCATATATAGATGTTTATTTTTGTATTAGGTTTAATTAGTTTAACAAAATAAAATTATCTATTTAGTGATATTATCTGGTACTTGAAATGGAGATTTGCATTTTCTTCTTTTAAAGAATTAGTCAGACATATTTATTTAATTAAAAATTGCGTGATGTATATATATACATTGTATTTAACTATGTAAGCAGTGTATCATAGGCGTAGAGTACACGTACTAGAACTACTAAATGAGAAGAAAGAGAGTCCCATAATTCTCTTCTCACAGTTGATTTTCAAATTATATTATTAACTTAAACCATGTGCGAAATTAATATGGAAACGAATGTGTGTTTGTTTGGATAAGTAAACCGGATGATGAATAACAGATAACTGAAATCCTAAAACTTTGAAAAATCCATGGAGATTAACCAAAAAAAATGAAAATAACTAACACAATGGGTTTTCATAGAACCTAGCTATGTGTACATCTCTAATACGGATTCATACACAATTTTATATTCTTATGTGAATCGTCATATTACTCAGGGGAGCTCTAGGAAGGGGCAATGTGGGCGCCCAGCCAGGGCACGTTTTTGCTGGAGGCACAAAATTTTGAAAAATTCCCAGATGCAACTGATCATTTGATAAAACTTAGACAATTTTCTTATGTATCTAACTCGTTCAAAGTGAAAACGAAATATAAAAATATGATAGGTTGATTCTTGATATACTGTGGCATATAAATGAAAAATACAAATAATAAAAATGGCATCATGTTATTGGATGTATTTGAGTTGTAATATCTAAATACGATGGCAAAAGGGTATATTTTCTATGGTTCGAACGGGGCACCTGAATTCTCAAGACCGCCTCTGATAACTACTACAAAAACGAGCGTTACCAACAACGTATTATCCACGGACGAGATATGTCGGTCATTAAGCCGATGGATCCAAACAAAGAGCATTACCAACAACATATTACCCACGGACGAGATATGTCGGTCATTAAGTCGTGACCAAAGGATCAAAAAAACAAAAAAAAAGGTGAAACATAAAAACGCCCATCAATTATGGCTAGGTAATAATTGATTGATAGCATAACGCAAGTTGTTGAGACTGTCACCAATGGATTACCAAGGTACAACCATGTGTAAATGTAAATTCGGTTGTTGTTTAGGGGAAACCAACAACATTTTACCCACGTATAAGATATGTCGGTCATTAAATTGTGACCAATGGATCCAAAAAACAAAAAAAAAGTGAAACATAAAAACGCCCATCAATTATGGCTAGGTAATAACTGATTGATAGCATAACGCGAGTTGTTAAGACTGTCACAATGGATTACCAAGGTACAACCCTGTGTAAATCTAAATTTAGTTGTTGTTTAGGGAACTATTTTCAACAGACTATCCCTTGGTAATATGTTGGAGATACAAAAGATAAAATTTTGAATATAATTTTGTCTCAGGCTTATCAGTTGTTTGTCAGTGAAACCAAGTTACATAAAATTTCATCACTAGTCCATTGGCAAGGCCCTTTTTTCTTGGTAACTCATAACAAGTCATTTTAATGTTAAAGACATGTATATGATGGTTATGAAACTAATAGGCCTTGTCATGTGTTAGTGAGTCGATTTAGAATAGACAAAGTAACATTAGGTAATAACGAGTCATTTTGATGTTGGATGCATGTTTATGGTGATTGATACAATGATAACCCTTGTTATATATGTGTTAGTAAGTTGGTTAAGATTCAACAAAGTCACATCAAAGTATAGCATGTCATTTTGTGGTTAAGACACATTTATGATGATTATAAACTAACGGGCCTTATTAGGTCTTGTCATATGTTAGTGAGCTGGTTTATGTTACACAAAGTCTTCTTAGGACATAACAAGACATTTTGGTGTTAAAGATATATGTGTAACACCTCATAAAATCATGGCCAATAAAATGACAACACATGTCCCTATTCCTATTTAAGCCTATCATTGGTTGAGAGGGACTAAAGGTGTCAACATGCTAAAACTAAGCCTCTAAGTGACCCTTGAAGGACGATGTTCGATTATACTATTATGTTAAAAATACGAGAGTTTACAAGTTCAGGGACTATCTCCGACAAACTGCGAAAGTCTGCTGATTCTCGTATTTTTTAATACGAACCCCATATATAAATCCAAATATTTTGTATTCAATAAAATCTTGTATTTTATTGATGAGAATGCAAAAATGTCAATAATCGTTGCGAAATTTTGATCATTTTCGTGTTCATTAAAGCGTTTTACGCATTTTTGCGAAACGCGTAACCGTAAAACCAAATAAACCGACCTCCACAATAGTTCCAGGCAAAATCCAAGTCACATATGCCTTAACACCATTATAAAGCCTAAAAATTAGGTTAAAAGGGGGTTAAAAGTGAAAAAACGCGACGAAACAAGTCTAAAGGCCAAAGCTGTCAAATATTGAAAGTTTCTGCCCTGCCCCATGCCATACGGACCGTAAAGGGGCATCCCATACGGTCCGTAAGGGGTCCCCAGTAACAGAATTATGTTTGGCCTCCAAGGATTAAGCACAAGGTGACAACTATTTCGAATTGCCACCAATTCACCTGGTTCTTAC